>OV121082.1:39869292-41135784 GCA_921293015.1 Phorcus lineatus
AACTCTATGCGAAAAACGTTGTTAATGCAATCGACGAAAGTCACTGAAGTAAACCCTCACTAACAGAAGAACCCCTCCCCCAACCACACCATCACCATCCACAAAATTCAAATCTCTTACGGTCATTTCGCCCTGCCCACTCAATATCCGATTCAAGCTGGCATTTGAAGGTCAATGGGATAGATATGGGTCAATGACCTCTGATCGCAGCAATAGAAGATCGCAAGTTTAGGCTACAGTTTAGAGTGGGATGTATTGGCCAACCGTTATAATGTGTTAATAGTAAATATATACAATCAACTTCATATGTATGAAGGCTTTGCATTTCATTTCGTTTCCTTGTGGATATGAACACTGGCCGAAGCAGCAGGGCAGAATGACCTTATCCCGGTACTTATCGATGAGATTCAGCGAGTCTGGTTTCGCCCTGTGCAATGGAGTTACAGAGACAGATGGAACTTGATAAACGATCATAGATTTGAAGACTATTCATCATGAAATTTTGGTTATATTGTGTACGTCTTGTTTAAACCATGTAGGTCTTGTTTATATCAAGTGCTGTTTCTGAAACATGCCAAGCCTTTTAATGGCAGTGGTATTACCTAGACCTAGTCCCACAGTTAATTGATTAATCAAATGAAACTTAATGAATTTTAAATTTAAATTCATTTCAGTAGTTCAATGTCTAGAATCTCATTTCATATAAAAGCCGAAACATATGGTCATTTTTAAGGGTATTTTGTATTTGTTTGGGAAATTTTTTACATTTGAATACAACAAGTTGCAATGGGTGGATTAATTTAACGGATTTGGTGCCCACTTCGTGTTTATCAGAACATGACGCCTGTAATTACCTATCATCATTGTACATGAGAAGTATAGAGATGATCATCAATGATATGTTTGAAGAAAGAGTGAGTACTTCTCTAAAATATCATTGAAAACGGAAAATGATCACATACAGGTTTTCCTTGAATCTACACCTTGTGCGAATAAATACAGGACAATATCTAAACGTTATGTTCAACGTATAGCATTGCATTTTCATTAGCTCAGACCGTAGGTTGTTTTTTTTACAGCACAAAAGAAACACGTGTTTTAGATAAAGCTTTAGGTAAATAGATATATTTTATCCTTAAGTACTAACAGTTAAATGTATTGTAAATTGACATATTTCAGTCATCGTCTATAATATAGAAAACAGCTGAAAGTACATGAGATAAAGAACCTGGAAAGATGTTGTTAAAGGTTACAGACTTCATTCGATATATTAATGGAGGCTGCAAACATGTACCTCTCCTGAACACTATTTTGTTTGATAATCTGCTCATATTTAGGGACTGGATAAAATGCTTCGATGTTAAACTTTTTATTGGTATGAGATTAACGTCATGAACTATGTGCAGGAGATGGTTTGATGTTGTTGATGATATTCACTTTCAATATTGGTAACAATACAGTTTATGTTCTAGCTTTAATGCCATTTAATGCCATTTAATGTCACACACATGCCATCACATAGTGCAGAGAATCCAGAACACTTTATGACATTCAGGCTACCTTAGAATGAATCAACATGAACATTATAGCAGAACATAATCTTAACTCTTTCACCCCTAGAAACATGATACCAAGCTCAAAAACGTATTTCCTACTCGTTTCGTAGGGGTGAAAGGCATAAGAATATAAAATGTGGTGTGGAATGGTATAGCGATCTTTGTGTGAACAGATTTGATAGACTTGCATAGGATTATTATCAAATCTTTCGACCAAGGAACGTTTTGTAAATTAGATTGGTTTGTTACGATGAAGCAATGGTATCCTTAAAATATATTCAGTATATCATTAAAAGAGAAAGGAAACCATAGTTACCATAATAAGAGATCTCAGACAGAGAATTGCTGCTTCTTTTGCTATTCATTAAATAATGAACGGGTCCAATTTTCGTATTTGGTACCTTATGTAGGGGAAGGATATTCACGAATATTTTCGATTATTTTCACATTAGAGTCGTTTCTTTCCGGTGAAATAACACCATAGATAACGTCCAAACAAAACAAAAATACTATAACATTCATTCATTTTCAATGTAGATAAGCATAAACATGTATCATTCAACTTGTAACCTTAGATAACGAAGGAATTATCAAGCTCTAATTTAAGAAATAAGTGTCTAAAGAGTGTCAGTGTTACTGACCCATGTCATCACTTGATCTGATCCCCCGAGCAGGTTCTAGACCCATGTATGTATCTAAAATATTTATGATATACATTGAAGTGTCATTTATTTCGAATCTTTTGAATGTGATTTCATTCCCTATGAATATGCCCTTTGATGTTATTTAATATTCTTATGAGAAAATGTGAACATAACTAATACGTTGATATCTTCATCCATTTCATTTTCTCTAGAAGGTCCCTTTGTGCTGGTATTGGGTTGAATTTTCAATGAAAAGCTTTCAAAGCTTATATCTTTGTCTTTGAAGTTAACATTGTCTGGACTGAATCTCCTTTAAAAGACTCAATGGGATTATCCTCTAATAGGACAAGGGAACAACGTGCAGTCCAGACAGGAGTCCTCGGGGGAGAGTGAAGCGTATTCAGTGATAAGTATGTAAGATGAAGCATAATGTAAAGCATCTGATCAAAGACGATCTTTATGGAACACTGTCAGGTGAGGTGAAATGCGCAGGTTGTTGACTGTTACTGTATTTATTAAAACAGTTAGGTTTGGAAATAGCCGTTGTCCTGAATAACTAACCTTTACATAAGTTTATTAATTCTTGTAGCTGCATTGTATGGCCTATTTTATATTGAACGCGTTATGGTATGAGAAGGGGAGAGACAATAACAGCATGTGAATATCCGGGTTCCGAGTTACTTACACTATCTATTCGAGTAACCCAAAAAACATAATAAATTTGAACAGGACGTGAAATTGTCACATACTGAAGCGAAATTAAGCTGAACAGATCAAAGGGTAGATTACAGACGAAACTTGTGTTGTTCAATACTCTGCTGCTTCTCACTCGCTATATCTGACTTTCCGTGCCTCTCTTGCACTTTCACTGCCTTTACTGATACCACTACCTCCTTGTGGCAATATCTACGTGACGTGTGTATAGCTTAATACTGCAGACAGCACGTTAAACCCTACCCACTCACTCTTCAATCTTGGACACACCAATTCGTAACAATTCTTGATATTTCAACAAATACACGTCATACCCTGCTCAGCGTTTTTGAACTGACACAACGGAATGTTACATTCTTATTTAACGACATAAAAGAAAATATTTCAAAACCATATCGTTTCATAAGCGAATTTGTATCTGCAGAGTGCTTACAATATCCTGATATCAAAAAAGTCAAATGCCTTGTCATAGAACTGGGCTAATATTAGCGTTTAGAATAACATATGGTATAAATTGTAGAAAATATCAATTGGAGAAATGGATAACTATTATCATAAGCAATCTATATGTTCCTAAATTTTTATTTAGATCTAATGATAATCTTGACTTCATGTTACTCGGATTCAGCCCTCGAATCCTTTTTTTAATCAGGTGATTTAAAATTTATTTATGATTATTCTTTTAGAAGTAAGCAATCTTAAAAGTCCAAATGCAGCAGATTGTTTTAACGTGTTTGTGATTAGGATTTATAACTCTTATTTGAAAGTAGGAGCGGTCGGTGTTAATCATTTTTAACAGAACGAAAGTCAGTTGAATTCTGACATTTTTGTGTCAAAGTGATGGGAAATCGCTTGAGGTAAAGATTAATGTTCAGGATAATTTCACCTGAACCACCCATTTCGCCTGTTAATAGCTTTGTTTTGATTCCTGTCAAACATATGCCCCTTTTTGTACTTTTTGACATAACTGCGTTTTTTAAATCATGTAAAGACGAGGTTAACTGTCTGAGAAGTGCAGTTTCATCCTCAAATATGTGAGAATTTCTCATTCGTGACATCATTGTCATTGCTTAATCAGAAAAACGAACATGAGCGTGATTTGAGTCTGCAATGAAATGAAATCATGAAATATATAATCCCTTTTTGACATCTTAACGTATCTTAATTAAGCCGATACGTCTGTGTTCGTCTGATGTGATTAACATTGTTCGTATATCTTGTTCTACTTTTCGCAATGTCCTCATAGTATTGTTAAATATAACTTTACGTTCCCTTCTGTCTGACAGCTCAACAATATTTGATGGAGTTCACTTATAGAACAAGTTCTGCCTGAAAACCCTTGAAGCAATAAAAGAGATCGTTTGATTCTCAATGTAAGTCATCAAGTTTGTTCCATGACTATTAAAGTTTATCTAGCGCTTTACATGTTGTTTATCTCTGAAGATGATGAACATGGCCGAGTGACTTGTCAAGACAGTTTGTCATTGTGACTCCATGAGTGTTTGGTACAAACAATATAGACGTTCGTAAAGCCATTGAAGTTGTAATGTTACTACTTCTGAGGATAGCATTTGACGTTTAGTGTCTTTCCCCTTTGTGTTCAACAAAAGTCATAAGTGTACGGTAATAATGAAAATTTGCATGGAACAAACGGTCATGTGATTTTTATTATTTTGAAAAGATCACGTTTTAGTTTCTTTATGTCCTTTTGATATTTTTTTTTCCGATTTCAAAGAGTTATTTAAACATGAAAACTGATTTGTTCGAAGGTTTAAATATGATTTGAATGTTTTTCTTTGGTCATATGAATGTAGGGGAAAAAATTACATTTTATATTTATATCATATTTCTCTTGTTAAAGCTGTAGAGCAAAGCAAACAATGTATCAGGTTTCTTTAAAAAATGTATCTAGTTTTCATTTACGAAATCAACAAAAAATCTACTTCAATATCATTGACAAAGTGCACTAACCTTTAACTAAGCCGAAAACAAATATCTGAAGTGTGTGTTAGATCCGGGTCGTGATTCCTGGAGAATATGTCCTAATCTTAGAGAAATAAATCACTGAAATGTGCTGTTTTCAGCCAAACCGGATGTAAACTGTAACATGAACTTAGTAACCCCTAAGAACAACTGATAATTTTTAACTACTGGTGTTAAAACGAAATGTATCATAAGCTTAATTCTCATCATTAAAATACAGATTTAAAATGAGTCTGTTTTCCCCCAGAATATTCTTATTTCGTAAAAAAAAATATAATGAGCCAATGCAACTGAAACAAACATCTGTTATGAGAAAACCATTTTTAGTGATTGAAAATAATTTTATTGAAAAACCTTTCATGTTTTTTTGTGATGCCATTCATGTAAATTCAAATCCATAATGAAACGTTAACATTATTACATTAATAGTAAGGTGGATATATGGCAAAGCATGCATGGTTTTGAGTCTTCATGCCATTCGTCAGTTTCCGTTTTAAAATAGTCCTGGTTTTCACATGACTCCAATGACTATATTGTGTATGTGCTTCTTAATTTAGGAAACATGACATATAATATCTTGTCTTATTTTCTATAGGCGCAATTGAAGGAATGGTAACTGTTATAGCTGTAAATTTTTAAAGAGTAAGTTGAAGATTACAAATTATACAAATACAAATGTTAAGAATATATATTTATGGTGTCTCACTCATGATTTCACTGTTGCTTTTTTAAAAAGTTTGAAGATTGACATGCAACGGGTTCTGAAGGATGTGTTTCGAGAATAAACTTCGTCTTATCTGCTTATGAACAGTTTTAATGAATTCTTCATTATAAAGTTGACACATTTTTTCGCTTACCTGTCAACATTAATAGTTACCGTATACGCTTATCAAGACAGGTATAGCTTGATACGTCATAAGTTTGCACGTACAGAGCACCTATAACATTCAACGTATGTCACATGTCCTTATTTGCAATCGGTTGTGAACTTCTTATATTATTCTTCTTGTAACGTTGAAGATGTTATTCTATCTCATGATAATGTAAGAATACTTTTACCTTTTTCCATATAGCACTTTCAAGTAAAGTCTTTAAAACAATTTCACCGATGGCATCTTCAACGACAAGAGATATGAAAACATCTGGTAGATTAAAAATGTTAATGGATATGCTAGAAAATGTGTTTCATATAAAATGACATAAGAGATGAATTTCATTTTATTTTGAGATGACTTACTTACTAAACGAACTTTTGATCACAGCATGTGATGAGAAAACGGGTGTACTTCCATCATGCCGAATTGAGGCTGCTACTATGTCATATATGATTATATGTATTACGTACGAGGGCAATCATATTGGGGGTCATATTTTTCATACGATGCCCTAGGGCAAAATATTACTCTTTTCTAAGGACATCACGTCAAAAACATTGCTTTGACGTCACAGTTCGCCTATGATGTTGTGTTCCAGTTGATTTTGATTAGTTTCTTTTATTTCGCGACTTTGGTAATAAACAGAATGTCATATTCGTGTCCATGACATACTATGTTAATTGAGGCTGTTATTGCTGCTATGTCATATATGATTAATTTTATATTGTATGTTTAAAGGCTTTGTGTGTTTTCAAAGTAAATTGGTAAACAAGCAAATGCTTATATCAATACCGCTCTGGAATACAAAATATAGAAACATGGCATGATGAATATACAGTAGGAAAAGAAGAAAATTTTGAATTGTCAACTACTTTTTGAAGACAACAACGGTATCAGTAAGTATTATAAGTATATCAATTTAAAAAATCTGCCAAAAAAGAAAAACGACAACAATGACTAACAAACATACTCACAGTTCACATCAAGGGTCTATAATTCAAATCATACATTCCTATATAAAATGTAACTATATCAAGTAACTTGTTCTGAGGTTTTGAGTAGATTATAGATTTGTATTTTACTCCACCAGCATGACTGAGTGACCTAATCCCGGTACACATCAACGAGAGAGTTTCAAGGTGCCCTGGAGACAATTTTGAAAATGTAACCGTCTTGTCACTCGTTTTACCTACATACATTTATATAAATGTTTAACATTTGAAATTAAATGAATAACAAGTTATGCCAAGTGCACTATCTTATTGTATTGATTACAAATCCTTAAGATTAACGGATTTTGTCACTTTTTAATAATTGCTGGTTTATAGGCAAGTTTGTTTGACGAGATCATGTTAAAAGATATGATATTTGGTTTGTGTTTGAAAGACCATGACTTGCACTAGAAGGAAAATTAAATATTAAATAAACATATTTTTAAATCATCATCATCCACACTGGCGCCGCTGATATCCAAATCGTTTGCAGAAAACGAAAATCACTATCATTAAATTTGAATCTGATACCTTCAAAAAAGTTTTAAACAAGAAGAAAAATCTAACGGTAGTATGAGTGACACATGATCTGGAAAATGCTTTTTAGTCATTAAAATATACAATGTGATTTTATAAAAGTTTACTCTCGTATGTTTAATTTTCTATTATTCCTGTTCCATCCCTCCGTCACCCTAAACCTATCAGGGTTACTCCCCTTACAAGTTTTTTTCAATATGCCTTGGAATGCATGAATTTATTTATCAAACAAGCTTGCGAGAGGTTACGTAAACTGATATGATTGAAACATAAAAACACTATTGTTGTTAAATTGTTTTAATAAAAATGATTTTTTTATTTAAATTTGAAATCTATTTATCAAAAGAGCACGTTAATGAGAAAAACGTTTCACAAAAGGTATCATTACAAAGCTATTGTAAAAATAGATATTTCAGTTATCCTACACCAGTATATATGAATAAAACAGTAAAGGGTAAAGAATTAAGAATAGGTGGAAGGCAAAAAGTACTGTTACTGGTGATGTGAAATGAATCAAATTTAAAAGGAAAATTTACAACTCCGCAGTGACAATTTGACATCGTGAACGTAATTGTTTAGTTACAGAAAGGAAATACATACACTAAATGTGTATTACCTGATAGTTCGCTTCAAACCCAGTGCCTTGTGTATAAAGTTCTTCAGGTTGTGTTTTACTGCAATTTCATAACCGAAGTACAATTCATCGGATAGCTCTTTCAATGCTCAAAGAAAGTCACCATTGACACAAAATTATTATCCCATTCAAAACATTTTGGATAAAAAAAAGCATCTCCAGCTCAAATGGAAATTAGTGACTTGAGAGAAATATTATCAGAGTTAATGTCCCTTAGTAACCACTTCGACATATTGATTAATACAATCCAAATACTTTATAAATACTTGTAGTTCCCAATTAGCTCAGTACACAGAATGAGCCCCCTTCAAAGATCCTGTTGGAACTTCCTGGCAAAATCTTTGCAATTAGGGTAATACTTTTTCAAATTATATGATTAGGAAGTTCTCTGTAGCGAATTTTAATTTATTTTAAAGTTGAAAAATCATTCGATGCCGTACATTGCAGAATTCCGAACTAAAGCAGAATGATTGCTAGCTATTAAATTGATTTCGCCTCATTGGTACAATCTTACTCCCTTTACAATGGGGTAGAGTTGATGTCACAAGTGAAAAGCAATCCAAAGTGTATATCTTTTGCCCTTGATGTTGCCATCGTATTGACTGAATAAAAAGCTTTCAAAGCTTATATCTTTGTCTTTGAAGTTTACATTGTCTGGTCTGAATCCCCTTTAAAGGACTCAATTGGGTCATCCTTTAATGGGACAAGGGAACACTGTGCAATCCATACAGGAATCGAGCCAAAGGTTAAGGGTAATCAGTGAAAAACTATAAAGGATAATGGAAAGATGTAATTGAATAGACCTCTATGGAACGCAGTCAAATGAGGTGAAATTTGCATGTTGTGAACGTTAGTAAGACATCCTCGAGGGAGAATCTGAACCCTGATTGCGTAGAAGGTGATGAAACAGGTATTTATGGAACACCTTGAGATTAAGTGAAATATGCTCTCCTTCAACGATGTCTGTACGAGGCATTTAGAATAACCATATACAAGAAAATCAATGCTATTTGTATAAAAAAAACACTCTTTATTTAAGATTTACACAAGGTTTTCTATATTTTCTATAAAATATGTGTTAACTATTTCATAAGGTGGAATGTTAAGAACAACAAATCGGTATACAGAAATAGTTTAATGCATAGCAAAGAATACAAGACTGTAAACAATACTGAGGAAAATTTAAGTAAACATACAGACCATTGTTTATCAAGTTTTCATCCACTCATATGGTTGTTTTGCAAACACTCGTTGTATAAGATTACATGTATTTTAATCTCTGTGACGAGGCGACAACGTGAACTATATGTTGTTGTTTTTCGCAAATAACCTTTTCAGACCAAGTTATTTATTCAGTCTTTGTTTACCAGCATTGTACTGCCTGCATTATATTATCGAGCAGGGGAGAAGAGATTATATATGGAATCTAATCTGTTTATATAGGGTTTCGAGTGACCTACATAATCTACTTGAAAAAGTCGTCAAATCAGAAGAAATTTCATAAGAGGATATGAACAATGATATATTGAGACTCGGTATTTGTTAGAGGGTGATTTGCATCAAATATTTTTATTTAGCAATTAAATCAGATCTCTAGGCTCACAGGGGGATTTAGCGAGGAACCGTGACTAAGTAAAGTGATTTTCTGATGTTTGAAGTTTTAAGGTATAAATATTGACTTCATTCAAAATTCTCAACAGTTTTCTTACAAAAGTCACATTTGAATTCTTTTGTATATACATGTATAATGTATAACCCCCTTTTCTAATTCAATCACTCATATAGGTAGCTGATTATTGTTAATACAATGTTCGATATATCACATTGACAATGCCTCATTCTCCATTTCATGCAGAAACTTGGAAAATTTTTAAACATTCATAAGTGCTTTTAAAACCACGAAGTTTCTGACAAGTCATTTTCATCCTAAACTGATTTTAGTTTACCAGATACAAATGTATTCAACTGACATGACGTGCTTGTTTTCATAAATTTCCTAATCTTTCAAGTTAAAATGGTAGATAAAGACATGTACCGGTAATTTCCCTCTTTGCACGTGATATAATGGAGTCCAAGTTTTAAAAGTCCAAAGAGACTATTTGTTACATGATTTAAGTCATCAGAAAGTTTGCTATGTACTTTACCCTTTCATTTGTGAAATCTATATCTTCATGTAGAGGTATAGCATGACCGTGAGAAAAAGGGGTGGATAACTTGACACAGTGAATTCGAAGTCGAGAATTGAATTGATTCAATCTATACAATACACCATCTGGACTCAGCAGGAGCTATTTTTTTTATACTTTTGCGATTCATTATGTTATTTATATATCAGTTCGTAAGGTATTAGTACAAATGTGTTGAAAACATCACCATAGTCATGTAATACGTTTTAATTTTGTACTTTTCAGTATTCATCAATGACGATTTCCCTTTGATAAGATTTTAACTAAATAAAGTAATTTGAAATTTTAAAAATTAATACTTTAATTATCATGAAAATAATTTTTATCTCACCTCATTGGATTCCGCATTTCAATTATCATACCTGTAACTCGACATATCTCACATGCAAAACGTTAAAAAGCACACATTGTCAATTTTGTTATACATTGTCAATTATATTGTATTTCGTATTTTCTACATTTCTACATTTTCGAAGTTTCCAAAAACCAACGACATATGTTTCATATATTCTAAAAACGCGTACACGTTCTCGAGCATTAACAATATCTCCGTATCAATGAAATATTAAACTAAGATGAAAACATTTCACATCCTTAGGTGTTAGTGACATCCGGTTTGGGATTCCTTGAAAACATCCGCTGAATTCGTAGAATAAATCAATGAAACAATCCGGTTGACAGCCCAGTCCCATGTGGAATGCATCATGAACTTTACTCAGTAACCTTCAGGTGATTGATTTGATGATTTATATTGTTAGACTACATGTACTAGCTGTTACACGAATCAGATATATTTGACTTGTATTGTCTTCACGATAAATCATGATCATGGAAATGTTGCCCTGAAAATAAGTCTTTATTTTCAAATTAATCCTTTCAAGATAGATGTATGTAAATTAGTCATGATGAATTATCGCCCCTGACATAAACTTCTGATATAGGCAACCCACATGTATTCTAAGTGAGTGAATATTGCTATTTAATTTGATTATACCATTCAATTATATGATGCTTCTAATGCATAAGACACCAACATACCTTGTGCTTAAAGTTGTTAATTATATATAAACTTTTAGGCTTTTGCGGGCAAAAATAAATATTAGTTTTTTTCGAAATTTTGACCCGTGGTCACATCAGCGACTTGCCAAAGCTGTTAGGTTTATTAGTTTGGTATAATAGACGATTGCGAACAATGAATGTCCCCTTTTGTATTGAACAATCACCCCAAATTACAAATATCAAAGCATTATTTTGAGGATTGAGGATTGGAAAGTTTGTTTAAAGATAAGTTTATCAATTTAGTAGTCATGAACTGTTTCTCTAGGAAAAGTTGACTCTGTTTTCAGTGCATTACATGTTCTCCACAACGCAATTGGTTGAATTGTAATGAGCACGCACCATCACAACATGAAAAATATGTCACTTGTTACTCTTTCCTGTCAACACGAGTGATGTCTTTTGTTATGATTTAAACATATGTATTCATGTTTTTATATATATACATGAATGGATTGGCCAACAAGCTCCGAAGAGCTTATATCAAGGCCGCTCCGATACAGTTACATATAAATAAATACAAACTCATATTAGTGACACATGTCCAATTCACAACTTAGCTTCAAAGATAGTGGTTTCACATGAATATCATGTTGTTTGCGTGGCAGTCATTACATATTCAAGTGCTTAAAAGGAGTCAAATCGATCAGATTTTATTATATATTGATGAATAGACTTCAATAATTTGTTAAGAGAGCGATGTGCATACCTTAAGTACTGTATTAATACTAAATCCTTTCAAATAGAAGAAAGAATTCTGTCTTAATTCTGTGTATTTGTGGCATGTGAAAAAATAGTGTCCGGCGTTTTCAATTGGGTGACCGCATGAGCACTCGGGCTGTCCGCGATATGTCTGTCAAACTTGTCGGCATTTTGTTATGAGAATGTGATTTTTTAAATATGTAACATGGTTTAATAGCGTTCAATTGGCCACGCCCTTGTTTGTTTATGTGTGTATGTATTTATGTTTCTGGGATTTTGTGATAATATATATAGATGAAATAATGTTATTGTAGAATTAGGTACATAATTACCTTCACATTTGCTAACAAGCGCTTTCTGCCAAGATGGCTTCTTCAGGTTAGACTTTGAAGTATGACATATCATATGATATGAACTATCCTGAAAAAGCCATACATACATATATACATGTACACAAATATATTTAGGCCAGCAATTATATGGCTCACTCAGAAATTTGATCAACCTGGTTTCTACATTTGACATTGCGATCATTCTGTTATGCCATTGTTCTCCACACTGTGGGAAACTGTTTACAACCGGATTCGACTTGATATATAAACATTTAATTGAAGGTTCAGGACATAAATTCAGATAGAAAAATCAGAGCTCAACATAAGATTAAAATATGGTGGGGGATGTCTAGTGCTTTAATATATATATATATATATATATATATATATATATATATATATATATATATATATATATATATATATATATATATATATATATATATATATATATCTGTTGAAAAGACTTGTTATCAAGTCGAAATGCGACGCATCCAGTCATCATTAAAATGATATATACAGCAAGTGTCGTCTGAAGTATTTTATTTTCAAATATCTTTTTACTTCACGTGAGACCTTCTTCACCTTTTACCTATATATATATATAATTCTGTAACTATATCATGTCGTTTGTTTATAGGCTTTCAGAACACTGTAGATATGGACCATTACCCACGCAACAGAGCGTAGTGACCTGATCCCTGTACCGATAATCGATGAAAGAGTCTTGGGGATCCCTGAAGACATTGGAGTAGAGGAGACAGACAGAGGGACAAACAACCTCGATTATCAAACATAAATGAAGCAAATCTTTGTGATTTATTACTTACGTCACTTTAGGAATACAACATAATTTAGATAAGTTGATTTCACATACATAAGTAAACAGAAGTGATTTCCGTGCTCCTCAGAGCATGACCTACATAATATAGCAAGGACATTTTATTTAAACGTCTTCAGCTGTGTGATCTACAGAGCATTATCCAAATAATAAAGCAAGGGAATTTCACATGGGATCTGGGCCGAAGGAAGAAAAGGCCGATAAAAAAGTCAAAAGGGCCGAGTTAAAAAGTCTAAAGGGCCGAAGTAAATAGTCATTGAAGTGATTGGATTTATGTTTTCATAACTAAGTAAGTATGATTTCCTTGTTAATTATCTGAACTCAATGTCATGACTAATCAACTCAAAAAGTTGTCAAAAGACATGTTACAGATGTAGTAAACGTCCATGTAAGGCTACGATCGTCGAATGCAAAGAAACTGGAATGAATGGTTTATTCTTATGAAGACCACAAAGAGTGACATGGGGAAAAATACAAATATACGTCCTTTATTATGGGAACATACGTAGACATGTTTTCACATAATTGCATAATTTATGCTTGCAAGATATTAGTGATTTAAACTTATCTAAGGATGGATTATGACAATAATAGTTTGGCAGAAAGGAATTTCTCGCATTGCAAAGGGATGGACAAAACATAATTAGGTGAGCCTCATCACAGATTGAGGTTTTACAGAGTGTACAAAATCTTTCTTCTTTATTAACGTTATACCATCTACCTCTTTCTATTGGGAGTCTATGATTGCAAGTCCTGATTTTAGTAAGCCAGATACGCACATTTAATGGGAAGTGGAGTAAATAACCTTGAAGGTATGGGGACAGCTTGATTATGTTATACTAGTATCCTTTAGAAGATTTTGATTTACATTCGTTCCAGTGTTGATAAAACTGGTTGATTAATACAGATTTAACTTAATTTTTAAGCCAAGTCACATTTTTACAATTTTGAGATAGCCATACGTAATTGAGACCAGTGTTTTCGAGAATTGTTTCAACAACATTGATAAGTGGTAAATGGACATTAGGACCACAATTCTTCAATGTTCACATTATTCTTAATAAAATGCTGGACAATTAACATCTTGATGCGATTAGTTGTACCAATGCGAAAAGTGCTGAACAATAATAGTGCGACATTAAAAATATTGTTGAATTGTTGTTACGATGTCAAGAACAGATTAAACCTAAATTTTTGCTATGTTATTTGTTGGTATTTTTTATGTTCGGCCCTTATGACTTGGAACACGGCCCATTTGACTAAATGGCTCGGCCCTTTTGACTTTCACCTCGGCCCTTTTGACTTTTTCCTTCGGCCATTTTGACTATGCAGTTCTCTGCCCTTTCGACATTCGGCCCTTTTGACTACAACCCTTTCACATGAACATCTTCGTGTACTCGCATCATCCAAAAATGGCGCTGGTGATATCATCATGGATTGTTTTACAAAAACGGAATTTCAAATGTATCTTTTTCCAATACAAATGCGCAAATAGAGAAGAATAGTGAAACAATGTTTTGAAATAGTTTATGAGACGAAATTTACATTAAATTAATTTAAATACACGTATTTTAGACTGATATTCCTTCCTGTCTATGAAGCAGTTTTGTAGACAGAAGATGAAAAAAATACGCCTATCACTTACTGAAATATTATGATACAAAAATCAATAAAACAATTTTGATATTAAATTTCCGTTATCAAATTACCCGAGATGTCAAACATGCTTTGGTTGATATCTGGATGTCCAAATATTTTAGCATAATATTTAAAGGTCCATGAGATTAACAAGGGTTAATAGCCTCTGCTCACAGCATATGATGAGTTAACCACTGAAGAATATTAATATAATAGTGAAGAATGGCCATCTGAGGCTGCTGTTGTAATCTGTTAGTATGTGCTATATGAAAAAAAATAACGTAGTGAGTTTGAAGGCTTTGTAGTTTTTTTTTTCAATGCAGAGCCGGGCCTTAGCGACCCACTCCTGGTACACGGCAAGCGTCTATGATATTAACTATACATTACTATTTAAAATGGTATCAAAATTTAGCCCCTTTGTTATGAGGATAGCCATACATTGAAGATATGCATGTTAAGTATCCTTGCAAGGCCTATAGCGACCAAATTACCTCCATAAATATGTAACGTTTGTCATTTATTTTATAGAATAACAAATTATGTCATGTGCACTCTTTTGTATTACTTAGTGAACTTTCAGATTAATTGAAAATGTCACTTCTGAAAACAGAAAAGTATAGGCAAGTTGCTCTTACGAAATCAAGATAACGGATGTGATTTCTGCTCGAAGGACCACGACTTACATAACAAGGAAATATCATATTAACATAATTTTATATAAACATCCGAACTGGCGCCACTGATATCACAATCGTTTGCAGAAAACGAAAAAGCAGTATCATTAAATTTGAATTAATATCTTGGATAAAGAAGAAAATCAATTGTGAGTATGATTTACATATATTTAAAATGAAAAACATATAATTTGATACCAAGAAATGTTTACATATGATATAGATATCTCTCTGTAACGGAAATTCTATGTTGTTAATGTAAATGTTCAGTTTCAGAAATATTTGAAATTCCCGAAAAGAGTTTAACATCACATCAAACTAGGTATATATGAGCATAAAGGTGTCCTTCATTTTATGCTTTCAACTAGTTAACTGAACAAAGTAAATGACCATTCGTTAAATAACTCTGTTAATGAAGTCTTCATTGACATAACATTATTATCACATTATCGAATATTTTTTTTAAAAAGAAAGCCTCTCCAGCTGAAATGCAAGGAGATCAGTTACCTGATAGAAATAGTATCATAGAAATACTAAATAGTTAATGTCTCCCAGTCACTAGATTCCCTTTTGCATATTCATTATATTATTTTGTAGTTCGTAGAAAGTCGTCAGAATATATGTTCTTCATTGTGATTTTACATTGATTTCTTAGTTGATGAATTATTCTGTTATTCCGTTAGGATCATTGCACATGCATAAACCGTATGAAATTCATGTTACAACTGAAAATCTAACACAAGAAATATGTCAAAGCTTTGATGTTATCATTGGTCTAAATGGCATTTAGAAGATACATTGGGGTTATCCTCTGTTCGGACGGGTGAACACTGACAGGAATCTTCAATTGAGAGAGAAGTTAGTCAGAACTATAGAATGGTAAAACCTGCTGATCAAACAGGTCTTAATGGAACGACTTCTGATTGAGTGGAATGTGCTCTTCTGGAACGGTTTTATGCATGTACAAGGCATTTACAAAAACATATAAAAGAAAATCAAAGTAATCTGTATTAAAACCAAAGTTTTTGTTTAACATTCAATGAGGTGGAAAGAAATGGTTTAAAGCACAGCAAAGAATACAAGACTGTAAACAATTGTAAGGAAAATTTAGTAGAACCTATACTGTCCATTGTTTATCAATTATTCATTCGCTGATGTTTGTTGTGCAAGCCCTCATGTGTATGTTAATATGTGACAAGGATACAACGTAAACTATATGTTGTTGTTCCCCTTAAATAACCTTCTCAGAGCAAGTAACCTTTCCAGTAATGTATTTATTCAATGTTTACCGGGTTGACCTGTATTCTATTGTTGAGAAGGGGAGAGGAGATTATACATAATTTATCTATATCCGGGTTTAAATGAAATACATTATCTACTTTAATAAGTAAATGATAAGAAATTTCAAAACAGGATATGAAACTTCTACTCACTTGGACCTGATACTTAAAGCTGCACCAAATCACTGAAAACAATTGTCTCTGCTTACAGCCGAATTCTGCTAAGCATCGTGACTAAAATTGAGGTTAACTTGCTGATTTTGAGAACGTCTAATGGTATAAATTATTACTTCATTTAAATTGTTTACAGATTTCTTACAAAATGTGTATTTCAAAACATTTACTAAATATATATTCATCCTCATAGGGCGAGTAGCATGTTTTATGAAAGATTCATTTCTTTATATATTCCCGAATAAACATTGGATCATGCAAAATGTATTCTCTCCAGAGGGTCAACTATCTAATTACCCAACATGATCATCCGTAGTCGTAGAGGAAATTATCATATATCATGCAAAATTCACTATCGACCATTGTTTAAACACATTTTAATCACTTCAAAGCTTGAGGTAGGGAAATGGATCATAAACATTCGTTTAAAAAAAGGGTTTTTTATCTAAAAACTTTGCCTTGAAATTTGAAATATTTATTTTCGTTTATTAGTAAGATGATTTTGATTACATTTAAAAAACGTGCCACTGCCCCTTTCATATTTAATTTAAATCTTAAATGCTGTAATAAAAGATCAATTCGATATCTGTCACCTGAAAAATCCATTGTAATATCAATCACTCTAACAATCTAAAACCGTATTTTGAAATAATATAAGTTCAGGCATAGGTCGAATAAAGATAAGATTAACTTCATGATTTGGTCTAGTTTGACACATTAACATTACTTCTTTCTCCGATCCGTGCAAAAACTTTGGAAAATGTCAAACCCTCTAAAGTGTATGTTACATGACGAAGTCAGACTGGACAATTTAATCGTATAACATGTTAATATCATTCACATATGCCATCATTGCCATCTCTTACATGTTATTAAGAACTAGGAGCGTGATTTGACATTATGACAGATCATATTCTGTTATCCTCCAAAGCTGATAGAGATTTATACTACGAGATACAAATGTATTCAGCTGACACGATGTACATCGTTCTTATACAATGACCCCTACTTTAAGTTCCCTAAGTTCACATTATACATTCAGATATCTACCTGTCATTACCCTCTGTGCACTACCTACAATGGAATGAGTCAATACACTGCCCGACCGTCGGAATCATTTAAAGAGATCATTATATATTTTTATAAGTCATCAGAAATGTTGCTACGTATATTTCCCGTACGTATACACTGTTGGAGGCAATGTCTTTTGGACACTTATACCATAGTATGAGAGAGTGGATGAGTAACCTGAGAAGTCTAGTCGAGGAGGTACATACAACAATACCCCATTTGGACTACGCATGAGCTATTACGTGTTCTCTCAATTCAATACGTTGAATGCTTTTAAGGTAACATACTGCTTTGAAAGATATTAGAATAGATATGTGGAACACATAGTTAGAATTATAGTCATTATATATATGTATATATATATATCTATGATTAATTATAATAATTTTGGTTTTAAAATGTTTTTTCTGTTATTATCATAACGTTTCATCTGACCTCTGACTCCGCATTTCAATTAATATACAAGTTATTCACCATATCTCACATACATAACGTTATAAAACAAAAATTGATTCATCCTTATTTGATTTGGGTTTTTTTCTATATATACTGAAAAAATGGCAATATTTTATTTTTTCACATGTGTTACATTTTCACGATCATTAACAATATCTTCGAGTTTAAGATATAATTTATAATACTTTAGATAAAAACACATTTGCATCCTTAAGTGTGAGTAACATCCGGTTTGGGGTTCCTGGAGAACATCCACTGATTCGTAGAATAAATCAATGAAACAATCCGGTTGACAGCCCAGTCCCATGTGGAATGCATCATGAACTTTACTCAGTAACCTTTAGGTGATTGATTTGGTAACTTATAATTTTAAACTCATAGCCGTTCGACGAATCAGAGATATTTGACTTCTATTGTCTTCACGATAAATCAAGATTTTTAATGTTGATCTCAGAATATATCTTATTTCCAAATTATTTCTTTCAAGACAGATAAATTTCTGTAAGTTATACATGATGAATAATTCATCCTGACATTAACTCTTGATATAGGTAAGTTACAGGTAGTCTAAGAGAGTAAATATGATAGAATTAAAGATAAGTTATATACATCAGATATCTATGGAAAAAAATAAAGAAATGTCCTTATGATAATTAATCCTTTTACTTATGTGTCACAAACAAAAGAGTACCATCTTCATAGCATTTCATCAGATTATTTAAGTCATAATTCAAAATAAACAACTTGGTAGGCAAATGTACTTTTGAACTGCATCGTTCGTGAAAAATGTTCTAGCCTATCTGTTAGTCAGCAGAATGGAATGAAAACAATTGGGGTTTTTTCAATTTATAGAAGAAGTTAATTGTCGAAAACAATGTGCAATATGAGGTCTATATTTCTATGTTTCGACCGAACTTGGTTTAGCCTTACACCTATGACAATTGCAATATTTGTTTATTGTATGTTCTCTTTGAAATGTTGACCCTGTTTTAAGTGCATTACATGTTCCCCATGAAGCATTGAGTGCACGACATGACAACATGACAAAGATGTCACTTGTTACAGTTACCTGTCAACACGAATGGTGTCTTTATCTGAGCTTAAAGACAGTTATAGCTTTATATTACATTCATTTGCTCTTACCAAGCACATACATGTAAAACGTAGAAATTTCTGTTATTAACGCAATGTTACTTCCTATTTCATTTGTTAATACAACCTTCAGATTGTTGATGATAACAATCTGTCGCAACCGAAAGATTATACATTTAACGAATAGCAATTTAAAATTAAAGGTATGGCGACAATGTAATTGTTCCTTTGCGAGAATAAAACCACGGACCTCTTGATCCTCTTGTGCTATCCACCCCCCGAACATGTAATTGAAGATGCAGGACACCAATGTCGTATTAATTAAGAGCATAATTTCATTTGATGCTCAATTATGGCGTTAGATGTCCAATTGAGACTACTGTTATCATTTTATACTATTTTCTATATACTTTCTGACAACACTATGTCGATGTTTGAAGGCTTTCAGAACATTGTACTGAACCGAGCAGCAGGGTTGAGTGACCGGATCCCAGTACGCATCTCTGAAAGTGTCATCGCGTCTGAGAGTGCCCTAGAGACAACGTGGAGACAGACGGAATTTATTGCCTCGATTATCAAACATAAGTGAATAAGAGAGGTAAATTCAGAGGGAAATGTAACTTTGAATAATGTACGGATATCTATTGTGTAATATGAATTCCAACAGTGTATTCCTTCCTAGATCATAATATATACACAGCCTTTTGAATTTGGATTTTTCTTTCTAGATTTTAAAGGGGCAGTGGCACGTTTTTCAAACATTTATTCCTTCAAAATTTCTCATATGAACATTAGTTTATGACATATGTATAATCTTCAAAGGGTAATCCGCATGCGCAGAAGAATTATAAGTAACAAGCAAGAAAGCATTTTTGTGTGAACACCTTTTATTCATTCAAGGTAGAGAAATTTATTAGCATAGCTTAACTGAGCATGGTACGTTCGATTAAGAACTATTCATTTTTATTAAAAAGCTTTCTCTTGCAATTCGTAACCTTTATTTTCATTTTCGTAAGATCGGTTTATTTATCATAAAAACCCTGCTACTGCTCCTTTAATGGTTTAATGTCTCTCATTAACTTACATAAGTTTAATGTTTATTATCTAAAAAAAACTTTTACATTATAAGTATATGTACTTTCTTTTTTATCACTTGCAGATCCGGAAAATGTCACTTTATTACCTCAGCAGAATGTAGACAAGTGTTAAGTGTGACAGAGTTAAGTTAACGGATGTGACTTCCGCTTTGTGCTCTACAGATCACGACCTACATATTATATAAATATCTTCTTAACCTCTCATCATCCGAACTGCCCCCAATGATATCATCAGCGTTTCAAAGAAGCGGAAAGCCATATCCTTGAATTTAGAATAAATCTTATATCAATATTATCGTGCAAAAGCGAAAAAAAATGAAAAGAGGGAAGACGTAATTGATTTGGAATATTTTAATTGAAAGTATATACAATCAGATGTTCTTATATTTTACATACATGTAATTTTTGTATTTTATATATGTCGCTTTCCGATAAGTTGAAGCTTGCGGGGCTATTAATATTGTCGATTCTTAGTAAACAATGAATTGATAATATATTAGTTCTGTGGGAGAAAATGAGAACAAGGAAAAATACACACAATGTGTGGATAAATCCTTTCAAGTGATTACGATATGTGTATTCTATTTAGTTGACTCTCATATTTCTTGTCCATTTTCATTTAACAAACACTTCACTTACACATTTCAACAAAAGAATAAAATGTAATCAACCACATACACTTTACTTCTAAAAGTTCAACTTGCAAACTAATTCAGTAAGAGGAATATAGTGAGTGAAATGTTTAGGTACCTGTCCGTCACTTGTTGTACATAATTGTGAGATAAATGCTGTAAATATCTAGAGACGGATTTTGGTAACGTGTGTCCAATCTATTTCTTGTAAGAATAAAATATATTAAAAATAAAATGTTTTGGTTATCATCTACGAGTGCTTCGATTGAAAACAGCTGAAAAAAAATACATAAAGAAATTAGATTAGATCTACTTATTCAAATTGATCATCAGATATTAGATGACCTTAAAGGGACAGAGTATGTTTCATAAATTTTCATTTGAACCAGAACAGAACAGAACCAAAATAAAATCTGCTCTGAATGAAGCTTAAATATCCTCCCTAAAATTGCATCTTTATCTAATCTATAAAAAATATGTTTCTTGTTGTCAATGATAATACACAAAAGACAGATAGATATGTATAGATAGATATATATTATATTTAATATTAATAATTCTAAATTATGCGTCCAGTTTACATGAATATTAGTTAAATGACCTACAAACAGTACCAGTCATTGGCACGCGTAAGTGTCCAGTTTTCGATCGCAAATTACATCTTAGACCTCTATACTGAAGTGATAAGCTATACGATGGGGACTTTCAGAAACAACCACAACTTCTCGATAAATTAATATCATTAATAAAGTTTGACATATTTGACTGCAATAACATACTCTATGTCACTTTAACCACAAACTGCACAGCGACAATAGATGTATTTCCACTTTCTCTTAGTACAATATTCTGCTCAAAAGGGGGCGCAGTGGTTAGCGTGTACGGCTTCGGAGCAAGAGGTCCGTGGTTCGAATCCCGCCAGGGGCTCGGCAACTTTGTCTGCAGTAGAGAACTGTTCAACACGCAGTCAGGTTTCGGTGCAATGCTACACTGAAATTCAGCGCAGTACCACCCATGGTTTGCTAGTTCCAGCCGATGCCCGCAGGTTTCACCGCAATGCATAGCCACAATGGTGTTGCGGGCTTTCTCCCTGCTCTAATACTAGCAGCCGCGATATAAGTGAAATAATCTTGAAAGCGGCGTTAAACACCAACTAAACACCAACTCACCTGCTCAAAAGGGAGTGACTTGATATTTTGTATGTTATCACTAGATCAACTAGCTCAGGTATGATTTTCACGTTTTTGTAGTAACACGTTTGTAGTAGATATGTGATATGCATTTATGAGTGGTTGCAATACGGTTTTTGAATAAATCTTACGGAACATTAATTACGGTCATGTCAAATCCTTTATACGTTAGCTCAAGTCAACACACAATATTGCTTCCGTTAAAAAGTTTGAAGTTCAAATTATGTGATGGTTATCTTGTGGCATTTAACAACGAAGCTCGTAGTTGGCACACTCAAAGTACGCATTCAGTATTATATTATTTCTATCAAACGAGTTAATTATTTCAAAACAATATAACGACTTTGTTCTGTGGAAAGAAGTTTAGCTATCTCTTTAACACTCGCTTACATTTTCAAGTGCAATTGCCAGTGTGCTGGAACAAAGATACCCGTAGATCCAGTATCGTCGTAACTGGGCTACAAACATAGTGACGTCATAACTGTAAACTATTTTGACATCACATGTGTCTTGCTATCACACATGTTAAAATATTTCCATATAAACATTACACTGCAGTGAAATAAGTTCAATTTGGTATAATTGAGTTTTTGTTGTGGTTGTCTATAAACAGGTTTTCACCTCTGTTTCACAATGTTACAGCGATAAACATGGAGTTTTTCAACATTGTACGCCTCGCTAAGTGTGCAAGTGTTGTGCTCAGACTGACAACCTAATGTTTCAGGTTGACACCACTGTTGGAGGTTATTGAGTTTATAATTTGCAGGCTCAGTGTGTCGACTTTGTTCAATACATTTCTAATTATCACAAAGATGTTAAACACTATCATCCTAAGCATTGAATACAAGAAAACATCAGCCAATCGCGATCACGCTGGTAGTATATGTGCACTTAAATCTTCAATTGATTCCATACTTAGGTGAATGCATGATTAAATATATCTTTTCAATTATACTAACTGTCTATCATATTTTTAAGAATTTTCTGTTTTTGATATTCAGCGAAATTTCACCTTCACTTTGGCTACCTTTAGAACAAAACACTCCAAGGACAAAGCACTACCTTACTTGAACACAATTAACGAGTTGACAAGGTTTATTTTGAGACATGTTTACGTGAAGTATATTTAGATGTGTTTCACTACTTGAACATTTTTCAGTTGCCGATCAGCATGGTACATGTTGGACTCTAACAATCTGGCGACATAGAATCTGTTGACAAGGTAATCGTGATGAAAACAACTTATTCTCGGGATCTTTGAGAAGGTTTTTTTTTAAAATAACCCCATAAGAACAGAGCTGGTCGGGGTCGTTGGTGAAAGGAATATATGTTTTTATTCCTTTTTATGTATTTTGTTTAAGCTGAAGGTTATACTGACCTTAATGGCTGTTTTGACATAATAAGATATTTTAAGCAAAAAAACAAAAGAAACTTGTATAAGATCACGACATTATAGAGTAATGTTGAATATTAAATTATGATATTGATGATTCGAATCCTTAACCTAATTATTGTCAAGCGTTTCTTCTAATTCCTGATCCACCATTAATGGATTTTATTTTACTTTTTAATATTTTCAGAAACATTAAGTGGTCTTCTGATAATGAGGGGATTTGCACGTTGAGACTTCCATAGGTCTCATTCTGTCGAATACAGCCAAATCTGTCAGTGCATGTGATCGTGCAAATATCTTAACAACGTGCTCAATTGTCCCCCAAACGCATCCTTAACTTTAACTCTTTGAACACAGAGCAATCAACCTTTTGTGTTGTATTCGACTGAATGAACTTTATGGAAGCCTCAGTTTGCAACGCAAAAATAAGAATAACGCAAATTTTCCATCTTCAAACCCTTCACGATGCTATTGTTGACATTAAAACCATATGGAGCTTTTGAGCAAATGAAATCATTTTTTGCACTCAATCCATATAGATGTGCCAGGATATTCACCAAATTATTATGACCAAACATAACAACTTTTCCTTGAAATCTTTAAGTAGTATACATATAATTTGCAAAACATAGAATATTATGATAGATGGACGCTTTGATAACCTACCCAATACGCCTCTTGAATTACGTCTCTCGTCAATATATGGAACAACATAGCTGTGGTCAATGGCATCACACTTATTGACATTATGGCAATGTGTTGTTGACAGAGGTGTCGCCACATGTTATCAGCTATTCAGAATGATTACTCAACGTGTCGTCATTGTTAATGCAAATGGTCCTATGCCAGCATATACATATTTTTCTTATTATAGTAATCTAAAGATTCCTTCACGTGTATAATGGTTACATTTCAAGCAGAGCCTTTTGCAGTAATCGAAATTAAAATGTTTCATATCATGCTTTAAACTTAATTATCATAAGAATCTATTTTGATGAAGTGTAGTTTTGGACCATTATATCCGTATCAGCATGCCTCCTCACCACACAAACCATCGATTCTAAGATACATATTTAAATATTGGATAGCATTTCAAGTCTTATCGATTTAATGGTAATATAACCTTAAAACAAAAGTAACGTTTATATGCATACTAATCTTAATAAAGTGTTGTTCTTTGTAATGTACATATGGAGTTTTAGTCCTTTCAATCCATCAAACATATATGGTAGAAAATGAGCACAGAGTTCAATACCCTAACCGATTAACAACATTATTTCTGGACTTGTTTACTTCGATTTCATTATAGAATGTCTACATTAAGCGATACAATTACATATATATTGATAAACGAGTGGGAGTAGACCAACTTTAAGCTCAACCTTTACAAAAGAGAAGAAAGAGTTTCTGCTGAGTAAGCAAAACTGAAAAAGTACTATTTATTTAACTCTGTCAATAAGTATGCATCTTGTTTTTAAGATATGGTCACGTTTTGATAACAGTTAACTAGAAATGAAATCACAAAAATCTCCTTTAAAATATTTTATAAAAGATTAAAAAATGAACAACCGAAGTTTATCAATTTCATAGGAAGATAAATTTTAAAAAATTGAATCTTAATTATGCAAAGAACCTAAAAAAACCAAAATGTACATGTATGGAATATATTTACGTTAATTCCAAACTGCTACATCAGCGTGCATGTATTTCAATGGGCCTATAAAATATTTATATTTATATAATTCAAATGTTTTTGACACAATGAGGGAATAGAATTCACTAATTATGTGTAGCTCTTTTAGAGTTGTATTTTCGAGGTACAAGAACACATTTTGGTCTGTCTGAACAGAATTAAAACTCACAAATTTGATATATTCTATTGAGGAAAATCGGAGAGATTTTGTTGCTTCAATGAAGAAATTAAAGTCATCATCTGTGATGAGAAACATTGACATATCCAATTTACGTAGATTTTTCAATGGATCGAAAATGCCAGAACGGGCATACGTTACATAACAATCTGAGATATTTAGGGTTTCTATATATGGGGTATTTAAAAAGGTAGTATTGTCCATTTCATACATGGCGCAGGTCATTTTAACCCGGGAAGACTTGACAATTTTGTCAGTCTTAGAAAAGAAGATTCAAATCTACAAAAGTAACAGTCTATATACAACGATTGCAAATCATTAGGATACGAACTTGCCGAATACTGAAGGGGTGGCGTTTGAGACAATAAATGTGGACATGTTTTTCTTTGATTTAACAGAGAGAAAGTGTGCAGTCTTCTAAATGGTTTCAGAAAGACAGGGTCAAAAACAGTGTTGCATTTATACAAGAAGTAATTTCCATCCAGGATAGGTTCTTCTAAATGGTGTAGACCGTTGAAAACATGTTCTCCTAAACTTAAAAATCTGTTATCTGACAAATCAAGGTGTCTCAACTTCTTCATCGATTTTTAAGATATCTTAACTTTAAAATCAATTTGACAAACAAACTCTGATACTTATGTGAATGGGGGCGGAAAAGCTGAGCGCTGCGAAAGCACGTTTTGCTCCGGGTCAGGTTTCGAATCCCACCAGGGGTTCGGTAATTATGTCTGTAGTAGAGAACTAGTCTACAAGCAGTTTGTTTTGAGGAGCAATGTTACACTGAATTTCAGCACAGAACCACCCATGAAACGTTAGTTCTCGCGGATGCTCGCAGGTTTCACCGCAATGTTTAGACACAATAACCTTGCGGGCTTTATCCCTGCAATAAGACTAGCAACCCTGAAATAAATAAATACTTTCGAAAGCGGCGTAAAACACCAAATTACTCATACTCATTGCAAAAGTGTCACTATATATGTTGAGCAATGTCCGTGCAGAACTACACATAGAATGTTTTCCCATAATCCACAGTGGTTCTATGGACCTTTGACAAGAATATATATATAAGTCTACAAATATATATTTAAGATGCTCATGGGATTCATTGCAACTCCTTTCCATGAATTTGAAAATGTACAGCTGCATACCGAAAGTTTGTTCACTTACCACTGAATCGTAGTGCAAATATCATGTAATTTGGGTTTCGTTTCATCGTCAATAAAATAACTTCAGCAAGACTGACAATGGGTCACCCACTTTCCATGTGTGAAATAGCCATTCTTGAATTCAGTTTGGCATTGTCTTGTCACTCGTGCAAAAATTTGAATTTTGGCATATTGATATAGACAGGGGTTACATTTTCGAAATTTCAGTTTCGTTAAATGTCGAATTAAATGTTCCATATCGACTCTCTGAGATTAAAACCAACATAATCATATTGACTTTGTGCTAAGAAACAAACATGACTAATGTTTGAAGAAGTTGATAACTTATAAAGGATTTTATGGAGAAAAATAAAAATTTGTGTTTTTGGAATTTTGACCCCTGGTCACTTCATTGACCTGCCAAAACTGTTACGGGTTATATTGTCTGGTACGATAAACCTTTGCCTTAAAGAAGAACGGATCTCCATATTTGTATTGAAAATTCAATATTATATACGTTTCTTTTTCGCAACGCTACGATACCTCAAAGGCATCTCAAATTACATAATGCTTGCACTTGCATGTGAACAAACTTTTGGCATATGCCTATATAAGGATATTCCAAACATGTTTGATGCAAGCAGGGTCTGGCTTAAAAAGTCTGTTCACTGGACCCTGATTGAGAAACTCTGATGATACAGACTCGTTCTTGGTGTGGTGTGATGTTGTCTTTCGTAGCAAAGATTGCTGTCCAACAGCTTTCGAATGACAAGTGGACCAAAACTAGTCTTGTTGCCATGAATACAGTACGTGGGTCGAGTGGTGAAGAGGAAAGGCACTCCAAATCATAACGGATTCTCCTTTCAACGACGTCAACATCCTGAAGATAGTCCCCTCGCCTTCTGAAAATTGGGAACTAGCATCATGAAATTGCAAAGTGCATCAGAACCATCAGATATTAATACTCTGTACCACTGTTGACGTAACGATTATAGTAGCCTTCGACCTTAAAAGGGTTTTTTGTAATTCTCACAACTTTTGGAACTATGTTTCAGTATTTAATCCAAACAAAATTAAGAAAAAATCAAAAGACTTTAAGTTTTCTGCAAGAATTATATAAAACTCCTCTAACATAAGATTAGATTTGATATATAACGATTTCATATTTTTTTTAAAAATGATAAATCAAAGTTACAATAAAGAGCAAAAACTGTAGATTCCTGTAGAAGTAAAGGGAAGTAATTTAATTATCGCGTCGATTCTACCTTGGGTCCAGGGTGGAAGTCGATAAATATCGAAACGTTTACTTGGATTGTTGTCAGGATATATTTGAGAGAGATTGATATCTATATCTCAACAAATTGGAATGTACCTGATCAATCGTTTCGTTTCCACTTAAAACATTCATCTAATTACAACTTTACTACTCCGTGGTTTTATAATAGATGTTGAATTTGCGAAATGATGACAATTCACTGATATCTGAAACAGTTACTTGAGGGACACTTAGTACTAATTGAATTTATTCACACGCACTCTTTACATCAGGGAGTTTTTAACTTGGTTCTAGAAACCAATGAAAATACGTTATGAAATATTCTTTTAACCTTTTGTTAATGTTCAAGGCATCAATAAAATAGAGAATCGGTAATTCTATTTCTGGATATTTGAATATTTGAAAGAGTAATGATATATTATTAAGAGCTCTTAGAATTGCGCTGAAAGAAGAAAAACATTTTTAAATATCTTTGATGAAAGGATGAATAGAATGCTTTCCAACGCAAAGTCGTTTCAAACTGGAAGCTATGTATCGAAACAGGATATAAAATATGTTCACTTGAGTGTCCTTGTTTTGTAATGTTACTACATTTTACTGCACATATTTTTAGATAACTTTTAAATCTTTTGAAACTAATGCAAAGACATAAAAACAACGTAAAACGATTGTTTTCTGTTTTCACATGAATAGAGAAAGTAGAGCAGCAAAATATGCAATAAGGTGAAAGCCTTGTGTTATTCCTAGACATGCTGACATCAAATGAAAGTGATGAGATTATATTTCTATACCAAATTGATTCATGTTATGAAACTGACCCATCACCCACTGTCCTTGTTTCTAGTCTAATAATAACGCGTTTGAGTGGTTTTAGAGAATAAAGAATCTGAATCTGACGGCAGAAGTTAACCTGACTAGGCATAATAAAACAACAAAGGTAAATAACAATGCTATTCAAGGATGAACATTTTAGTCTTGCGGACTATACACATAAGTCGGACAGAAACCCATTGATACTAATTTCAATTTCGCTGATAGCATATAAATGATCTTTTCGATACGATAACGAACAAATAACGTTGAAAATGATAAGACCAGTGCTACGATATTTAGAAATATTGGACAATAGAGTGTCTTTAATGTAACGGAGAATGTCAGCTCGCCAAATCGATTTGGTATACCAACGAGTGACAGTTATGACGTAAGAATATGCTCCAATATGCACACCTGAACAAAAAATACAGTCTAATTTACAACATTTCCTGGATGTTACAAACTTGGAATATCTCTTGAAAATTAGATCTAAGTTATTTATCTCGACAAATTACTTCACCACTGTTAGAAGGTAACGAAACTGATGGCCATCCATGTGCGCCAAAGGCACCCAAAGACGTTTGCTAACCTTAAAGAATATTTGCAATATTCACTTAATTGATGTCAGTTAGGGACGGACAGTGCAAAGGAAAATGCCCGCCCCAGAGACAATGTCCTTGCGAAAAGTAATGTTTTAATCAAACTTTGAGATAAATGTTAATTGTTATTTTTTTGCAGTTTACATGTAAATTAGATGCCGTTGGTACGGGCTTCTTTAAAATTTACTTTAAAAATTACCTTAAAATAATCCTTTTTTTAGATATGTTTCAATGATATCGATTGGAGTAATGTTTTCTTTCCACTAGTAACTTAGTCCAGGACCTTTTAAAGTCACTGTAGCATGCTTTCTTATGGGAATTAAATGAAATTACAAAAGGGAAGACAAATGGTAGCAATTGCAGGACAATTTTTTGTAATCAATAAAATAAGTCTTTGTAAACAAACGAATCAAATTTGGTTTATGTTACGTGAATCATTTCTATCACTCAAATGATTAAAAGTTGTTTACAAAAAATTGGCCATATGCAGTTTTTGCTTGAAACGTGATAACGTCTTCTACGACTTCGAACAATCACGTTAAGTAATGAGATGTTTGACCCTCTAATGATAATACATTTTACAAAAAGACTTAGAGGAATTACAATAAAAAATTTAAACATTTCATTTTAACTTTGAAAATGTTGGACGTTATTTGAGTTAAAATTGACGCAGTTTTGTGTCTTGCAGAATGTGATAATAACATAATAGTCCTTGAAATTTCCTGAAAATAAATACATTCTCATAATAAGTCGTAAATGTAAACAATAATGACATAACAAACACGTTTGACAATATTTTCTTTAAAGGGTCGCCATTAATTGATTGACTTTTCGATCTTGACGAGGACAGAAACAAAACAATGAGATTCGTCATGTATTAGCCACGTTAATGAGAACACGTCTGATAAGCGGTGACTAAACTCATTAGGGTGATGTTTATTGATTGTCTTCTATTTCTAGATGTGTGATGTCATCATACGTGTCATGCTGTATTGTTTGCTGACTCATACAAAAAAATTTGTGTTTTTGATATTGGCAAATATGTTTTTTGACCCTGAAGTAGCCGTTTGTAAAAACAATATATAAATAGGTCTGTTCATCGTATAACTTTCACAATTTATGCATAATTTTTTTTTTACACATCCATAGTCAAAGCTAAAAACATCATGGAAAGTCACAACCAATTTCGTTTTCATGCTCAGTGAAAAATGCAATTTTTCCTTTACTTTAGGAAGAATTGCTTTTGTGTCTACTTACACTAAAGACCGCATAGTTGATTGAATAAAGTTATCAAAGTGTAATTTTCAACAGTGGGGGATCCGGGGACGGGTTTAGTGGGTTAAAAATCATGGATCCGCCACCAACACAGAACAATCATCAAATCGATAGAATTTATTTTAATACGACACCTTTTTACAGAACCAATTCCCATGATGATATGTTATATCCATGCGTCTGGCTATTACACAACGACCATTAAATGACTCTAAGACGAAGTTCCATTATCAAAACTCTTTTAGCAGCATGGTTCTGTCTTGTAATTGTTGTCTAGACGCCATAGACTTGTTTCCATGTAAATAAATTATTCGTTTACAGCACGTTTTGTATAACAGTTCAGGCTAGATGGGTAGATAAATTCGTCAGAAAGCAGTTAAGGCACAAACATGTCTGTTCTTTCGGCCTTCGGTTTTCCAATACACAGACTGTGGCTAAAAGTACTTTGACCTCAACATAACCTCGTGTATTTAGGAAGTCTAGATTTGAATTCAACTACACCATTCCTCGTAAGCTCCATTGAAACAAATCTTTTTTTAAAAGATATTTTCTGAGACTGAGTGTCAGTCTGAGCTTCTAGTATTTCCAGACAACAGAGACGCGATGATGTTTTACTTGGTTTTCAGAATGTATAATATCAAAGGTATACTGGGTAAAACATAAGGTGTGTGAGTACTACATGAGGTAGTATTTAAACATTATTACAACGATGCACATGTATTACATTTTAATCGCATGCAAATATCTCGAAAAGGGCCTACTTTCCATGAAACGGCCTGTACAGTATATCTCATGGCGGCGCAGTCGACTAAATACAAGATATCGCGTAGTCAAATGATTATTGCTTAGCAAAATGCAGTTACAATTATGAAAATAATATCACTACTTATATTTCATTCTGCGGGTTAAATATGAAATATAATATCATTACTGTGACAGACTTTCCACATTGAATGCTTGCTTGAGGCGCTATATAAACTACCGGGTAAAAGTAAGTTAACACTTTTGAAAGTAATATTATGAAAAATAGTTAATAATAATTTTGAGAGTAAACATTGTATATACCGAGTTGCAACCTTAACTTTTTTCTTTTATGAAATTTTATCAAACAGAATTCACCTACCTTGGAGAAAATTGCAATAAAAGAAAGGCAAAGGAGCGAGTCACAGAGGTTGCATAATGCTTTGAATTACTAATGTTGGTCAACGCCGTAATGAAAAACACCTAAATGTCCAGTCTACCAATAACATCACGTCATTTTTGCTCGAAAGATGCACTTTTAAATTTGTTGAAACACAAGCTGACTATATATTATACTTATGTAAAATAAACTGACTAGTGGTGAGATTTGATGGTTAAAAGACAATAGATATAAACGTCTGAAATGTTTATTTTTATTCAAATGATTTTTAATTTCGAGAGTCGAGCCTGTTATATCAACATAAAAATACGGTATCGCTGTTTTAAGAAATGAAAGAAGTATCAAATGTACTTTTCCTCAAAATTCGAATATTTTTTTTTCATTAAAGTCTTTAAAATGTGATGATTTATTTTTACAAATATTGTTTTTTGACCTAATGAAAGATCCAATATTGTTCCTTTTTAACTATTATACTTTAGTGTGAACTATGTGACTAAAGGTAACTTGACATAACTAAAAAAACATGCATGTTTGTGTCAATGTTTGACTAGGAACCAACAGATAATCCAGCTGCACTTTTCTTCTTTTGTTGAACATCGCCATTCCTGCACTTACTGCACTGAGGCATTTTGAGGTGCTTGTTATACAAAATTGAGCGAATCGGGAAAACTTACAAATGCATACCGAAAGGTTGTTCGTTTACTACTATATCTGAGTGAATCTGACAAAGGGTCACCAATTGTATGTGTAAAATAGCTATTCTCGAACTTATTAAGGAATTTTCACGAGTAAAACTTCGAATTTTGGCATGATGAAAAAGACAGAAATTCAGATTTTCTTAAATTTTGATTGAAATATAACTTCCATATCGACAGCTCAATCACATTTACTTTATTCAAAGGAATAAACATGAATTGTTTATCACATGTAAACTATTTTGAAGAGAAAAAGGGTGTTTTCAAAATATTGACCCCCTCAATCACATTGAATTAATTCAAAGGGATAAACATGAATTGTTGATCACATGTAAACTATTTTGAAGAAAAAAAAGTGTTTTCAAAATATTGACCCCTGCGGACTTAATATAATTGCGTTTCAGCATATGACTATTCATTTCTGTTAAAAATTCATCATTATCCGTTTGTTTTCTGCAATGCTACGATGGCACTATACATGATATTTGCACCAGGACACGCAGATTTGTGAAAAAACTTTCGGTATGCAGTTATATATAAGGCAATAATGGTTATCATATCAGTGACACGAAACTAAAAATTATGTTCACAGGGAACACTGGACTGTGTTTCGACCTGTAAACGTCATTTATTGTCAACATATTGGCCTTTCATTGGTTCGCTATTAACCTCATTGGTGTCAATGTTAGATTATCGAGACAATTGATTCCTTTTATCTCCTCCACTCCATTGTCTCGAGGGCGCCACCAGAATTTCCAAGTATCATCCACGTTAGGTGGGATCAGGTCATTCAGCCTTGCTGTTCGGCCCTTAAAACAGCTTGGACTGTATTGTATAGAAGTATTAAAAGGTTTAAAAACTAAAATCAGGAGAATCTTGAAACCCTTCATATCAGTATAGGCCTTATTTTATAAATCCTGTTGATTATAATCAGACTGGTTACAATTTCTTATTCCATGCTGATAGAAATTTGATAAGATATGCATGTAAGAATGAACCAAATGTCGTAATACGTAACTTAATTATTCCTGGACGAGTACTTGTCCTTTCTGTGAACATGACGTTCGTGCATAGGACCTTTCTGTACTGGACATCCGTGTAATGGACTTAGATGCTTTTACAGTTTACTGGACGTCCGTGCACAGGACCTTTCTGTACTGGACATTCGTGTAATGGACTTAGATGCTTTTACAGTTTACTGGACGTCCGTGCACAGGACCTTTATGTACTGGACATCCGTGTAATGGACTTAGATGCTTTTACAGTTTACTGGACGTCCGTGTATAAGACCTTTATGTACTGGACATCCGTGTAATGGACTTAGATGCTTTTACAGTTTACTGGACGTCCGTGCACAGGACCTTTATGTACTGGACATCCGTGTAATGGACTTAGATGCTTTCACAGTTTACTGGACGTCCGTGCACAGGACCTTTATGTACTGGACATCCGTGTAATGGACTTAGATGCTTTCACAGTTTACTGGACGTCCGTGCACAGGACCTTTATGTACTGGGTGAGGTGAGGTGAGTTGGTGTTTAACGCCGCTTTCAAGATTATTTCACTTATATCGCGGCTGCTAGTATTATTGCAGGGAGAAAGCCCGCAACACCATTGTGGCTATGCATTGCGGTGAAACCTGCGAGCGTCGGCTGGAACTAGCGAACCATGGGTGGTACTGCGCTGAATTTCAGTGTAGCATTGCACCCAAACCTGACTGCGTGTAGAACAGTTCTCTACTGCAGACAAAGTTGCCGAGCCCCTGGCGGGATTCAAACCACGGACCTGATCCGAAGCTGTACGCGCTAACCACTGCGCTATCCCGCCCCCTTTATGTACTGGACATTCGTGTAATGGACTTAGATGCTTTTACAGTTTACTGGACGTCCGTGCACAGGACCTTTATGTACTGGACATCCGTGTAATGGACTTAGATGCTTTAACAGTTTACTGGACGTCCGTGCACAGGACCTTTATGTACTGGACATTCGTGTAATGGACTTAGATGCTTTCACAGTTTACTGGACGTCCGTGCACAGGACCTTTATGTACTGGACATTCGTGTAATGGACTTAGATGCTTTCACAGTTTACTGGACGTCCGTGCACAGGACCTTTATGTACTGGACATTCGTGTAATGGACTTAGATGCTTTTACAGTTTACTGGACGTCCGTGCACAGGACCTTTATGTACTGGACATTCGTGTAATGGACTTAGATGCTTTTACAGTTAACTGGTAAAACAATGTAAAAGAGTAAATTGAGAGCCCGTTGATATATAAAAGCAATTATATGCAATCTCCCAGTTGGATCTAACTTGTCTAGACAACCATTTTAGATAGAGGAAAAAAGGTTTTAAATTGCCTGTTGCTTGTGGATTTTTTCCTGAGAGACTTATAATCATATACAATACTTGTCAGATTTGGAACAAAATGAAAACAGCAGAAACAACGTGAACATAGTTAATGTCAGATAACAGTTAATCAATTGACACTTGACAGTGAAATACTACATTTTCATGATGTTTACGCCAAAACAGTCATCCCTTTTAGATATGTATATTATTTTATTCAATTTACTTTTGACTATTCAGTATGTTATTTCATTTACTTTTGACTATTTAGTACTTTATTTAATATACTTTGGAGTATATTGTATGTTATTTAATTTACTTTTTACTATTTAGTATGTTATTTATTATTTTTTATAGCTAATAGAGCAAAATGTATTTGTTTAAAGGCACCATTGAATCGCCCTTACATGTACGATATATGCAGAATGTAATTTAAGTCAGAACTACATTTACAGGAGTTCAATGAAATGACAATGATTTAAGAAATGATAAAGTTACTTCATACAAGCAGTGAAGATGTTTTAATCTTGTCAGATTATGTTTTCAAATAAATCAAATAGCTTTACTAATAGTCAGTTTTCTGTAGTAAAGTTTTAAAGTCAGTACGAATTGTGATATTCCCATCCTCGTCCGAACATCCATACATCAATTACAAGTAGATCATGATAGATGATACACTATTTTCTTTTGGCAATGTTATCTATCTGAATCTTAATAAGCGTTTAGCATTCGATATTTTCCTTGAAAACGGAAAAAATGGTGTCAGCTTTTTTCCACGTTATACTACATAAAATTTCGTACACATTAGATTACCATTACTTTTAGATTTCATTTACACTAGAAAAATGTAAACATAAGTAATGTTCTTGCACATTTCATCCATCGAAAAGCAAATTTTGACCTGAAAAATCAATGATTATATTTGAGAAAATTTTTGCAAGAGAAGATCTGAATAACTTCCATGATAGTTCTTGCAATAAGGTGGAAATTTGAATGCATCTCCTTTCAATTCATACATGTACAATTAAAAGATTACGTTTTACTGAACACAAAACCCTGTTGTCTTGGGGCGTAATGAATACACAATTTATAAAATCTTATAGTGGATAGAATCCAATTCTCCAATTCCATCAAACATTTCAGGTTTACACCGCAATTTACTTGTTTACTCGATTGTTGAATGTTGAACAGCCACGTGACAAATTTCATCATGTCAAAAAATATCATTTTAATAGAAAAACACATCACAGAATTACAAAACAAATAATTGATACCATAATACATCATGACAATAGAAATGGTTCAAGTATGCACATAAATGTACATGTCCAAGTACATGTAGATATTGAGCATTGCATCTAAACTTTGAATTACTTTCATATTCTGAAAGCTTCTTAGTCTTAATTATGTAAACGTCGATCTGCAAATAATGAACATGCAAAAAATCGGAATATGACCATATGTTCCTTTAAAACAAATAAACACAATGTGACAAATAGTGAATTTCATGATTCACCGCAATGTGTCACTACTGGTACGGAAGGAGAAGGAGACAAGCATGTTACTGATGAAGTCACTGGTGATGTCCTACGTGGATCCAGTAACGTTGCCGAACTGATGACGCATGGCATTGTCCTTTCTTCATTAGGGACAGCAGACACTGACGCTAATTATCTTCAATACAGAAGATTGTTTTAAGTATTTGATGAAGTTGATCTAAATACCAGACAGGCACTTAACATCTATTTGTCAATACGCATGAAATATGTAAAACTATATATAGATGTAAAAACAAATTAGATAACTTTGAAAGTAATTGATAATTAAGCATGCATTCCCTTCTAACCCCTTTATATACCAGGAATTGAGATATTGATTATATGATAATTCAAAATATCGTAAATTGAATAACAATTTTAAATAAAGTTATATGTATCAATATTATAATTCAACTTACTAATAATTAAGCTGGAAAAAGAAGTTTAAGAAAAATCCAACAATAATATCTACTTGACAAAACAATATGGCTGCTTTTAAATTTATCAAAATTGCTTGACGTAAATGTAAGAGATATCTGGATGTTAAGTTAAAAACAGCATGTAAAAAGGATAGTTGTAGAGTTGATGTTAAGATATTTAATGTCTTTCTTCTTAAAACGTTTAAAACTTTTAAGTATTCATCAGACATATTCAATTCAATATGCAGCCGTATAAATTATTTGTTTCATGTTTGTAACTTTAGGATGAATCATATTAACTATAGATCTTCCTAACATTACATAGCTGAACAGTTAAGTTTCAGACAGTTCAGTGTTTTGACAGGTTTACTGTAACATAGTTGTTATGAAGCCTATGTTATACTCTGCTAATCCCATTCCCAAGTAATCCCTAAGGATGTAATAATCATTAAGCTGTTGTCAAGTGACCATGTTTTGACAACTGAGTCTGTTGGGTATATAACACCCAGGTTTGACTTCAGAAGTTAATTCTCAGCCATCGACCTGGAGAGAGGGTTGAGTCTCAGCAACGGGACTGAGGAGCTGAGTCTCAGCCAGCACCCGACCATGGGCTAGTGACAGCCACAACCAGCCATGTGAGAACGCTGGGCGTCGTGAGGGTGCCCAGGGAAAGCGGGCGAGAAAGATCGACAGCCAGATTAGTCAAAGTACTTAGAAGAAATAAACCCATGAAAAATCCACATGCATCTCGTCTTCTTGTTGAATCTTACGATGTGTGCCTGCTGATTGTGCTACATTACCGAAGTAGTGCTTTTAAATTTTAACTAAGTACTATGAATCTAAAACAACGTATTTAACTTTTAGTTATAAGATGATATGTCTATCCAGTTTTATCATTTTGAAGTTAAAGCAAAATTAAATTTTAAAAATTACCTTTTTAAATATTTGACTGTAGAGATCGACGGAAAGCTCAATTTCTACATACTGTTATGTGAAAACGTCCACATCAAACCTTGCAGAGATATTTTAGAGAAATTAATAATTTGTCCTTAACATGTTGGTGACAACGAGCTACGATTACGTTATAAATGCCGTTAATGCATGGCCATCGTTATCAACTCTAAACACGCACTTCATCAGTTGACACAGGTTTTCTATGACGGGGGCGGGATAGCGCAGAATCGAGATCAAGAGGTTCGAGTCAAGGGCTCGGCAACTTGGTCTGCGGTAGGGAGGTGTTCTACATGTAGTAAGGTTTGTCAGCGCAGTGCCACCTCTGGTTCGCTAGCTCCAGTCGATGCTAGCAGGTTTCTACCTGCAAAAATACTAACGCCTGGACACAAGCTCACGTAGCGACACACTGTTAACACCCATCACACTTAATGTAATGTTTGCACTTAATGAAACGATAAACTCTTCAATATAAGTTTAGAAACTGATGTGTGCAACACAATACTTATGTTTGATTGACAATTAAGGATATAAATGTGACCAAACTTTTGCTGACTCTGCAAAAATCTAACTTTTTGAGTCAATTGAATCTCCAATATGTGCAACTCCTGACAATATTTTGTTTCGTTGCTTGAGAATTAAATTTGAATACCATCATGAGATTTATCAACGAGTTTTTAGAAATCAAAACAATATACTTTAGAAATCTACTAAAAGACACATTCTCTCACAAACTCTAAAAAAATATTGGATTGACGATGGTTTCCCTGGGCTTAGGTTTTGGGAAATGTTTCAAATCATAATCATTTTCTTGAAACTAAAATCTCAAAGTTAGACCCTTGTCCTTTTTAATGTAGCAACTTAGTTGTTTATCAGATGATAGCTCAGCAGTCCGATAATGTTGATCAAACCATATAGTCTATGTGGATTAAAGATAAACACGTCCTTACGAAATACCTGTCTTTTTTAATTGCATTACCCGTGTTAACATTATTTAGCAATATTCGATAGTTACAATAACTTTAATAAATGTTCAGTTCCACTTTTAAAACAAAGCACTTTATCGTACCATTTGACTCTTATTACTCAACTGACTCATCGATAGTAAAGAACCATGGGATTAACAAATCGATACTTTATACCTGTTAGAAATTAAAGAATTACGCATTTAAAGTATTAACATGGTATCTAAATATAGTCTTAAGTGTTTATTTTCAAAATTCAAAATAATCACTTCAGTCTCAATATTGATTGAATATAATGTTAAATTCACGACTGAAATTTTTTTACAGTATACTGTAGGCAGATAATAATTTAGTGAAGTTGTGCAACAACCCCTGAGGGAAATTTATCAGGAAGATCACTACCCATGCAAAGGAATGTGTCCTGTCTGTAATCATTTGTTATATGAAAGGGTAACGAATTTGGTTCTAGCAAATGTCAATCTAAAAATCGGATTCTGAAAACACCATACCAACGTTTCGAAATAAGCAGTAAAACCCTCAATTTTGAGAACAGGTTAAACCAAAGGGTTTCCATACAGTCGAGAAAATGAAATGCTGTGTAACAAACAGGTTTTAGATATGTGCTTGGTAAATAAAGTTATCTCGGTATATGATATATATCTAGTCATACAACGTTGTTTTATACACTTATTGAGCACTTTCCCAAATTGTTACAGTAAATCACAACCTTAATTATTTTTTTATTCCATTATAATAATGATTATTGACGCTGATATATTCTGAAGTGAGGTAGAAATGGTAAGTTTAGTAAAAATAATGTTGTAAAAAGACCAGTGTTGTCTTTTGCATTTTGCGACTTATGCACACAGTTGATCAATTTTAAAATGTAGGTTATCTTGATGTGAGCTTGAGGAATATACATGATGTTGTATTGAGAGCATGCATGCAACTATACTGTAGGTAAGTTTTGATAGGAAAGCCCGTAATTGGCTATTTGAGAGACTATCCTTGGAATATTATACTTCAAATTCCTAAAATACGTGTATTATTTTACATCAAACACATTTCACGTCAGATTTATTTCGTAGAGTAGCCATATGTACAAATGACAAAATATTTTAGATTTCATAACCACCCACTTCACCAAACAACATTCCAAGCGATGTTAACGTTAAACCGTTAAATAGTTTTAAAAAATATGAAGTAAACGAACTAATAAAAAAAAAAAGTCACACTTCATGCCACTATTGTACTCTATCATCGAAAACTACTTTCTGAAGATTTTCCAAGAATAATTTGTTTTCATCACGATTCATAAATATATTATATGGGTCACATGGGTCGTATCGTATAGAAAATTCTATGATGTCTGCCTTGGCTTTCCATACAAACAGAAATAGAAACTCGTCTTTTAGCTGATGTAAACATGTCTTAAATAAACCTCTTCACCTCGTTTCTAGGTGATGGTCATTTGGTGCTTTATCTTAGAATTTTACATGCTTTGTTATAAAATAATCAGAATGCACCTGAAAATTGTTTTTAAATAACCTTAGTAAAACATAAAAAGAAATAATATTAAGGTATGGTTAAATCACATGAAAAATAACCGACTTCGTTTCAAAGAAAGTGTTTCGCACATAACATGGTTTTTTCTCTTAACCTTCTTGACAGAATCTGATTTTCTTCTTCCCTATAGAATTGATTTTGACTTTATGCACTTTACCGAATTCAATAGCATTATCCGTAATCTGTACTAAATAAACAAGTTCAAATATAGATACCGTCTAGGGAAGTGATTAGTGAAACCTATTTGATACAAACACTGTCGTCATGCAGTACTTCAAAGTCTCCAAGTTTGACTGGCACATAAAGTATGGGTCGCATATGTCAGATAATATCAATTGTGTATTGTTATATAAAACAACAGAAGATTTATATTAATTTTCAGTAAAATACAGGAGTAAAGTCTTTTTTTTATCGAAAACTGTACGAAACCCCGACCTTCACACTGCAATAAACTGAACATTATTATGGAACCATGCGATGATATATTTTGGTTGGCAGTTATTGAAGGGACAGTAGCAATATATTTCATAAAAAAGTGATCTCAAGTGAACGAAAAACATTTCCAGTCGCAAGACAATGCCCTTTAATCAGATGAAGCAGTTTTAAAACAAATGCATGGTGATCGGTTAAGCTATGCGAATCCACTTCCCAACATCAAATGATTAAAAGGTGTTCACACAAAAAAGGCCGCCGATTTATTTTGCTTTGTGCTTGATTATTTGCTCAGCTGTAGTTACGAGATGATTGAGCCTCTGAAAATATTTAATTTCACATATACTAATATTGATTTTGAAAAATGTTAATAAGTCTTTCAAAAACGTTCCACTGCCCTTTTATTGCTATATTTAAAATATTCTTATACATCATTGTAAAAAATATAAATAGAAAAGTATGGACCTTGCTAAATGAAAGGTGTGTTAAACACAAGCTTTATTACTTTTCACTCGTACATGTATCGTGTCGACATTAAGCTTTACACGTTCGATGAAATTAACATCTGTTTTCCAAAATTTCATTTGATTTCATTTAAACCTTAATATGGAAATGGTCAAGCTGATGAATAATCAGTCTATTTTTAGAACTGTGATATCACCGGGTACAGTCGCTGTCGACATGTCATCTGTTTGTGCTGACTCATGCATTCATTTCTAGCGCTTTTGGTCGAGGGTCCAAATATGAGCATCCTCTTAAACTTAACTTTAAATTTATGTAAAGAATTTGTCAAATCATGACATATATATCAAAGTGTGCACATACTATGAAATTTAGTTATATATAGTCATACATTGAGAACCTTCGAAATAGGAATTACAGTTCAAATAAATATTCATGTACTTGAAAGTCATACATCATCTTAAACACCTTGGTTCAAATAATAAATTCCACCTAAAACGTCTGACTAAGGAAGTAAATATTCTATTTATCACTTTCCTATCAATTTTAGGAAAGTACTTTGAGATCTTAAATCGAAAATCGCAACGCTTAATTACTTCTAACTTGAGCTTAACTACAGTAGACAAAATAGGTTTTAACGCTGACGCTTTATAATTTCAATGAGTTGGTGAATGCTCAAAAGATTTATTCTTGATTTCATACACGACATGTATCACTGTTCATGTTTTTAAATAAATGAGACGCAAATCTAGTTTCTATTTCTTTATAAATATTCAAAATAACATTTCAATAAATAAAATTCATGGACTAAATGCTATAGCCTACGCTGTTCCATACTTAGTTATACTGATCTATATACGGGCGCTGTAACAACAGATATACGTACGGGAGAGGTATATAACAACAATGAAATAAATAAACTCTTCCCCCCTCCTCCTGGCATTCCACCCCTGTAAGAGTGGGGCAATATAATGGAGAGGTTTCATATCTCAACCATATGTTCACAAGACAAAAAGCTCCATTGTTCGCCCACTTCTCCTGAATTTGGCGGCAGATTATAAAGCCATTGCTCGATTGACTGAAGAGATATCGCCGAGGTAATGAGGCGTGACTTCTCCTCGCCCTGTCGTTGGAGCCTTTGTTAAATTGGATCATATTTCAAAGTTAATTTAAAAGATTCTTCTCATTAGAATCGACATTTATGATTTCCAAATTGTAAAGAATGAAATCTATTTAAGTGTGAGCATCTAATGCACATCAAAATGGGATTTTTTTCTGTTAAAAACGCCTCTCATCACCGTGTATATGCTTATCTAGAATCAGCTTTTAAAATGACGTATGATATACTACAAACAAAATACATTAAACCTTCTTTATATTCGTATTTATCAAAATGTGATCAATTGAAGTCACTTAGTCCCTGACCGCCCGTGTGTATGTACAGTGTGTCGATCGTTAATAACTACGTTGATTTTCTGAAAAAAGACGTCAAAGTACTTACCGACTCTCATTTCAATCCTTGTTCTCGAGATTGAGTCCTATTAAAGTCGTCAGTATATCTAAATAACTCGGGAAATAAGCTTTTTGATGAAGTTAAAAAGAGTAGACAAAAGCCACCCTGAATGGCTTTCCTTGTTCAATTTTCAACATATTAAATTAGTCTCTGATTTATGAGCATCAGAGAATTTTAAGTTAAGTAAAGTAGAAATAAGATGAAATATCAACTGATAGAAAAGATAAAGAAATCCAAGCTCCTTGTGAGTTTCCATTCTAGCGCTGCAAAGACAAGTATCTCGTCAAACTCGTTAAACTCTTTATTTTCTGTTAAAACGCCAGCGGCGGTACATGAGACAAACATATATATACATTTTACTTAATATACAAGATAGCATATTACTGGCAATATGAAAATTCATTTTCTAAAAGCATTAAATACATGATTGAGAAATTTAGACATGCATTTAAGATCTTTTATGCTGGTGGTAGTTAGTAGTTTTCTAAAAGTGAACATGTTTGGGAATTTCAAGTATTTATCATCTACATATTCTTTACGAATTTGGAGAAAAGTTTCACATCTAAACAAGTAGTGAAACTCATCTCAAACAGCATTGGAGTTACAAAGTGGACATGTGCGATCTTCAGGTGTAATGCTCAACCATCGACCTGTCTCGATTGGTAACTGGTGATTAGTTGTTCTGAATTTTAAGATGGGATAATATACGTTTTTTGGGAGGAGAAGATACTTTTCTTAGATAGGTTCGTTTTTTATGTATTTGTAAAGATTTCCTTTAGGATTGGATAAAACTTGAGCTCTCCAATTTTTAAGGAACTGTGATCTATAAACATTTTCAACCATTGAGACAAGCCAAGGCGTTGAGCATACCGACCGGTTTACAAAGACATAGGATAGACCGCAGTTATCTAAGATATGATTTGTAAAACGTAGCCATGGGATTTTATTTGTACTATCAGCGATGTGGGTTATGAAATAATATATCAGCTGCGATGGTTTAAAATGGGTGCTATTAGAGGCTAATTTATGCCAGTGTGATATAAATCGTTTGAGTATTTTAATATTCAGCGGTTCTCTTCCAAAGTCACCGTAAATCATAAAATTTGGAGTGCTGATTTTCAAACCCGAAGCAAGTTTAAGGAATTTCAAATGGATTTGTTCTACGACTTCGAGATTCTCATGTCCCCACATCTCTGAACCATACAAGAGAATGGGAACAATTATAACATCAAAGGCGTCTAAAAGGCAATCTAGAGGTAAATTGATATTTCTTGACTTTTTTAATAGACAATACATGGCTTTCGTAGCACCTTTGATTTTATTGCATGGACAAAGCAAATGAAATTTTATTCTCAGGTAGTCATATGTGTCTACAATATTTATAGTTTCGTTCCCATACGTAAAGTGAAATTTTGAGGATTTCGCAGGGCCGCTACCAAAAATCACTACTTTCGTTTTAGACAAATTTACTTTAAGTTTCCATTTTTTACAGTAATGAGCGAAGACAATCAGAGATTTTTGTAGATCTTTTGCATTTTCACTGAACAGCCTCATCTGCGTAAAGCAGTAGAATGAAATGATATAGAATATCAATATAATCTGCTTGTGATTCATATTTAAAGCCGTTACAACAACTATCAAGAAGGTTTTGTTCAAGATCGTTTAAGTATATGGAAAATAAAAGAGGTGAAAGATTTTCACCTTGTCTCACCCCTTCGTAACACTGAAATCCACCTGAAATGGTATTTCCAATGATAATTCTAGATTTAATATCATGATACATATTTTTTATGAGAGTAAAAAATCTCCCAGCTATTCCGCATTTCACAGTCCAGTTCGACCAATTTATTCAGACTTTAGCGACAAGCTCCGGCATTAATACTAGTTTAAATTGCACTCATCAAACTGGGTTTTTTAGACAGTGAACAAAACATTATACAGTCTATTTCTTAATAAACTATTTTAACAGACTGTATATAATGGTTTAACCCCTAAAGTTTCCCCTTATTCTAGAAATGTGAAACTCGCTTTTCTCTGAAGTTTCTTTGGAATGTTTGATATAATTGTCGAAAAAACTTCAGAGAGGCAGCGTCACTCCAACACTCATGCTTGTGCTGAGTATAGAAACAGCGAGGAAGTAGAGCTGTGAAGATATAGACGATAACTGTCTTTCCTAGACTGATATCATATTTATCTCATCAAGTGAGGAAGAAAAAGGGGTGTATAGGGGTGAATTATCATCTTTTCTACCTCACTCGATGAGATAAATATGTTATTTGTTAAGGGAAAGCAGATGTTCTCTTTATTATAAAGTTTTATTGATGTTTTATGTTGAAATTGGGTACTTTCAGTTGTGCATTTGCGCCCTATGAAAGCCATTACCAAAATTATAAGTGACCTTCATTACATTGTTCTGATGACGTCATTCGAGAGCGGTAAACTTTATTGACCTTCAGTAGAGTAGCGATATGTTATAGCAACGGTAGCCATAGAGAGGGTTTCTTTCACCGACAGAACTTAATATTTCACTCTCAATCATAAATAAATCGTAGTATCGACAATCGTGATACTAAACCAGACGGTATCCGCATCGTGCTACATATCGTTTACATTTAATTGATATTTAAATAGTGTATTTCATACTCAAAGTTTTTGTTAAAATTAAATCTTCCTTTTATCAAATATATCTGAAAACGCATCGTATTGAATCCTATCGAAAATAAGGTATCGTGATATGTATCGTATCGTGAAATTGTCTGTAATGTCACACCATCTTCGAGGAACACTCTTTTACTGTGAAAGAAGAACCTTCCTTGTGATACTCCTTGTCGTATCTTATAATAACAATAGGTTATTTCAAAGCTAACTTTTGGTCAAGAATGAACCTAGAGTATATACACAATACTTAGAATGAGGTAACTTTATACATTATTGTTTCAAGACATTTGCTAGACTCGATTTAGGACGAGGCCCTCAGATTGCTGTTTGATAATCGTGAATATGCAACATTTTACATTAAAAAAACTGCACGAAATAAGTTAAATTCTACATTTAAACACATTTAAAATGAAGGAAAGTTTCAGGATATTGAACAATTATAAATTAAACAACATTTGAGTACATGGGTTGGGGTTTCCATATTGTAGACGTATCACAACTCTTTCTTAACACAGATTTCTTGTGCGTCAATTTCAGGAACCAGATCTTTTTTATTAAACAATATTGTCGTAGTATACCGGCGATTATACCCCTCGTTCCAAAAAAGAAACATAAATGTGTGCGTCGTTTTCCATATTCCCTTCATGTATAGGTCACATTGAAGACTCTGTCCAGCGAGAGTAACATGTCTTGTATTTTACATTTCCTTCGTATTTTTAGACGATTTTAAAAAATGATTTTCCATGGATAATAGTGAGGGGTAATAATTGTGTATGTGCTTATGAAATTACTCTTTTTACCCTGGGAATTTACCTGTATCCTAATCGCATAACATTGCTTTTAAAAGAATCCGCTTCAGGCAAATCACAATTGACTTTCGAAAATCTGTAATTACATTTTAACCTGCCTTATACCTGTAAATTAATTCGCTAACAGAGTAGATTAGAGACCCCACTGTGTCACATTATCTGCAGATCTAACAAAATAATCCAACAAGTCAAATATCCTGCTTTAATTGACGAAATAAATCAAGGCGTGCTGAATTATTAGTTTTTCACAATATAACTTAACAACACCTGTAAGAGCTTTTATCACAAAGAGCATTACTTTTCGTCTCCCGCAGCTAGGTATGAATTTTAATTGGTTATTTCACTCAACAATCTGCATCAATCGTGTTTTAGCGCCTCACTGTGCACGCGCAGATGCTAGGTCCCACCACCCAGTGAATGCAAAGGCATCTGTAGATTACCCAGCATACAATTATTACACGACGCCACTTTAATATCAGATTGTTGTGTCCCAATTCGTCCGTTTTGTTTCACGGCTTCCTTTCCACACAAAGCGACCGATATAAACGAATGACGACATATGGCGTTCCGTCCGATCTCCACCTGTTCTTCAAAACAAAAGAGTTCCACTGAAATCTCCCCCCACCCAGAGTTACTCCCCTTGGGACAACACTTGAGTCGGTCGCCGACCTTTTAGCGACAGTGTCCTTTATATCCACCCGCCCGGTCTATCATTAATTGAGATATTTAACTGCCCGAGTCTGTAAATATCACATTAATACATCAAATATATTGAACGCAAGCCTTTTAGATGCGAAATAGGCTTTCAGCTTTCCCACAACCGTGTGCCGGTGTCCAATTTTGGTTATTGAGGCGAAGCGTACAAAAGAAATTAGACCCACCGATAGAAAATCAAACACTTAATGTTCTTTAATTGAAACATTCTAAAGAAACAATACTTAGTGTCATTAATATCTAAACGTTGCTGTTTATATTTTAAATTGTATATTAATCCATCAAGTGTAATGAAAACAATACCTGAATTATTTTTTAAATGTGTGTTCAAATAATATTAATACGAAATTAGAAGTTTCTGATTTTGAAGAATTGACTGATAGATTTACAACAAATCTTCTCCAGATATGAATTGGCAATAGTGGTTGTTTTCAACATATGAGACGTGCCCTGTTGGAATGATTATAAGATATTTTATTATTTATTCGATTTTTTTTGTACATCATTATAAGAAATGATACATAGTCTGATCAAATTTGATTGTCAACCCAAATCGACAAGAGCCTGGGAAGCCATTACTGTATGTTGTATGTAGACTTTTATTATAGGTATGTCGTTAAAAAAAACCAATGGTCAGAGAAAATCTCTCTAAGCAATTACAGAGAAACGGCAGGTTAACCAAGGTTGAAGTACACAACCAATCACTTAGTAATTTAGGAAAGACTAAAACAAAACTCATCAATATAAACAGATAAATATATAAGTGTATGTACATACATTATTTATTTATATGAAAAAGAAGAAATAAAAAGTGGTTAATAATTAAACAATATAATTACGAATATAAAAGATAACGTCATTTTGATATGGTTGCGGGTTCTTGCAGTGTGTAAAACTATATGGCTAATGGCTGTTTAAGAGTCCCGTTATAATTTGGAAACTAAATTGATGTAAAAATAATTGTTGGTCAAAATGAAAATAACTGGACAAAGTTCGAATGTATGCAAATTCGTAAATCTATTTTGTGAATTGAAATGAAAAAAGGTATTGTTTTCATAGTTTTTGAGAATGCATACAAGAACCTTTAAGTGAGACTGCGTCCACTATAGAAATGAGACTCATCGTTTTCGACCCCGGCTAATTAGCCTAGACAAGCATTTTTGCCCAGCAACTATTTGCGTGTATTGATAACGATGAGTCTAATTTATATTATGGACGCAGTATCGCTTTAAGATTCTGGAAGCAACCTTCAGACCTTTAAATCAATGAAGCATTGCAAGAGTAAACGAAAGAGATAAAGTATTAAATATCACTCATATCATTGCTTATTTTACTTTATGCATTAACATAGATTTAGATATTTTAAAGAAACTATTTAAAGTAGCATTTTAGCAAGACGTAGATACATGCATATATGTATTTAAGAAAATGACATTTAATTAGGTATGAGGTAAAGAGGGAAAAAAATATTTCGTACATATGTACAAGTATGATATCTTTTTTAAACTAGGTATAGCTATTCAGTTAGAATGAGAGATATTGTTCCATGGACTCACCGATAATATGCAAAAGATAATTTCACTTTTCAAATGTAATGACGCAGAGAAGGCATAATTAAAGGTATAGCGAATGAAAAAGAAAACGATGTAGTTTATTCGTGATTTTTAATTTATGTCAAAAGTTCCGGGTTACATATCAACGATTTCGACAAGTGCATATGCATCAAATAATTCAAGTTATTTATAATTTAATTTATTGTTATATCTAATTAATTTTTATTCATCCTTATTCATTTGAAAATTTTTTCAAGTGAATAAGGATACATCAGGCTCCCAAAACAAAAGCACTTTCAATTTGCCGCATTTTCGACCTGTTTGATAACGTTTCCCGCGTGATTTTCTCTATATTGATTTGTATTGTTAACATGAGGGCGCGCTTTTCCAATAATTGAGACCACGTGCATGTGTCACGTGAGGTGCGAAGCAAGTAGTAATTTTGATATCATATCATCAATGGATAGGTGTCTTCAAGCTTACATTAATGGCACGTATTATATTTGTTTAATTTAAAACGTTGATATGAAATATTTTAAAACACGTCTGTGTTAACCAGAACGTTATTTGCATAGTCGATATTTAAAATTGTATTGTCTAATCTAAAAGGGCTTTACCTTTTTGTCGTTCACATTAATGAATATCGTATATAACATAATCTGTAATTTATTTTTATTTTTTTGTGAAATATTGACTCATCTTCACAACAGTTAACATTATAATGTTTGTTCATCAGTGAAACATGTAGTTTATTTCCAAATAAAAAAAAACGAGACAAAGCGTTTGAAAATATTTACCTGTTTTTTTTTATTGCTACGGATCCTTCAAAATAGTTTTATAAACAGACAATATGAGTACCTTTTAGTCAGTGTCACATCATTATATGATATGCTTTTACTAATAATTTGTGTACAGTTAAAGACTTATTTGATAACGTAAAAGAAATAAAAATGTCTGTTCATTGACTCGATACATTTATAGGATATTTCCATGAACACTTACAATCATTATTGATTTTACGTGCGTTGTTTGTTAAACTCCCCCGAAATATCTTTTTAGAGCACGACTATTTTTATGTTGACAGTCAGCAACTCTCGTTAAAAATGACAAGTCATGGCTTTAAATTGTCAATTGCATCTTGCCGTGAAAACAGTGATCTATGTTTCACTTCACCCACGTTCTTTTTTGTGATGACAGTTAAATAACATTTTTCTGAATGTGTTAGGAATTAGCAAATTCATTTTACATGTTACAGACACTTTTATTTACCGTGAGTACTATATATACGACCACAATGATTTCCGCGTGAAATAACAAATTAGATCTATATATAGAATATACCCTTACTAATTGTTTGATTTTCCGGCTTATTTTGGGTGAAGACAAATGTTAATTTTTTGTGTATATTTCAATACAATAGATTTTTGGCAATATACTAAAATTTGCATCAACAAACTTTTTGGCTTCTTACAGTATGATTCCTGACATACAAGGTATCTCATTTATACAGTTGGCAGATATTTTTTTATTTTCCGAGGATGGCAGTTGTGAAAGAATTTTGGTAAGTGGATGACAACGTTTGCTTTAATAAAACGCGATTACATATATTATTAAAGGGTTATTTCAATCCAAAACATTATGATCTAGTGTTCTGACTTTCTAAAACTAGATCCATTTCAACGTTTTGTTCTTGTTTCTACAATGTCATAGAAGACACTTCAGAAGGAAGTAAATCAAAGCAAAAATAAGATTTATGATTTCTTCAATATTTTGAAAAAAATAAACTGAAGATATTAAAACTTGGTATATAATTTCCGGTTGCTAAGATAAAGGGCATCTAAAGCACGTATTAATCGCCCTCAACAAACGTGGCACGTGGCATGAAGTTAATGCACGTGATGAAATGAGGGCTCAAAACGTAACAGCTTGGATACACAAAAATGCCTCTTGAGAATTCTACCCTAATTGGATCTATTTCCTTTGCACTAAGTGACAGCGAAATGTAACAATATTGAAAACAGCGCTTGTACTAGACTTACGACATAATTAAACAAAATCGATTTCAGATAATGCATTCATTATACGCGCGGTCCCTTCAAAGACGAAACACGTGCCCGCACGTCACCTGCACCACAACGCATGCGCAGACACGTGCATTGTCACGTGACATTTTTGAAGGCAAATCAAATGTTATTAAAAACGCGCGGTAAGGAAATGCGCGCCATTCACACACATTTTCAGGATTGTTTGTAATTGTTTCAGCACGCGCCTTAACATAAGATTTCACTCCAAAAGAACATGAATATGTCCGGGTCTCGTGTTGGCGGCACATTTCTAATTAAATTGTCACAATTTTAAGACTTCATTAAAATGCCATATTTTCTTTTTTCTAGATTCGATAATTTTTCTTTCTTTGATCTTAAAGATTGTATGAAGTTTTGAAACAGGTGGTGTTTAAGCAAGAAGTTTGAATTCTTGTAGTTTTATATTTTACAAATAAAATCATTTGTAAGAACAAGATTTTCTGGATGACAATCTCTTTATTGTGAAATACATGGCGTTTAAATGTACATGTATATGCCTGCTCATTCATCACGTTACAATAAAGAAGTTGCATTTTTGATAATCTCGTCTTTTTTAAGGGCGTTATCTCTTAATACTCTTCAAGGACTTGAACTCATTAAAGTAATAAATTATAGAACATAAATCTTTGACGTTTTTTTTTGTTTTTTTCTGCTCTTGTTTTATGTAAACGTACATGTATCAACGAACTCTCATCACCATTCTCAAGCATATAGGTGTTTATTTTCTCAACAAAATCATTCAAATGACTGAAAGTCATGATTTATTGCAAAATAATTTCAAAGATATTTTGACAATGGATATTGTCATTGTTGATTAAAAGGTTTACCTATGAGTATTTAATTATTATACATAAATAGAGGTTTATTCCATTTCATGATTAAAGCAGGGGAGTTATAGTTATATTTGAACACGTGTGTAAATGTTCTTACTTTCTGGTTAATCAAGCCTTGCGTCGTTATAGATGTTAATCCAGGCATTTGTTTAAATATTCAGACATATCAAAAGAATCGATGAAAATATTTGACATGAACCAGATTTATAATGTTATTTGTAAACATTTTCAAAGGAGGTCCAAATATGTTCATTTATCATCAATGAATTTGTACAATTACATCAGTGCATTTTGATAATTATTGCATAAAGCGGATGAATATAAGAAAACTGAAAAGGTAGTGAGCAGTGGAAATTGACAACAAATCCTGTGAGATCTACAAAATCTTACATCTACCTGAGAATACTTTAAATCACAAGTTTTCTCGATCGTTGTATATGTAGCGGCGTAAGTAAATAAAGTTTATAAGAATCCAAAGACAGGTACACATTCTTTGTGATCCAATTATGAATACACGTTTTGACATCATTAGATGCTGTGTTCATGTAGGGCAAAAATGTCGGTGTTTTATGTTATGTATTTCCAAAATTAGGTAAGGTAAATATTTCTATCTTTATAAATGACAACACGAGTTCGGATGTAAAAAATTGAAAATATGTTGCTCTATAGAGAATGTGTCACGTTTCGTGTATATGCTTATATTTCTCCCAAATATCACGAAAAGGATATGTTTGTTATCATTTGGTCCTGTATGACCTTTTATTAGTTACAGCGTATACCCAATGTAATGTTAAACATACGTGACAAGCACTAAACTGTGAATTATGTCAACGATCCTAGGCAAATGTAACTATGTGAAGGTTCATACATAGCATTGATTGTCAATTTCACGGTTCATATGTCAATGCACGTGCAAATGCATTTTCTCCTGTTAAAAGTGATGCGGGTACGTATACCTTCTCACGGTTGCTCCTGTTCCGCTAAATTTTTACTTTGTAGTAAAATTAATTATCTCTGTTTACTATAGTCACTGGTCTCAGCGTTTTGTTGGCTGACAAACCTTGGACCGTAAATTCACAACTTCTTTCAAATTCACATATTCGACATTAACCCTGTCTGTCGGGACCAAAGCATGGACAACTTGAAGAAATGAACAGTCTCGCATCTTGCAGCGTCTATGGTTCTTTTATGTGCGCTTCATTCCATGTATTTTTCTTTCAAAAACAACTCTGCAGACGTAACGTTATTCACATCACTGTATTTTCATCAAAAAAGCTTGTAAATTTGTTATTTTGTCATCTGTTTTGATTACATGGCATAGTTCATGGAAATGTAACGCAGATTCTAAGGAATGCTTACGATAAGATCAATTATATAGCGTAAATATACTGCACATGATTAGTTGTTCATTAATGTAACAGTTTTCAAAAGTTTTGTTAAAACATTTTTAATCGCAACGGGTTGATAGCATCCCCCGCATGTCATAACTTTCGTCTGCCCCAATTGCTACTTGGAGCCCTAAAGCATTTCCTGTTCTTTTCTGTGCCTGCTCTCTAGGCTACTGCGACGGATTTTAATAGTCAAATTAGAGATCTTACCCGAATGGTTAACTTTCGTCGAAGAGGGCGCAGCAATATCGCTAAGTCTGTTGGCTCTTAGCAACAAGGCTGGAATCAGCCAACCGTTAGCCGAGTTATTCTTACCTTGCGGTGGCAAAATGGGTTGAAGATAATTTGATGAAAGATACATTCTTGAAATATTTCTTAGAACTATAAACCGACACACATTACATTAAAATAGTTTTATTAGTGTTAAATTATTAAAAATGGATTCATATAGATACCCTAGGCAAAGTTATCTCTTTTCAAAGTTGCAAGATGATATTGGGAGGAAAAATTGGGCATCAGAAGTTAGACAACTGCTTTTTTCGACTGGATTTTCTTTTGTATGGATCTTGCAAGAGGTTGGCAATGAAAATGAGTTTTTATTTGTCTTTAAGCAACGCCTTCAAGATATTTGTTACCAGGAATGGTCCATGTCAATTAATAATTCAAGGTATCTAGAACACTACTCTTGTCATAAATCTTTGTTAGAACCCGAGTTTTATATTATGAATTTAGAAGATAAATCTTTAAGACGGGCACTATGTAAATTTAGAATTAGTTTACATGATTTTAGAATCAATTCCCTACGACAAACAAATGGTGTATTAATAGATGATAAGTTAAGTTTTTGCAGAAATTGTAACTCGGGCAATATTGAAGATGAATTTCATGTATTGTTTGTATGTTCAATGTATTCCCATTTAAGAAGCAGATATTTATCTTTTGTATTACTACCAGTTAGAGATAAACAAATTTTGTCACATCTGTTAAATTCTAAAAATACTGATGTTATTAAATCTCTTGCAATCTACTTAAAACATGTATTCCTTGTAAGAAATGTCACCGCCACATGTACCACATAATACTTCAACTGTACTTGTACTATAGGCCTTTAGGCCTGAAATACTGAATAAACAAATCTGAATCTGAAATAGTTTTATTAAAGAAAATAGAAGTAAATTTGCTATACATTGAGCAGCTTGAGTTGGATAAGAATTCCATGTACACCACGTGACCGTTATTCCAACACAACTTCAGTAGCCGATAAGGTCCAAGCCAAAAACATTAAGAAGGATACTGTAGTATATCACTTCCATATTTGATAAGAAAACCACAAGGTCATCTTTCAGTCAATTGGAAGTAATTGCAATGTAGCTAATAGTCATTAGAAGTTCGCAGGTAAGTAGCCAGTCGCCTGCATATTAATCAGCTAGCCAGTAGCCAATTAGAGACAGCAAGGCAGTGTATACAGGCATGCATCCGACTGTCATCCCGCTGTTAATGTCTCGACGGGGAAACTCACAAATCACAGGAGTTGTTTTAGTGGCAACAGTGGTGGGACTGGTACCTGTAGCATTGTAAATGATAAGTCATTGTCAGAGGCGTGGAAACACAGATGAAGAATTTAGAACTCTCGTTCTATTTATAGAAATGGTCTCCTTTAAATTCTCAACGGAGCTTATGTAAGACTGTTTTCCCTTTGTAACCTGACTACTCTTGAGTTTATTGGATGAAAAATATCAAATGCCCACTATACTAATACAGCAATACCAGAGTGATACCATTGCACGTGTGACGTCAGAATAGTTTGCAATTATGACGACATAATATTAGTTCAAACACCAGTCACGAATGTCGGAAAATTACTCAGTCGGTAATTACGCATGATAAATGTACGCTAGTAAAAGAAAATTTCCATGGCTCGTTTTATACAAAATCATTAACTGGTTTGATAGAAATAGGGAGACATTTGGTATCCTCTGTAGGTTCACTCACCCATTGTGATTGTGGATGTCATGGCGCTTACCATTACATCCTCCACGTCTAGGTTCAAATTCGTCTTGATGTTGGATTTCACCTGGGACTGGGCCTCGTCTGACAGGATCCTATATGCAAGAACATTATTTAAATGTGTTCTTTTCTTCATAGGTACTTCAGCTTATACCTACCTGTAATGAAATCTCCAGTACCATTGATTTTATATCTAGGACTACTCACAGGGACTTGTATCGCCTATAATGAGAATATTATTATATAATCAAAATTGAAAAAATGATATCTCATCTCTATAAATACTAAAGGGATGTAACGCCCTCGGACCCCTCGTCTTGTTCCGCGACGAAATCAACTTGGAAATTCAATATAGATTAATATAACAATACACACACATGAAGCCTGATAAATCCCATTTCGATAGAATGTAAAATAATCAAAATCGGTTCACTTTTGACCGAGCTACACTGTTTGGAAATCGAAAAAAGTCAGCTTTCTTGAGAGTACGCCAAAATCCTGCCTCACAAAAACATGGCTTTGAAACTGATAAAATACGAATTAAACAGTCGAATACGTACAATAAACGACAAATACAACTTTATCGCAATCCCTATGTATTCCGATTTCGTAAAATGACTATTCAAATGAAATATTACTTGATCCATACCTTGTTAGCGAGCTTTTACTGCATTTAATGCGGTTTCGATCGCTCGAGTCTGCCATGTTTTACATTCTATCGAAAGGGGATTTATCAGGCTTCATGTGTGTGTATTGTTATATTAATCTATATTGAATTTCCAAGCCATTTAAAGCTTGTGAAAAATGGAGATGGATTATGCGCTTTTCATCCGGTATAGAACTGAAACATTAAACTTGACAATCTAAAGACTTCATATTTACTTTCGTCAGATGCAGATCCAAAGAAAATTGTTAAAGATGATTTTTGTGAAAAATTATTTTTATACGTACTTTCCAAAAGATACCGGATTGGTGTTTTTTAGGAGTTGGTAGTTATCAATCTTATTCCCAACAATGACGAATATGATATCAGTTCTGAAATTGAAACAAGTTTCCACTTATAACAATTATAAACATTTATGTATTAACATGAATGCATTGTAAGATAGACAGTCCATATTAAAATACTTTCATTTATGTCTTCTTTTAGATACAGTAATTTTTTTTTTTAATAATACAAAATTTCATTACTTCAAAACACTTTATTCATATCCTGTTTCTATCTGATCAGAATCATGCCGTAGAATTGTATATATTGAACCTCTAGATTATGTACAAAAGTCCACTCACGAGTCTGGATGCACTGTCACTCCGTGTAGATTAGCCTGTCTACTGGCCTGTATCCTCTCGATCAGTACAGGGTGGCCGTAACTCTTCTGTAGTTCTCTGTTAATAAGAACAGAATGCGTATATTTACTAGACAAAAGACATCTAGGGAAAAAGAGGTTAGAATATCTTCATTGTGTCGTCGACCTCACGCAAGAGGGGCGGTCAACCTTCCATAACGATGTCCCCCAAAAGTATTGGATTGTGTGATTAATTAACTTAATTTGCATTTTTTAAGAGAACAGGGAAGTTGATTAGACACCATGAGTCAGAAGTTTTTCAAAATATTCATTATAAGTTATATAGTACCTTGCTATAAACCTGCTGTCAAGTATCTGTTAAAATGTGAGGGCAACTCGACTCATATCATATCAACTTTTCCTTATCCACTCCAGTTGATATTCTGAACAAAATACTTTTCGTCAGTTTATGTCTTTTCCTTAGTTCTTTTAAAACAAAGTACATGTATAATACGTCACTGCTCATACGTCTCGTCAAGACCCAACACAACGAAGAGAAATATAATAATTTGAATACGCTTTTTACAATAAAAATAACTATATAAAATAAAAGTTGTTATCCTACTGTCTGATTGTCTCGTAGTGAACGATCATATCCTTCGTGGTCTTGTTGTTGACTGTTAAGACAAATCTGTTGACGTCTTCAATCAGGTTAACCTGCAAGACATCAAACACTCTTTCACAACATGGTGAAGCATTTTAACTATTTCACAAATTTATTATAACAATGAGAGATCATTATTGATGAGAAAAACATTCTGTAATAATGTATGATCAGTAAAGTATATCTAATGTGGAATATTTATTCTAGTCTTTTTCAGGGAATGGTATAACTCAAACAGAAACGGTTTCGTAGAAGCGTACGCTTGCCGTTAAGTATTAGATCATCTTTTTAAGTTAACATATACTCTAACTCTTAATCTAATATAGTCTAACACACAGGCTGATATTTTGACCTCAACTTAACCTTAGGAAAAGCGAGTCTAGATTTGAATCAAATATGACCATTTTTCTTTTCTTATACTACAAACAACTTCGTTTAGTAAGTGTAAGTCTATTTCATGTATTAACACACTCAAAGAATTATCTCACAATACATACAGTTTCGTTCTCTGATGTATCTGAATTCGTCAAAATAATCCAAAATTCTTTATAGGTTTGTTTATTACCTTTATTACAAATCCTAAACTAATTTACCACAAGTTTGGCATCAGAGGAAAGAGGAGGACCGGTAAGAGGCGAGTCTCTTGCGCGGACTGTCATTTGGTACTGATGTGGCGACATCTGGTCAAATTCTATGATAGTCTGAATTTCACCCTCTGTAGGCGAGATGAAGAAGGGTTGAGTGGTGCTATTTACAGCATCCAAAGTGTAGGTCACCCTGCCCAAGTTCCCGGAGTCCTTATCAACTGCCTGAAGTATAAAATATAAGAATTTCTTCAAATGCTACCATCACTAGATCCAATACCTTATCAAGGTGTGGAAGTTTGTTTGTTCATGTCTTTGTGACCATAAGAGATACGTCAGCGTGATTATTAATGTTCATAGCAGACGCAACCAAGCTGAACATGCTAAAGGGTATAGTCCAAATAAAATTTGAGTCGTACAAAATTTTGCTTTCTTTTTCTGACTATATCTTCTTTAGGCTATCATAGTCATTTTTGTCCTTAAAAAGCCGCTCCGTGAGCACGTGAGTTGTTGGAGTCTTATATGCCAAACTTAATCGATGGTGTCATTTGATCGCGAAGTTCTGACTGTTACCAAAATGACACATTTTAAAGCTTATTGGTTTTTTACAGTCGCAATTCTGATCGAAAACCGGACAGTGGCGCGCGTCAAATAGTCAAACCTAATTTTGGAGACTTATCTAAAACAGCCAGGAGGGCAGTTAGGAGTTGATAGTGTTTGTTAGGTTATATAACTAGTTTCCATGTATATATTGGACGTGATATCTACACCTCTGTGCATTTATAAGGCTGTTTTTAGATTTTCATGGAAAACCAGTATTTGTCATAGATATGTCCTTAGAACATGAAAAGTTAAGATGCATTGATTTTATATCACCACATATGAAAGGTTCGTATCAAAGGTAAATAATATGTTATGAAAATCACGGAGTGGCTCTTTAATTCCACTGCATTCAACACAACATGTGTAAGAGATGAGTTAGTCCTTACTTATTCCCGAATTTCTTTCACTTGTCTTATCAACAATGTATTCAATCTCACCCCTCTCAGTTCTGCATGGCGAATTGAATGTCAGAAACTTAGGAAATGGATCAGGCCACTATATTTTTTTTTCATCAATGACATATTTACCCAACGATTTTGTCATGTTTTAATAAACATATGTTCATAGTAAATATAAAGTTTAACATCGCATTATCCTGTCTATAATACCTATACTTTTTCCATGGTATAAAACAGTAAACATCTAAAAGGGTAGTGGCGTGAGTTTTAAGATAAACAAAGTAATCTAACGCAAATATAAATAAATATTTCAAAGTGCAAGACAATGTGTTAATAAAAAGAATGAGTTTTTAACCAACCTTACCATGGCTATGGAAATCTATTCCCCTACCTCATGTGATTATAAGGTGATTAAACGTGCTATGAAGATATGGCATAAATTAATCTTTTTTGTTGAAAATTAGAAGAAATAAAGCTTTCAAAATTGTGCTTATGTCCCTTTAAAAGTACATATACCGTAAACGTAGTTTTATTCAAAGATAATAAAACTGGAAGGAAGATCAATTTCACGCATTTCAGCCGTTTTTTTCAAATTCTTAATTGCTATGAATCCTTTTCTTCTTCTGTCATACGTTGATTGGTATTTTGACTTTGGTGATAAAATGGTTCCTTTAGAGCAACTTTATGCACCTTTTCGTTTACATAATGTACTCGTTTAGCTGAACAACCTACCTGAACTCTCATCACGTGGGTGAGCGGTTTAGCGGAGGACGCTATGGCGGCAAAGTATGTATCTTGAAATGAACTTGGCTGTTGCGGAAACACAAACATTGGTTTGTTGTCGTTGAGGTCAATGACCTCGATGAAAATTTCGGTCTCACGCCACGAATCTGCAAGAGATTTGATCAATGAAAATCAAAGACAAATCAAATGTTTGTGTAAACTGTCACTTGATGTAGAATATCAGAAACCGGTATAAAGAGGGGGAAACAAACTATTTCTCGTTTGTTGTGTCATCTGAAGATGTCGTGGTTTTTACATACAAAATTAGACATAAAATCATATTAAATCAACGTTTGCCTGATTACTACTACAGGTATGTAGCAAAAGGTTATTGTTAGTTCTTTAAACCAAGCGTAAAGTTGAGGGTTTTTAACGCCTGAACGCTTTGTCAGACATTGTTTGTTTTGAATGAAAACATCTTGAATGGTTACGTCATGAAATGAATGACTGCTTGCTTTTGAAAGTGACTTAATTCAAGGCTCCTCTGTTTAAAGTCGACCGTGTTCCAAAAAAAACCAATGTTGACTCACCAGGATACGAACTCGTTCAATCGGGGTGGTTTCCCTCTGAACGCAAGCCCACTAGTCTTGGCTTTCGTAGTCGTTCTAACCAAATTAATGCAGATAAAACCTAGCCGTGAGCGAACTAATAGTTCATCGCGTTGGATGGCGGCGATCTAGTTATATGAATTCTTCACGTGAGATACTAGCCCCAAACAACTTATTGGGAATGCTCTCGGCGAAAGTTTTATTCCTCGGAACACGGTCGATTTTGATCAGTCTGTATTCTTATTCATCATTACAAATGAGACACATGTAATTCGACTAAGAGAAAGGACACCTACTATAGGTACATGTGTCCCCTGCAGCGCGTTTTGTTCTCGAGTTCACTGGATCCAAACGGACCCTCAAGTGAAAGTTACTCTGCGTATCGGCGTCCAGACCTCTCCACAGCTGCCGGCCTAACATACAAGCCTTCCCGTCCGCAGCGTGTTGCAAAGTGAACATTGCTGCAGCAGGGGTGTACAGATAATTATCATATATATATATGAAAGATAAGCAAAATAAATTGACATCATCATGACAGACAAACTTTTTAAAGAATATGATTTTGCTTTAACATTTACCTATCTTTTCAGTAATATCTCCAAGATCTCATTACATTGTAAATTACAAAAGTATAATACATATTGCAAATTATCATTCTCTATATGATGAATAAATAGGATAAATCAGTATTGTTTTAAAAGGCCAAATGTCATTATGAAAAAATCATCGATGTGTAATAATTCACTTGAGATAATCCTTCTGTTTCCGCGTTAAAATATTCAATTTCAGAAGACACCTAGCCAAGAATCTCTATCATAAATATGGATTTCCAAGAGACATAACCAGGAAATGTTAGGAAATTCATCATACACAAGTCGTTGCCAGAAAGTAGTAAACAGCGGTATTGGTTGCTGTCAAGGTTCACCAGCTCCATCCGTAGAATTTCATTGGACATCAGGTTCTCCGGCACAGTAACGCTGCGTGCAATGGCATAATGAATTCAAGGTAAGGTGAGATGAGTTGTTGTTTAACGCCGCTTTCAAGATTATTTCACTTATATCACGGCTGCTACATAATGAATTCAAACAAAATCATTTAATATCATGGTTATGAAATGAATATTTTTAAGAAATAAACTGTGTTTGTTCACTGGCTTATAAATAGCTTAAATTGGTATAAATGACGGAATTCATTTAATAAAGTTGTTCATCCATTTATTTACAGACAATCCTTTAATAACATATGAAACCAACTGATTTAATGTTGTACTGCATTTATTACTCCAACTTTAATGGTTATTATAAAGCGATGTAAAAGGGTAAAGTTTACTCACTGATAAACGGGTTGTTTAAAGCCTATTTCACCGATTGCCACTGTTGGTTGTTGATCAATCATGAACGTTACGTTTAATGTCATCTCGGAGTATCGAGGATCCCATCCCTTGTCTGATGCCCTGATTACAACCTTGACAATAAGGAAAAATATTACGTGTCAAGAAACATAACAACGCCAAAATCAATCTTTATTTATTAAACTGAAGTGTAACCAAACAATATGTGTTTAAAACATATTTTATTCATGAAAAAGTCAATTACATGAATATGGATTGGCACAACAAGCTTTAAGTGCCGCTCCATTAAATTTGACAAAATACAATCTCTGATAATACAAAACCAAACAATATCATAAGGGTCTTCTGACAAATGCATTGCCTAAGCAGAATGGACCAACTGGCCCCTTTCATTCTATGAGGAGACATTTTGCTACAGTCGTTTTTATAAATAGACGTTCACTAAATATTGCCTTCCTTTTGTTGTTGCGGGCTTTTAGAAATACTGTGAGGACAGTCACTGCCAACATCTTCTTGTACTAAGAACGTATTTTGGCAGTTTCCGACTATAACCGTTCCACTCCTTTACAAGAGTTGCGTTGATGACTGTTGTTAAAATTATTGAGCGGCTTTCACTGGAGATTGTATTGGTTTTATAATCTTAAGTTTGGTTTTACTTTAGCCAAAATATGCATGGATAAGATCCTTCCCAATTGCCCAGCTTGATTAGGGACTACATCCGCCAAGCTCTTTCGATCGCCTGATATCCTTCACGGCAAATGCCCCAATATGCTTATAAATCTTTTAATATGTATGTATAATGACACTCATTGAATAGCCAGATGCTGTATTTATCCCCCGGAGTATATACTCGTAACACCATGAAGACAGTTTATGAATTCAAAGCAAACTTACGTCCATAGAGAAGATACCAGTGGTGTTTCGGTCCAGTGGTTGCACCATGTATACGTCTCCACTTTCACTGATGCGGAACAATCGTCTTGCTTCTTGGGAACCGACGATTGCATAAGTAACTTCTGCATTAGGGGTCTAAAAGAAAAAACCCATCAGATGACATTTGCTGATAAAAAGTCTTATATATATTATGAGCTGTTGACATTAATAATGATGACACAGTATGCATTCAATTCACAATTCATTGCCCATTAGTTCTAAGATAGAAGGTATGTTCTTTTAAAAAGTGTAAAGCTTTTCCTTAGTAAATAATGTTAGGAGATATTGCAATTACTTCCCATCTATTTTGTCGTTTTTTAATATCTATTGTGTCATAATATCAATGACAGTTTTTTGGAAATGCCTTAAGCAAATAAAGTTCGTGTCTGCTTAATATACCTTATGAGAATAGTTTCTCAGTGATATAACGAAATATATATATAATTCTTGCATCGCCCCTTTCATGGCTATTCTGAATAACTTATTTTACCATATTAAGGTAGAATTATTTCCGTGCGTCTTTTAAAGAACCGAGTGTAAAAAGAGAGAGGGTAAGGTCCCTCCGGAGGCAGAACTAATCCTTACATTTCTGTTAAAGGTGCCCTTGGAATCAGCGTCTGTAGCTGTCACGCTGTACAGGGCCTTGTACACTTCCCCGGGTTCAGCTATGACCAGATTGTCGCTACTGACCGGAAACACAGGTGCGTGCTCATTACCAACGATGTTGATTACCACCTCTGCTGTTGCTGTTTTCGGGGTCGCTGATTTGTCTGACACGATTACCCTTAGCTGAAAATGGAGGCAAATATATATATACATTTGATCCTTACTTCTTTAGTTTCAGGCAGGCAATAGGAGTTAGAAAGCAGATTGCAAGCAGTGCAAAATCATCAAGGTTACCCAAAACGAGTTGAACTCTGATTACATACGAACATTGACCAAGTTGTGGTGTGGAGAACACACATCTGAGGTCTAGCCTATATTCCTTGTTTCTTTGGATACAACATTTTGTTCCCCTTAGTTTACTTCACGCCGATTGTGGTTTGGAAGAATTTTAGAACTAGAACTTTGCTGCACGTAAGAGACAGATGTCGTGCTTTATCCAACTCCTCCTGTAAAAGAGTTAAGTCGTGCTCACAGTTTTACAGAGACAGTAGCACGCTTTTTAAAAAAAAGACTTCTGCAAACTGCACCTCAAACTAAATGCTAAATCATCTTTATTACTCAATACGATAATCTGCAGGCGTGGAAGAAAGTAACATGTGTCGTAGTTACTTTTTCTTGGGAGAATAGTTCGATGTCATGCTCCTTTGATAGAAGACAGACAACAAGTACCCAAAAGTACCCTACTGTGCGCAATGCGTTTTCATGTTTAGTGTATTATACATTGTAGTGGTTACTACTTGGGCTTGTTAAAGCGTTTAAGAGATACATTTCTTAAAATGTTATGACAGTTTTTTGTTCAATTTGATCAACAAGTATGAACGCAGAAATATTAGGTCCATTGACAGGGTCAGTCATGTTCATGTATTCGGTCTTTTCAAAGAGATGCATGAACGTAAGTTGAAGGTGTCGAGGTATTATGGCAAATCAATTAGTATCAAATAACTTATAATAACCGCTTAACGTACAAGGAATCTGATTGGTACAATAGAAGAGGTGAAGGGTGCTAAGGTGATGACGTCACCGTTTGTTGGGTTCAAAATGAAGTAGTCGGTCTTTGTGCTCAGCGAGTACTGCAACTGTCCACTGGGAATCTGAAATGACAAGAGTCTCATTTAACAACGTAATTAGAGCAATTAACTTGGCAATGTCAGCAACCTACGTTGAATATAATGTGAAGAAGATTCAATATGAACATGTAAGAATAAAATCATGCTTTACCATATCAACTTATTGGTTTATTAGGGAAATGTTTTTTCGAAACTCATGACAAAATAGACAAAATGAGGAAGATGATAAAATTTCCGGTTTCTTTGGCTGGAACGATATTCTTTGTAATATAAATTTCAAGAGTTGGATAGGTTAAAAGAGTGGGAGGAAAGTGAAGATTCATCAGGGGGGAATGAAAAGGAAAGATTTCGAAATTTGACCAATGGTCACTTCATTGACCTGACAGAAATGTTAAAGTTAATTTTGATGTATGGAATCAGGCTACATGTATGTTTTAGGAAATTGACTCCCAACATCAAACAACATCGGTTACGTTGACGCATTCCTACGATGCATCCGAAACATCGCACATACTTTCACTTTGATACGCAGGTAGTTTATGCACATTCGAGATGCACTGGTAAAAAAAGTCTTACAAAGACAAAAAATATATTTTTCTTATATTTTTAGTAATATCGTATTGTCTAGTGCCAACATCAATTTGACGTTATTTCCAAGCGATATGCGTCCCTGTCACGCACTAAATACCTCTACTATACGTTTCAAGATTAAAAAATAGTACTATCATCCTCACATTCGGATTATCAGCATCAGTAGCAGCCAGTCTGATGATGACGGTGCCCGGGTTGGTGTAACTGGAGATGTTGAGAGAGGAAGGGTGGGGCTGGAACACGGGGCTGTTGGGGTTCCTCATTACATTCACAGCTACAGCGGCTGAACTCGACAAACCAGCGTTGTCTACTGCTTCCACCGTAAGCTTGGTAAACGAAAAACGTTTCATGATTATTAAGTTACAACTCGCTGAGATGAATGATTTATGTTGAGCAAAATTAAGTTACAAACCGATGAGGTGAATGAATAATGTTTGAAACAACATATGCATATGCTTTGGTCGATCAACCTATAAGAGACTCCGCAAGGCAAAACTTGCGCCATCCACAATCACTGGCTTGAAGTTTTGCAGCATTTTCTTAATTTATGTGTCAAACCGCTAACATAATTCGATGAATAATACATAAATTCTTTAGGAAATGTTATTTAGATTACAACCCAAAGTAAGAGACCCTTTAAGCGTGATTCCCCGCTCAGTAGCAAGATTTTAATTTGCAAGCAATGTAGACTGTAATTATGTTTTGCGGAGAAGACTATTGTCAAAGGAATTAAGGAGACCGTTTGAGTTGTATAAGAAGTATTGTATGTGAGATATGGTAAAGTTACCCTGTAGGCGTCCTGAGTGTCGGCAATGATTGGCCGGGCTAAAATCACTTGTCCCGTGTTTGGGTCGATTGAAAAGTACAAACTGTCGGGTGGAGTATGGCTGATGGAGTAACGCACTCCGTCCTTGAAACATTCAGTAAATGTAATTAGTGTTTTTAATATTGTGAGGTCTTCGAGCAATGAAACAGAGTTGAAACGGGAGGGAAACACATCTTTCTATGAATACAGATGTATCACCTACAGCTGCATACCGAAAGTTTGTTCACATACCTGCGTATGCTAGTGCAAATATCATGTAATTCGGGATGTCTTTTAGGCATCATAGCATTACGAAAAAGAAACGGATAATTATGAATTTTCAATATAGAAGTGAAGATCACTTTCACTTTAACCGAATCTTATATCATACCAAACAGTTAACCATAGCAGGGTCAAAATTCCGAAAACACTCATTTTTTTTACTACAAAATCCATTTGAAGTGATTAACAGTTTTAAACGCTAGTCATGTTTGTTTCAATGCACTAAGTCGATTTGACGGTGCTGTTTGTATTCTCAGAGATTGGAACGGGAATATTTTTAACGAAATTTCAGGAAATCAGAATTTCGAAAATATTACCTCTTCTGTCTACTTCATCATGCTAAAATTCGAATTATTTCAGGAGCGACATGACGATTCCAAAGTAAGTTATATAATAGTTATTTTACACATCGACAATAGGTGTTTCATTGCCAGTTTTGATGAAATTGTTTTACAAAACCCAAATTACACGATATTTGCACAGTGAAGATACAGTGAACAAACTTTTGGTATGCAGCTGTACAGATATATCGTCTCTTATCATTAAATGATTAATCGAAACTGAAAACTCAAGATAGTTTAATTGAGGAAGATGCTCGAAAGAACAGGTAATATTTTGCGCAAATGGAAAAACAGTAGATGAAAAAAACTAACTGTTATGTACGAATGTTAAACTGTTCGGAGTAAATCATTAGTTTAAATACATAAATATACGTTTATATACTGTATAGTTATTAGTATTTCGGCTAATGCATTTTTCTGACTCAGTGTCCTTTCATCGAATTATAATAATTTACCTGTATGTCTATTTAAAACTCATGATACTAAAACACGCAATATTTGAATATTGCCGAAATCCTAGGTCATGCGTATCTAATGCAAGGTTGCATAAAATATATTCGGTCCTTTCAAAATTTTGTCTGCCTGAATGCGTGGTAAATAGTTGCCGAATAACTTGTATGGTAGATTAGCGTGTCGTTAGTAATATCGAGAGATATGCATTATATGTACATTACCTATTTTACGACAAATTGATTTGCACCTTCTAAAGACTTTAAAGACCTACCCCGTCTACATCCAATGCTGTTACATTGACTATAGGTTGGTTGACCTGGACACTCTCTGGCACGGTGACGGTGTACAATTTACTGGAGAAGTAGGGCCTGTTGTGGATACGGGGCACCTGGACGCGCACTAGCACTGATGATTTCTTTGGAGGCACTCCTTTGTCACTCGCAACTACACTGAACTAGAAAGAAAGATGCGTGTTTATAGATGACGGATATAGTTTAAGCAGTAAAACGGGCGCGACGTTTCGATATTGATTGTTCACTTCAGAACATAATACACAGTCACCCTCATATACTAGGCATACTATTACCAGTAAATTGAAGAATGTTTAAGATAACAAACTGACAAAATTGTGTATGTTATTGAATACATAATTTGTGTAAGAGTTAGGTTTCGGTATTGGTTGTTTAAAATCAAATAGCAAATATGAATCGTCGCTCTCATATAGAGGACTCTTATCAACAATCAGCTCTTAATTTTCATTTATCTAATTGATTTATACCATATCTTTCGTCTTAAATAAAGGAAAGACATTAGGTTTATTATAAACCATCATTTCGTAGTCTATGGTATGTTGTAGCTAGGAAATATAAGTTAACATCAAATATTAGAATTATATTCCATGTCATAGAGATATACGTGAAATGAATTAACACAGCATTAAGATATGAGAAAAACTCACTGAATACCTTGACAGATACAACAAACCTTTACAGAGATGACCATAAAGCCTGAACTTGTCTGAACACATCGAAACTTAACGTGAAAATGTTAAAAAATTTCATTTTACTTTCACCACAAAATATGGGCTAATTTAATTTTGAATAATATCCACATGTCCATCAAATCATAAGCTATAACGTACCCTATATTCGGTAGTCTGAGGATCATCTTGTAGAGAGGCGGTCAGTAGGAGTTGACCAGTGGTCGGGTTGATGAAGAAGTAGGAGGAGGCTTGGGAGGGTGTGAAGCTGGACTGGTCAATAGAATACTCCACAGTTCCCGCCTTGGATACAGAACAGTGTTAACATTCAATAATCTTCAGATTGTTTGAGATGTTTGAAATAAAATAAAAATCTTCCCGAAAAAGGGCCCGATGCCTCATTTCAGGTGAAATAAATAAAAATTGTGAAAAGTACGCAGAATAATATGATTTATTCAAACTGCAAATGTAGTTTGTTGAGGGCGGTGACGAAAGTATGTTTTCACAAAACAATACAATTGTTAACTAAATGATATCATGCACTTTTGATAGGAAGCATGCTATAACGTAACAATATTTTTTTCACAAAATGATATAACACATTATTTTTAAATATGCGTTCATTGTGCGATATTGTTCAATAAAATGAAATCATCCACTATAAAGTATTAGAAAGAAAAGAAGGAATCACACCTACAGATGGCACAATCAGAATAGATCTTTAAAAATAAATTCCATTACCTGTAACACCTTGAGTTTGCCAATATCACTTCTCTGAGAATCGTATTCAAAACCTCATACATGTACCTTTTTTCAATTTTTTTTATATTTAGTATTCATTCTCATATTTACCCAAATCTCATTTCACTGGTACGTTAGCTGAACAGCAGTGGCTGTATACAAGATCTACTCACCGGTCCAGCGTCCGAGTCAGACGCACTGAAGGTAGCGATGCTCTTCCCAGGCGGAGATGTGTCCATCACATTGTACATGAAGTTGCTGCTGGAGAAGGACGGGGTGTCAGCGTTCCGAACCACATTGATCACCACCCTCCCTTCAGCCTGTGCAGTCGTGTCAGACTTGCGGGATGCTCTAATTCTCAACTGTACCATAGACAACAGAGGAATTTTACTTTTATGACAGAGATTTGACTGGTTATAGTAAAGGTTATCAGCTTTAACATCATAGGAATAGCATCACGGAATATATTTGTGGAGATGAAATTCGAGGGATACTCTCTTATGTGGCATTATGCTATTCATGTTTATCATCTTAACAACCTTGAAATTGATTCAGATATCTTTCTTGGACAAAACCTTTTTCCACAGATATAATGTCAGTGTGAACACAAACCATATCTCTTTGACAATAATGTTATAGAAGTAAATTGTACGCAGTGCCCCGCCAACAACATAACCTCGAAATAATTTGACATCATCAAGTAATTTCTTTGATAGGCAATCCTTAATGTATCACTTGCTTGACCAAGATATCAGAATCTCTTTGAATGTCGAAAAGTAACTTTAACAGATCAATACAAGAACATGACCTGACAAAAATTTGACATAATCAAGTACTTTCTTTGCTGGGAATTCCTTAATGTATCACTTGCTTGACAAAGACATTAGAATCTACGACGCTTTCACAGAAAAAAGAAGTTGTTTATCCATTAAACTTGTCCTTATCATAACAACTTCCTTGGAAGCGTAATAAAGAATTGTTTTGGATAATTAATAGAATCGCATCATCTTCTGGTCCCAAATATATCAACACTACTTATAAACGCATAACTCTAGTCATATAACATTGATACATATGACATTCTCTCGGTACAGAAATTGTCAGTATATTTTAATTATGCCTAAACAACATAATTGACCCATAGGTGAGTTCCATTTTCGCCTTCCAATAAAGTACCCCGCTCCTAATGACTCCAAAAAATCATTTAATCTAGGAGTATAAAACTAAATTTGACATAAATTCATATTGACTTTGTCTATATCAATGCTTTGGTTAAAAAAAAAACCCTTTTAAATATCATTTGAATTCCAAAAATGGCGTTGATACTACGCATGTTGATGCTTGATGACAATACATCTGAGAATGGTGAGCGCGATAGGTAAAAATCCGTGATTAATTATCCCCCGAATAGCTATAGTATGATCCTGACTAGGAAGAAAAAGTACCTACATGATACGTGAGAGTGTAGGTGTTGTCCTGGGTGAGAAGTGAGCTGAGCGTAATGATCCCAGTGGATGAGTTGACACTGAAATACGAGGTAGCGAGTCCGTCCCCAATCAGCTCGTACTCCAGCTCGGCCTGATAGAATCGTGAACATGTTTTTATCCACAATGGTTAAGTCTCCTTTTTGACATAATGAACAATGACTAAAAACATACAATGTAGACTTAGAACTCATTTTTACTTCTGAATCACTTATTGACTTGGAACTCATTTTTGCTCTGATTGACTTAAAATCCAGATTTAAATTTTTGTATTTTGTCCAATCAGATTCCAACCTCTATATCGTCAAGTAGGACTTGAGGGGAATGAACCAGATTCTCTAGGACTTGTATTTCATACGTGTCTGACAATATGAAATACATACTTACGATTTTCGTACGAAACATTTTTATCTTGCCTACGAATAAACTGTTTTCAATCTCATCTTATTGATCCGAATGTGCACCAAGCAACTCGACTAGCAGATACATTAGTCTCAGCATGATATTGTCAATTACGCTTGATAAAAGTAGGCAAATAAAATACTAAGCTTTGTATTGTATTAAGTTTTGTACAAAACTTGTTAACCTTGTGAATAAGTTGGTATTAAACCAACTTTCACACGGCATTCAAAATACATATCATATGTAAAACAAACAAAAAAGAAATTTTCATGGAAAAAAAAATATCGGTTAATTATCCTTATTTGCCATAGAGCTTGGACACAGATAAAAACCTTGTGTGGCTTGACGGGTGGGTCAGTTTGGGTTTAATTTGTTATTAAACACGTGGATGAAAATTATCCAAACGAGAGTGGACAGATCAGGAAGAAAAGGGTCAGAAAGATGAAGGAAAAGACGGAATGAAAGGTATACTGATGGAGAGACAGATGGTTTCAGACTCGAATTTGGTCTGGCTTCTACTCCGCGATCTATCCAGCTTGGAGGAAACCCTACGAGGAGCACGTAAGCTCTCATGTTCTCTCAAGCACCCACACCACCACAACACTGTAAGGTATTTAGTCATGGGGTTGCCGTGTTACTTTACATTAATTCTTGAGATTTTCTGTGAATAGCAATAAAAGTGTAGCATGAAATTTATATAGAAAGAACAATAGTACATCTAACATCATTAATAACCCTTTGAACATTTTGCTTCATTTAAACAAAAAAATACACGTACCCCTAGCGGATCCGTAGCCATGACACTTAAGACAGTGGCGCCTAGTGGCAGACTGTCTGACACGGTTATCTGATACTCTGAAGGTAAGAACTGCGGCTGTCTGGCTGGTACTATCGTAATGTAGACTGTCGCCGTGGTGGAGAGGGGCGGGAAACCCCCGTCTTTAGCGGTCACCTCGAACTGGGATTTGAGAATTACTCTTTAGACATTAATTGTTGTTGAGGGATTCTTTGTTTCCTCCAGTTTAAAGAGCCACTCCGTGAGTTGTTAGAGTCATATATGCCAAACTTAATCAATGGTGTCATTTGATCGCGAGGTATCGACTATCACCAAAAAGACACATTTTAAAGCTTATTGACTTTTTACAGTGACAATATGAAGGTAGAACGTGTCAATTATGATCGAAAACCGGACAGTGGCGCTTCAAATAGTCAAACGTAATTTTGGAGACTTATCTAAAACAGCCAGGAGGGCAGTTGGGAGTTGATAGCGTTTGTTAGGTTATATAACTAGTATCCATGTATTGTGGATGTGAGATCTACACTTCTGTGCATTTATAAGGCTGTTTTTAGATTTTCACGGAAAACCAGTATTTGTCATATATATGTCTTTTGGACATGAAAAGTTAAGATGATTTGATCTTATATCACCACATACGACATTTAGGTTTGTATCAAAGGTAAATAATATATTATGAAAATCATGGAGTGGCTCTTTAACAACGTTAAAACAAGGTAATAAGTCGAAATCAATTTGGCAATAGCCACGTGTCATTAGAAACGGCCTGTGAGTCATCCAAATTTTGAATCTATTGAATATCTACTTACCATCCCTTTCAATCTGATATTGATTTCTTGTTGTTTCATAAAATTGCCTTTATCCTTACAATTATTGCATTTAATGACGCTGTATATCACGAATCTTAAAACACGTTCAAACAGTGCTATAATGTATGAATTTCACATCTTATAACATAATCTATTCATTTCAATTAAGTACATCATAAAGTCTTCTATATCTAATTTTTATTTAATCAGTTCTCTTTGATTTCGTGACAAAATCTATTGGTTTTAATCGCGATACATTGAATACGTAGTGTATTGAATAATACATTGGTAGCTGTTAAATACAACTCATCTCAAACGTCGACAAATGACGTTTAGTTTGTCAAAGAATGTTTGCTGAATGGTCAAGTCTTTGAGGACAGAATAAGTAGCATACCACCCAAGAAGTAGAAGGTGCAGTCTTCAGATCCACCCGGGGTGTAATTTCTCCAGTGCTAGCGTTCATGTGGAACACCCGGTTTGCTGCCTCGGTGCTTATACTGTAGGTAACTTGTCCATTTGGGCTTGTCTGTAAACGAAATGTCCAAACATTTGGGTTGTTTAATAAATGCGAATGAAAACTGGCTTCAGACGTTTGACCAAGCCCAAACATAGCGAAAACAAGTAGACGCCAAAAGAATGTGCATATTGTAACAGAATATCAGCGGATTCCAATATTGTATACACTACATGACGATGTCTAACGATCTTAACACACATTTTGTCTTACAAGTTGTAAGCATAAGATGACACTCACATATTAAATTTGTTATATAATAACCTTTCAATAACTTTCGACTTTCATTTTAACACAATTTCGCCGATAAGGTAAAATCAAAGAGTAGGACCTATGGGCAATGGAAACAGATGAGTCATCATTAATTCGGGGCTTGTCAGGATTCGACAAGGGGAAGAATTTATACCCTTGTCTTAAAGCAATGTTAAAAATACTGAATTGCGATAATTTGACATGTTTTATTGCTGATGTTGTTAATTGATTTAATAAAAAAACATATATAAATGTGCAAAATATTTCCAATCAATTACACAGAGGCTGCTTTCATATATGATTATGACAATATCACTCACTAGTTATGGACCGAAAAAGACACGCCTTGCTTGTATTTTAGCCATATAAACTTTAACTCCACTTGACGAGAGTACACACCACGATCCCCATAAACTCCACCCCACTGCAACCCTTAAACATACCACCAATTCACTTCTTCCCCTGCCTCTTTCATCAGCCACAAAATCCTATTCGTTCCCTTGCCACTTTCATCAACCCCACCATCCCTGCCTTTTTTTCTTTCAGAAGAGCCTTTGATCCAGTCCTAACCTTTATTTCCCCATTTCCCCACCCTTACCTGTAGCCCCTTCATTAACACTTCTTTCTTTATTCTTAGCTCCCCATCCCTGCCCCCAGCAACACCCCCCCCCCCCCCCCCCCACAAATAACCTTACTTCATCCAACCCACCTTTCTTACATCAGTTTCATTAACCTTCTTCAATGACCCTAATCATAGCCTCGTCATCAGACCCTCTTTCTGTTCTGAGCCCTTCACCCCATCCCGTGTCCCTATCCTTAGCCCCTCCAACCCTTCCAAATCTCTATAGTAATTACCGGATTGTCGTTGTCAAGCGCCGTGACCCTCAGTATAACGTACTGGAGCACATTGACGCTCTCTGAGACCACCTTGGTGTATGACTGTGGGTTGAGGAATATTGGACTTTGGTTTCTGGATACAGTGATCATAACTGTCGTGGTGCCTGTTAGGGGACGAGATCCTTGGTCAACTGCCAGTGTCACCAGCTGAAATGTTCCGTAGAAGTTTCTTTATTAAAACAATTACTGTTTGAAAAATCAAACTATGTCGTTTTGCCGTAAAGTATGTCAAAATATCAAAGGATGAGATCCGTCGTCAACTGCCAATGTCAAAAACTGAAATATTCAGTGGAATTTTAAAAAAGGTGTAAAATGCAAATAGACTTCGTTTGAACCATTGGTAAGAGAAATATCCCAAATAGGAACCGAAAGAACAGTGTGAGAGTACGGAGCTTGGTTGTTGGGGAGTCTCTCTTTATTCCTGAAAGATCTTGGCGGTTTAAAAGAAGCATATATGAAATAAGTTGTGTAGGAGTTTAGAATTGGACTGTGGGGAGATATGGGGTTTACGATGGGCTTTACCCGTCTGTCACAGTCCTGCTTTTAAGGATAATTTATACCATTAGATGGTATTTGAATTTATCAAAATTTATAAATTTAAGTTGAAAAGCTCATGTCGAGGGTATTCTATAAATGAAACATATGAGATGACACGTACCCTGTAAGCAGGAGGTCTCATAGCATCCAGAGAGAGAATCTGCTTTATACGTATTTCTCCAGTGAGTCCGTTTATTTCAAAGAAATCAGTGTATTGTGCAAACTGGTACTGGAATGTGTTGGCTGGAGCCTGGAAAAAAATAAGTCCAAATTTGAAACAAAGATGTCTTTAAAACACCTTTCTATAATGTGTCACTCTATCAATTTACAAATGAATTTTAACACTTTAGTTCAGAGAGCAGTGAGCTGGGTCTTTTATCGTTTTCAACAACATAGTAGATATTCAACACATGGCTTCATAAAGTAAAAACTTGTATGTCATTATTTTAGATTTTAGAAATTGGATCGGAACATAGAATGCAAAACCACGTACAAACACGTCAGCGTCCATAGCAGTGACGGATATAACGGAGCTTCCAGGGAGCTGGGAATCGTCCATACTGGCTGAGTAGCTTGTCGGGGAAAATGTAGGAGCGTGAAGGTTTCTTTGAGCTAATACGGTAACGGTGAATGTCGATACATTAGTAGGGTCAGAGGCTGAGTAGTACTCGACAGTCACCTGCATGAGAACAAGTTGGAATATATGTGAGGATGATGCTACTTAATGAACAGGGTAGAAGTCAATCGTCGCCTTTTATTTGACGTGAATATCACGATATCAAGATTATAAAGATACCAGACTTTGAAAGCACAGTAATACCATTTTTTAGATTTAAAATAATATTTTTTTTCAACATTTGATATGAATTTATGCAAAATGTATTTTCTCCAGGAGGAAACATCTTATTACTCAACCCGATTATCCGTGGTCGTAGAATAAGGCGTCAAGAAACGTTGCATGCGTCTATATTAGTGTGCACATCTTTAAATCCACACATACAATGTACCTATGTCATAAACAAGATGAGACTTGGTTCTGCTCTATGAGAGGTAGTGGCTAAACTGGTTCCATGGCTCAGTTTCGCTTTGGAGGTTAGTAGTCTGATCTGTCTCCATTTTCAGTCGTTTACAGTATCCTCATTACACGGGCACCAGATCATTACTATAAACCGCCATATGAATATTCATATCCAAATATACAATGTTTCTATGTCTTATTAAACAAGGTGAGACTTTCTTCTGCTCTATGAGAGGTAGTGACTAAACTGGTTCCATGTCTCAGTTTCGCTTTCGAGGTTCGTAGTCTTTATCTGTCTCCATTTCTAGTCGGAAAGCAGAATCATGAGTGTTTTATCTTATGTGCATGATACACACATATGTATGTTAACTTATATCTATAATTTTTATGTGTTGCCTGTGACTCATTGTTTTCGTATTACTGATCTCACGTCATATTTGATGGTGTTCGGATCTGCTTCCAGAGACGTCCTGTAGGTCAGCAAGCACGTGTTGGGGTAGATCCGGAAGTACGTCTTAGCTTTGTCGTCTCCAACCACACTGCAGGTAACCTATAGCATAGACGTAGATGCACCATACAGTAGTCATAAGTGTATTGAAGGAGTAGGGGCTTTTCATTCTTGGTAATAATGACTTATTTGAAAATATATAAATTGTTGATTATTTTCCCCCTTATTTTTATAGTCTGGATATATGTATAGCCATCAACGAATTTTTTTAATTAAGAACTGCAGTGAAATATGATTGTTCAAATGATATAAAATACCACTCATCAAGTACTAATTGTGTTTGGCCTTGACATGTGCCACAATAGCATATTTCGATTAAAGGTCCAGTCAACTCACTCATCTTGCATGGTAATCTTAAAATGTGAAAAATATGACATTAATACTAATATGACAAGTAAACTACTTATGTAAATACACAACAATCCATAATTTGTCTTTCTGCCTTATGATAAGGTTCCCACTGATGCTTGACTTAACTCTAATCGTCATCATTGGCCTAAGAATGAACCCACTAGCAGTGATACTATTATCAGTCATTACTCTGCGAGAAAGAAAAAACACCGATAACAAGAAACTCAATGTCACTGTTAGTCAGCAATGAGAGACTTACATTGTCGGTACTTGAGACGTTGAGTGGGAGAAACCAGTTCGTATCTCTAACTGGGTCCAAGAACACTGCAGGAAAAGAAGCTAATATAACATATAATGTACATGTAAGTTCATCGAACTTGGTCGCTCATAATGAATAGCGTAATCTCAATTCCTTCGATTGGTGGTTAGCGTGTTCGGCTTCGGATCAAGAGGTACGTGGTTCGTGTCCTAGAGCTCGGCAACTTTATCTGCAGTAGACAACTATTCTGTCATTTTTGGGCAAACTCTTTAGCGTACTTCATCTGAAAGTGATATGCAAATCAGATATCTCTTGGAGTTTTTCAACTAATCGCTGACAAACAAGAATTAAAGAACGAATTTTGTCGGTATGAAGCAGGGCGTGAATTTTCCAGTGAGGAAAACTTACGCCGGTGAATACAATGTGTTCTATTACTTTATACCAATATAAGTATTTTGCGATACCTATCAAATGGAAGAATATTTTAAAGATTTGAGAAGTATTGAAAACCCCAGTTCCATTGATTCTGTTATCAAGTAAGAAATTACTATTTTAAAATGATAAGAAAAGGAATAATATATTTTAAAATGCTTTATGCACATCATTGTATAGTTTTCAAATTTCTTTTTCATTTAATATATAAATAGCAAAAGACATGTCTGAAACATATTCTGTTATTTTTGTCATTAAGTATCAAAGAAAAAATATCTCTTACCTGTGGTTTGTGCGTCTCCCAGTGTTATCACAATATAGAGGGTAAAAAAGGGGAGCAGGACTCGCAACAAGGATTCCATTTTCTCTAAAACGTATAGACATTTTGCGAAATTTTTACATTCTGTTAAGTTATTTTAACCTTAAGGTGTGCTGTATGGCACGTATAAAGGTTCTTTGATTTAGAGAAGTGTTGTCAAGTGTTCAAGAATAAAGGCTTTACTTGCATTAAATCAATTAGTTAGATTTATGAAATCTGTATTAACATTAAAATTAGAGTATCAAGAGATTCTGTAACCTCAAAAGAAAGATCAGCTTATTGATAAGTCACTTTCATATATTCAGCAAAAACGTTAAACCGCCCCAATATTTAATATTTATGCACGTAGTGATCTCTTTGTACAAATAAAATATCTCCATATTGAAAATCAGGGTGTTCCTTAACTTATACATATAGCAAACATTTGTATGTATAATTATGTGTATATTTGTATATTTGTATATTTACTTATATAATGTATATAAAAGAAGATGAAGTTGGAATATCTTTGGCAAACGTTTGTACCTGCTTCATCAGGCCGTTTAATGCAATAATTGACACAGAAACTTATTATTGAAACTAGAACACAATATATTTTGATGTAAGAAATAGTATGTTTTACCATTTAATTTTGGTTCATATTTCATTTTCTTTCAAAAGTAAATCATTATCGTTGTTATAATTGAGTTTATAAATCGGGACAACCTTGAACTTGTCATTATCACAAATATCTAAAAGGTCACTAGGAGGGATAGTTCTATTTATCGGGGCTGGTTATAATGTGGGATCGATGAAGGTTCATTCTGCTCTTTAAAACAGAACAAAATTAAAGAGGAAAATTAATTCAATCTAACGACTGTTGATGTTAGAATCTGAGGGTCTGAGTTGCTAACTTTTCTTCTTAGACTTATAACGAGACAACAATTCTTTTTTAAAGGTTTCATTTTAAACTGAAACCTCCTACATCTGTTATTATTGTGTTCAACTTTAGTATAAAGCTAGCGGTGAAACATAAACAGAAAGACATCGTAAAAAAATAAAGATACATATCCCACCTTTTCTAGGCTGGAGTCCTGTGTCGACAATTTGACTGGGAGATGTCGCAATACCAGGACAGTATGAATAAGTTTACTCGAGGCAAAAGATTCCGATGCTGTTAAGAAAGTGCGTATATTCGATGGGTGAATGGATTGGGCAGTATGAGGGGGGTATATCTACTTTACTACGTTGTGTACACTAAAGATAAACCACATACATGTTTTTCTTCACGTCGCCTTAACAAGGCCAAGGTGAAGGTTTGTCACGCACGATTGAATGTGAGGTCATAGTACCCGTTCTTGTGCAGAAAGGTTTCATTGTCGAATGTGTACGAACGGTTATCAAGCCGAATGCTTTTATAATATATGTGTAAAAGAAAAAAAGATATTGGATATCTTAAGAATCAAGTGCGACAAAAGCACCTGCTCGGAAATTACATTTTGCATTGCAAGTACTGCGTAGTATATCAATTGTTCAACCAAGCATTACTCGTCATTATAGAATGTGCGTACACTGGTTTGAGCCTGCCCATATGCATTTAAAGTTAAATGTTTAGACTAACTTATTTGGACTCACCACACAGCCTACGGAATATACAGGTCGGCGTTAGGTATTTTGATATTCGGTGACGTGATCAACTTTTACAGAAAAAGTTGTCAGACGGGTGAATAGCATTACGATTTAAAGTTGTATCTAACCCTCAATGTTTGTGCTGGGTCCCGCTATCACATGGCCCTCTGTCGTCAGATTAAAAGGGCAACGGAGAGATATTATACATGTAGCTTTTCCCCGCAGCTAGATATTCCCCCGGAAAGCGACTGTATATAAAGTGAGCATCCGATGAAAAACAGCGCCCACTCTTAACCAAACTTCCCACCACCGATATATCTATTTCAACAGATGTGAAAAGATAATCCATAAATAATAGTGTTGGATGTGGTAGTGACTACGGGTATGTATGTAAGTAAATTTAATATCAAAACTGATAACGGAAGGTATTGCGTGTATCGTGTGTACGACTCGTGCGTTGATTCATAGACATGAAGTCACTTCATCAGAAAATGCATCATTTTCCATCTATACTGTGAATTTATATTGTAAGTGGATAGCATTATAAATAACGTCTAATTTGATTTTTAAGACTTTATTTCACTAGTAAAACTAAGGTTTTTAGTAAAATCACTCTCAATTTGCCAATTTTCATCCTTTAAAATACATGTTTATCAATAGCTGGCACTATACTGATGATAAAATTCGAAGCACCACCCATATCTTGAAGCAACGATAACTTTCTTAAGTGAAATGCTGTGTGTTGGTCAAAAATGAAATGCGAATACATGTTTAATGAAAATTCAAGAACAAAATATTGTTTATTGGTGATAATAAAGAAAATGTTTTCCGTAAGAAAGAATAGTATGTCTTGGTAGAAAAACGATTGCATGAAAGGTATGCATGTCCTTTAAAGAAATATCAGCACATGATTTAATGTAATGATGAACGTCCGTCAATGGAATCCTCTCATTTTCCTCCTTCCGATGGTCATCAGTAGTGTCCAGTGTGTCGGACAAGGGTCTTAACCTCTTCTTGACCACGTCGCCTAGTCGATATCACAGATTTAGGGAAGAAATGCCTTCTATTGAAGTTCTAATAATCTGCCACGGCCTGTTTGAGTTCTCAAATGTTGGTGAAGATCAGATTTTGACACGAAGACTTTCCGATAAGTAGTCCCCCTATGTTTTCTCATTCTCTCTCAACAGAGGTAGCTGTGTCATAAATTCTTATACAACCTCTATATTATCACGAAGGTTTCTTGGTCTAGAAATGTAGAACGCTGATTGCAATTGGAATCAAAGTTAGTTGTGCAATCAGCGATCCGTTTCAAAAGTTATCATATGGCCTCAAGTTGTTTCCATATATCCTTTCCAAAAGCTAAATTTTATTGGAACATGCACACTGCAGTTTGAGTCGTCTTTGGAGAACACAAACGTCTCAATTTGCGATTGTTTCATTGCACAGGCCTGTGTGACAACAAATCTGTTATTCATGCATTCATAAGTTTCATTGGCTGAAATATTGCCAGGTTGTTGAAGTTGCAATATTGTGTCTGTAGGGGAAACCACAGGGGCGTGTGTCGCTTAGAAATAGCTTTAGAAAGATATATATACCCATAGACCCTACACAGAGGCGTGTGTCGCTTAGAAATAGCTTTAGAAAGACATATATACCCATAGACCCTACCCTACTACTATATAAAAGGAAAGGGATGTAACGACCAAACCACCCCATGCTCGAACAAAGTCAGTTTTCGCATCCAAAATAATTTTTCTGGACAAATTGTTCACTACGATTCGAAAGCTAAATGATTTCCCTACAAAACGAGCTATGGATTGTCAACATCGGGTAATTATTTCAAAAGTTACATGCAACGACGTCCCGAAAATCGCTACCGCCAGATTTTCAGGCCAAAATCCCCACTCACGGAAAACAGCAAAAACTCACCGTTTAACATCGTTTATTGATTCCAGCAATGTTGACAACACCAATGGAGAGCTCGATTCGATCGGCGACATCGAACTACATGTTCACAATATGAGAACAGCACCTAATTATTGTTTCTACGAGTGCTAGCATACATTTTATCAAAAATCATCTGCTTTGCTGTTGTCTTGTCTGCCATAACAGTGGCCTTGACATTCATTTGACCTCGTAGCCGCAGCAAATTTAAAAATTATAGGATTTGGTAGAAATTAACATTGAGTATTTTCTATTAAATTCCCTTCTGCAGTCGTGTGTGTTTTAATGAGCCCAAAATATTAAATAAACTCGTTCTTTATAACTATGGGTCAAATCATAATTTTTTTTAAACGTTCCAGAAATATGAAATTATTTGACTGGCAAATGTCAAAATTTCAAACGAATCGTTAGAAAATCGCAACATAAACTTTAATTGACAAAACAATTTTTGGGTAATTTATGTAGAACAATATACTTATTAGTATGATTTTTCATGTTTTATTAAAGAATATATAAACAACTTTTACTCGGTTTACCTAAAAATATTGTTTTGATCTTTTTCTCCAAAAAGTGATGGCATATATAATATCAACCTGTTACCAACATTAACTTGATAGATTTCGCTACCCTTCTTAATTAAAGCATATATTTTTAAAACTCAGTTATGTCTTATAATTGGAAAAGAAAATATTCAAAAATTAAAAGAATTTGTAAAAAGGTTTGAATCTCAAAGGCAAATTTGAAAGCAACTCCTAATTCTTGATAAACTACTTCCATGTTGAATATTTGATGTGCAGTTCAGATACATTATTTAATAAAATAAGTTAACCATTATACCATATAGACTATAGAGTACCTCTGTTACAATTAGATAGGTGATTTAATTTTATTTCTTCAAACAATAGTGATATGATTAAAATTATCAAAACTGTGTTCGACAAAAAAGGGGATATTTATTTTCAGAGGTCAGACAGAATTATATATTTTTATCAATATTGGCTTGGCTCAGGAGTGAGATCATGTAAATCATAAAAGATGTGGATAGCAATCATTGATATAATGACTTGTATTTTGTAACTCATACTGTTCAACCACCCTGGTGGTTAGGGGCATAAATGCAATGCCTTGCTTGGAAGGTTACCTTAGTTTTCTTTATTGGAAGCAATTTTGATTTTCATAGTTAAAAGATTAAAACAACAAAAACATATTAAGTTACAATATGCTGCATTAAAACTTATTAACAGTTATGTATAATCATGTTGAAAAAATAACTTTTCTTATAACTTCAGTTGAAAGGTAGATTTTTATGCCTCATGAAAAGGTGATTTGATTTAAGTTACTAAAATAAGGCCAGTCTCTCCCCAATAAAGGAACAAACATTAACAGTGTGTCCAATAAATAACATAATAAATTTCATTCTTAAAGTAATCAGTATATTTTATTATGTACATAAGGTCGAAAAAAGCATGTCTGAAGTGACAGATCTCCAGACTGGCATAGTACTTGTATCTTTAATTGCTGTTTCAAATGCAATAAATCTGATTTAGTTATATTTTTTAGAATATTTGCGTATGAGGGCATTTTCCCCAAAATGTCCTGAATTTGTTTGCCTTGCAAGCAATAAACTCTTTAGTTTCATAAACATGTCTGTAATGGTTAGAATTGTAATCAAATGAAGGCTTTACCTTTTTTACACTTCAAAGAAATTAATTAAGCTCACTGAAATTAATTTGAGTTGAGCCTGATAAAATAACACAAACCTTAACAGTGATACACACTCAACCTTTTTACAAGGTTCACAGGCTCAGAGGCACATCAGTTCTGTAATATTTTTCTCAGTTTTAAAAGAATAGAGTCATGACCCTGGAGCTCATCAGTCTTTAAAATCTACTATCACCAGGCTATAGTATTATTATACCAATCGCTTATGGAGCATATAAATATTCCATCTTTCTTAGCTTTATTAAGATTATTAAAGAAGAAGATATTTATAAGGCCATGACCTGTGTAACTTTAGTCAGGGACAAACAAGATATAAAATATATAGTTTAGAATCCTCATTAGAATGTACAAAAAAATTCAAGTTTCTTCACTATCATCTTCAGGAGAAAAAAAATGAAAATAGGCTTTAGGAGTGGCCCTAGAGCACAGGCCCTCGGATCATTAAAAAAATATATATATATAAAAAAAATTAAAAAATTGTTTTTGAGAACACCCCCTGAATAAAATTGTTCCTCTGGTAATAGTATATGGAAAGGCCGGACACTCCATTCGCCCCCACCCGCTTTCTTGACCGAATGCTACAATAAATACACACGCAATCAAAATAAAATCTATGCAGACATGATGTCAAATGATTTGCCTTTCTACTCCAACTCACTTAAACAAATATATCTTTGGGGTTATTTAATGAGGACGGCCGAAAGACGATTTCCACGCCCAACTTAATGCTGATGGGACAAATGGCCGCCCGTCACCTTGACCTTACGGGGTGTGTGGCCGCAGCGACAGATCTCATTGGTTTGATGCAAAGTTACGAACAGATAACTCTAATTCTCCGTTCTTGCAACCAATGAGATCTGTCGCTGCGGACACACACCCCGTAAGGTCAAGGTGACGGGCGGCCCAACTTAATGCTGATGGGACAAATGGCCGCCCGTCACCTTGACCTTACGGGGTGTGTGGCCGCAGCGACAGATCTCATTGGTTTGATGCAAAGTTACGAACAGATAACTCTAATTCTCCGTTCTTGCAACCAATGAGATCTGTCGCTGCGGACACACACCCCGTAAGGTCAAGGTGACGGGTGACAGATCTCATTGGTTTGATGCAAAGTTACGAACAGATAACTCTAATTCTCCGTTCTTGCAACCAATGAGATCTGTCGCTGCGGACACACACCCCGTAAGGTCAAGGTGACGGGCGGCCATTTGTCCCATCAGCATTAAGTTGGGCGTGGAAATCGTCTTTCGGCCGTCCTCATTAAATAACCCCAAAGATATATTTGTTTAAGTGAGTTGGAGTAGAAAGGCAAATCATTTGACATCATGTCTGCATAGATTTTATTTTGATTGCGTGTGTCTTTATTGTAGCATTCGGTCGAGAAAGCGGGCGGGGGCGAATGGAGTGTCCGGCTATTCCATATACTATTACCAGAGGAACAATTTTATTCAGGGGGTGTTCTCAAAAACAATTTTTTAATTTTTTTATATATATTTTTTTTTTAATGATCCGAGGGCCTGTGCCCTAGAGGCCTTTCTTAGGTCACCAAATTTATAAATTTAGATCCTTAGTAGTCAAGGAATTGGTACACAAAATTATATAAGGACACCGTCCCATGTCAGGCTAGATGAGGTGAAAAGTGAAATTGAATCACTTATTTGCTTGCAGTATAATTCAATTGGCATAGAATATTTGATGTAGAAATTATAATTGAAAATCTAAAAACACATTCTTTGTACATCATCTGTTATATATCCAGCACGAACCAGACAGATTTGATTTGTAGCCCATATTTCACCTACTGTTAAGCACACATTACAAGTTATGCCAAAATAAACTTTCCTTGCCTATTATTGATGTGTATATTATAGTCATAAAAGTATTTGTATCTAGTATTGAACATCCTTTGAAATTTATCAACTCAACCTTTTAAATATTCATAAAAACATCATGAAAGGCTTTTATGAAGTACAACCTACTGATCATCTAAGATATGCAAAGTGTTAACAATTCCTCATGGTTAATGGTATTAAACTAAAACTTTGAAAAGGGAGGTGTTATCCATAGGTGGCTAGAAATTCATGTATTAAACACATGAAATATCTATTTTACACTCTTCAAAACACACGTTTAGTTCTTTGAAGGCTAATGGCACCTAAAATGATCACACATCAAATAATAAGAATCAATTGAATTCAATACAATCAATATAATTGGATATAAGTGATGAAAGTAAATGTATTGTTTTCTTAATTGGGGACTCACTTGTATGTCTGTATATATATACAAAAACATATTAAAGAATCCTCACAAATAAATTCATTGATAGTCAATTTATTTATTTTATTTGAAGATTTTATTGAATTACAATAGCAGAAAAGTTTCAAGAGTGTCCATGTATTAGAGATTCTTTTCCATGTATGCAGCAAGGATATTCTCCAGATTAAACTGTCCCCTCTTGATACTGAATCTTGTAACTGAAAAATATAAATTGGAACCAAATTGAATATGAGGCAAAAAAAGATTGTTCCATTGTCATTATAGCTCCTCAATTACTACAATATTAATTGTATTTAATGTTACAAACTAACATTTAAAATAACAAAGTATAGTCAAAGTGGTTGCTCTCATAATTCAAACAATCATGGAACTTAATATTTGGTTAATCATAATCTACATTGGTAAAGGTGTGTTGTATAAACATTTATGATTACAGCATTTTGCTTTTAAGATAGCTGAAATAAATAGGTTTTAAATTTAAGTTGGATTTCTTTTGCCTCTTTTACAGAATTGCTCAATCAAACTCTAGAAACAAAGTGACACTTTTCACCAAAAAAGTTTCATACAGCATTAACAACAGCTTAAGACATGGTACCTAACCAATAACCCTAAAGCCCCCTTGTTATCTCCTTATTTTCCCCCATGGTTAGGCCCTTCCACTACCTCTCCTCCCATTGAACCTGTTGTGACAATTGTCTTCCCTTTTCTCACTCATGGTAAACACAACTATTAAGTAATATATCTATAAAAAAATTACCTTGACAAACATATTTCAACTTGATCATGTCTCAGTGGCATATATCTAATACTCTACATTATCTGCTGAAATATATTAACAAAAAAATTAAAAAGTATATCATGCAATGATCCAAATCTTTAGATTGTGGCTGTTGTGCTTACCTGAAAACTTTCAAATAATGATAGAAAAGTGTCTCCACTCTCTCCTCCTGTATTGAGAGACATGCCTGCAAAGAGAGAATCTTTTTTGAAAAAACACTTCTATTATATTTTAAACAATGTACATTTCATCCTTTTATTTCTTAAATTATTATTTTTTTGGATAATTCTAGGCTACATCATGTATTTGTGCTTGTCAAATTAAAACCATACTTGCTCTGCTACTCTCTTTAGAAACTTTTACCCAAATGAATAGATATGTACATGATCATATATTATTATTTTTTCTTTTTTTTTTCTTTTTTTTTTCCAAAACTCCATACAAAAAAAACACATATTAGAGTAACAGTTCCCAACATAAACAAATTTTACACAAGTAATATTTCATTAATGTATACAAGATATAATGGATAGGCAATCTTATATTCAAAATCAATTCCGACAGTAGGTTGAAAATAGTAATAATTAAAAACTAATCTAATACTTCAGACAAGAGTATGACAAATAGACCAGAAATTCATAAAGCTATCATATTTACAGTTTGTGTAGGCGTTAAATCGGGCAACAAAATATGCAGTTTTAATATCCTCTTTAATATGTTTAAAATTTGGGATTTTCTCCTGTTGTTTCATTTTAAATATATTGTATTTCACAGTGTTTGTCAGTAAATTCAGAACATAGTTTCATATCATGATCATATATTAGATATTTATTACAAAAAGCCAGAAGGCTATTAACCAGCTGTCACCATCAGTTTGTAAGTGTAATACGGAAGGCTCAATCTTTAAATTATCTACATGTATAAATATGATATTACAAAATGGGAATAATTCAGGTACTAGTATTCTAACAGTCTTGAATATAAATCAAATATTGAGCAGCTTAGAAATAGAAGTGCTGGTAAATACATTTGATGGTGTTATATCAAATTGCTAACCAGATCATTAAAATGACATAAATTCTCAATCAAATACTTAGTGTTTATGTCTGTGACATGCCTTCATCTGAAATCCAAAATAAAAATCATGACTTAGACTTTTGTTAAAATGGTTTCAAACTTAATTCAACTAATCATTTACCTATTCTAGTTTCACATATATATATTTTATAATCATATACAGATATAGCACCTTCAAATTTTCAAAAGGCGTGCATACCTAATCGATAAAGTTGGTATTATTGTCATATGTTTAAAAACATGGCATTTTCATCTAAAATCAATAATCAATTAAGCTTGTCTTATTGGGGTTTTTTTGATGGCATATTGGCAAAGTAATTAGATTTATAAATAACATTTTAGAGATGTTTAAACAATCACTAAAGTAAAATAATAAATTGATGTTAAAATGATAGAATGATGGCAATTAAAGAAAAAAATATAATGAAAACATCGTATACGCCGATGCTTACCTGATGGAGGCTTGGTAAATTGAAGGCATCGGTCCATTAATTATTCCCAGCACTGCCAGCAGCGGAGAGAAATGATTCGAAGCGCCTGGAGTTGGAGAATCGTTTTTTCCTTTGCCGATTCAGACATAAAAATTTAAACTCCTAAAACAGGCTCTCTTAAATTACTATATGTGACTTTCCAAAACACAACAGCTCCAGTTGCTTGTGGTAAGGTGGACACGTCTATAAATCCGAAACTTTTTTCGACCACGTTGTGATGTTTACAAACATGGTATTGAAAGGAGTGTGAGGAGTTCGATCAGAGTTCGGAGTTCGCTCAGTTGCTTATTTGCTGCGGCTACGAGGTCAAATGAATGTCAAGGCCACTGTTATGGCAGACAAGACAACAGCAAAGCAGATGATTTTTGATAAAATGTATGCTAGCACTCGTAGAAACAATAATTAGGTGCTGTTCTCATATTGTGAACATGTAGTTCGATGTCGCCGATCGAATCGAGCTCTCCATTGGTGTTGTCAACATTGCTGGAATCAATAAACGATGTTAAACGGTGAGTTTTTGCTGTTTTCCGTGAGTGGGGATTTTGGCCTGAAAATCTGGCGGTAGCGATTTTCGGGACGTCGTTGCATGTAACTTTTGAAATAATTACCCGATGTTGACAATCCATAGCTCGTTTTGTAGGGAAATCATTTAGCTTTCGAATCGTAGTGAACAATTTGTCCAGAAAAATTATTTTGGATGCGAAAACTGACTTTGTTCGAGCATGGGGTGGTTTGGTCGTTACATCCCTTTCCTTTTATATAGTAGTAGGGTAGGGTCTATGGGTATATATGTCTTTCTAAAGCTATTTCTAAGCGACACACGCCCCTGTGGGGGAAACTGCCGGAAGCCCGAGAAACCTTCGTATTAAGAAAGAGTTTGTTAAGGATTTTATGACCTCTGTTGGAATATAATAATGTTCTCTTTGTTTGAAAGATTTTCATATAATTAAAAGGTTATTTAGCAATGTTGCGGTACATAATTCTATACACCTGGTTAATATGCTCTTGGATAGAGTATTTATCCTGACAATTTGCCTGAATGTTAGATATATGACATCTTAAACACAATGTTCATCTCTAATCTGTCTCCTTTGGATAAGATTCCAAAATTACGTTTAAGTGATTAGCGTGGAGTATGTGATATGTGACATGCAAATATCCCATTTGTGTTGATAAAAAAAACCCAGAAAAGGTACTTTATCAAACCAGGTTGAAATACCAGTTCTTACAGAGACTTCAACGTCCATTATATTTTCCAAATTTCTTTATTGGAAAGTTTGAATCAAATTCATACAAATCAATTCTCACTCTTTTCTAATTTTAATTTTAGTTGCTATAAAGCCAATGAATCCTCGCCGCTCGCCCTTTTTGCTCTCTTGCTTGTAGGTGGTCATCACCTTGAGAGTCATCTCTGAATACTTGGGATTCCATCCACTGTCTGATGCCCTTATCACAACCTGCAGCATAGAAGAGCCTTAGAATTGTTCTCAAAGTGCTATGTCGATTAAATACTTATTTGACGATATCATGACAAGAAAAACACTTTCAGCCAATTAGATACACAAGATACAAAAACTACGGCAGTTTCGAACCTGTATGAAATAAACATTTATACACGTATACTGCAGACAAGCTTAACAACGAGGGGAATCATTAGGCTGTAACTCTTAACCATTTCTTAATTATAAAAAAGGAACCATTTTAGTGAAAACTTCCATCTCTTAACCATTACTTAAATATAAAAAAGGCAGCATTTTAGTGAAATCCACTATCTCTTAACCATTACTTAAATATAAAAAGGCAGCATTTTAGTGAAATCTACCATCTCTTAACCATTACTTAATTATAAAAAAGGCACCATTTTAGTGAAATCTACCATCTCTTAACCATTACTTAAATATAAAAAAGGCACCATTTTAGTGAAATCTACCATCTCTTAACCATTACTTAAATATAAAAAAGGCACCATTTAAGTGAAATCTACCATATCTTAACCATTACTTTAATATAAAGAAGGCACCATTTTAGTGATATCTACCATCTCTTAACCATTATTCAAATACAAAAAGGCACCGTTTTAGTGAAATCTACCATCTCTTTATCATTATATAAATATATAAAGGCACCATTTTAGTTGAAAACTACTATCTCTTAACCATTACTTAAATATAAAAAAGGCACCATCTTAGTGAAATCTACCATCTCTTAACCATTACTTAAACATAAAAAAGGCACCATCTTAGTGAAATCTACCATCTACAAGGAAAAATTGTGTGTCCATAAATCATAATCACCAAGTATGTTTGTTGTGGATTCAACTGGTTTGCCACGTACACTTGTCCGCTTTGAGTGATGCTGAAATAGCTCTTGGTTGTTTGGTTGCCAGGCAAAGAAAATTCAACCTTCGCGTTTGGTGTCTGAAAAATGTAAAGACATAAGTATTTCAATTTCTCCTCATTATCGAAATAACTTCTATACCACCAGAGATTAAGAAGACATACGGATATTTATTCAGTATTCTGCGTATGCATGTGTAAACGCATCTGTGTATGTGATGGTTTGCTATACGTACATGTTTGTATGTATGTATGTTTACATATGAATACGTTTATACTAGGGGCGTATTTGTGTATTTATTTATGCGTATGTAAACATAAAGGTATATGTACGTGACTTCATACATTATGTGTTGAATGGTTATGTTGCGTGCGGGCTTTTTCTCATTTGTCAAATTTCATCTAATGGAAGCACCAATATTATTGTTTTACCTACTACTGAAGTTTTTTTAATCGACTTGCGTGTTTAATGTGAAGTAACTTGCGTAACTCATGATAAAAGTGATCCCGATTCCTACGTCACATTGTATTTTCAACAGGTGTATCTCAAGAATGGGACATATCGTAGTTCATATTATGAATTACTCAGAAATATATCATGAAATGGATAATGGTTGAAAAAATATTTGATGATTTTGCAAACATGGTATGTTAAATACGCATAAACAGTTTGATATTTAAAACAATTTTATTCTTTTTAATAAGAAACAATTACTACATTAAAAAGGTATTAATTTAATCACGGACATTAAATGAAGGGTCCGAGATCCTTTTAGTACTAGTTATACAAAACTAAAGATGCTGATTATTTGCGGGGATCGCGTAAAGGACTGGCACATTAACACGTTTTTACTTGAGTAACAGTCAACAGTAGATGAGAAATGAGGCATTTGCACGTGTGTTGACAAAGCAACAGTGCAATTGATAATCAAAGTCAAGATTGAAGTATTAAGAGAAGTAGCACTCGCTTAAATAGTCAGTAAACATAACTAAAATATCGCGAATTCCTCTTTGTCCAAAGCATGTTGCAAAATCTAATAGCAACGTGTAAAAGACGTTCGAACTCTACCTTTCTGGCTTAAAAGTTGTTGTTTTTTGTCGGAGTTTGAAAAAGAGGACCAACGATTACATCTAAAGCATATCATTACAAGAAAGTATATGAAATCTTTTGGTATCAGGATATTGTGTGAGATCCCAAATAGTAAATACTTTGATAGAATGCAAAATCTCATGCATATTTAATACAGCGTTGATGTGAAAGCAAATCTGTGTACTTACACCTCTGTTAAAATCATCAAGACTGTCAGCATCTGTGGCTGAAGCATTATAAACGATTCGGTTGACATTGTTGGGTTCGTCTATCTCCACGGTTTTCTCTCTGGCCATGAATGCAGGTGTGTGCTGGTTCTTGACTATGTTGACAGTTAATTCAGTTGATGCTGAACGAGGCTTGGAAGATCTGTCAGAGGCCACAACTTTTATCTGGAGCGGAAATTGCGGATTTCAACGTCATTCTTCATCATGAATGTTCAGAATACTTCACGATAAACCGTAATTCCGAGTTTTGAAGCTGTTATCCTTTTTCGTACCATGTTCAAATTTAAGAATATTTACGGTATCATGAAAATACATCCGCATGTTCGTTCGCACATACAGAAAATTAGTTATTCTATATCCGTTGTTCTTATTTCCAGAAGAATTTTACATAGTTAATTTTATAGCTTCCTTCATGATTTACAATGAGTGTATTATCCTCCAGTTAAGTTCTGATTACCTATATGAAAGTAAACAGACACTTACCAGACACTTGTCACCACTCAGACCCGTCAGGTTCTTCTGCAAGACGATATGCCCAGTGGAAATAACGCTGAACAAGTCACTACAGTTTTCAAATGTGCTGCCATTCGGACCGTAAACCAGCTGTCCCCCGAGTGTCTGAAATTGGGTCATTTGACAATCATTATCAGTTCTTTTCAATTTCATAAGGTGAATTAATCCTGATTATTTGGTGTGGAAGGTGTAAACCTAACTGTATATCATGCTCTGAAGGACCTTATTCTGCTAAATTTGTAGCCTCGAGATGTTTTTGATCACATAACAAACGATAAAAATTGGTCTTAAATGACTTTAGATTGTCTATCTAAATCAATTCGAACCTTTAACAAGTACGTCGCTGCGATTCTGAACTTAATGTTCCTGCATTAAGGAGAGGGTAATTTAAGTTGAATTACTTGTTGCTAATCCTTTTCATAGTGAATAGAATATGTTTAAACCATCTGAGTGCTTCGCCATTGATGTCATGTCTAGTGACAATGTCCGTTAACTTTAACTGCCGTAGTTTCTACCAATGACAGACACGATTAGATAGCAAATGATGACAATTAATTTACAGCCTCATCGCTGATTGGCTAGAGTGAAAGGTCACTTAGCATTACACCTATGGAGCAGCGCTTAGATCGGAAGAACAGCAATGTTCTATATATTTTAATCATCGTGACTAAAACGTGCATCTTTTATACGATGCTGTGTGATTCTGAAATTACAGTAATTTTGCATGAAAGTTTAGTTTAGCAATTCTATTAATCTGACATAAGTATATTGATTGCTGTTTAACATCATCACCTGTATAGGGAAATATATATAGTGACACACTTTTCATATCTGCACTTGTATACATATAACCTTTGCCTAGTAGCGATTGTTTCAGTATGAATTGTCGAATTATGTCGCCTGTGACGTCATATAACAATTGTTCTTACGTGAATTAGGCCAGTCATCGCAAGAGAATAAGACAGTTTTGTGGACACTTTTGGGCGATTTAAAGAGTACGTCCTATCGGCAATCGGTCCGCCGTATTGTATTTCCGGGGAATGACATTACAGAATGTGATGTACTTTAACTTATTTTGAAATAACAAAAAAATATATGTATTTCACATTTGTTAGCGCCGATGAATGGCGTCACATCTCATTGTTGTTGGTTATTTTACTCAGTGGGCGCTCTTATTTATTAAGTTGTCAAATCATAATTGACCAAAACGTAAACCTTAGTAACATATTCCCACTGTTTTGAGTTATAATCATGTACTAATGATACACGTGAATAAACAGGAATTCACCTTGAATTCCGTTTAAACAAAAAATACCCTGATAGGACTGTCCTTTTAAATAGATAAGAATCGGTTATTAAGGCTTTTTTATCCTCGAAAGTGTGTCCCTTATATGAAAATATTTGAAAGCCATAGCCCTCGTTGGATTTTTAGAACACACTTGTTAACCAATTTCCTCAGGTAATATCTCTATGAAATTGTGAAATAGTAAGAGTCAACCTGTGGGGGGTCGGCGTCCTTCGCCTCCACACGGCCTACTACTGTGTTGACCACAGTGTACTCGGACAGAGTAAGGTTTGCGTTTTGGGGCTGGAATATCGGCTGGTTCCCGTTCCTTATAACTGTGATATTCACTTTAGTAGTGGAATTTTTCGGGAATTCAGCATTGTCCGTTGCAGTTACATCAAACTGTAGAGAAAAAATTACTTTATAAATCTGCATGGAGTTAGGTTTAGATACAAAGATAAAAATTAGTCACGTAAATTTAGAACAAATGAAAATTAATTCAGAACTTAATTTCACATTTAATTAGGCTCAGCTTAGTTTACATTATCCTTTGCCGTCACTTCAAACTATACAGAAACAGAAATGGTTAGAGAGTTTTATTCAATTACTGTGCTTAATAATAATAATAATAACGCACCACAATCTGAGCTGAAAGGAAATATTGAATTCAATTAAAAAAGTAGTCAGGTTGAGGTAATCAACAAGCAATATCAAGCAGAATCTAAAAGATTTTAAAAATATTGCACTTTTTTCCAGATATTTCTCATTTAGGAACTCGACAAAAAGAATGATTAATATATCGTTGTATCTCAAATAAACAATATGAAAGTCATTGGAAAAATAACTGACGTATCATGCATTGGTATCATTTTAAACCATATCAGGAAAACTCACCACGAATTCACTTCTCTGTTCAGACAGAAGGGAGCGATTCAAGAATATGTCACCCCGAATGGAGTCGATGGTGAAGAAATGTCTGCTAGGCGAACATTCATCAATAGAGTAGGATATCTTATTCTGAAATGAAACGTTCAATTGTATTCGCTGGGCACAATATAAACTCAACACCATTTTAATCTGACTCCTTCTGACCTATTCTGACAACCTGTCTAATGACACATAGCAATCGTAACCTGGCTGTATCGTTAACTTATAAGTAAATCTCCCTAAATCAAAGATCGCTTGATATACCTTCATACTATGACGACTCAGTTTTTATCATAGTTCTATACCAGTTTCTCTTTTTTAAACAGTGTTCGGGTATTCAGAGAGTATTACCAATAGAAGTTTAGCGTATTAGATTAACAATGCTGTAAGACTGGGGTAAAGTCATTGAATTAATCATCTTATTTTATATATCATTTTCCCATTTCCATATTTTGCATGTTATCAATGCATTAAAACAATCGATAGATATATGTTTATTATTTAAACTGGTATCATATCTACTTTCGAATCACACAAAAATAAAATCCTAATGGTTTATCTTGAAATAGAGCAATCAAAGACATGGCATTTTAAATGTCACGGTATTATACCATGTCAACCACTAACCATGTAATGTTACCTGCAAAAATGAGTCAAAACTTCGCATATCATGAATAAAGAAGTTGCTATCCATATATGTATCTCCATCCTTATCCTTCTTACTTTTAAATACGCATTTAAAATAAAGAAATAAAATCCAACTTTAAAAGGATAGTTGTGCAATTACGGTAATATTCCCAAATAAATATGTGCAAGTGTCAATTGCATTATTTCAGATAGCCAAACACCTAATTATACTTAACCATAAGTTTTTCGTAGCTCTAACGGCCTTTTTCGTTTATATAGCACATTCATTTAAGGAAGGGCAAATGGACTAGCGAAGCTTAGCCAAACATGTATTGTTCGTTTTGAAAATGCTTTCATTATCAAAAATATGGTCTTGCATTTGGTAAGAATTATTATAGTTTTCGTGAGAACTTTTATTTACTTTGAAAACTTTGCTACTTTACCTGTGATGTAAAGATGTAGGTAATAACCGACACTTACCTTGTCTTTGTCGACGGCTGAGACTGTTAGGACCCTTATTCCCACAGGGAAGACTTCATTGATAACTTTAACATATGTAGCATTCACGAAGGTTGGGACGTAGAGGTTCCGTTTCACAAATACACTTGCAATTACCGTTGACTTTGGCTGTGGGTTTTCCCTTCCTTCAACAACAGCGGTGAACTAATTCCAAGAGACATATTTACATGTGTAACTGCCATAGTGACAAACGGTTTATACATTGATTTAGCAACAGCGGTTAGCAACAGCGGTGAAATAATTCCAAGAGACATTACATGTGTTACTGCCATAGTGATAAACGTTTTCTGCAATAATTTAGCAACAGTGGTAAACTAATTCCAAGAGACATTACATGTGTTACTGCCATAGTGACAAACGCTTTCTGCAATGATTTAGCAACAGCGGTTAGCAACAGCGGTGAAATAATTCCAAGAGACATTATATGTGTTACTGCCATAGTGACAAACGTTTTCTGCAATAATTTAACAACAGCGGTGAACTAATTCCCAGAGACATGACATGTATTACTTCCATTGCGCCAAAAGCTTTTCCTGAAATAATTTAGCAACAGCGGTGAACTAATTCCAAGAGACATTACATGTGTTACTCCCATAGTGACAAAAGCTTTTCCTGCAATAATTTAACAACAGCGGTAAACTAATTCCAAGAGACATTACATGTGTTACTGCCATAGTGAGAAACGTTTTCTGCAATAATTTAGCAACAGCGATGAACTAATTCCAAGAGACATTACATGTGTTACTCCCATAGTGACAAAAGCTTTTCCTGCAATAATTTAACAACAGCGGTAAACTAATTCCAAGAGACATTACATGTGTTACTGCCATAGTGAGAAACGTTTTCTGCAATAATTTAGCAACAGCGATGAACTAATTCCAAGAGACATTACATGTGTTACTCCCATAGTGACAAAAGCTTTTCCTGCAATAATTTAACAACAGCGGTAAACTAATTCCAAGAGACATTACATGTGTTACTGCCATAGTGAGAAACGTTTTCTGCAATAATTTAGCAACAGCGATGAACTAATTCCAAGAGACATTACATGTGTTACTCCCATAGTGACAAAAGCTTTTCCTGCAATAATTTAACAACAGCGGTAAACTAATTCAAAGAGACATTTCATGTATTACTGCCATTGTGCTAAAGAAAACTGTTCCTGCAATAATTTAGCATTAGCGGTAAACTAATTCCAAGAGACATTACATGTGTTACTGCCATAGTGACAAAAGTTCCCTGCAATAATTTAGCAACAGCGGTGAACTAATTCCAAGAGACATTACAAGTATCACTGCCATTGTGCCAAAAACTTTCTGCAATAAGTTAGCATCTAGCATCCTTTTAGAGTTTATTGGCGTGATTACAATATTGATCTGAACGTCACGCCCTTTTCAGAATGAAGGGCAGACATCTGGTGGATATTAACTATAGGCAATGATCATTTGCAATCTTTTGTTATTTCAATGTACAATCGTAATTTGCAGATTTTGACCTTAATAGTTATTTGCATTTGTATGTATATGTTACTATAACATCCTATTGACTTTTCAAAGCTTTATAATTAATTGATAAGTCTGAACATTCGTATATTTTTAGCAAGAAATTTAATATGAAACACGGCTAAAACTGAAGGCTGAAATTGTTTTAATTAGATTCTCCTTTTCTCATTCCTCTCATCAGGATATTCAACCTCTCCCAACCTGTCCTATCAAACAGTTTCTGCCATTATTCAATGAAAATGTGTCCCTTCATAGACCGTTTATTCAGAACGGGTTGAGGTAAATCCCTGAATGAAATCAGACGTTTAATGGACTTTGGCGAATGCAAGTCCCTGAAGTAATAGGGAAGATACACATACCTGGTAATCGGAAAACGTGTCAATTTTGAAATCTTGTCCGACAGAAATTACTCCAGAGTCTTTGTCGACAGCGAAGAACTTAGCTGCGTTGGGCGGGACGAAACTGTCAGACTGTAGAGAAAACTTCACTCCCTCTGGCTGATGGATAAATGTGATGTATTCATGTAGCCATAAATTATACTTGGGTGAAAAATTAAATTGTCTAATGAGCTGAAGTCAGATGAGATAGTGATATCATTCCATAATTCAGTGTTAAGCAAAAATAAGGCGATGGTGTTTCTTGTCGATAGTGATAATGATGATGTGGATTTACGGAAATATTCAATGTGATCGATACAGTTGCATACTTTAAAATAAGGTATATCGATCATGACATATATACTGCATTGTTATGCGGTGAAATTGAAAATGAATTAGAACATAGGTTTTTAGGAAACATTAGTATAATCAAAATAAGGTTAAAATAGTAAGATAATATTTGAAAGTAGCAAAGGTGTAGAGAAAAGAATAAATCCAGTTAGTGATACAAAGTGTAGTACGCGTGTCAGATTTATCAATTGTGAGTAAGAAATGTGTTTGTGGTAAGGGTAGTAACATAAGGAAAGCTAAATGTCATTTGGATCACTGGGAACACCTGGATGTCAAATAGTAAAAGGTACGAAGAATTGATGAGGGATTATAAGCTTGATCGTGACGTAACGAATAACTGAGCATTTGCTAAAGTGTATTAACCAATTACAGAGGGTAATTCGTAATGTCAAAGAGCTCAAGGTACAAAGTTAACGAGTTCAGAGGTGAAAGAGCATGAACAGTTAAGGGCAGTTGAGCTAGAGCAGAAAAAAGAGTTTGCGCAGTCCCCCGGAGACAGCAACATCTCCGGGAGAGAATTCAGGGGCGTTGGCCGATTCAAGCAGAGGCTAGGGTGCAGTTGGGTAAAGTATTTGAGTAAGTATAGGGGTTACATAAGGTTAGAAGGTATATGTAAGATGTACGAACTGTATGTTTATGTAAAATGCTTTAACTGTGTTTATAATAAAATTATGAAAAACCTTCCTTTGTAAATTTAGTAAGGTGGTGTACCTCTCGTAAGCTCTTAAATGAGTCTCCAACCAAACCAACTAAACGTGACAGCTTTACAAGTGTCTTCAATCTTCAAGGCAAACCTTCGGTTAAGGACCTTGATAAAAGGTATGTTCCCAATGCGCCTACAGCCCTATCAAACAAATCCACGCATGAGTGGTTTGTGTATCGGGTTCCTCAACCTATGTTTGATAATGGAGTCTTCCACTTGATCCATTTGAAGTAAGTCTTTAAAAGAAATGTGTTGAAGAGAAGTTTGAATATGACAATTTACACTTTACGTGACATTTCACGCTTCCTTATTTGATGAAGTTTGATACAAACTATATTTGTACTTACATTTACCGATAATGCTTTACTTTTAAAGCAAAAGCTTTCAACTCTTTATGTGAGGAGCAGAATTATACAAGCTAACAAGGTTTTTTAACACAGTTGATCAGGGTTTAACCAACTTAACTCATCAGGACATCTGTTCATTTTCTCATTTCTCTTCCAAATCCTCCTAAACATTTTTTTAGCAAATATATTTTTCAAACTGCTATAGCCTAGCTGGCTTTCCAAAAGCATGTTCTCATGTTAGGTGCGAATATCAAAAATAAATATAAACTTGTAAATCCATTTTGGAAGGATTCATTGGACGCTTGGTTTAGATACATTCGAAATGATAAAAATGAATGACTATAGCATAATTGATATACGTATGCAACCGCTCTGGTTAAATCCCCAATGTTTTAATCCAGATTTGATAATCAACAACTGGTTCAAAAAAGGACTTACAGGTCATACCCATTTTTTTCAGTTCCCAAATATTGGGGTGTAGGCACATTGGGATGTAGGCACATTGGCACCAAACCTTGATAAAATGGTATTCATGATATATAGATGTGATTGTGATTTGTTAGTAAAATCAAGATATGTTGATGCAATCTTGAAAAGTTGGTGCAATTATGATATATTGATTCGATCATGACACATTGATGCAATCATATCAACAACGGATACAATGTGTTTCTATTGATAGAAACATTACAAAATTTATAAACTCCCAAAGAAAAAGAAAGGTTTCACTTAAATTTTTTCATGAAAACATTATGAGGGCTGGTAGGAGTTTGAATTTAAGCCGGAAATGATAGTATTACTGCATCGTTTCCTCAACACGAAGTAATATTGCATAAATACCCTTGTTGGGAAGAGAAGACATTCAATAACATTAAGAACATCAAAAGTATGCCTAACGCAAGCGCAATTTGACCAAGCGATCGGTATGTCCACTATGGGGGGCTTACCAACGTCGAATGGCATGAACCTGCAACTGAAGCCAAAGCACGACCAAAAGGCTGTTAGTACGCTACCGGCAGACAGGCCAGACACATAACAGACCAAGATCGGGAAGACCGAGGGCAACAACTGCCGCCGAAGATCGCTACATCAGGCAAATTCACCTCCGAAACCGATTCGTAACGGTGACATAATAAGCGACGACGGCACTCGATCTGTTCATCAGCACCAGAACAACCCTTCGTCGACTTCGTTTGGATGGTATACGAGCTTACCGCCCCTTTCGTGGAATGGCTTTGACCCGTTTACACAGTCAATGCAGATTATGATGGACATGAACTGTACGCCGGTGGAAGCGACGTGACTAGGAAAGGGTGCTGTTTATAGACGAGAGCAGCTTTTGTCGATTCAGAAACGATGGCAGGGTTCAAGTTTATTCACGGAGGGGCGAGCGTCTGCGTTAGAGAGGTCCACCCGTTTAGAGGCGGAGGCATCAAGGTATAGGGAGCGATTTGTGGCCAAATTTGGATGCCGCTGGTTAATCTAGGGGTGAATCTAACTCCCCAGCGATAGATTGAATAGGTACCGAGACATATCGTCGTTTCTTTCATCCAACATCAGCCAAGAAGATTGATATTGCAACACGTCAACGCAAACCCTCACACTGCCCGAATTGTTAGAAACTACCTCGAGAACGCCAACGTCACTGTTTGTCGTGGCCAGCCAACTCACCAGATATGACCCTATTGAACACCTTTGGGATCTCCTCCACCGCCATTTGAGACAGCTGGTGCTACCTACGTTTATCTTTATTGTATACACTTGAATAATAGGTGAAACCTTTCTTTCGCTTGTAAGTTTATTCACCATTATTCACTAAGAAAATTGTATGAGTAAATGAAATTTACTCATCAGTCTGCTTCAACATTTTTAAAAATACATATAAATATAATTACTGAGAGTACTTACATCATTGACAACTGATCCCAAAGCAAACAACTCCCCTGTGAAATCCTCCTTGAGTTCGAAGAAGAGTTCTTCACGCAGGAACTTAGGTGGAATGGACTTACGAGACACTAGAACGGTGACAGTCGTCTCAGTCACTTGCTTCTCAAAGCCCTCAGGATACGCCTCACACTTCAGCTGCATGATATTGAGGTTTTCTCTTTAAAATGGGTAATTAAGAATAAACACATGGCTAGTGTTTTGATTTCAAAACAGTTTTTGATAAGTAAGTAAAATCTCTTCAACATTATTTTCTAGAATATGATGATACTCTTATGTTAATGCTTCACTCGAAGAAATTTCTTATGAATGGTGACATTTTCATACAGTGATAACATCAGAAAAATAGATTGAAAAAGAATATTTTGTGTTATGGTTTCAATAAAAGCTTTTTGAATATTTAGTTAAATATGGGAATGAGGTAAGCTATGTTATTTAACAGCAAAACAATCGGTGCTTTTTTCATAGAAATTTGTCTCCCAAATATCAAGGTTCTATACCATTCGTAAATTAAAGTGTTTGTGCGTAGACGCTGTTATTTGCACCAGTTCATAAAAGACATTAAACAATGATTTTAACAAATTAGATCAATTAAAATCAAATAATATATGTAATAATTTTCGGTAACGTTAAAACATCAAGATCATTTCACTTTAAAAACAGCCATCATCAGAAACTAATTGGTCAGTAATCCAAATCAATACGATCTATAACATTTGAGATCTTGTAAAGCCACAGGAACGTTTATTCTGGTTACTTACCAGAACGTTATCCTGCGCTTCGACTAGTGGTACCCCGATCGGAGTGCTTTTTTAAGGTTTACAAGAGTAATATCTGGCCTGTATATGTTCTACGATAACTGAAAGCGTGTTAACACATCCGTGAGGTATATAGTCAGATTTACGTACTGTATAGGACTCAGGTTTTGTGGGGTCCTGAGTGAGCAGTTGTTCTATTCTGATGTTTCCGGTTGTTTGCTCAATACTGAAGTAGTTGAGAGCGTGTTTGTCTCCTGTCAGTGAGTATTTGATAGGCACCGTCTACAACAAACATCGGCAAAAAATGTATATAACGTCACTTTACGTAGCTAAACATCTGCCAAATATGCTTAATTGCTCTAAGTTATTCTCATCACTGCAGTAACAGAGGATTAGCACGTTTTTTAAAAAATATATTATCTCAATATAAGACATCCCCAATTAAACATTAATTCATGCTGAATATATTACCAACAGTGGGTGAAACATACCATTACTCATTATTATTACAAATTATCGATTATCAAGCAAACACCACTGGCGGCCTTTTTGTGTTGTAAACCTTTAGCAGAACTAAACACGGTACGTTCGTTTTAGAAGTACTTCATTTGGTTAAAAACATTGTCTTGCAGTCGGTAACATTTTTTTGTCGTTCTCGAGAGATCACTTTATGTGACTGAGGAAAAAACCCGTGGTAATTCCCATTAAATGTACTCTTAAGGCAGGTTTTTCGAATGACAGGTTCTTTATATTCTTTAATCATCGATTGAAACGTGTAGTTGACTATTTATTCCAAAATCTCCCAGGAATCACTTTCTTGAACGAGGGAAATCCATTGTAGTAGTGAAACATTAAAACGCCTCATCTCCATCGATTGAAGGAAATAAACGTTTTTTAAAGGAGTTTGAATATATAATTTTCCACTTCACGATACGAGATAAACTTGGTATTCAATGATTTATGTCAATATTCAAATTGATATAATTCCAAATTCAATATGCAAATGAATTTATTTTATTACTTCATTCTATTTTTATGATGACGACATGTGAACAAGAAGGCGTCAAAATACGACAATGCCGGCCCCTTAATTCGTAACACATATATTGAGTAGAGATCAGAAAGATGTGATTAGACAAGAAGTTTTAAAGTTCTACTCTGAAATAAAGCTATCCCTATAGAGAGTCCAATTTCTACTTGTTACCATTGGAATGGAATAAATATTTTCCTGAAATATTAAAGGCAGTAGATGGGTTATTTGTGCAAAGTTTCAGAAAGATATGTTGAGCAATTTTGAAGTTAGTTTTGTATGGAGTCGACTAAAAAAGGTTTAAGAGTTTTGAACAAATCGAAATGCACCACTTCAGTAGGTTGGTAATGCACGTGCAAAGTTTCAGAAGAATTTGATGTCCGGCTTTTTAGCTCTGCACCGGAAAGTAAGCTGTCCCTGGGTAGAGTCCTTATCTAAAACTTTTCGTTGGAAACCAAAATCAGTATCCTTTTCAGAATTCTGAAGGCACCACTCCAATATTCATATCATAATGAACTGTATTCCATACCGTTTGGATAAAGAAAGTGTTCTTTTACTGAGTGTTTGTTGGAACATATTTTTGATAAATGTCAAAGTTCACTATTGAAAATGAAAAAAATTAGGTGTCATTTCATGAAATTATATAACAATGAGGCGACGTTATAAACATAATTACATGCACTCACTTTAAGGTTGATGGCAGTGCTTTGTGCAGATAAGTAAATTCAAATTTTTCTTAGAGTTCACTGGTCACTTATATTATGTTTCAAATTATTCAAATTTCATATATTTTAACATTTTCAGAATGGTCGTCACGATATCCGCAATAACCAAAAACCCTTTTCGTTTTCGGATCGAGTTGCTTGCTTGAATCAAAACTGCACCCTCAGAGTCGGCAACGACTCAGGCAATGACCGCGTCGACGGGTTACCTACTCGCCATTCAGTCCTAAACTTGACTTATACTCATACGACACCTAGGTGAGATTTTCGATATATTACCCCAGTCGTTTCATTTGCCACAATCCTTTGAACCTTGGACAGAATGGGAGCTTCTGCTTCAATCCTTGCCGTGTATGAAGGATGGGAAAATTTGGGCGGGGACACGATGACGATGGTCACTAGTGCCACGTTTTTTAGGGGCGGGGAACTGGCGTCATGGACATCAACCACAACCTACAAAGGAAAAACCTTTTCTATGCATCTGCGTCGTTCAACTTTTCATCGTATTATGCTGAAACTCACAGATTTTTTTGTGTCCATAATGTGTCGGAATGACTATTCTGTCCAAGAGCATATTAACCAGGTTTATTAAAATATTTTCTGTGACATAAATGTAAGTCCTATAAATATAAGAAAAATTTTCAACATGATGACCACAGATAACATAGTTACATGAATGCAATCTACACACATCGTATACCAGAACGTAAATTAAACAACATATACTCAATTTGCTTTAACAATATTATTTATGATAAAACTACAATACATGTATATTTAATGGTAACTAAACATCAAAATAGAAGACAGAACTATCGGTCAAAGGTGATAAAAAGTGACCCTGCGATCATTCTCTCAAACCAGAGTCCACAGGTAGCTCCGTCTCAAATTCCTATACAACCTCTGTCTTAAAGTCATAGTCTCATTTTTGTAAGGCAACTAAACTGAACTAATTATTCTTCACGAACAAAATCTGATCACTGACACAAATATTTCCTGTTGCATTTGCAAAGATTTTAATTTTTATGCCTGTTTTACAGTTTTGGATGAAGCAGCTTATTGGCGTATGCCGTTTCAGACCGATGAGATACCGAATCAAGTGCAATCCTATCGCGAGTACGAAACACCGGAAATCTAGTCATCGCAGCGCCGATACTTTTGACAGACGCTTTCTTCACTGAGTTTAGCGCCTTTTTGTTATTTCTGTATTTGAAAAAGCGTAAGCTATTAGCTATTTTCATTGAATATTCAGCTGGGAAATTTTATGTGTTCTTCGTCACGGCCTTAGCGAAATGACGTGGTAAGGACTAACGCTCGCAAAAAACAATATTCGGGTAGGGTAGGGTAGTTTGAACTTCATTATTGAGGGCTAGAATGCCTGCAGAGTTCTGAAAATTGTTGCAAACGTCAGGGGAAAGATTTCTGTGAGTGGTGAACTATTTGTCTGGCATTTATTACAATTTGCCTTGCAAAAATGAGACTATGACTTTAATTCGAAGGTTTCTTGGTCACCGAATGTAGAACGCTGATTGGATGCAATCAAAGTTAGTTGTGCAATCAGCGACGCCTTTTCAAAAGTTATCATTCAAATCGCCTAAGTTATTCCCGTAAGCTTTCCAAAAGCTAAAATTTATTCGAATATGCACCTTGCACACTGAATTCGTCTTTACAGAACACAAACGCCTCGTTTTGCGACTGTTTCATTGCACAGGCCTGTTTTCAACAAAAATGTTATTCCTGCATCCGTTGTTTTCATTGGCTGAAATATGGCCATGTAGTTTAAGTTGCAATAGTTTCCCGCCAGGGGAAACTGCCGGAAGCCCGAGAAACCTTCGTATCAAGACAGAGGTTGTAAAGAAATTTATGACTGCATAGGTGTAGGAACACTTCAAAACTTGGGGGGGGGGGGGGGGGGGGGAGTTTTTTCATTTGTCAAGCCTTAAGTGTTAAGACGTGAATCTATGATTGATTTCAAAAAGGGCCCCTAAACCCCGACCCCCTCCCTCCTTGGATCCACCACTGGTTTATACAGTGTCACTCACCTGTTACGGTGGTACGTTTTGCCACGTTGCCTCGCAATCTAATGGGCTATGTCTGCTCGGCGCAATGCAACCTCTACTTTCGCTTTTGAGTGACAAGAAATAAAAAATATGGATTCTTTCATTAACATCCCCCCCCCCCCCCCCCCCCATATTTTTTCATGCACCCCCAACCCGGTTCCTACGCCTTTGGACTGAGCTATCTCTTTTCGGAGAGAAAGCTTTGTGATAACTTGTAAGGATAAAAACTTACTTTCCATATCTTCTGGCTAGGGTAGGTGAGTTGCACCCGGGGTACAATGTCTCCTGTTGTCTCGTTCATTAGAAATATCCGTCTGGCGTTCTTCGACACAATGCTATACTTCAGTTTTCCCTCGGTTCCATTCTGTAACACGCTTGTCTTTAAATAATATCAACTTTATAATTATTACCCCTAGGGGTAGTTTATCTTCAACTTTTTTAAAAGATCCTGAAATTATCCCAAAAAAATTGCATTTTTCGGTCGATCCATTGTTAACACTAAGGGACGTTTATCTTCAAATTTTTAAAAGATTCTTAGATTATCCAAATTTAACTTTTTCGTCGGTTGATCAAGGATGGTGGATTTCACTTCTATTTTTTTAAAATAGCAGTGAATCAACGGGGAACGGAGGAATCAACGGGGGACACTCTACCAATATTTATACCTAATCTACGAGTATATTGCTATCCCAAGTACTCACGTTCCGATCATCTGTTGCTGGCACGGTTATGATCACGTGATCGAGCACTGGCGCACGGTCTGACACGAGGGCACTGTAGTAAGTCTTGCCAAATTTTGGAGGTTGGTTTCTGATCACGTCGATCGTCACGGTGACCTTACTGGAGAGAGGTGCAGGGCCCCCGTCTGTTGCCACCACATCGAACTGTGAAGTACAAATATAAACCTTGCTTGTCATATTTGCGTCATATCGGCTAAACCTGCTGTCAGGGATATATTCATCTCTTGGACATTATATAGAATGACCTAATCTTCTGAAAATGAATATAAATACAAGAACCTTAGTGACAATATTTCGAGGAATCGAATCCGATTCGTTCATATCAGCTAAACACTACATGTAAAGGCAACGGCTATACCACTGTACAACTAGTGATAAACTGAACGAGCTGGATTTCAAACTTCCTCAGAAAAGACTGATATTTATTCAAAACATCCACATATGTACAGCTGCATGCCAATAGTTTGTTCACACAGCTTATTATACTAGTGCAAATATAATTTAATTTGCGATGCCTTTGAGGTACCGTAGTGTTGTGATAAAGAAACGTATAATATTGAATTTTCAATACACATATGCGGATCCATTCTTAGATAAGACAAAGGTTTATCGTACCCCATAATTACCCGTAATATTTTTGGCAGGTCATTGAAGTGACCAAAGATGAAAACTCCGAAAACACTCATTTTTAATTTTCACCGTAAAATCCTTTATCAGTTATCAACTTCTAAAAAAATTAGTCACGTTTTTTTCTTTGCACAAAGTCAATATGATTATGTTGGTTTTGATATCAGAGTGTCGATATGGAATATTTTATTCGACATTTTACGAAATCGAAATTTCGAAAATGTGACCCCTTCCGTCTACATCAATATGCCAAAATTCGAATTTTTGTATGGGTGACCAGACAATGCCAAAATGAGTTCAAGAATAGCTATTTCACACATGGACAGTGTGTGATCCATTGTCAGACTTGCTGAAAGAATTCTATTGACGTTGAAACGAAACCCAAATTACATGATATTTGCACTACGATTCAGTGGTAAGTGAACGAACTTTCGGAATGTAGCTGTACATGTATGTTGATGTCCGTCATTGAGCTTGAGAATTATCATTTTCCCCGATTAAATGCCACCATTTTAGAAAGAGTGGCATATTTGAGTCCAACACCTCCAACTTGTCGAATTCTTGGATATTTCCTTGGCTTGGCTTGGAACCTGTCATACGTAATAACCTGATCACATAAAGCATGAAGTAAACGTTTCATTACCGGGGAAATAGCACGTGATTGTAGTTTTAAGTGATACCAACTGTTATTATTTGCAAGTTGATGTTTCCTCAACGGAGTCATCTCGTAAACGAACACACTATTTTTAGCTAATATATGCGAATCCATTTCCCTAACGTAATTGAATAACAGATGTTAACACAAAAATGGTTTTCGCATGATATTTGATAATTCATTCCAAGACTGTAGACGGATGCTAGGGTTGAAGAGTGAGATGTTTGACCCTCTGAGGATAATGCATTTGGCATAACCTATTGTTTGTTGTGGAAAATTTTAATAGATACAATTTTCAAAAAACGTTCTACTTCCCCTTTAAACTTTCGTGAAATCTGTATCAGGATATAATGATTATATACAAACCACGTACTGTATACGTCATTGTGAAATTCTCGTCCAAAGACAGTGACTTAGTAAGAAATATTTTCCCAAAGTGTTCATCGATGTCAAAGAAACTTGAGGGTCGCTCTAACTTGTACTTGATTTTGTTAGCTGGTTCCTGAAAGATGGACATCAGAAATTTGTAAATAATAATGTTATCGCGTTATTTTTCATATAGCAGTTTTAAAGAGCCTTGAAAGTTCAGATTGACTCAGGTGTTGCTGTTTTCTTGTTTAAATGATTGATAATGTGTTATTAATTTGGCATTCATTAGCAGAACGGGAAATCGTAAAATGTTCTCAATAAATTGTTTCGTTTCTTTAAAAATGTAAAATGGCTGCAAAACAAATAAGAATTAGATTTAGAAATGTGTTAATGTTTTTCATAGAATTCTTGACATTGAAAGTTGACTTAGCAAAACTTACATTTAAATCATCATCAATGGCTGATACATCCAAAATGGTATTGAACACCGGTTCGGAATCAAGAACCCTCAACTTGTACACGGAGGAATTGAACTTTGGTGCATGGAGGTTCCTAAGAATGACCACAGATACCGTTTCTCTTCCATATTGGCATTCCACGGTGACCTAAAACCACTTTCCCTTCATACAATTCAGGCTAAATAGAGACCGTTAATCTGAAATATTCATTTCATCACAACCACCACATATTTCAAAGGATATCTTCGGTCGTGTGAGATGAGCAAAAGTTCGAGACGATAAATATGTTATATGGTAATCACATGAGTAATTTACTGTTTTCATGATGATGATTGTATACTTTATTACCCCGAGAGTAATTCGTAGTGTATCATTATTGAAATTGGACATACTTTAAAGGCAACACAGGTTACATATGATACATGAACAAACGTATTCATTTGATTCAAAGATCACCTAACAGACGAACGCTGAAAGGAATTATTGTATTTTTACCTCTATTGGTTTTGTACGTGGGTAATATCTTCTGCCTGAAGGAATCTTAACAAACTCACCGTATAAGACATGATCTGAATCTGTCACAATCTTAAGAAGGGATAATTTCAAAACTCTATTTTGATTAAATATGATAAATTTATTAAAGAAACACGAAAGAAAAAGAAAAAGAGACTTTAAAATAATAGTTGGTTTGTTCATTATCACTGTCACCTTTCAACGTGCACTTCAAACAGATTATGTTCCAAATAGCACCCTATGCTTGTATAACAAATGCATATTTTATTTATCAAATGTTCATGTTTAAAACCTTTAGTGACGTTAATCGAGGTTTAACTGCAATTCATAACATTTAAGCTGATAGGGGAAAGAATCACCAGCGGTTATAAATTAAAGGTATGTTTCTTGGTAAAGAGATATTTTCGATTCTTATACTTTGTCTACCAATGCTCCTCGCATCTTACTTAAAATTATTTTTCTGAAAATGAAAAATCGGTTTATGAGATAGACAAAACATGATCAAAATTAAAACTTTGGATATTTGACTTCCAGAGATTTGATTTTGCGTCACTGTCGGCAAACATCCATATTTTTAGATAATGGTCGCAAAAATTTTGTTTTATCAATAACGCGAATTCTTCAACTCGAGACAATAGACTCAATCTGCATATTCTCATAGATATTTTGTAATGTTCCAAAAATATACAGTCTGGACATTTTCGTTTACCAATAAATAAAGAATAGTCAACACTTACCTCATACATTTCTCTTAATGGAACATCCAGGAGGTTGGTCCAGTTGGACAGTAAGTTTGTATGCGGGATGATGTAGAAGAACAATACTTTTGTGTCGTTGTCAACCACTACACTGTACTCCACCTTGTAGCGCGGAACAGAAGTAAAGTGAGTGAGTGTGTGTTTATTACTCGCCCGTTGTAGTCACCGCCGTTATAATTAATCCACAATGTAGTTACACATTTACATAACTGTAATCACCCGACGTCAAAAACGTTAAGTCTGACACCTCGATGTTAGATGCAGCATTGCCAATAGGTAGCGATATTTATGCTTTTTCTTTATTTGTTTTATGAAACTTATAAATGGCATAGATATCTTACTCACTTTCGCTCGTTTAATACCAAAACATTAAATTGAAATGTCCAAAACATTTGCATGACGGAAGATACAATTCAATGATTGTTATTTAAACAGGGAATTTGGAACTGGGACATATGAAATGAGGATTGTATGCACACTTCCAAGAGCCGCCATTGTTCCTTTCTTATCGCCAACATGGTTGGTCTCCAAAATATAAAAAATATTTGTGTTAACATATGACATATGACATCAAAAAATTCTATAATTGGAACATGGAACTATTTTACTCTAAATTATTTCGAGTTTAACATTTCGGAATATGGCAATAGAACCTATATCAAATGATTTCATCTATGATTATCGTTATCGGAATAAAAATGGTATGAAGTTTCGTAATTTTGAACTTGTGGAATCCTTTGGTCCTGGAAACATTGTTGATTTTAACTTCATCATTTCAAAATAGGAAAATCAATTTTTTTTAAACTTTTAAATATTGTTTATTAATATGTGAACCAAATTAGTCATATGTCTCTGTATGAGTTCCAGGTTATCAGGTTCGGAGATTAAGGGTGTCTATGAATCTTTTGAACTAAACTAGCGTTTCAATGATTTAAAATAATTACCTACTTCGATAATTACCTACTTCGATACATACATACATACATACATACATACATACATACATACATAAATACATACATTTTCGGACAAACACCCCTAGCTTATTGTTTCACTTACGTCTGGTTGGTATATCTTCATTGGATAATACCATGTTGTATCGTCCAGGGGGTTGAAGACAACTACAGATAAATAGGACCATTGGATAGTATACTTCAATGCATGATCAGTCTTTTAAAGTGTACATGTGATTAAAAGAAAGGCAATATATATCTATATCAACAACTAATTCTAAAAAAAAACGACTTTTCGATGTTTATGATTATCATCGGGTTAACATTATTTTAGAAAAATTTTGCGTTTATTGACGGGGTCACACTAAATTTTTTTATCCTCAACTTTGTCAACTATCTTTACAATCCAGACTTTAGAGGGAAAAAATATTAAACCTTTTCTCCCGACTGCTTGTGAGAGCTGCATGATACATAGGAACACGGTAATAGCATCGTTCAACCTCATGACGATAGACCTCTGCAAATAAATATGATTTATTAAAACAATTCTTACAATTTACTCGTGCAAGGTTTGATATTATTTAGACACTTTCGTTACTTACAATACGTCGAGGTTGATCTGTACCTATCTTACACGATTATCAATCGCTTAACACAAAATATATGTAAGTATACTGAAAACCCTACAAAGGATTCTGTTTTCTGTTTAAATAGAAGGTTAAAGGAGCAGTAGCACGCTTTTGGAAAAGTTTATTCTTCAAATTTTCGACAATACGCACATTTTTGAGAGAAATAAACTGGCATTACGAACATGTAAGAAAATGTTTCCTGCTGCCACTAAAAAAAATAATTTTCAAAACGAATATACCTTTTTCAGTAAGCTATTCGAATTTATTTCCTAACATCGATTGGTTTTTGGTGTTCACACAAAAACGGCTACCACTAGTTTTGAATAATATCTTCTAATGATTGGTTTGCGTTTGATATCCTGAAAAAAAAAATTTGGCATAAACTTAAGTTTATTTTGGGAGAATAATTGAAGACCTAAATCTTTTAACCTGTTCTTCTGCGCCATTAATAACAACTCTATGAACCCCTACCTGTAAAAACAGTGTTAACATGATTTAAAGGTTTCTCAAACATACCTTGCTTGGAAGACACCTGTTGGTGGTTACCAGGACGAAACTGTAGCCTATATACTTCGTCAGCTCATCATGACGTCACAGTTGCTGGAATTAAGGCGTGGTCTCTCTGGCAATGATGCTGCCACAACCACCAATCATTGTTCTACACGATACATGTGAGTGTGTGCCTTTGCTCCGTTTGATTGATGGCTTTATAATGATTTTTTTTGTACAAAATATTAATACAATAAAAAGATAACGTCAGAAAACGTCCCTGTGTTTTTCTCAAAGCATCGAATATTTGACATAATATGTGACACTATCTTTTGTCGATGAGTTTATGTGTTATTTTATATCTTAAAATATATTTTGAGTTAAACAAGAGTTACCTCCCCTAGACCAACATTTTACTTCAGTGGTTTACTAACTCCTATTAGAGTTACGTCCCTTTGATTATAGCTCGACCTACGCTTAGGCGAGAACGACGTGCACGCTTGCACAGACGGCACAGTTTTTACAAAATTTTCTTAATATTCCTGGCTTGGTACGTTAATAGTTAATACAAGAAGATGTCTGAAGGGGACGTAAAACCGAAGCGTAAAGGTGCTGGGGCGAAGATGCCTGAGATTATGGAGGCTTTGAGAGGTTCTCCCATGGAAAAATTGAGCGCCATTAGTCTGTCCCCGGCGTTTGGCAAGGCAGACGGGGCTGTGAGAGAAGAGACAGTTTCTGAAATTGAAGCGGAATGTGCGACTTTGGAACTGACTCTTCAACGCCTAAAACTACAGGACAGACGGCGCGACTTACAGTTGCAGATAGATGGACTTAAAGCTTCTACACAAAACACGACAATGGACAGGGTCAACGAAAATCAACATGGCGGCGATATCCAACATGGCGGATATCGACAAGGTCAACAGACATTTCGTCGAGGAATTGATACACAACGAGGTAGCGAACGCAATATCCCTCCAAAACGTAAGATCTCTGATTATTTGTGGATAGACTCTCTCGATGTAGACACGGGCACGGTCGAGATTGCCGAGGGGATTACTTTGGGAATGAACACAAGGTCACGTGAAAAATTGAGCAAAATCACCATCGACATGTGGAATTATGCAAGCATGGGGATTCTTCAGGATATGATTGACAAGGGAGAGTTGAATACGACAGGGATTAGTGATTATCTGAGATACGTGAGAAATGTGTGTAGGTTATCTTCAAAATATGTGTGGGGTAGTGTTCTCTTGTATGATCAAGAATACAGAGATTTGCAGCACCGTGATCAATTCCGATGGGGAACCCCATTACAGGATATTCGCGAATTTCAACTAGTCCCAAAACCAAACTCCAATACAGCGAGGGCATTGAAGGAGATGGATAGGTCTAACATTAGTGACAGTGTACAGAAAGGCGCAAACAGTCACCATGGCAACAGATGGAGGGGCCCCTTTACCGCGGATGGAATGGAAATTTGTCGACGCTACAATTTCGGCAGTTGTTTCCGAGGGGATCAGTGTAAACTTGTACATGCATGTTCCGTGTGTACGAGAAGGGGTCATACGATGCAGGAGCATAATGGGACTGACACACAGCCCAGCAGAGCGAACGACTACAATGGTTTGCACCAGTCAAAAAACTTTTAACGGAGACGATGTGTTATGATTCGTGGCAGGCCCTCTTACCACGCAATGACGTTGATCGGGACTATATTTTGACAGGTGTAAAAGAAGGGTTTAAATTAGCTGACGTGTCTACTGTTGTGATCGAAGATGTTTTTGTTTCAAATCACAGATCAGTAGAAAATCATAAAGTAGCGACCGAAAAACAGATAAAAGAAGAGTTAGAAGCTGGAAATTATGAAATTTCAAAGACAAAACCAAAGATAGTAAGTGCGATGGGGGCAATTCCAAAGTCTGATCAGAAAATCAGACTTATTCATGATGGTAGTATTCCCAGCAGCAATGGAATGAACAGTTTCATGAACAATTGTGACTGTGAATACATGGATATAAGAGAAGCAATGAAGCACATAAAACCAGGAAGTGTTCTAGCAAAAGTAGACTTAAAACATGCATACAGATCCGTCCCCATACACCCAAGTAATTATAACTTAACAGGGCTAGCCTGGCAATTTGAGAATGGTGATTTTGTGTATATGTATGATAGGAAGCTTCCATTTGGTGCATCCAAGAGCCCCCAGATTTTTCAGACTCTAAGTTCAGCTGTTTGTAGAATTATGAAAGTGAGCTTTGGTTTTACAGTTATTGCATATTTAGATGACTTTTTGGTGATTTCAGATAGTGTCGAAATGTGTAACCATGCTCTTGGAAAACTTATAGAGGTACTGCGGGCCCTGGGTTTTATGATTAATTGGAACAAAGTTGAAGGTCCAAGTCAGAGTCTTCTTTTTCTCGGAGTTGTTATCAACACTTGTGACTGTACTCTAGCCTTACCTATGGAAAAGGTTAAAGACTTGCGACAATTATTGGACCTCTTTGCAAATCGAAAGAGAGCCAGTAAACGCCAGATTGAAAGCCTGATTGGGAAGCTCAACTGGGCCTGTCAGGTGATTCAAGGGGGGAGATCGTTCCTGAGAAGACTAATTGACTTGAAAACTACCCTACGTGCAGGACAAGATAAAGTGCGGTTAACAGATGATTTTAGGAAGGACATCACTTGGTGGAGATCTTGTCTTGAAGTGTTTAATGGTTCAAAGCAATTCCTGGATAAACGTCCAATACGTACTGTTGAGACAGACGCTTCTTCTAAAGGTGCTGGTGCTTATTACATGGGAGATTTCTTTTATGTGAATTGGCAATGTGACCTGCCAGAGGTGAGTGAAATGCACATAAACACTAAAGAGTGTTTGGCCATAGTGTTATCTGCTATCAGATGGTCAGGTGCATGGCAAAATAAGCAAATTATTGTTAAAACTGATAACATGTTTGCTAAAGCCATAATTAACAAGGGTTCCTGCAAACTACCCTTTGTTATGCAATATTTACGTTACTTGTGTTGGCTACAGGCTGTTTTTAATTTCTCAATAAAAGCAGAGTACATTCCAGGTCTACAGAACAAGATAGCAGATGCTGCGTCCAGAATGCATGAAAATGACAGTTTACAAAGACTATATGAACTCATTCCAAGTTTATCTCTGATTGAATTCTCACGCCGCAATCTAGAGAACTTCATGTCGCGTTTTTTCATTAACTGCAGATGGGGGAATGATGTGCAAGTTTAAAAAATTAGTGGCTACTTTTTCTTGGATAGTCATGCTTTAACCTAGTAATCAGAATATATATTTATTCATCAAATACGTGTCATTCCATTGTTATGCAGATAAGGCTCACCAAGTAGTTTTTATAACTTTATCTCTCCATTAGACCAATATTTCTTCTCTCTCTCTCTGGGCTGGGGGAATTTCATATCTCTCGTTTTTGTGAGCCACCGCATGTTGGCATACTGCATTCTTGTTGCATGTTCTCTCAGCCTGAAGGAATAAATGCCAGTTTTTATTCAACGCTTTCTCTTTGTAATTATTGTTGGAAAAGTTAAAGTGTTATTTTATATCTTAAAATATATTTTGAGTTAAACAAGAGTTACCTCCCCTAGACCAACATTTTACTTCAGTGGTTTACTAACTCCTATTAGAGTTACGTCCCTTTGATTATAGCTCGACCTACGCTTAGGCGAGAACGACGTGCACGCTTGCACAGACGGCACAGTTTTTACAAAATTTCCCTCCCACCCTCCCAGTAGTATTATTGGCCTGGCGTGTTTTTTCAATATTATGCACTTTCCATCTACAATGTGTCGGAAATAATTATAATTGGTGTAAAGTTTTAACATCATTATCTTAGAAATTACTGCTCAACATTGTCCATGTGTGGGGGAATTTCATATCTCTCGTTTTTGTGAGCCACCGCATGTTGGCATACTGCATTCTTGTTGCATGTTCTCTCAGCCTGAAGGAATAAATGCCAGTTTTTATTCAACGCTTTCTCTTTGTAATTATTGTTGGAAAAGTTAAAGTTTATTTCCTTTCTTAATAAGTTACGTATATTTCTTATTAATTGTAAAAACTTACTTTAGAATAATATATAGAGGAAGTAAGCATTTGCTAGCAAAGAATGAAGAAGTTGGTTGATTCTTATTTCTAACTCAAGTACAGAATTCATATATAGCCTTTTTCAACGCCTTATACTAACTACACAGTCTTTAAGGGTATAGTCTAGGCACAAGTTATTACGTCTGCGCATGTCCAAAAAGACGTCATCCATAATGACGAGAAATTATCGTCATCGTTAATAATCAACTCCAAATAAACAATGTGTTCCATATTATACTTTTTCTTGTAGTTTTTGCTCTAATACTATTTTAAAAACACCTGAAGCAAGTATATTTACGCACTTGAAAATGTTTTGCGACAACCGAACGACTTACGTCATTGTTTTGTAAACATCAATCACTTGACAAGTCGCTGCACACATGACACAGTTTTTCGATGATCGCATAAAGAAGTTTTAATTCATGTTATCGGTCGAGACCATGGCGAGTCCTCAGAGAAAACAATAATATATCATAAATTACCCAAAGTTGCAAAGAAACTGAAAGCTTCAGAGTCCGAAATTGTTTGAGTCAAGTTTTAGCGATAGATTTCTATGCTGATTTGAACGATGAAATTCCTGCCTGGCTCGAAAAAAGAGCGGTGAAAACTTGCGCCTGTTGACCTCATAGCAGACTCGTCGATTTTTACAGCTCGAGGCTCAGTAACTTATGAGGTAGGTTGAATTTTCTATTGTATCTAATCTTGTTATTTTTCAATGTGTATATTTTTTTTTCACATATCAGTTGTTGAATTTTAACAATGCCTTTTGTCACATAATAAGGTTATAACTACGACAAAAAAATGAATATTTATTACCATATTTCCCCGAAAATAACCCCAGGGTTCTAATTCGATTAGTACTGCCCTTAGAATATATTCGAGACCCGTGTGGATTGTATTATAGACCCTGATTGATTGAGAATCACAAATAGATATATTCTACATGTTTCAAGTAATAGATTTTCATTATAATTTGCCATGATGCAGCCTTTAATGTCTGAGTTTTAGGTTAACCTGTATTTAACTATAAACTTAACTGTTACAGATATATATCTATATTTGAAGGAGTTATGTTTTTGATGATGTGAGAATTTTTTATTTCATATGGTACAATATCCAAATAAGTTAATAAATTGTACTGACTTTTATTTTCAGGCTATCTCGTAGTATTAACAATAACCAGCTACAAACTTGAGTGAAAGATGCCAAACAATCATGAGAATCTAACACTCTAAGAATTTGAACTGCAAAGGATATAAGGTTGGTATGTTACAAAAGTGTCTGTTTATGAATTAATGAACATCAGGTTATCCCCAAATAAATCCAAACTCAAAAAATTCCATTCACGGCTAAACTGAAAAACATTACTATTGTAGTAAGCCTTGAATAAATAAAGTTATAGTAATGTGTAGATTTGTTATGTCATATTTTGCAAAACTAAGTTGTAAGGATTAACTGGGCTTTAATTAAATATGCAGATACACATGTGAAATATTTTTAAGGCATTATGAAAACCCAAACTTTCAATCACCTCTTCTCACAGATTATTGTATTGTTTTGTTTACATTTAAGACTTTTGACAACAGTGAAGATGAAAGTCTGAATATTATTCACTTGAATGAATGGCCACCAATAAACAGAGCAGCTGATTACAAAAAGGAAGCAGATATAAATTTCTGTTTCTACAATTTTTGTTTGTTGACTTTTGGTGCTAAAAAGATACTTGAACCTCCTATTCCAAATTTCAGACATAAGATAAAAAGGAGCACTGAATATGTTTTTCATGATAACTTGAACGATTATCTTTGGTAATATTTATTAATCTTTTTTACTGACATTGATTTGTGAATATTCCAATACCTAAATATCAATATTGTTATCACTGATGGCAGGGTGATGTTGATAATGTACACAAGTGAAAAGCTGCAATTAATATTTTTTCTCAATATTAGAACCACCTAAATAGCCCCAAAATACAGTTTGATATCAGTTGATTTATTGTACATGAAAAACCAAAGAAAACTTAATCTGAATTTTGCTATATATCATTCTTGGGAATAAATATGATCACAAGCCACAGCATTTCCTGTCAGCATTGAGGTAATTTGTTTACACAATTTTGTAACAAAGTTTTGATAAATTTGGTTGAATTCATCTAGTTTACTCTAAACATTCTTTTATTTTTGGAAGAGATTTGAGAAATAACCGAAAATACCAATTTCTCAAATGATATTTTACTACTATGTTATTTCTTTTGAATTCAGCAAATAAAAAACAATCTAGTTAATAATTCACAAGTTATTCATAGCCTTAAGTAATTATTACTCTTTTTAAAATATGACACAACATATACGTCTGTTTGGATTGCAAATATTCTGCTACGCACACACGTTTCACTTAAGAATTTTCTGGATGGTTTTCAACAAAATAAGGTCGACAATAACTCTTATTTACAGACTTATTTGAAAAGTTTATTTGTGATTTTACTGCACTTCAACGGTTCGCCAGCGAAGCAACTTTCCGGCTGAAGTGAGCGCAGACAGTGACGTTCGTAGCTCGATACCGGCCTTATCCAAATTCAAATTTGTGATCCATCTTCATAAAACTTTAGAAGGATTTCATTCAAATAAATGGGATTTTGTTATGATTCCCCCTAACCTCCATATCAGGCTTGCTTAAATCGTAATGTACGGGCCGTGGCCCGAAATCTGAATAATGATGAAATTTCTAACCGGACCGTAGGAGGAGACAAGGCTGCATGATGGTCGGCAGTAATGATAAAAAACCCAACAACTTTGAACTTGTGTTTCAAGAATATCCGTTAAAAGTATTTTACTCATAATAATAAAGTATTTCATGAGTGTAGTATAAGTAAATAGATCACATCATTTTGCAGATACACACCGTTCGTTTTTCCTGAACTGTCACTCATTCAGTCTAGCGCCAGGCTACAATCGGGTCAATTATGACGCCGATATCAATTTTCAAAACGTCACAGCGAAAAAAATCATTCGGTGACCCCTATATATTTTTGGATAAGTAAGAATGACATATTCCAAATTTTCATTTCCGAAATTTTCACAAAATCGTTGAACCCATAAAGAGTTTTAATTCAGCTTTATACGAAAAAATAATATATAAAAAATCATAATATTGAAATTTAAATCCTCCTAAAAATCATCAATTTGGTATTTATTCATACTTGTATGAATTGAAATCAAGTTCATCATCAGTTTGTTATAAAAAGACTCAAAAAATTGAAAAACAAAAATAAATTATTAATTTATTACCTAGACAAATTATATATACATTTCTCAGGTTTTTCAATTGGGGTCAATGTTTCAATGGCACATAACTCTTTAAATCGTCCGGTGACCCCTACATTTTATTTCATTTTTGAATTCAGCACATTGAAAAGTACTTATGTACCAAAAATGAGAAAATTCTTGAAACATTTGTTTCTGGGTAGACTATACCCTTAATGTGCTTTACATATATTCCATATAACAAACAATAATGTGGAGGACAGTTAAATATTCTACATACGTCGTTAAATGAAACTTTTTCAATTACCATTTGGAGGCAGGTGCCAAATCGATTTCAGCCATATAATTGCATATTCAGTTATTTATAGCAGTGCAAAACTTGAAATTTAATCAAACAGATTTAATTGATTTTTCCACAAAAAGCAGGAGAAAGAAAACACAAAATATATTTGGTTTAATCTATGGTTAGCTTTTCTATACCTGTTTAATACATTAAAGGGACACATAACGTGATATCACGATAACGAAAACAATTGTTTTCATTTGCATGATAATATCTTTTAATCTATGATTAGCTTTTCTATATCTTTTCAATTCAGTATATAGAGGGCGAAAAGTACGTTTTATTAGAAAAATAAAGTGGTATGACTATAACGAAAATAAAAGTTCTTATTTGTAAGAAAATATCTTTTACCATTTTCTATGGATAGCTTTTCTATGTCTGTTTGGTGAGAGGCCATAGTACGTTTCATCAGATAAATAAAGTAATCTCAAGATAATGAAAATTTAAAATGAAATATCATTTAATCCAAATGTGGGAATCCATTTCCAAACCTGAAAACGTCGTCACACAAAAATGGTATCAGTGGTTTTGCTTGATACTTGATACTGTTTCCTCTACGACTATGAATGGTTGAGATTTTGACCCTCTGAAAGGTTACATTTTGCACAGGCTAAAGTTCATTTGGAGAAAAATCTTTCATAAAAAGTTCTTTTGTCCCTTTAAAAATTCTTAAACTAAAAAAATATTTATTTCTTCAGAACGATGACTAACACTAATAAAATCCTATAAAGAATGATAAAAAAAATTGTTTAGTAAAAGGTCAAAGAATAGTAACTCGTGAGTGTAAGCATAATTTTTAATATGATATGGGAAAGAAATGATTAAAAAGGTTTAAATTATGTAATGAATCACCACCAAACATCGATTAGGAAGTTTTTTTCTTTAGTAGTAGTTTCAGTTAAAGGTTCTACGCTATAGCCACTAACTGCGCAGTTTAGTTTTATCATAACCCCATGGTCGATTATGCGATATTTCACCTTCGCAAACAAATAGACTTTTAATACATGGAAAAAGACACTTGTATGAGATTCTCTATATATCCCAACATTAATCTCGCTCTCCTTACTGGCCTTTAATCATACTTTGGTTAAGTCCCCCTTACCCCAAACCCCACCCCGACAAAAAATAACCAAGTAACAACAACCTCCGTATGGTTAAATCATAATTCACATAAGCATTAAAACGAATATGTATATCTATCCGTCCCAGTCTTACATTTCTTCATAAAATTTTCTTCAATGCGGTAACATAAGTGATTGAGGCGTCTGAAGCAGAAATTATCGATTTCTACCAAGGTTTTACGAAATGAATTTTCTCATATTATATTATCATATTTTGACATATTGATAACTTTCTTGTCAAGGTTGCTTAATCGGCAGACAGGATGAAACAGGTGTTATAAATCATTTCTTAACTGCGGAGAGCAATCAAAGCACTAATTTCTTTCATCACTTCTTTCATAATCTTCTTGTATGTAAGTTAGATAAAACACTCGACCGCCGTTATTTTCGGTTTTGCTTTAAGGTCTTACTTCCCTCTTAGATTCTTTACTTGGTTGAACAATCCATATACAAAATCTAACTCGGACATTATTCATAATATCACACACTGTGAAACATGAATAAATTCATTTAGATAGGAACACAATGAAACGAAATTAATCTAGAAAATGTATATCAACTCTAACATATTGACGAAAATCTTATTATAACCTGAATGGAAATTGTATTAATTTGTGTATTTACTATTAAGGCAAAATAATTGCCAACTGGTATTTCTACGGATTAGGCTATAAATCATACTGACCGAAACTGAAATAACGAGGACAGTGATGGATCGAGGGGGGTTCTGGGGTAATGTTTATTCAGGTATATACCCCTCCTCCTCATCATGTCATATACACTTATCAATGTCGATGTTCACAAGCTTGTAAAATAAAACCTGCAATTGTTAACTCAGCACTTTTATCCTCCAGTTGGCTAAGGAGGGGAGACTGAAGTAGAGATCGAGCTTGTCATTAGGAAACCTGTGTTTTTCATTTCAACTGTAATGAGTGGAGGGCATGTGGAGAACATGGATAGTGTAATAACATAACAAGGGGTAAGCCTGTCATTCGCAGCATGGTGCATTGCATGTCGATGAACAAATCCAGATGAAGGTTGTCGACAGCATTTATCCCATATCAGAAATACGTTTGAGTAAATTGTGGAAAATATATGTAAAGAATAGTGCGGTCATTTATGGATTTAGATAAAAAATTAAAAAAACTCATCCAGAGTCATTATCCTTCAAACCTCATTGATTTTTTTTCACAAATCCACTCATCATCATACGTTTTCCATTACAGAAGAAAGCCAAAAAGGAGAACAGAAACTTCTTGTACTCATTTAGTCATGCAGAGTCCTGGTTTGACGCAAGAATGAATAACATTGGTTTTATCCATTGATAAAAACAGAAACCCATAAGTTAGCAAAAGGAGTACAATTGCATTTGTTACACCAGAAACAAATGCACATACATTTATTGATTATCTCCATGGAATATCTACAGTAGGATGTTCAGGGGGAACATAAGTAACTTACTACGTGGACAGCAACTGTTTGTGAAATTAGAGCCAGGAATTACTTTACCTAAGCTACTTAGACTTAGGGTTACTTTAGACCATAGTGATTTCATTCAGTTCTCCATAGTGAAAGAGAATGTATGCTCTTCAGCCTTTAAATAGCAACTCTTCACAGGCATAGTCCAACACAGGAGATACTAAGTTACATAAAATATAGATAATACATATTTGTGTAGGGCAGGGCTATTATTATCTACACTTCATCTATTTTTAAGATCTATTACTTTTAATTTCCCGTGATAGCTACCACTGATCAGCAATGCAGAAATAGCTTCCAATATCTCACAACAAACACATGTTAATTCATTCATGTTTTATTAATATATTTGATATGTGGAATATGTGGAATGTTTATTCAGGTATATACACACTCAACATGCCAATACCCTTCTTCTTATTACAGATTCATTGCATAGCCTCAAAAACATTGCTTTTTAGATATTAGAAAATTATTTTTCTAAATTGATCCATTATTAAAAAACATACCGCAAGTCAAGAAAATGCTCAATAAAACCAAAGCTTTGCTTCTTTATCGTACCAGTTTCCTTATGGAAAAAATATGAATAAACCAATATGCTTTGTGAAGCATAATTGCTAATTCTTCAATATATCATAATTAGTACAACATATTTTAAAGAAAATCCTTTCCTTGCTGCAATAAATAAAGAAGAGTATTTGAATCAAACATAGACTTTATAATCTCATGAGGGTCATTGCTTTAAAGTTGAGATTCTATAAGAGAAGTCCAAGAAAATTATTGTCATAGTACGCACTGTATATATGGACGTATTCATACTCATCATGAATAAACATGAGGTTAGCAAGGCACATTTTCATCAAAAACGTGATTACTTAAAACAGGTTGTGTATATATAATAAGTTTTCTTTTGTCAATACAGTTGTATATGCTGTAGCATTGTACTTACTATCATAAGCACTTTTTAATCATAAAATCATATCAAAAACAATTCAACATACTTATAAAACCAGGTTACAACAGATAAAATATATTCAAAAGCATTAAATTTCAACCATAAACTACTCATATGTAATATCCAGGGATTTTGAGAGAACCAGATCACTTCTTAGCATGGAAAAATAATTGCATTGGCCATAACTATAAATTATTCAGAATGAATAAGAATCTTAAGTGACAGGCAAAGATTCACAATGTAGACACAATACACCAATTCACCATATGTATAAAAGTTTTCATATATACAATATTATCAACAACAATGCCAATTTACATAACATGAGTAAAGTGATATGTACAATGATAAACTTAAAACTTTGTTTCGTACCATCAAATCATTAAAATAAATCTAACAGTATACAAGGAGCTATTGGGCCTCTAACTCATTAGTGTAGACATAGACTAAGATATTAATTGATAGGTTTAAAGGACACATGTGGTCAAAAAGTTTCTGAACACCTCTGTGTAAAATCTTAAGGAGGATGGTAATGCTTAATACTTCCTAATTCACCTCCTTGACTCATATAAAATTGGAGTATGAAAGTAGTGAATTTTACAGAAGTCAAACCAGGCAACAAGGTGATATTCTGATATTAACATCCTTCTCTCATATAGAGTGGGGGTGCCAAGGTCAAATATTTTACTTGGATATCCACTTAGATATATTCTAAAAATCCAATGTCATTAAAAGAAATTTAGACATGATATATGCCTGTACAAAATATTTAAACTGTGATCCATTATACGCAAAGTACACTCAAAGAACTTCAATCGGTGGGTGCAATTCTTGATGTTATGGAAGTGCTAATAAAATAATTCTGATTAATTGAATTAAAAGGAAGCATGTAACTAAATATCTTGAAGAATACATTGGTAAATTTATTTAAAGGACCAAGCACATTTCCCCAAAGATGTATGATTGAGATTATCATCATCTTTTTTATTATACTGCTAGTTTACCAAAATAACACCGAATGTGCAAATAAAATATTCTGATTGATTAAATCATAGGAAGCAAAGAAATATGTTAATTCGATCTACTATTGCATCATGTAAATAAAACTAGAAGGATATATCAGTAAAATCAATAAAGGATCAAGTGAGCATTTTTACAAAGGTTTTTGACTGAGATTATCAAAAATCCCAAATGAAAATAAAATTTCAAATTATGAAAATAAAAATAATATTTTTTTTTCAAAATCCCAAATAATTACTTTCAACGTTTGATTAAAAAAATATAATGGGCTGATAAATTTCCTGATTAATTGAGAAGCAAAATTAAGTTAATTCTACTACCATGTCTCATGTAGCTCAATTTGGAATAATATATTGGTAAATTCAATAAGGGCTATGTGAGAATTTCCAAAATGATATTTGATTGAGTTTAACAAAATTTTAGATCACAAAAAGCACAGATTAATGGGAAATGTTGAATCCATTATGTTATGACTAATCATAGCTACGAATGCAATAGTTATTATCTAGCTAATCTTCATTTAAAATGGTTGATCACATCACATATTAAAAAGCTGTTGTTTTCATCAGTAGTCTTTGTTCATGTATAATAAAAAGCATTCTATATATATATATATATATATATATATATATATATATAATAAAAAAGGAAAGCTGAGGACAAGATTTAAAAACTTAGATCAGTAATATATGACCCTGAAAAAATGAGCATAAGGTAATAATTCTTTACTGTTATATATTTGTAAGTAATAATATCTTTGGTATTTTTTGAGCAAATATTGAAAATAAAATGAAATTTTATTCAAATGATAAAAATTGACAATAGCTAAAATGTGTGGTTTAGATTTGAAAGCATTGACAGCAAAATAAACTATTATGCTTTAGTTTGAAATCCATGGTAACACATTTCACAAGAATAACAAGAAATCTTCTTGAGGATATTCTTACTTGATGAAGGATTAACTGTATCCTCTGAAATGAGATTATCACAATAAAGAAGTTGTCACTTAGAAATCTTGCTATATTGTATGCCACTTCTAAATGCCCTTCAAACTCTTTAAAGATTTTACAAAAATTATCAAATGAATTATTAAATGTCTAGATCCACTGAGTGATGTATCAAACATATAGAGCATTTATTAATCATAATTGTAAATGTATTACATTTACCAGTATTTCAATGAAATTTACTAATTTTGTGTGCCATAAATACAAACAAATACCAATACCCAAGATGATATTTGACCTTGTTCATCTCTTTACATTGTTCACAAAATCATCTGGTTTAAAGAGATCATTACAATTTTATCAATGTAAAATTAACTACATTTTTCACTGGAGGGAGTTTTCATTCAATTGAAACAGAACATATCCATTTTTTGTCAACATATACATATTATCGATATATAAATGAAATGAAGTTACTGTAATCAATTATTTCAGATCTTAGAACCATACTGTATTTAGATGTGAAATGTTTTTGCATCAAGATAATGTACAGTAAACCATTTGTCAAAATTTACAAAACTAATCAACATTTGAATTCTGATCTGTATAAATGCTGATCTAGTAAAACAAGTGCACCATGAATAGCAAATAAAAACAATGAAAATATGAAAAATATTCTAAAATAATGCTCTTAACTTTTGATTTTGAAAAACAAACTGTAAACACACAGAATGCACATATCACAAATATATATAATTTATGTAAAATTGCAATTAAAAAATAAAATTACAAGCTATGCCATTCTTTCTATGTTGTTGATTCATTTTTACCACCCGTGTGTATGTGTATTTCATCCGTTGTGACCGGGAGGGTTGCAGGGTTGTTGCCATTAACCTCTAGCTGCCCCTCTGGTGACGAAATAGTTGTGTACTGGTTGTCTGACAACTGACGTTCGCTCTTCTCCATGCCAGCGTAGTCCTCCTCTAGCCGTCCGTAGGTGAACTGGTTTGCTGGTTGCATTGTTGCATCAGCAGGCAGCCCAGAAATCTACCAAGTCAAAATACAGATATCTAGGTTATGTGATGATGGAGTATGGATAATCCTTTGTCTTTCTTATCTATAAGGATTAAAATAACCTCTTTGAGCTGGAGTTAAATAAAGACAGGTATTTATTGACAACGACAATATTTGAGTATATATACTCTAGTATCGTTTGAAAAGGAAACTCCAGTTATATCTCTGTTGGAACACTCACCTGTACCTGGTTCCGACCGTATGATGGGTTCTCAAAGGAAACAGTTTCTGTGGGTCCCCCTCCTTTGCCTCGCCGTAAGAATCTATCAAAAGGTGGAGATACTTGTCAAATGAGAGTTTTGCTTCCATTTTCTCATTGACAATATGTTTGTACATATTAATTGATATTGTGATGCATATCACTCATACAGTTGGAGTTGCATATCCAATTTCCTTTAATACATTGTCCTCCAAAATGTAAGAAAAATAAATGAAGTTTTATCACTTCATCATAATCATTTAATTATTTTTTTTAATCAAGAGTTTTGAAAAATTGAAACAAGGAATTCTCAAATGAGGGAAATGCAATGCAGATAAACACATCACAAAAAATAGAACATTTACCACAAGTATTATATACTTTAATTCTCACATTTCCCCTGCTCAGTAAAAATTTAACATATTTTTTTCAACTTAAGAGATAAAGCTTTGTGGATGGAGCATCAGATAAATGGTCAATCAATTACACATATAACAAAAATTGGAGATGTTGCTTCATGGTAGTCAGCAACTCAGCTTAAACATAAACCAAAAAGCACTCTAGGGCTTCTGAATTTATCACAAAATGAGGACAATAAAGAGATATTATTGAAGCACACAAACTGGTAGTTGATTCTTTATTTGTACAACTTACTTGACGTAGATGATGAGGAGGACTACAGCGATGATAGCTATGACGAGGATGGCGAGACCCACACCAAGACCGATAGAGTTGCCAGAACTGGCGGTACTTGGAGATGCCACAGAGCCTGTAAGAAGGAAGAATCTCATTGGTTCTCAAGACAATATACTTCTACCTTGTAAAGGGATATATCAACTTATATCAAATTTCACATTATACTGGAATCACAAAAAAGTATTATATAAAGTTGACATAAAAATGTACTCTGTTCAATTGTCAGAATAGTTTACTAGGTAATACTAGGACTTAGAGGTACAAATATCAAATATATCTTATTCTTATATATATATATATATATATATATATATATATATCTTATAATATATATTTAGCATATTCTAAATATCTTTATAGTTGTGAAAGGATCAATCAAGTATCTTGATGTATAATAAGATAAAAGAATATTTCAAATTTCTTGTTGAATACCATGAACATTTCATTGAGTAAAGTAGAAATTTTCTGAAAATATATGATTTTTACTTTTTACTTCATCGCATTTACTTTACAAGAAATGTGAAATGTTAGATCAATTTTATTTCAATAATGCAAAGTTTTTAAAATGACATCTATATTATGAAGAAACCATCCAAGGCGCCTTGCTGAACATTTGTATCACCGTAGTGAAACATGTCAATGACATTCTAATTAGAATTACATTTCAACAAACTTTGTAAAAATGCAGACTTTACTACAGGCCTTATTTCAGAGGAGAATATATTTCAGTGTCGTGTGACCTTGCAAACTTCAGTGCACCATGTACATTTCATGTTTTATCATGTTTATAAAGTTAAAGTTGGAACCAAACTTTGAATGTAAAAAACACAAGCACCTGTGGTTACTCCGATTCAAATCTAAAGAAATATTAGATAGGAAAAGGAACCAAAATAATAAGTTATTTCTAGAAAAAGGACAACCATAAAAAAATAACCCAAACAAATTATTAATTAAAAGATAAAATGAAACAGATAACCATCATGCAAAATTTGAAAGTTATATCCAAAGAACTGAACTACAAAAATCCATATAGTTACCTGAATTTACAACAGAATCTAAAGCATAAAACAGTCATTATTAAAAATATTCTAAATTATTCTCTATTATTTCTTAACCTTTAATAGATATTTGTAAATATTTACATCATTTTCATTCAAAATTATAGAAGTAAATTAACATACTAATTAATATGTGACTAAGCTGGTTAAAAGAAGTTAAGATATAGAAGGAAAAGACAGTGAAAAGAAGCAGGAAAATATCAACAAGAAAAAATATGCTAACTTCAGTGAGTTTATATAATATTGATAAAAATCATCTGTGTTTTGAGGATTAAAAGCTTTTAAAAATGACTCCAGCAGAATTCAAACTCATTGTATGAGGGTCTGAAGCATTCTCACTGCTTGCATGTTCTGACACCTGAGTTTAGCACAGACAAAAACTAATCATTAGTACACTATTCACATCATTGCTGATATTGTTGATCAAGTTTACTTAATGGTTAATGGGAGTTACATCCCCCTAGTTAATGACACAAAAACCTTTTGCTGAGTCTTTGTGATTCGCTAGTTGGGATTATGTCAGAACATGCAAGCAATGATCTGCTTTCAGACTGTTGTCTATTTTCTCAGACTGCGGTAAGGTAAGGAAAATAAAAGAAATGACACAGGATTCTCTACCATTATCCTCAGTATAAAACAAAACCCTGGCAAGCAAATAATCAAAAAGGGTTTGAATTTCATACTTCTAAATGAAAATGTATCATTGGTGAGGTAATATGAATAACATGGCACAAAAGTCTCAACCATACATACCCCCAGTTTTGAAGTAGATTATTCTAGAAGGAGAACTTATCCCGTCGGCATTCTGTGCTACAACGTATGCCATATATTTGGAGTTGGGCTGCAGTTTCAGGGTCATCCACATATTGTTTGTGTGAGCCTGTCAAAATAAATACCTCTAGATTTTGCATTCAAAGATTAAACTCTTACTGTGGCAGATCAAAGGGGGTTCCACAACTTTTGCCAATTATTTTTAAGCAATCAATTGTAAAAAGGTGAAGCATAATTGTTACTTTGTAAAAATTCGGCATAAGTACACTTCTGTAAAAACAATTGATTTTGTGTTTGTCTTTCTATATTTTATCCACAATTTGAATGGGGTGATACTAGTGGTGTAACGATTCATCGATAGTATCGATGTTTGCATCGTCTACTACGCGATACGAGTGCATCGATACAAAACATGTTTAGACAACATATCAGGATATTTATATCGTGAGGGTCAACGATACATTGATGTATCGCCATAAAAGACAATATATCCTGATACTGTTAACATAACTTTTTTCAAACAAATAACTATAAAAGCTAAAAAGTTTTTCTTCTATTTCAGAGATAAAAGTGATTAGAACAGAAACAGGACAAGAAATTATATGATATTTCCGATAATTTATATGTAATTTCACAGTCACTCTAAATTTGTGATTTCCCTTCATGTAATATCTATGACAATTTGGTATCTAAGGATTAACTTTACTGTTCTATGTCCTTTCTATAGTTCTTTCATTAACTGTAGAGAATCGGGATACGTATTGTATCGCAACGACTGTATCGTGATGATAATCGTCTCACAGGTTCCTTGGCAATAATTCCATGATATATTGTCTCGCCTAATAAAACTAGAATCGGGATATATCGTCTCGCCACTAAGGCCAGGATACATAGGTCTAGGTGATACACAAAATTACTTTAATTTTTTATACATTAAACTAACACATGAATGTGTATCTAAAGTACAAACGTTGAAATGGTAATATTTTTTTTAACAAGCATTATGTATTTCTGTTCATCCTCATTGAAGAATTGAAGAGGTACATATGTCAAGTATGAGATACCATAGTTGACCAAAACAAAGGTTATTGCCAAAATTTCAGCTTTAAAAAAATGTTTCTTCTAATTCAAAGCCAGTTTCAAATGTGAAACTTTATTATCTCACCTATAGTTTTTAGATAAGAATTCATTTCAAGTAACAGAGAAACCATAAAAAAGTTAAATTAACTTTCATTTGTTCCAGTCAAAAGAACCTACCTTAAGAAAATCTTCATCGTCCACTTTCTTGTAGAAGACAATGTAGCCACTAACAGAAGTGGCACCCTCAGGCGGAGACCATCTCACATTGACTGAAGTAGATGTCACCACCTCTGAGAAAGGGTTTTTGGGAACCTGTGGCGGTATATCTGGGTAAAAGAGAAGATTGAAATATGTACATCCCATGTCTATTCCTATTGAAATATATAAATTTTATACTCAATATTTGAAGATACTTTTCAAATGACAACAGCATATATAAAAAGATGTAATCTTCATTTCCTTTTTTCCATATGCTTCAATTCTGTATTGTAGTTTTTATTTCATTTCATAGTTACCATCAATTTAGCATCTTAGCATCAATTGACCAACATATAAATTTTGAATCTGCAACCCTGGGTTACATCAATATATATTAACATCAAAGTACATTTACACCAAAATATATTTATACCAACATATATTTACACCAACATATATGTACACCATCATGTATTTACACCAATATATATTTACACTAACATATGTATACATCAACTCACCTCCAACAGAGACAGGAACATGGTCCGACTCATGACTCTTCCCATAGTCGTTAGCTGCCACCACCCACACTGTATAGGTCACTCTTGAGCGTACATTCAATATCTTATATTTTGTAAAGGCACTTGACTGAAATAAGAATAAATACATGGAATTATACATACATGTGCACAAAACAAAATCATAAGAAAACATAAATCAGAATACAAAATCTGTAATAAATTGAAGACGACTTAACTTGTAAATCTGCTTATTCTTTATTTGTGAATCTAAGTACTTTTCTTGAAAATCCCAATGTAAAATTAATTGCAGTTGTTCAGATAATGAATTCTCCAACACTTACTATACTATCTTCATAAATGCAGTTGATTTAAAGCACTCTTTGCTATGAAAACAGGAACCTACTGTCATACCACAAGTTGTTGTTGCAAAACCCTTAACTGGAAACATTTTTTAATGTCAACTTCAGATGTTTTAAAAAGTTAACACCAAGAGAAAAGCAGTTACAATAAACATTATCATAAGGCATCTCTAATCACCTTACACTTCAAACTGTTAGCAGAAATGCTTCCTTACCAAAACGTGCTGTTCTTTTGGTATGCCTGCTGCCTCGAAGTAGACAATGTATTGGCTAACTTTGTCCCCATTCTTGGTAGGCTCAGACCACTGTACTTCGATGTTTCTATCTATCAATCGTGCGTGTACTCGTGGTGCATTCGGGACATAATCTAAAAAGAAGAAAAACTTCTTAGAGATTCATACAAATCAGCCAGAAAAAGAAAAGAAAAACAAGTTAAACTGCAGTTATATTCCATTAACATATTTTTTAAGTCATTGGCTGATCCAAAAAATAATGTTTCAATGAAAAATGAAAACAGGTACATATAGCATTTCGTATGACCATTTTGATAAAAACTCAATGATGAGATTTCACAACAATGAAGATCACAAGTTGCTAATTGATGAGATTCTACATTTATGTCATATACATTAATTACAACTCTGTAACAACAACACAAAAGGGATAAAGACACCAAAGAAAAGATAAGTTTACAACTCTTCTTATTCACTAGCTCACCTCTGTTCTTCTCCATGCAGCCGATGATTTTGTCAGCGTGGTTGACACACTCCAACATGGCGGGGTCGGACATGATATTCTCCACATTGGGGACATTCCCAGAGCAGAACGGCAGACAGAAGTCAGACACGTCCTCTGCCTTACAGCACTGGCTATGGTCACTCCCATCTGTGGACGTACGTAAAGCTTTGGTCAGAAACATTTAGGAGGTATTCAATTGTTTGTAAGGAGATCATTTTTATTAGGATTCAAGATCATTGGTAGGCATTCACAAACTACATAGGAATAGATAAGAGCCACTGATAGGCATAAATAGTTGTGATCAACATGCTGATTATTGATTAGTTATTCATAATATTGACAGGTATCAATAACATAGTCAGGTATTCATAATATACTTAGGTATAAAGAATATTGATAGGTAATAAAGAACATTGAATGGCATCAACAACACTGATAGGCATAAAGACCATTGTTAGACTTGAAGAATATATTGAAAAGCATCAGAATTACAGGCTGTTACAATCCTCATTCAGAATTTTATTAGGCATTTAAAACATTGATAGGCATTAATAACATTTATAGGCATCAAAGATATTGCTAAACATTAAGAACAGTGATTGACAATGAAAAATATGATAGAGTTTAGAATACTGATAGGAATTAGGTAAATTGATTGACATTAAAAACATTGATTGGCATCAAGAACATTAGTAGGCATCAAGAACATTGATAAGCATCAATAATTTAAGTTGGCATCAATAACATTATTCGGCAACAAGAACATTAGGAGTCATGAAAAGGCATCAAGAACATTGATTAGGATCAGGCATCAAGATCAAGAGATCATTAGAAGGCATCAAGATCAAGAGATCATTAGAAGGCATCAAGATCAAGAGATCATTAGAAGGCATCAAGATCAAGAGATCATTAGAAGGCATCAAGATCAAGAGATCATTAGAAGGCATCAAGATCAAGAGATCATTAGAAGGCATCAAGAACATTAATGGGCATTAGAATTTAATAATCAAGAATATTCAAAAGCATCAAGAACACTGGTATGCAACAAGAACATTGACAGGTTTTCAGGATACAAAAAATTACAGTCAGCAATTACTTGCTATGGACTTACCAGCAGCACATGCTGCATATTCAGGTATGTGTAGAGCACACTTGTACAGTGCTGGGTTGTTGAGCACTGCCTTGATATCCACATCAAACGTACAAGCAGCCATACAGTCCTTGTCCACGTCTCTCTCCAGGCAACACGCTGGCGCATAACAAATTTGCTTTAAAATTTTAAATTGGTAGTGTATTTAAGTGGAAGTTCGATCACATTATATTGCATATTGTTATTACCAATCACTTTGAGGAAGAACTTTTTCTTAATCAGTGAATAATTTTCATTTTATATACTACATATTATATATATACTACAAAAACAGTTTAAATAATTATTTTTTTAAAACCTTAAAAAAAAATGTTGTAGTTTATACTAAGGAATTAAATTTAAAACTACCTGTGACATTTGTTACTTTAGGTTGTGGAGTTGGTAATGATGTGACCCCTTGAGTAGGATCTGAATCAAACATGAATGCATACTGTAATAAACAAATTCTTTCAGGTATTTATTCATTTACAAAGTATAACACATATTTGATTAATGAAGAAAGATGAATTGTGTATCCAGATGTCAGAAACACTAAAAGACACCAAAGCTGGCTGGATTCAGCTTTAAATATCAATCAACAGTAGCCATTTGAGGGAAAGTTCTGGATGTTTGACAAACCCTACCCTTCCCCCTCTTTGAAAACATTTATTGACAATTTAAGAGAACCAAAAGATTTAACCCACACCAACAGACACAAAGAGTGAACCCACATAATTACAAGTGACCCATCAACTTTCCTGACCCTCCTCTGAACTCATAGCAAAGACACTATTATAACAAATTACAAAAGGGTCATGTTTTCTTACCGCTCAGTTTAACAGCTCCGGTAGCAGTTCCATATTTGTTTGAGGCCTTGCAGATATAGTCTCCATAGTCGCTGCTGACCACGTTGTACACGCGGAGCTGCACCGCTGTGACTCCTGTGTGACCTCTTACTTCTCGGTACTCCTTCAATTTGGGTGGACTGGCTGAGATGGTCTCTCCATTTTTCCTCCATTTGACTGTTGTTACGTCAGGGAATCCTTCGAACCAACAGGCTAATATTGCTGTCATACCCTTATTGGGTTCTACCTCAGCGTCTCGTGTATTAGAAATTTGTGGTTTGACTGAAATAGAATTTTACTTTAGCATTAATATATTTTTTTATTTTTATTAACTTGATGCAGTATAAGAAATCTTTCTTTATAATAATATTAACAGTTCGTAGAGTGAATATCAATATGAAGAAGATTGACTTGTAATACAAAATTGCACCTTGGTAAAGGTAAACTATCTTGAAATCAGCTAAACAAGAATTTTGAGACATTGTATTCTGTAACTGTTAAATATGATTTCCTTTATTGAAATGATTGAATAATAGTGGTGTAACAATTCATTGATAATATCAATGTTTGCATCGTCTACTACGCATTTAGACAATATATCAGGATATTTATACATGATGAACATTGATGTATCGTCACAAGAGAAATAATACCCGATACTGTTTATCATAATCTGTTTAAAAAATAACTATCTATTTCAGAGATTATGATGTATATGAGATGTGCAATGTACATAAATGAAGCTCCTTTGAGAGAATTTTATACTTTTAGAATATACATAGAATATTAAACAATCATATAATATTTATTGTTTGTTTGATATTTTACAATCTCAAGTTTTAGATCTCATTAAATGAAATGTTATAAAAATCAACTTAAAAAGAAGGAAGTGTCTGAAAACTAAAGGAACTCACACATGACAGGCACAAATGCAGTGACAGAATCACTACCGTCCTTGTTGCTGGCCTCACATGTGTACAGTCCACTGTCGTCCAGCTTGACCGACTGGATTGCAAGTTTACGTCCACTACCTACAACTTTCTTGGACTTCTTCCAAGTGATTGTGGGAATAGGGTTGGCAACAGCATCACAGAAAAGTTTGACAGGGTTCCCCAGTTCTATAATACCCTCTGGCATCAGACTTATACTGATATCCTCAATTCCTGAAATTATGGGAGGAAAAACTATTTTTAGCTATACAAAATGAATCAGTCACTTTATGGATTTTATGGTTGGCAAAAGGTCAAAGAGCAAATTTACACTTTGCAAATAAATGTTTTTCTGAAATTTCAGGGTTTGAACAGGTAAAGAAATGGAGACAAAAGAGTATTTTCTTCTATTTTTTAAATTTGTTTTGCAGGGATTTTGATTAATTTTATTTTGAAAATTTTAAGAAAAATAGTTCAAATATTTTGCCTCATAACATTAAATGCTCATCATAGTTAACATTTATAAAATTAAAATAAAAATGAAATAGATTATTATGAAAAAAGAAAACATGTACCAAAGAATTCCACATAGACCTCCTGTGCAGTTGTATGCCGGCTACCCCCGTACATGTTTTGTGCCGTGACGGTTACTCGGTAGTGGGTGAAGGTTGACAGAGATTTCAGTGTGTAAGGACTCGTGACGTTCTGAAACAAACAAAATTGGAATTAGTCACACATAAGTTCAATAACAGGGGCTATGCTATCATCCTTCGGCAAAACTGTATAATATTGTTAAATATACATTATAATATAATATATAATATACATTGATGATAAACTTTATAAAATTATAAAATGGTATATATGTCAAAATTTAAGTTTTAAAAATCGTAGATATTTCGAGGGAATTTGACGCAAGAATTTAGGATAATCTCTAAACAATCACATATGACAACATTGTTAAATAACAATCTAAAATGAAACATGGATTTGAAAATTGGGGGGAAATAACTCTTTTCTTAATATCTTTTGGATAAATAATTGAAGCATTTTGTGGAAAGAAATTTTGAGAAACAATCACATATATAATATAATGTCTTCAAAAATATTCAAGTCATACAAAATCTCAAAAATCTTAACCAAGCCTGAAATGTGCATTTACATTAGTTTTAACATCTGTTCTAAATACTGCTTTTTATTGACTGTATCAAACGTGATAATGTAAATCACCTTTATTGTTGTGGCCTCGGGACCGTCTATGGGCGTGACCCTGTCCTCCTCACTCACTCTCCAGTAATGGAGGTCATAAACACATGGACTGTTCACTTCACAGTTGTTGGCTGGCTTCTCCCATTTGACCAGTACCTGGTTGTTGCCTATCACATTCACTGTGAAGTTCTGGGCTTCTGATGGCACAATACCTAGAATCAGGAAGAATTTAATAAACTTCATACAAATTCTAGCATCTCAATAACAAATGCATTTGTGTCACTCTTAACAACACAGGAATCAAGTGGCTGGCTGTCTTGACCTCATTTCTTCAAGTAGACTAAATGTACTTTATAACCACAATAAACATATCAAGGGAGATAACTTCTTCATATCTTAGTTTGGCATACTGTCACCTCACACCAGTAGTTAAAGTCAAATCGTCCCTCACTCATCCTGCTATTCAGTGTTTATGAATCTGCTCTCGGTCCTTCCTTATACCCTTTTAGGGTATTAGGACGGAGTGAGAGTGGATTCATATATGCTGAGTTAGCAGGATAAGGATATTACATGACTAACAATGAACATAAAATGTCTACCTCATGCTTTGCAATCTTTCTGACATGACAATAACACATTACCTGCACCGCCCATTACACAGCCCGAGATGAGGTTGGTCCAGCCCAGACATGCTGCTGTCATGAAGTTCTTGCCAGTGATGTGACCTTGGCAGATGGACTGACAACCCTCTGGAACTCCGATACGTGCACAGCAGACCCTGTGGTCCCGGCCATCTACAACATGGTGTACATTATTCATAAGGTCACTGTGGCCCATCACATTTATGTCCTATTACTTCAAAAGGGCTTGGAGCCCTTGACCTCCTAATGTAAACCCTTAAAAGTGACCACTCCCAATGTCTCTAAACTGTCTTTAAGGGCATTCAGATGAAATGAAGAAGGGACACTCACGTTCTCCAAAACATTGTGCTTGTTCACAGTAGAGCGTTTTCCCCATACTTGCTTTTCATAATACGAACTTACAAGGATCTTAGATAAATATATGTTGTATGATGGTACTATGAGGTAACCTTCGTGTTAAGATAAGTTGTCTCAACCTAAAGAAAGATGATGCAAATTTACAGCCTAGCCAACTTGATATCATAACAATATGCCCGATTGCAGAAATTCTGTCATTCTTTCTGTAAAGAATGGTTACAGGTAAATATCGTAAATATGGTATATAATGATTGGCAAAACAAAGTAACAAATCAAAGCTCACCTGCACTACAAGCCAGGATGCTGCCAACATCATCAATGCAGTTTTGAACCATGGCATTGCCAGTACATAATGGCAGACACCTGGCGCTTATGTTGTGATTCTTACAGCATTCTGAAAGAACAACATCACCAGCTTAAATATGTATTGTCCAGGGGTCAAAAAAATGTTTACATCATCACTTGCCCAAGGGCAAGTATAAACAGTGTTTTTACTTGCCCTGATTTTTGTCATACTTGCCCACTACTTTACTTAACAAAAAACCTTCAAAACAAATAAAAAATAACCAAAGCGTTAAGTGTCATTTTTTAATCTTACTGATCATATTTCTTGTTTTTAGATGAAATACTGTCTTTGTTTCTTCTATTTTACGTTAAGATGCAAGTTGACCTAATTCATCTTTCTTTCCCCCACCAAAGAAACTTGAAATAGATCATTGGGACATTATCAAAATAGCTTGTCTCGTCGCCATGCACACCAACTGGGTATTAACATTGTTAGCAATGCGCTATCTCTACTGAGTAATGCGAGAAGGAACCCAGTCTCAATACGACTTACCCCTCTAGACATTAATGAAAATAAAGGGACTTTACTCTTCCCGAACTTCCAAAGTACGAAGTTACGATTTTATTACGTGATGAAGAAAGATAAGATAAAATATTATTAAAAATCATTTTCAATAGGAAATTACGTGAAAATAAGGGCAGGATGACTTTTAATTTTATACTTGCCCATGGGCAAGTTGAAATACCCTATGTACTAGCCCAACATCGATTTCTTACTGTACCCAGGAGTCGGGCAATAATATTTTTTACCACTGATTGTCAAGTGAGATCAAGAAGAAAATAGCACTATATATAGATTTTTAACTTTACTGTCAAACTAAAACAAAAATACAGCTAATCATTTTCCATTAAATGTGGTATGTACACAAGTTATGTTTGAAATACTTCTTAATTTCAACTGGTATCAGGACCTTTGTTTTGTATTATATCTAGCCCTTTATAGAAAATTGCTCTTTTGAAAGTGACAAAATGGCCAGAAATAAGTTGACGGGTAGGCAACTATTGGGATCATTGTATACAAGAAAGACAAGATATTATAACAAAGTGGGGGAATGCAGAAATGACGCATGATCGGATTTCTGGCCTGTAATACCTTGCCTGTTAGCCCAGATTACACGACCATCAACCACGGTTCCGTTTATTTTTGGTGGGGGGAGAACAACTGGAACAAAAGAAAAAACCTTGTAAGTTAAAGACATAACTTTATTCATTTAGGAACATAAAAACAATTTAGTAGATATGAATGATTATTGGATCTATTTGAAAAAGCAGTATACAAAGGGAAACAGTACCATTTTGGAATATCCACAAATTCAAGAAAAGTAAAAAATTAACCGTTATCAAAGTGAGAAATCAGAACTTTTTCAGAATGGTGAATTTTTCACCAATTGATTTTTATTCCTAATTTGTCATTGATTTTTCACATTACTTGCGTCAAGATTTGGGTTAAGAATCTATATTTTCTTTTGGGGTCATTGCCAAATTTCCTTAAACAGGAACCAGGTTTTAAATAGGGAGCCAGGCCTGAAATGGCAGCAGGGGGGTACAAGAAATGTGTCTTATAAGCTCTTTCAAAATTTACACTGTCCAGGGCACTAACTATGGTTAGAAAATATGGTACTTCAATTTTGGTACTCACACCCTGTATCAGTGGTGACAATAATCCTGTTGCTGGGTGGACTTGTCCCGTTCTCATTGACAGACTGAATCTCAATCTTGTACTCTGTGTTGTTCTTCAGATTTTGCAGGATGTAGCTTGTGGCAGTCACATTTTGCTGAAAATAAATCAAGAAGTATTTTTAAAACATAAATGCAGATGCAATTTCTTCAACACATGCTAGGCTCCATGCATTGTTTGCTAATTTGAGCCTAGCTGCAGTTCACCAAAGTTCATAGTTTGAGCGCAGCACCCTCACCAGAAATTAGTAGTATTCTCCAGGACATTTGTTATAGGACTGTGCAGCTGCAGTGGACTGAAGAACTGGCACAGAAAAGATAATCAAATGCAGGTGGGCTTATATTTGACTGTGATTAAGACTGGTGGGAGTTGAACTTTGCTGGAGGTGATGATGTATATGATGATTTTACATTTATTTTTCATTATACAATAATAATTCTCTTAGTAAAACATACACACACAACAATCTGGTTGCACTTACTCTCTTCCACGTGAGAAGATCTGCTGAGTAGGACAGTATATAGTGGTCTACACTTGGACCCGTGGGAGCCTTGTCCCAGGCCACGACAATAGTGTTAGTAGTTACTCCAACCTCTTGAACATTGATGGGATGCTTTGGTAGATATTCTGAAAATGAAAAACATCATTATTATAAATTATTTTACTTGAAAACCATCTGCTGCAAAGTATTTTTTTTAACTAAGTCATATATAATTTAATAGATGGTGTCTTCTGAACTATTATACTATATACTGAATTATATTTGAACAATACAAAGAAAAATGTTCAACATATAGTTATGGACATCATATGCTGTACAACATTTTAAAGAAAAATGTCATCAAGATGAAAACAAACTTTCATTATCTGAGAGCTATATATCTGGCAGATTGTTCGTGATCTTCTGTTATCATAATCCTGTTGTACTAATGTAGAAAGCTTAAATAGTGAAAATAAATTTTAATCCGTCCTGGCAGTGCAGAGCTTATGGTTAGAGATAAATCAGAATGTACCAGGCTCAGTTCTATGTATTGACTCTTTAGTTAAAGGAAATCGCATAGGCTAAGCAAGCTTGCTTGTCAATTGTGCCATCACAAACTGCTAAGTAGGTAAAAAGCTACTTTCATCTCTGATCTAAACATTTCACTTTCCAGCAAAAATAAGATTGACATGTTTATAGGAACTCACCGACTCCTTCTTCGTAGCATTCGATGATGTCTGTGATGTGTCCGATACACCCAACATGGGATATGTCCAGGTCCGGTGAATTTGCTGTGTAGTTACAGAACAACATACATGCTGGGTTCACATTTCGGCTCGTACAACACCCCACATGGCTCCGCCCATCTGATGATAAACAAGAAAAATGTCAGTCTTCTTGAGGACATGTAATTTTTATCTTACCATAATGTGAATTACTCATAACATTTTACCAGGTTTCTGAATATGCTGACACTTCTTCAAATAATATACATCTGTATTACCTTCGAGAGAGGTGAGGGTATATGGGGTTTAACCCCCTTTCAAGATTATCTAACTTATATCATGGCTGCTAGTATTAAAGCAGGGAGAATTTTTGTGGCTATGCCTTGCAGTGAAAACTATTAGTTACAACTAGCAAACCATGGGTGGTACTTTGCTTTTATTTCACCCAAACCTTACTGCATGTAGAATAATTCTCTACTGCAGACAAAATGGCCAAGCCCCTAGTGGCATTAGAACCCCGAGCCTTTTGATCTGAAGCTGAACAAGCTAACCACTGTACTATCCCCCCCCCCCCAAATCCTCAAGAGATATATACAACTTCTTTCGTAATTTTTTTATACGACAAAACAATTCTCTTGAATTTTATTTATGAATTGTGATCCCATAATCTTTAAAGTACTTTACAAATGTCTCTATTACACTGCACATCTTAAGAGTCAGATAACAAACAACTGAATTTTCAAACAGCTAATGAAAAACTCCAAAATGGCATTACATTTATACCTTATTTAATATCAAGAAAGAAATTCATTTACTCCAATAAGTAACTATTTTCATACTGTTATAATGATGTGAATCTATTTCCTCCTGAAACAAAAATGTCTTTAAAATCTTTTGAGGAATGCAAAATTCTCACCTGAAGCACAGGTGAGTATTTGTCCCAGGTAGCCGATACAATCAAGGATGTTGCTGGTGTAGAAGGAGAGGAGAGACTGAAGGTCGTAGGAGCAGCCAGCGCTACACTGGGGAGAAATGTTGTTCTGCAAACAACACGCTGAAATACGGGAATATGTAATTCATTGGAATTAGCACCCAAAAAAAGTGTTAATAATAAACATAAATTGCTAAAACATATTTAAAACAAATGAAATGAAATCAAATATTATTGTGAAATAAAATAAACTACACTGATTAAAACTATAAATATGTAAAATAAAATGAATTTCATGAATAACACTGAATAAAGATCTTTGTCATTGTTAAGAATCTGATCGTAGACAAAATCTTCTTAAGAGAAAATGTGAAATGATTCAGCATTACCTGTGAAGTTGTGGATGGTAGCAATCCCAGTATCAGGAGGTAATGTGGTACTGTAGGTTGCTAAAATGATACAAGTATGATCATAATCTAATGAAGCTTTTAAGATATACACACACACACACCCTGAGTCAATACTGAGATAATCTATATGAAAATATATAAGAATCTAAAAATATCAAGATCAGTAGTACAGTTTAAAAATGATAAATAAAAAGACTTGTAAGCAAGGCTTGTCATGTGGTAGCAAGAACTTCCATATTTGAGCGCAGATGAATGACATCCTTTAAAAAAACTCTTTTTTAAGAAATATAAAGTTTTCATATCTCAAGTAACTGAAAAACTAGTTTCATTAATACTTTCCAAATGGATTGAGAAATAATTTTGTATAAATTACATATTTATTAAAAGAATTGTCCCTTTGTGTTTTGTTTCAACAAAAAATATTGACCAGACTTACAATCATAGGTGAGAAAGATGACGGAGTCTGAGGGGAGACTACTCGCCGTATCACCCACTGAGATTATACGCGCTTCGTACTCTGTGCTAGGTTTCAGGTCTGTCAGCAGGATGTAGGTCGATGTAACTTCTTCCTAAAGTAAAAGACACAACCAAAATTTAACTTCTCTACAGGTATTTAAGGTTGGTGTATAGATACAAAAAGTTTTATTAGTAAAAACTTATTTATCAATTTCAAATGCTGCAACTGGCCAATTTTTGCCCCTTTTCCTTGTGGCATATTACTCAATGTTTTATATCTTAGAAAGAGATACATAAACTTCATTTGCATCTTCTTTAAATGATTTAATTTCTAAAAATGATTGAAAACATCTCCAAAAACTTGATTAGTACAGGAAATAGCAAAAAAAACAAAATGATATAAAACTTCCTTAAAATAATATGTCCCGATTTGATTAATTACAAATGCTTCAGAACGTCTCTTTGGAATCTCAAAAACAATTGACAGGAGAAATGTTCAACAATAAGCTTGAGAAAAAGATGATGAATAAACTATTGGAGGAAGAATCTATACTGACCAAGCTTGTAAAGGTTTCTTGACCTTTCTCTTTCAGCTGTATGAGGTAGCTCTCGATATCCATTGACCCTGAAGTAGGGGGAGACCACTCTAACTCCGCACTTGTACTTGTGACTTTCTTCACCGCTGGGGAGATTGGGTGACTTGGTAAGGTTTCTGAAAAAGTTATCAGTATGATTATGTCACCGTTTTTTAACCTTTGTATTTCTTATCTATAAAGCTGCATAGTCTTAATAAGGATTTAAGTGTATCTCAGACTGTTCAAAAGGGATAAGGACGACCTTTCAAATAAAAGTTGTTGGTAAAATGAATAATGAAGCATATTTTATTTTTTATGAAAAAGGCAGCAAAATAATGCTTCCATTTTAAAAACTGGTAAAATATCCTTTTAATCAATTTTGAAAAATAAGTTGAAATTAACGTTAACCAATAATAATGTTGAAAATTCCAAAATTATTTTTTTCTAAATGCATGAGATAAACCTGGTATTAGTCAAGGAAAGACAGATATCTATATCATTATACTATGATTGATTTTTAATCCTGAATATATATATAAAATACTTACTGTATCCCTCCTGTACACAAGCGTCGATAATGTGCAAACCAACAATACACTGGGACAGCGACCAGTCGAGGGGGGGCGGGGACCCGCTACACAGCCCAAGACAGGGGGCGGGGACCTGGTTTCTTTCACAGCATGGGGTGTGGTTTTGCCCCCCTGTAATACAAAAATTTTACTAATATTTTAATCTCTTTGCTATATACTGAACTTTGCTTGTAAAATTTCATGAGTTAAACAATTTTATACAAATAATTGTGCTTAACAAACATACAAGTACTTTTTAAGAACTAAAAGATATTAAAACTTATTGAATGTTACAATGAATTTTTATTCAAGTGAAGAGACAGCATGTAAAGCTATCAGATTGCTTACATCCTCTTAAATTCAAGCTCAGTGATAGGTTTCATATACTGTACCATTGAAAGGAAAGCAATAACAAGGATACAAATTTGAATGGGCAGAACCAAGTGCTTCACTCTCTTTTTTAATAGCAACACCTTGGAAATATTGATGTTGAAGCCATCACCTCAGCACAACACTATGTCACGTGGGCAATTTCTATTCTAATGTTAGTGCACATTTCTATGAGACTTGTGTAAGTTTCACATGTAACAATAGAGATTATGTTGAATATTCGAATAATGATGAATCAGCAAGTCTAGATGGAATCATTCATACATATTATAGGACACGTCTTCATGTGAGGTTGTTGAGAGCTATCTTCTAAAAGACATTCTTTAAAATTCAATAGGACTGGCTTTTCATCTTCCCAGTTAATTGCATCTAAAAAAACGGTAAGAGATGTTGTACACACCTGCTAGACACTTGAAGATGGGATCCAGCTCTGTATAGCAGGTCTGTATGGCGTTGGGGTTGAGCTGACTCCAGCTGGAGGAGTGACAGAGTGTCACACGGCAGTATGGAGACACGTTTTTTTTCATACAACAACCTGGAGGAAGTTGCAGTCAGACATTAGTTAACAAGCAGAGTCTTTATCCATCCATTATACAATCCTTCCATTCATCTTTCCATGCAATCATTCATCTATCCATGCATCCAACCATCAATCCATTCATCCATCCATCAATCCATTCACTCATTCATTGAATCATTTTGTTACATTAGTTAAATTTTATAAAAATCTACAGTAGCAGGTCAAAGGCAAGGGAGGAGAGGTTGTCAGGGGAGAGAACCCTCTCCATTGCTCTGAAAAAAAATTAAATCTAATTTGGGACGAGGTGATAAACCCCAGATTTAACACCAATTCTCTCTTTCCATTTCCCTTTTACTTAATTACCACCTCCCCCCCCCCCCCCCCCTCTTAAATTTCTGATCCCCTAACTAATCTACTTAAATAGAATGGTTCAATACTCAGTAAATCCTATAGTTACTTCAGGCTCCCTTCCTCACAGAACATATAATTTTACAATTTATAAGTCGGCACGGAATACTTAACAAAATCACACTCATTGTGACAAACTCATCATTGTGTGGTCACTTTAATGTTTGAGTCTATGAAGGGTGTTTAGAAGAGATATGTATACGTAAGAGCAACAAGATTTTCTTGGTAAAAACGTTTTATTGTGAAATTCACAGTATTTCAGGTATTGTTACTCATTCAACTGATCCCACCTGATGGAGGAGCACGCAAATACTGAAATATTGTGAATTTCAAAATAAAGAAGTTGTTATCCAGAAAATCTTGTTTTCCCCATGGATGTTTGGGAAGAATGATACTGATAAAGAAAGAATATTTGATACTCAACAGTTAGGCAGAAAAATAAAACTGATTCACCAATGACAGAAAAAATATTTCACCCAACTGACAAATATCATAACATTAAATTCATTGATATTGATCTTGCATTGCTGAGGGAAACATTTTCCTAACCATCCCCTGGCAAAATGACTTAGGGTTACAGTTCATGGAGGACAATCAATAACATATTCAGTACATCAATGACACAAAGCATTGTAATTGCTACTAAAAGTAAATCTATGGTATAAGTAACACATACCTTGGATGTCAATTGTTTGATTTGGAGTTTGTGCATCTGGAAAGGAAAGGAAACATCTTTTATACATATCAGCACTGTGAGTGGCTTCTACATGGTATAATCTAGTAGCTATGATTTCACAATATCCTCTTTATGTCATATCCTACTGCATAAAATTGCACTGATACATTAAAGAACATAAAGGTTTGTCTCAGTACATCCTAAGAGAGATTGAGAACTTTAAGGATGTTCGCTCCTCAGTCACAGTGACAAAACTCAAATTACCTTAAATCATAATGAAATCAATTTTGATGATTTCTGATTAAATATTCATCAAAATTAAAAAACGTATTTTCATTTTGAAATAATTCACAATTTTGCTGACTCAGCAATTATTAATTGTAACAATCATTTGAGCAAGTTCTATAATCTGTTTTTCTTGGAAAGTAGATGTTGTTGAATGAATATGATTTGTAAGTATGCATTCAGGTATATTTTTAGATAATGGGTGGGTCCTAAGAAAGCATGTTTTAGTACAAAAATAGCTTGAATGTTGATAATTTAATTGAAATGTTTGAATAAATGTTGTGCCATAGCGGCTCAAAACCCACAGTACCATATATATTTTATACTTGTTTTTGGAAGAAAATTATGTTAACTCAAACATGTTTTCATATTAAAAAAATTTTAATACAGGAACTAATTTAAATTTAAGATTTCTCAAAAAAGGTCATCATTTCCCCATTGACTCCCATGTTAAATCTCTGACTGACAAAGAGATCTTTGTCATAAAATATCTCCAAAAAAACCACACCAACCCCCATTTTTTTGGGTTAATATTTCATGCAAATACACTAAACTTTTGAAAAAAAACAAGTAAGAAAAAAAATTTAATACTTTAGATTTGAGGAACGGACATCCTTAATTTTGTAATTGTGGCCATGAATGCTAAATATACAACTGAGTGAACATACAGCCATACAGCAAAGATTTCAATTTGGAGAAACCCAAACGATATGTATCATGTGAATTGAGGTGAGTTGGGAAAGGTTTTCAAGCAGCTTGCAAGAGTATTTTACTCATATCACAGCTGCTAGGATTATTGAAGGGAGAAAGCCCGCAATACCATGTATTGCAGTGTAAGCATTTGCTGGAACTAGCATGGTTGGTATGGTGGTGAAATTCATCAGAGTAGCATCGCACCCAAACCTTACCGCATGTATAACAGTTATATACCACAGACAAAGTTGCCGAACAGGATTCCAACCCCAGACCTTATGATCGGATCCTAATGTGCTAACCACTGCGCTACCCCAAACCCCCTCAATATGTGTGAAAAAGGCTTACTGATTGTCTGAGAACTGTAACACTGGATTTTGTTGTCAAATTTGTATTTTTAAAATTTTCTTTATAATCGACAAAATTTCTTTCATTTTTGTTCAACATCAAATGTTATTCTATTGAAATCTTTTGCAATATTTCTAAAATGGAACCATCCTGTGTTAACAAGTTTTCAATATTACATGTTAATTGGTCCATCAGAGAATTATTTCTTTAAATGATTGTACTCTTGGCCAGAGGCCTTCAATACTGAATAAACTTATTCTTCTTTTCAAGTTAACACACATAACAACCACTTATATGAGACCGACGCTCACCAGCAAGGACCATTATCTTGTGTCTAGAGGAGGGCAGACTGGAGCCGTGATGACCGATCGCCACGACGTACACTTCATACTCCTCGTTACCCATCAGCCCCGTCAACAGGTACTGCGAGGAGTTGGCCGGGACCACTGCGGACTGGATGAAAGTTATAAGAATATTTCTGTAGTTAATTAATGTTAGCGAACTGTTTGAGTGGTATCATAAAAGTTAGTCAAAAAGTACAAGATTTCATGGATTTTAAACTTCTTTACCCACATTTGATACATTTTGGTACAGATCCTTACACTGTTGAGAGACTTGTGGTGTCAACATGGGCAACACACAACAGGAAATGGGTACCTGGTGAAGGCATGTGTTGTGTTGTGCCTTGTGTTTAACTTTAAAAGTTCAAGGCAAACTGTACTCTGCAAAACTAATGATATTTAAGGCTACTCTTTTACAAATAATGAACTCACAGCCCTGTAGTTCTCGCTCGAAGAAAGTTTGTGGTAGATCCTGTATCCAGTCACAGTGATGGGATTGACCACAGGGCTCTTCCAGTTGACCAACAGGGTGTTGACAGGGATGGACAGAACAGACACCTCTGTAGGGGGACCTGGCAGCAAGACTTTAAAAAAAGGATTAATTGAGTGCTTAACATATGGATGATAGAGTTAATCAAAACATATCTGGTCACTTTGATCTTTCTGTAAGCTACTAGGTAATGATTCACTGTTACTGATTCAGATATGTTGTCATTATGGTCTTTCTGCAAGCTACAAGTTAATGATTCACTGTTACTGATTCAGATATGTTGTCATTATGATCTTTCTGTAAGCTACAAGTTAATGATTCACTGTTACTGATTCAGATATGTTGTCATTATGATCTTTCTGCAAGCTACAAGTTAATGATTCACTGTTTCTGATTCAGATATGTTGTCATTATGATCTTTCTGTAAGCTACAAGTTAATGATTCACTGTTACTGATTCAGATATGTTGTCATTATGATCTTTCTGCAAGCTACTAGTTAATGATTCACTGTTACTGATTCAGATATGTTGTCATTATGATCTTTCTGCAAGCTATTAGTTAATAATTCACTGTTTCTGATTCAGATATGTTGTCATTATGATCTTTCTGCAAGCTACAAGTTAATGATTCACTGTTTCTGATTCAGATATGTTGTCATTATGATCTTTCTGTAAGCTACAAGTTAATGATTCACTGTTACTGATTCAGATATGTTGTCATTATGATCTTTCTGCAAGCTACTAGTTAATGATTCACTGTTACTGATTCAGATATGTTGTCATTATGATCTTTCTGCAAGCTATTAGTTAATAATTCACTGTTTCTGATTCAGATATGTTGTCATTATGATCTTTCTGCAAGCTATTAGTTAATGATTCACTGTTTCTGATTCAGATATGTTGTCATTATGATCTTTCTGTAATCTACAAGTAACATTTTATATATATTTTTATTTTTTTTATTTCTTTTTAAGTTTTTATTTCCCAAAATAAGTATATATATATATATATTCATCTGTTAGATAACAATATTTAAACAACTGCAAAGGCTGGCATATTCTTGAAATACAAAGTCTATATCTATAGTACTTATGTAACAGCATTTCACATACTTAAGGTTATGAGTGTGGTAAAGGTATTTATAGCAGAATGAATTGAAATGCCTAATTGTACAATCTTCAGGTAGCTCATAAGGACAGTCATTGATATACTGTTTCCGATTCAGATATCAGGTCGTTTAATGATTTTCTGTAAGCTACTTGCTATTGATTTACGGTTTCTGATTCAGATGTGTCCATTTGTGTAAAATAAAAAATTTCTCACCCTGGCCCTCCTGAAAGCAAGAAATTATCTGATTGGTTGAGTTGAAACACTGCAAGTACAGGACGGAGATTGTGATTGGCTGATCCAGACAGAAGTCAAGACAGAGGTCTGGAACGAGGCGACGCCTACAGCACCCGGCATGGTTCCGTCCATCTGGCAATACCAAGGATATTAGAGAAGTGTCTCCATGATACTATTGAAACCTATAGTAAAACCATTAACTCCAAACAGAGGTAGGTCTGTCATAAATTCCTAAACAACCTGTCCTTGTACAAGCATTTCTTGGTCTGGAAATATTGAAGCCTGATTGGATGCCTTAGTTAGATATTATGTCTCTTACAATCAGAGACGCTGTTTCAATGGTTATCATTCAAAACGCCTCAATAATTCATGTATGGTTTTGGAAAGCTAAGTCATATTCGAATATGCACTTTGCACTTTGAGTCTGCTTTACAGAACAAATTCAACTTATCTAGTGACGACATCATTGCAAAGATGATGTGAGGTGAGGTGATTTGAACAACACTTTATTATTTACAAGTATTTCACTTATATCATGGCTGATAGTATTATTGCAGGAAGAGATATTGCAAAAAAGTTGGTGTTGCAATATTTACCTGCCAGAAGCCCAAAAAAAGCTTTTATCAGAACAGAGGTTTTATAGGAGTTAATGACGTAGCTACTTCTGTGGGGTGAGCATGTGATGATATTGGTGACCTTTTCTAAATAGTGAAAAATTCTCTGACCAAATGACCAATTTGCTGCAGGGGTTTCAATTTCATTTCAAAGCAAGTGGCTGTCTTACCAAAATTTACCTATGAAATTATTTTTCAATCTGAGTAAATGTTCTTTTAAAAAATCTTTTAAAATAAAGTAGCTGTAATTGAAATTGTATTCTTCATAAGCAGTCTAATGTTCCTTAGAATTTAATCTAGATCAATATAATATTTTCATAAAAACTGATTGACCAAAAGAACATGTTTCAAATAAGATGATCAGCGATAGTCATACACCGTTATCACAAAGACTATCAAGTATGATTACCTGAGAAACAATGCAGCAACTTGTCTAAATCGTTGGCGCATGAAGATAGAGGGTCAAAGGTCGACTGGTCGACAGTGGATGGAGCACAAACTGGAAGGCACGTCTGAGATACGTTCTGCTGGATACAACATTCTGAGGGGAAGATGTTATATTCATCATTGTGACATAATAAATATAAATGACAATTAAATTTTATCAAATAAATCAAATTGATTGCAAATGAAATTTGATTGTCTGGTTATGGTTTTCATGTAAGGAACAAAGCCATTGGCTCTGAAACTAATCATGATTTGAAAACTTACTTATATTTGGTTTTAGGCAAAGAATGAATTAAAATAAATATATAATCATAATCTGCAGGTAAAGGTACTTCTTAACAAGTTTTAACACTCTTATGCTGAAAACATGCCTGAGAAAGGCAATTTATCTGCTAGTAGGCCTGGCTGGCTTTAAAGTGAAGAAGAAATGAAGACATCAAGTTTCAACACTTGGTTGAAATTTTACCATAATTTGCCCACCCCTACAAGCCTGAAATCTGGGTCTAGATTTTGGAAGCTCTCTTAGTGCTAAGACAGTCGCAAGTACCATACCATTGGCCTACGACTATCTTAGCACTAAGAGAGCGTCCAACATGTAGGCCCTGGTTATGAAAAGGTTGAAGGGGTAAAAGGGATAAAATACAAACAGATTATCAATGAACATGTATCGTATTATATTTCGAATGGTGAAATATGCCAAAGGCGCAGCACCAAATAAAACCCAATAATGGTGCTAAGCAGCAAGGCTCAAATTGATAGTAGCTTACACAAGCAATACCTTGAGGGGTAAGTTGATATTATAGATTAGATGCATTGTTTGGGAAAAAATTGCATGAAGTCTTAACTATAACCAAAAAATAATAAAATACCTGTAAAGTTTGCTGTGGGTGGAGTAACTGTAGGAACAACAGGTGCACCTGTAATTAACAAATTAGATATTTTTATAAAAGTAAGAGGTGAGAGAAAAGAGAGAAAAATTTAGGTTGAAACAACTGCTTTCACATTCTTCTGATACTGAAGCATTTAAAAAAATCATTGAATGTGAAATAAATGATAGCATGTAATTTTCTAATACTGCTTAGATTGCATAGCTCTTGCACCAGTTTTAAACCATTGTACAAGAGTATTTCCACCAGCATCGTTGTTCTGGAAATATGAGAGTTTATTCTTGGCTGTGTATTCTTATACTTATACTCTGTACATATATATATATAACAACATTATAAAATTTTAAAGGACGGATATGGAAATGAAATACAAGGAATATGTTTCAATTTCCTGATAAGTGTAAATCAACAAAATTAAATTTCCAAAAAAAGTACCCAAGCTAGTTTCAACTAAACTGAAACCATTTGTCAGAATCATTTTAAAGGATTGAAAATGTAATGTTTTCAATTTTCTATACAGAACACCCAAAGTGCATTCCTTCAAATCTAAAATCATCATTTACAACTATCATGAATTTAATTGATATTCTTTAAACCGCTGACTTTTATTAGTCCTAACCATAACACTCTTAAACAGACAAGACATTAAAGATGTTTAGCCTGGATATTAAACAGTAAAGTGGATGTTGCTGAGCCCTGTCCCATTCTCATTGTAATGTTATTAATTTTCTATATATCAAGGAGAAAAACAACATCAAATGATACTTACCCTCTATTTTTAATGTATGTGTAACTGAGGATGTTGTTCCCTTTATGAAACACCTGTAATGTCCAGCATCTGATATTTGTAAATTTCTTATCTGAAGGTTCAGGTGGACAGAGGTAGAATCTGAAAAAAAAAAGATAAATAATTATTTCAAAATATTATCAGGGCTAAAGTTGGCCTAATCTGTTAACTTCTTTAGTGAAACTATTTTCAAGAAAGGCCGCTCGCACACAAACTATACCGATAACAAAAATTTATAACTTAAAAAATATAGTTACAATTTTAATCAGCAGGTGTCCTTAGAATAATGATAAAATGAGAATCACCTTACATGACAAAGAAGTATTTGAGGTTCAGAAAAAGTGGTCCTCCCTTCTGATAGAAGTTGATTCAGTTTTAATTTCTAATATTTTCAAGTGTTCACAAATAAGAACAAAAAGTTATTGATCTATGGAATAAGATGAACATGACAGAATATTCAAAATCTTATTACTATAGGATCAGGTGACAGTTCCGGAACAAGACAACTCGGATAAGGTAGTCCGCACCAGTCACTAGATAGCCACATACAAATGCCAAAAACATGCCGCAAATGTGAAGTATTGAACGCCACATATTGCAGCATTTTTGCGAGAGAAAAAAAAAGGAAAAGGCCACATGAAAGCAGCTAACACTGGCCGCATAAATGCCACAAGAGTTCTTCATGGGGCATTTCGACCCTTTAATAGTATGAAATTCAAAACTCACCAACAGGTATAACAAAGGCGTATTTGTTGTGCTCTGTGACAAGTATTGTTTTTCCTGCTGTGAGGTAAGTCATGTGTTCCACAAAATACCATTGTATCTGAAACACAAATTCATTTAGCTTTACATATCAACAATCTTGTAAAATATTCTCATTAGCAAAGTTGTACAGACACAAAAACTACAAGAAAAAGCGAGCTACATACTATTACCCTACACAAGTTACATAAAAATATTAACGAATGGGACTGAGTTTAATATTTCATTTATTAGTTGTATAAAAGATTTGCATGAAAATCACTGATGCCATTTCCCTGCCATTGCGGCACCATACTAAACAACTATGACATCAGGTCAATCCATGAACACACAATGTCATTATACAATTTGTAGTTACATTTCTGATTTAATTAACAGTAATAACTTCAATGGGTGAGAAATAAGTTATTCATTATCAAAATTATAAAATAAGAATACAGTGGTACTCACAGTTTGTAGGGTGACATTTTTGGCTTGGCAGGGAAGTATCACTGAGGAGCCAACAGTGGATGTGATCTCCTGTGGCTTGGTGACCATCTCTGGACTACATAATACTGTAAAATCATAAAATTTGGGAAATATGTCTAACAAATGAAACGTGAAAATAATCTTACATTTGCTCTGAACAGAGGATACTCATTTCACTGATATGCATCCAATCCATCCAATAAGCCTAAGAAATATTTAATGAAAAATATTCTCCTATTTTCTCCTAATATTATCTACTTGTTTCATTGACAAGGATATTACTACAAATAACACAGGTCCTTGCAAAGATTGACATTTTTAAATAGATCAAGCATATTGCTTGACAAGCCTTTGAAATTGAGTCTGAAAATCTTTGGAAAATTTGAGGGTCCAGTTAAAAAAGAAATTACATTAATCACAAAATTCCATACTGTTGTCTTATGTCACTCACAGAGTTTCTGGAAATGACACAAGAATAATGTGCTGTGTGTCCTAGATATACACTATACGATTTGGATGCATCAAAGTTACTTGTGCGATCATCAATGTATTTTGACAACACAGCAAAATTGTACACATAGGTAAAAGGTAAGACTAGAGTTTCTTCATCTGTGTGTGCATACATGTTTTTATAAACATAAGACAGTAGATAGTCAGATAGTCAGATAAGCAAACGATTTGCCACAGGACTTTGTAGGTACTGGTTCATTGGTATTTGCGGTTATGTCAGAAGATAGCCTTGAAAAGGCCCTTTTGAATCTCAGTTTCATAAATGTCTGGGAGAAGATATTGAACTAGTGGCAAATTAAACCAAAATACTGTTAAATATTTTAAAGATCTAGATGTTTTTATCTTTGGAGTTGAAATCAAATGTGCTGTCTGGATTTTAAACCACTGCCATCAAAGACAATGATATTTCATTAATGGATCTAAGGTCTGTTATGTTGGGCAAACCCTGTGGTCAGTATTGCAAACAGGCCATTGTTTCTGAACTTTCAACACAAAAGCAATGAATATATCAGATTTACTCTTTAACATTTTCATCGAGATCAGGTATTACTACACTTGACTATTGATAACAATAAACTTGAACAAATAAAATTCTGTCCAAAAGGTAACATAATTCTTTTTTAAAAATTCAGAATGGCCCATGCCCATTGTAAAACAAATATTTGCAGAGTTTCTCAAAAAAATCATTATGAATACTAAGAAGGTAACACAGGTCCAACACTTTTCAACTTCCTGAGAACATTTTTGTAATGAATCTTGTTAACTTAAAAATTGATCTTTCCTAATCTAATTTTCAAGTTCAACATTTTCAAAACCATTTTTGTGTCATTTTTTTTGGACCAATCCATTTTCTCAAGGAAACAAATCCTAATACTTTTCCCACCTTTGCTCCAACTTTCATAGGAAAACTTAAACACCTTTGTTTTATTACTATTTTAACTATCCTCCAGAAGGGCATATAAAAGATTTACTGATTTTAACATGTGCCCATGACAAGCATATGAAGTCAGAAACCATGTACTTGTCATCATATCAAGCAGTGAAGTTGACAGAAACACAATGCAACTGCCAGACAACACAGCACAAACATTTTTGTAACGTAACATCAATCAAGTTCCCCCTCATGTCAAGGAAAGGGATAACCCTGTCCCATAATTCCAAGAACACCCTGCAGGTCATTTCTGGGTCATTTCCTTTCAAGGAACACTAAAACCAAAACACCCTGTAATTTGCACAGTGTCAACCAACATCAATAAAGAGCCGCCTTTTCATGAATAAATCTTTTGATCAGCCAAATTCACCTGAGGCTATTAGCTTTTAGATTGTGGTCACTTAGATCTATGCTAAACAACAATGTGATACTGCAATTGTGTCATTTATATACTTATCGCTGTGTCCACTTTCATGTCTCTAATTCCATCTGACAGTTTAATTAAGTGGTTATATTTTACACTTCATCCTTTAACCATCTTAACTACTGCAAACACAACAAAATTTCCATTTGATGTTTGAAAATACCAAAGATTTCAAATATTAGGCCTAACTTAGATTATTGTGAATATATAAATATACAATTGATTATAATTTCAAACTTACATATTTGTCAAACTATTTTTTTTAATTTTACAAAAATATATCATTTTTTCATGTAGTATTCAAAAAGCAAATTCCGCAGATCTTCTTGAAATATTGTCTTACCTGTACTAATTAGGCACAGGTAACTAACAGCTACTCTAAATGTTACTTGTGCCCATGATATCTGGTAAATCATTGTTCCAACCATCTTCCCTCTGAAACATAAAAAAAATATTTAAATAATTTATCAAGCTAATATATGTAGTTACTGTAACATTGTTATATTTGGGATCACACTATCCTTCATATTTTGTAGTCCCTTGTGAGATTCAAAACCCACACCCTCAAGATAATGAATCAACACCAGCATTGACTGTACCAGTTGCTTACCAACTCGCCTATCTCTCCTTGACTAATATTAATTGTCATTCAGCTGTTCTTAATAACAAGCTATTCTTATAGAAGTAAGCTTTATTTGTAATGAATAGATAAATGGTACAATATGTTTTGATGCTTCTCTGGTGTATAGAATGCATGGATATTGAGCCATATTGTAAATGAAATGTCAAGGACAGTGAGTGCATGAGTAATAATATGATTGACTTTTATACAAACTATTGAAGCAAACCAAACCTATTTATCACCCACAAGGGTAAACATATTGGGGTTTATATTTTTGATACGATGCCCTAGGGCAAATGTCACTTTTCACTGTGACGTCACTTCATAAACAATGCTTTGATGTCACACTTCGACTATGACATTGAGTTCCATATGCCATGACGACAGGTAATTCTGTGCTTGGAGGTTGATTTTGATTGTTTGATTTCGCAACTTTGGTAATAAACAGAATATGATATTCATGACCATGACATACTAAGTTTACAACACTCATGCCTAAATATCAGTGTAACTGTAACTAATATCAAGGCACACGAGGCATAAACAAAGTAATTGTCATTGACATTCATTTGATATCCTCTATTTAAGGATCAATCAAAGGAAACATTCGAAAATCTGGTCAATGACGAACAATTTCTGACAAATAAAGGCCACTCACTCCCTAAAGCTATTCAGATATGATCCATCTCAGGAGATTATCAGATATACAGTCATACATATTTCCTGTATGACAAGCTTGTGTATGAATGTTTCATTTTTAACCAGGTATCCACCTACAGAAATTAACCAATGAGAGAAAATAACTTCTCTTTATTTCAAATAATCAAAATCATTTGAAAGACTATTGTTAGAAATGGTAATATTTGATGTGTATGGTTAAACAAATAGATATAAAGTATACATAGATAGTTTATGGATGTGAAAATCCCAACCAAAAGTGTCTCTGTTAAATTTACAAAGGAAAGAACATACTAAAGTTATATAAACTTATTAGCATAAAGAATTACACGAATTTCACATAAAAACAGAACTAGTTTTTAAACTATGACATTTCACCAGACATCCCACTGGGTGAAATCCATAAATCCTAAAAATGTTATTGCGATGTCATTTGCAATTTACGCATCTCATTATCTTGAAACCATGAAATGAACTAGGAAGTTAAAATCATAAGCCTTTTAAAATTATGAATATAAAAAGTTTAAAAAAGGATGTGTGTTGTCTGAAGTTATTCACCCATGTGATCACACTAGCATGGATTTTTAAAAGTATTTAGTGATGAAAGTGTTGACATTTTACACTCAACATTGCAAAAGAGTCTTAAAATTTTGGAAAACTGTGTCCCAGTAAACAGTATTTGGGTCATATTCAAATATTTCAGCATATATAAAGTTTTCAGCTTGTAATAGGACTGGGGATTGTGTTGAATTTTCTTTCATGGAAAGCCAATTAGTCTTAAAACCAGTAGGCTCGCACTAGTTTCTGTAGCTGATTTATATATCAGTGATCAAGGTCGCCACTACAGAGCTGAATTTGATAATGACTTATTAGTATACACAATTATCAGCAAATCACAATCACTCAAGTTGTTTTTAATGCACAAGTTCAGATTATTTTTGTACATGTTTTTTATAATACTTGTACATAATAACAAAGATGCTTGGAACCAAATCCTGCTTTCGCATATATACAAAGGAAAAAAACATTGTGTTGGAAAAACAAAATAGAATTGAAATTGATATCTTTCTATTTCATTATTAACCAGGATAAATCTGTACGTGTAATAATTATCCCACAAAATTGCCTGAGCCTTTTAAAGGAGTGATACTGAATAAAATACTTCAATATTTGCTGCAGCAACACTTCCAGGAAAAGCAAAAATATTAAATGGAGCAGTAGCTCGTTTTTCAGAAGGATTTATTTCTTCAAATTTCCCCCAATAAACCTTAGTGTATTTCATTTCTATTATCTTCAGGAGGTCAAAACTTCTCATTTCTCAACTGATCATACCTAGTCGTAGGGGAAATATTCAAGTATAAAGCAAAAAAAACCTCAAGGTCATTTTTGGATGAGTACCTTTAATCATTTGAGCTAAATGGATTTGAATAGCTTAAACATCATGGTTAATTCGTTTTAAAGATGCTTCTTTTCATTAAAAGACATTGTCTTGCAATTTGCATCATTTTCTTTTGCTTTTATGAGATCACTTTATATATCTAAATAAACATGTATGTTTGTAGTACTGCCCCTTTAAAATGACAGAGTATGTTTCATGAAATGTCCCCTGGCTTTGATGCATGTATTCATTGCAAGATGCTTACTTACTTGCTTTTGTTGATTATCAAACAAAAGCCTCACAAGCAGAAATTCAACATTCCAATTACATGAACAGATACAACCTTTTCAATACCGACCCAAAAGATTTACTTCTGTCTGCCCTTAAGATAAGTTTCCAAAATTATGTTCGACTCATTGGCATGTGCCAAGCATTTCTCAATCAAAACTCATGACACACTGTTCTGATTATCACTATACTGACCAATTTAGCATTAAAGGGCCAGTAGCGCATCTTTTTAGATAAATAAATACATTGATCTCACAAAAACAAAAAAGAATGTTTCCAATTGCTTGATAATGATTTTTAACCATAATAAGCAGTATTGAACCAAATGTACGATGGTCAGTTAAGCTATGCGAATCCTTAAACCTACCTTAAATGATTAATAGGTGTTCACACAAAGATGACCGCCTGTGGTTTTTATTCAATACTTGATTATTTCCTTCAGGACTAAAAATGTTGAGTAATGATATGTTTTGACTCCCTGAAGACAAACCTTTTTGCAGACACTAAAGATGTTTATTGAAGAAAATAGAAAAAAATTTCAAGTTACATGCTATGACCCTTTCAGATGTTCATTTTAAGAAACAGTAAGTACCTCTTGATAAAATAACACCATTGACAAGGTTTTGCATATTTGACCAAATTAACATACTCAACATCACAGTTGAATTATAACCTATATTTCTTACTTAACAAAGACTGCATGTTTCTTTGTCCTCTATTGCAATACCCTTTTTTTAATTCTATTCCAATCCATCTTTATATCCTTAAAAGTGCACCTTCGTATTAAGACAGAGGTTTATGGAATTTATGACAGAGCTTACCATCTGTGGGGAGAGAATGTATGATTGTTTACTTCAATGAACTTTTCTGTAACTCATTGCTTATTTTATGACAAATTCATATAACAACATCATGCTTCAAAGATACAAGTTCTACCGATGAAAGACTACACACCTTTTTATCCTGTGAGTTATTAAATAAAATATCCTTAAAAGGTTTGTCCAATGCATTATTTCACTACGCTGAATAATTTTTGAGAATTCAAAATCTTTGCATTAACATTTTTAACAAATAATGTTTTCATCGTGAGGCAATTTGGTCCATGACACATTACTCTTATGCAAATGTACAAGTCACGATTAAAAAATTTTATTTCTAGTGAAAAGTTATATGAGACAGGTTTCCAATATATAACTTTAAAACTATAAATAATGTTTTAGCATTTAAAATCATAGCATTTAACATTTTTAACAAATGATTTACTGTTTCTAAGGTAATTTGGTACATAATCTAAGTCAGATATATACATGTATGATTTTAGGCTGCCTTAAAATAATTAAATGTTTCTCAGGCATATTTTTTTCATAAGGATTTTAATACTTTAATTTACTTTTTATTTGAATATTGACGCAGGAGGAAAGTTTTTCATGTCTATCAACATTGTTGATGGCATCAACATAGGTATAAGTCATTTTACAGATCAGTATTTTTCTTGACAATTACATAATTTAGTTAAGCAACATAGTGACCACAATAAAAAAAAATTTAAATTTCTAAATGGCAACAAAGCGGTTATGCACATATATAAAATTGCAGCACCAACCCCGTGAAACATTTAATGTTTTTACTTAGCCTTATATGAATCATGTATTTCTAGTGATAAATGACACGACATGATCCAAGCCACAATGAGCTATCTACAGGGAACTAGAGGCATGACATTAGCTATTAAATAGAAACAATGTCAGGTTCCCTAGTTGCATGCTTATACCTCAATCACTCATTGCGTTGACATTAAGATGTAGATATTTGTGTGATAATCAAGAGAACACAGCAGTACACCAGGGCGAGAAATTAGGCTTGTCTCATTAACCAGGTTACTTTTGCTTCAGGCTTGAAAATGTTTTAGGTTCTTCTTCAATTGTGGCATTTTGATTGACAACACAAATCATTCAAACTATTTTTCAAGTTAACATCACAGAGTATATATTCATTTGATACAGTAGAGTACTTAATAATAAGCTAAATAAAGTGAAAAGGATACTTTGTTGGTTTTTGATGTTGCTTAGCTGAGAGTAAATCTAAAGTACAGTAGAACACGGATATAACAAACTCCAGGGGACCAACGAATTTAGTTCTCTGTATCCGGTGTCCGCTATTCGCATTTGGCCACCTTCTTAAATCATTTTGATGGGACTTAAAAATTTGTTCGCTATATATCCGTGTTCGTTATATCCGTGTTCTACTGTATATCTTTTCAAAAAGACAATAGAGGGGGCGCTTTCAGGGAGCTCGAAATCTACTTATAAATTCATTTTATTCAACTGACCACCCAATGGAACAAACCCCTCTTTAATAGGGTTATCATCTTGTTTTCTGGCACAATCAAGAAAATAGATTTACTTAAAGTAACACAGAGTTTGTTTCATGAAATATGTATCTTGCTCAAATAGAGCCAAAATGATATATGACATACTTCAATACCATCCTATTTTTCTCTTTGTGTCTGCCATAAATAAGTTTCCAAAATTACATCTGAGTTATTGGTGCACACCATTGTACTGTTTTCAATAATAAATCCCATCCTATTCCCTATTTATTGTCACTATGCTAACCGATAATAATTGAGATGTTAATTTTCAGAACAACCATTACTTGTCAATAAAATAACACCATTTATGAAGTTTGCCATATTTGACCCCCAAAACATACTCTGTGCCCCTTTAAATAGTAAGTATGTAACCATAAACAACACATAAGAGACATTTGACATTTCTTTAAACATGTTATGTTTTATCTAAATTAATCATCCATATAGTACATTTGTGGAAAGACATTATTTGTTTACTTAATTATAACTTTCTATATTGCCATATATAAAATACCTTGCTGTTAAGTGCCTAAATATGTAGTTTGAGTAGAATAACCTTTTTGCAAATTTTATAAAAATTTGCCATCGGACTATCAGCCTTAGTGGCAACAACCTAGCCACAGAAAATCTTATGGAAAGCTGTGAGGCTTAAATTAGACAGTTACAAATTTGGGTTTGTACAAATTTTGTCTTGCAGACAAAGTTGATGTTGAACAAGCCTGGTAAGGGTTAACTTCTAGAAGGTGGAAGTGCACTTGTTTATCTTTGAACCAAAAGGGGAAACTTGGGTCCACAAACAAACAAAAGGAGACAACTTAAACTAGTCCCTGTGACACGAGTTTGAAGCAGTCTGCCCCTTCAAACACATCACCATAATTAAATTTACAGCCAGCATATTTCCTTCTCTGCAACAGCAAATATGTGTTTTTCATTTTCAGTGAATCCAAATGGATATAAATGACTGGCGATGTCAAGGTCACTTAGTTCAATTATAGGAAAAGTCATGATGGAATTGTTTTGCTCAAAACCACACTTTTTTATGTTTTCATGCTAAAATTTCTGTTAACATTTCTCAAGATATTACAATGAAAATGGAGTTATATATGAATGAACAGCAATATCTCTTGCACAAATTTTAAAAAATATTAATGAAAATATCCAGAATAACTCTATCATGGTAAGATTAAACTACAGTAACCAGTAATTTGAAAATAATTATTCTAGAATAAAACTATCTTCAAGTTATAACTAGTTTGGAAATTGTATTGACATGAATTATGGGGAAATAACATGACACATTAATAAGCAAAGAATGAATAACTGTTAAGTATGTGTTCAGTGTTTATCTTTACTGATTATTGCCAAGAGCAAAGAAAATAACCATTTTTCATTTGATAGATGCAATCTTTATGACATCATTTGTCATTGATTCATGAATCAGTACAGATGACAAATTGCAAATTGACTGAAACAACTCTCACAAGAGATCATCAAGATTTTATGTTTCAACATCTGAATTGATTACTCAAAGTTTGAACTGACATACTAAAGAGAACATTGATAAAAAGATTTGTTGAGCATTGCAAACTCAGAATAAAAACTATTTGCACATCTCAATGTAATACTGGAATCATAAAACAGACATAAATAACTTATGAGCATTAGATCAAGATAGGTTCTAATTTAAAAAGAGGCGTGTCAATGCATTTGTTTCACTTCAAAATGGTTTGCATTTTAAATTTTGTTCATCAAAAGTGCTTAAAGGGAATTGTTGAATTTAAATATTTCAAACTTTATAAACGGGATATTTTATTGAACAATAGTGATTCTTTCTGAAAATCATATTCTAAATACTTATGTGTCAAGTATTATGAATATAAACAAGTTTAAGTCATGATTTAAGAATCCAAAAGTTGACATTATGGAGTGCACCAATGACTGAAACATAATTTTGGAAACTTATTTACTGCAGGCATAAAGCCAAATATTGGATGGTAGTTTTAGGTAAGTCACATAACTAATATAAAATTAAATGAGACACAAAATTTTGACTTCTTTAGATATATATTGCTTTTTTTGCAAATATCATTCAAAACAAGAAAAAATAAAACATTTTGAATTTCAAATTTAAAGACTCAAGTTTTAAGGGAGGCAATTTGAACTTTACTCAGGACATTTTGGGTATTTTGACTCTTTTTCACAGATAAAAATCATGAAACGTACTCTAAGTCTCTTTTACACAGTTGGACTGTGAACATCTTGAATCTCAAATGATGAATCCAGAGATTGAAATAAAATCTAGAAATCAATTTTCCACAATGTGTTCACATTTGTATACTCACATTTATAGTTTGACAACAGAAGCATTGTGCATGTATTGCCAATCGATAACCATTGTGATGTAAATGTTCTAATAATTACTGTAAGTAAGAAATATCAAATAAATACCATAAACTGATCAAATTATGAAATTTCAATTTTCTGTACCAAATAACAAAAATAAAATTACAATGAAGAAATTTATGCATAACAATTACTCAGTGATAAAAGTCAAAGGTATATGAATACTGCTGCATAAAAAATGAAAAATATTCATAAGATATATTAAAGTGACAAATAATGACATATAAAAAATGAGCTGTATATTCAAGTTTTTATTTTTTATCTCCGACATATTCAACATATTTGACCTTTGACCTCAAAAGGTCAAGCAGGAACTACTAATAAGTGTGACAACAACAAAAGACACTGTCACAAGATAGACATGATGTTTGGTTACAATGTGAGACATGATGTTTGGTTACTATGTCTTAACAGATCTGTAAGATTATTGTTTTAACAAAGCAATTTTTGGTTATGAAAGACAAAGCAGACGGCTTTTTTCAAATGTTCCAATGAAATATTAGTAAAATATGAATGCATCAGAAGGTGTTGTGTGTATAGAGTAAACTGCATGAATCCATTTAAGTGTGAACACCTTTAAATTGTTTGAGTAAGGGAAATGGATTCATGATGCTTAACCTAACTTGGAACAATCCTTGAATTGCTTTTATTCACTTGCTTGCAATTGATAACATTTGTATTCCTTTCGTGAGACCACTCAATTGAGGAGGACAGGATAGAATGCCTTTAATGTACTTGCTGTTTGTCTAAAAATCTTAAATGGAGAAAATTAAAATTCTTTGATTTATTTTCATTTCATTCTTTCATCTTAAAAACAGATTTTGAAATTCAAGAATCTTGCTATGTAAGCCTTAGGATTCGAAGAAGTAGTGTTCATGGTTTATAAGTCAAGTTTTTAATTTTTAATTGATAGCTGTTGATATTCATGCAGTAAAGTTATAACAATTTAAAGCTTTATATGTAACCTTTACAAGTAATTTCTTTGATTGTTAGTGATGAAAGCAGAGAAAAATGTAATTGAGATTTAACATTTATGTATTAAAGTTAAGCTGGACAGCCATTTCTCACACATAACTATAATTCATGAGGCGCTTGACGTCCTGTCTAAAAAAGGTTTGATAGGTATAACAGCATGAGGACCTACTTGGAGATAGACAGTGACAGCACCGATAGAAGTTGGTGGTAATTAAGTGGAGGATAAAGCCATCGTCGATACAAATTTAAGTCCTAAGGAACATCGGCTGAGAATTTTTTATCGACCTTTTATAATTCTTACTTCTGTTGTGCTAAACAACCATTAGTGCATTACATCTATTTTCAATATAAATATTTTAAAATCAGTAAGAACGCTGCATTATGCGCACATTGACATGACCAAGAAAAGTTGGCAGTGCCAGTATTTAGGGGATAATAAAACCATCCTCATGTAGTTACCCACCTGATGAGCAGAATTTTGTATCCTCCCTACATATTTCTTATTCATTTGTGTTTAACACTGATAAAAGCAGTACATCATCTGACAAAATAAATTCTTCACATTTAGCAAGAATGTTGTACCACGTGTCAATTGACAGGACCAAGAACAGTTGGTCGTACGTAAGAGATACAGTATAAAACTGTCTTCATCACATGAGGTTATCCTCAGGAGGAGCAGAATATTGTATCCTCCTTATGAATATTTATTACTTATGTTGTGCTGAAAAACTATATAATTACAGTACACCTAATACAAGACAATTCTTATGTATAACAACTTCTATATTTGATTTCTCACAACATTTCTGGGCTACTTCTTGCCCTTTCTTCAGGTAATGCCGCTAATGGCTGTAATATTGCCCAAGCAGCGTTAAACAACAACCCACTCACTGTCACTTCTTCAGGTAATTGTTGAAGATGGCGTTATCCATAAGATTGTCTTGTGTTATCACACCAACTTCTAAAAGCCTTTGCAGAATTACAGTACACCTATTTACGTAATACATATTTCACTTTTCACATCAGTAAGAATGATGTATCATTTGTACATAGGTACAATCTAGCTTATCAATCAAACCTAACTACTTCTGTACCAGACTCCAGATAAAAACCCATTTCGTTCTGTTGTTAAGGGATGAAGTATGACATAAATTGAATTTTCTTTCTCATCAAAGCAAATTAAACATAGTTTGATAAAAGGGAACATCAAAGCTATTAGAGATCTAAAATAATAAACTTTGATATGCTTTATATAATCAAGAAAGATACAAAGACCATCCCAATGTTCAATATGTATGCCTCATTTGGATCAAAATAAGAACTAAATAAGGGTGGTCCTTATCTTAATTTGTTGGGTATACATAAGATAAACAAACTCATACTTTTGTTTAGCACACTTTATTTCTTCCATTGGTATACTTAAAGAAATAAAATTGAGACACAATCTCTGAATTCATGTGAAACAGACAATATACTGTAAGGGTTTAAGAATGGATACAGGTTGTCTTATAACTATGGGGCAAAATGGGGTAAAAATTATATTTCTGAATATGAATATAACAGACACCATAATGAAAAGGTTAGGAGAGGATGCAAGTTTGATAAATGTCCTTTGATTCTGATTTTTTTATAAGGTTTATGAAATTAACATAGGACTTATTATTCTAAATATTTCTCATATGTTTTGTGTGATGACATCTCTCAACTGTATAAATGCAAGAAGGGGGCGGGATAGCGCAGTGGTTAGGGCGCCCGGCTTCGAATCCCGCCAGAGCTCGGCAACTTTGTCTGCAGTAGAGAACTGTTCTACATGCAGTCAGGTTTGGGTGCAATGCTACACTGAGTTTCAGCGCAGTACCACCCATGGTTTGCTAGTTCCAGCCGATGCTCGCAGGTTTCACCGCAATGCATTGCAAAAATGGTGTTGCGGGCTTTCTCCCTGCAATAATACTAGCAGCCGTGATATAAGTGAAATAATCTTGAAAGCGGCGTTAAACCCCAACTCACTCACTCACTATAAATGCAAGAAGTAATACTTTTAAAACATTCAGTGACACCGACACCATTGTATCATGCATAGAAAACCTTGACACACATACGTCTTGCTGTCAGACTGAAAATATTCACTCTACTCTGAAGTAACTAATACAGGACAAACACTTGCTGTATTAACTATACCTACCTCTAACTGGTGCACTGTGTAGACTTTGCAAGGCATATAATTCTTACACCCCTTAGGAAGTTATTTCCTTTGTTTTATTTGAAGGTTATATGCCATAACCACCATGTGCGCAGGTTGGTTATCTCATAATTACCATGGTCGGTTATGAGTGAGTACATGAGTTGAGGTTTAACGTGTTTTTTTCTAACAACATTTCAGATATTAAACACCTGTCGGTTATGAGATGTTCAATGTGAACAAACAAATTGATTTGTAAAATTTTGAAATTTCAACAAGCTAGAGATTTAACATTTAGAAAGGGCGTAACAGGGATTCGAACCCGGGACCTCTGTATTGTCAAGCAACACCTCTACCTCTTGAGGTAACGAGGATCCATGTCAGTTGAGGTACTTTTTGTTGGGTCATGTGTACACTGATTTCCCCCTGTACATATATAATAATAGGTAATAGGTTTTGTATATTTTTAATGTAAATGGGCTAGTTTTTAGCTTTAAAATCTAAAGCAGGCGTGTATTGTTAATATTCTATGTGACTCGTTCGGTCAGAAAACATAAAGCCGCAAAGTGTTAAAATATAACGTTTATAAATGCAATATATATGAATAATTTAGTTTAAAGTTATTTTACGAATGTTCCGCGGGAGTGTAAGCCAAATAATGACCTGATTGCCTCGCGTTATGGCAATAAACTCAGCTCGGGCTACGCCCTCGCGAGTTTATTTGCCATAACCGCTCGGCACCAGGTCATTATTTACTACGTAATGTAAATAGAGTGCATAAAATTGGTTTGAATGAAGATTGGGTGCATTTTAACTATAGCAGAAAAAATGTCGTTCAAATATTGAAAATTTTAGTTTGTTGAGTTATCACTTGCATACATGTAAAAAAAAAATAGATTAATATTTTTACTATATTTACTTTATTTTGTGATATCAAGATGTTAGACTATATATTTCATGGTTATATGCAATGTGTACAATTATGCTTATAGTGTTAAAACATGGATAGAATTAAAGATACAGTTATAAGAAAATTACACTAATACTGTATTCAAAATGTGCTTTTCTTTCAACTTGCTTATTGTCTGATTTACTTTGGAGTGACATGAAACATAACAAATACTATGCATGTAAAGTTATAGCATTCTCTCCCAACAGATGTAGCTCCGTCATAAATTCCTATACCACCTCTGTCTTAATACGAAGGTTTCTTGGACATGAAATGTAGAACACTGATTGGATGCAATCAAAGTTAGTTGTGCAATCAGCAACGCCGTTTCAAAATTTATCATTCAAATCCCATACTTAAGTAAGTAAGTAGTAAGTAAATTATTTCCGTAAGCTTTCCAAAAGCTAAACTTTATTCGAATATGCACCTTGCACTTTGATTCGTCTTTACAGAACACATCCTCTCATTTTGCGACTGCATCATTGCATAGGTCTATGTGACAACAAATATGTTATTCATGCTAAAATAATGCCAGGTAGTGTTGCAATACTGCACCGGCCCGAGAAACCTTCATATTAAGGCAGAGGTTGTATAGGAATTTATGACGGAGCTACCTCTGTGAGGAGAGAATGAAGTTATAGATGCATAACAGTTTTAATAGTGACATCATTATCATATCTGAAACATGACATTTATGCATTGTCAAATGCACACCTGTCCAAGAGTTTAACACCTTTATTCTCAACTGATGAAGTGTCTTGACACGGATTAAATTTTTATAGACACGTAACTTAAGAAGGAATGGTTTGATATATTCTTCAAAAATTTCAAATCACCTTCATTGGATATAGCAAAAACACATCTTGCATGCATAAATGTATAAATTATGTTAATAAATTCTTGAAATAATGATATCATTTATTGTCACAATGACTATACAATGTTCTCAAACTGCTTTTGGTTTTTGAGATTGTACAAATATGTACTGGAAGCAAAGAAATTGTTTAGTCTAGTTTAATATATATATATATATATACACAGTTATATTACACTATTATTAATTACCTTCTTAAACAAAATAAATTTAAATCATACAGTTCCAAAAAACCACGAGGTTAATGACATCTGAAAAATTCTGATTACAACACCTTCTAACATCATTCCGTGGCGATATTTAGAAAAACCTGACAATACCGGTTTCTTATCATTTAACGATGTATTTCATGAAAGAAATATTCATGAAAGAAATATTTGTCATGATAAGAAACATTCCATGAAATCAAAATAACAAGTCAAGATGAAATTAAATCTAGAATAAGAAGCCACAATCAAAGAAGAACTTTCTGGTTGTCTAAAGATTGTTATTCAGAGCCATATCTTGGGACCTCCAATGGAAGGGGGTCACATTTCAAAGGGGCATTTTTTTTTTAGAAAATTAAAAAAGAGGACTTTTAACCCCATATGCCTGCTTCCCCCTCCAAATCACTGATTTTATTTATCAAAAGCAAAGTCTAATTCTGGTTTGCTGAAACTGAAAATCTTAATTTTCTAGGGCTTTTTCCTTTATCTAGTGAAATGATTTTATTATTGATGAAATAACTCTTAAGAAACTGAGTGTAAGACCAAGCAGGTATGCATTATAGATATCAATGTAATTTCTTCCTCAATATCATGTTTACATTAAAATTATGAACACCAAATTATTATTTTCAAATAGCGGCTCAATGGAATATTATTACAGAATCATGTTTTACTTACAATGTATACAACTTGGTATGAAATACACATTTGCCCATATCATCTTTGAAAAAAACATATTAATGAAACCATAATGCTAATAGTCGATGTGTGTGTTCATATAACATTAATCCTAATAAAAATGGTACATAAAGCATAGTCATGTTTTATGACTATCAAACATGACCAGTTCCGCATATAGCCTTATAAAAAGCGTGCGTGACATGTACCATAGTGTATGACATGATTGTAAGAGAACTGCGTACCTGTAGTACTTGCAGAAATACAGCCAACCCGTTTTCGTCAAGACAGTCGTGTTAGGATCGGGCTTCTGTCAGTTTACTCCCATCACGCTAAACGTAGATATCACACTGCTGATCCCTTTAAACAGTAGCACAGGTAATAAACAGGTTCCTAGAATCCAGTAATTTCCTTTTCTCAGATTGAAACTTTATACCACAGAGACACTCAGATTCAGGTAAGATCGCACCTGTTCAGGTGTAAATGTAAGAGGAAATGTCTTCACTGAGTAGCCTGTCGTCTCTGTTTAAGAAGGGAGTTGTGACGAACCAGGCCAGGTAAGACCAGGTTGACGAGTGGTATATGGTCACCTGAGGATCTACTGGACCGTGACAACCATAACGCTGGTCCTTTTTACCTGAGCGCTGTCAAATTTACCTGAGTCACACGCGCCCTCTGTTTATCAAGGGAGGTAATTCATGCACAATCGACAGAAATCACGTTTGGCCAGGTAAACAGAGTTGCTTTCAATGCTAAAAGATAACCATTAAGTAGATCCGTTGTTGAAAGAAAATAAAGACGGCGATATATAACTGGGCTTTGACTTCTCATTTGTTATACAATTCGCTTAAAATCAATTACGTTTCCAAATAAAAAGCGTATGAAGTCTTTAGGGAGAACAGCTATTCGAATCTCAAAAGATAATGGGATACTTATGCGATTTTAGAACGACGCAAGTGTATTTAGCGACAATACATGGATTTTTATACAATTGTATAAAAGGACAATGCCACAAATATTTATTTCCCTCTTCAACCTCTATGTGAATGAAAATATTTTGAGTGGATAATATTTGCTAAATCACTAACACACTTACTTCTACTTCTGTCTTGTAATGGCACCATCAACCAGTTGATTGATTTGTCATGTGACGTTAGCATGACCTTACAATTGTGTATGGAACAGTAAAACATGTCAGTATCTAAGCCGGTACTTATACACATGTGTATCTGCTAAAGAACTGCTTGTTAAGCGTTTAAAGTTAGTAGCTTTACAACATCGCTTGATGACGCCTGACTCCTGTGTCAAGGACTAAGGAATACTTATTGCTTAGCCATGAAATGGTGACGATGATGGGGTAGAAAATAGTGTTTATACTTCACGAAACGGTAGAAGGTTCATTTCCAACAGCATGCGTTGTAACGTAGAGGGTTACAGTACGTTTTATAACATCACGGAACACGTAAACTTAGACAAACATACAGTGTCTGTATTTTCGGTTTAAAACAGTTTTTTGAATTTAGTAAAAAGGATTCCTGATCAATACTTACATCCTAGAGCGGAGGTATCTAGACTTGCCAACATTTTCTAGACTTAAGTAGGCTCCTTTATTTTTCGCTGAAGGTCTGCATGATGTATACCAACTGTACGAGTGTTCTTCATATAGAGAAGGGTTGTCCATATTATAAAAAATGAGTCCTGATCAATACTTACATCCTAGGTCTGAGGTAGCTATAGACTTGCCAACATTTTCTAGACTTAAGTAGGCTCCTTTATTTTTTTGCTTTAGGGTCTGCATGATGTTCTATAGTACACCAACTGTACGAGTGTACTCATACAGAGAAGGGTTGTCAACCTTTATCACACGTGGTATCGTTACAAAGTACACCACAACATACATTGTATTGTGAAGAGGTTGTACATTTATACAACTTTATATATATGTTCATCGATAACCCTTTGTAGACAAACGACATTCACTGAATTGTAGATGGTTGTACATACATTTATACCACGTCGTATAACGGATAGACATTTCGTATACAATCAACATATGTTGTATTGTAAAGAGGTTGTACATATATACCATGTCATAGATATTGATAAGAATTTGAAAACAACAACGTACGTTGTGTAAAGAGGTTGTACATTCATACCACGGAATATAAATGGACAAGCATGTTTTATTCAAACAACATATACTTTGAACTGTATATAGGTTTTACATTGATACCATTTCATATGCATGTGTACAACCAACAATATATGTTGTAATGTAATGATCTTGTTCATTTATACCACATAATATATATATATATCATTTCCAGACTTTTGTTTTATATATATATATATATATATATATCGATAAGCGTCTGTACACTTTAAACAAACTTTGTAATGAAAAGAGGTTGCAATTAACCACGCGTCCTATATGTAGAAGCATTTGTACACCAACACCTTGCGTTGTAATGCAAAGCGATGGTACATTTATAACATACGCAGCATCGTTTAAACCTTGTACAACAAAAATTGAAGATGTCAGTTGAAGAAAAGGTTCATTCATACAATATCTTTAAATATAACGATTTACATTACAAATCCCATTCAATACTACAACCCTTGCATTTTCATAGCAATGTTTACTCCTGAAACAAAGGTAGTTTGTTTTATTTCATAACACCATGTACATAATTTCAAAGAAAGTTTCCTTCGACCATGATTGTTCATGTATGCAGACATCTGCCGTCTTGATGAAATGTCAATACACGAGGAGGGTTCAATTCCTCTAAACATAATGGTTTGCAGATGGTGTAAATTTACTCCCATTTCTAACGATATCATCGTTTACGCATGGCTACGCCACTTGCACAGTGTGTGCTCATTGTACAGTTGCTGAACAAAAGTTTGTTGTGTTGTTATGTTGTGGAATATCATGTATATAGCTGTTTACTGAACTTCGACCCATCAAATCATCTTTCTGTCAAACTAAGGATTTTTTTCGGAGATGAATAAACCACACTTATTCACTGTCACACTTGAACTCATTTGACAAGGATTTGTGAAAATGTGGAATCCAAAATGCAAAAATTGATTTTTAAAAATGTTCTTATAAAAGTTTCATTTAAAGATAGTATTTGTAAATAACTTAATATAAGTCATACCGTATACGATAAATAACTATATATATTTTAGATAGGAAATTTGTTAAGTTTATATTTATTGGAAGAATTATGAAAATGTGATCCTTTTCCTTTTTACTCCATGCCTTTTTTGGGTGATACCATAATTGTCTCCCTTTACACATATATTCACTTGTGTTTTTAGTGGAGATCAGAACCCTTATCATATTGATCCCAAAATATGGACTGTATTTTTTTCTGAATAAGAATGTTGAACATTTTCAAAAATGATGATTTTCCATACATAATAATGAACAGTGTAACCAACTTTTGTTCGGCAGCTGTAGACTTTACACATATGTTCTATTTAGAAAATATATTTCTGCACGCAATGCGTATATTACGTGTTTATGCTCTGGTGAATACTTTGAACAAAGCGATTAAAGTCGACAAGCGCTGCATGTTTGACTTTATCTTTTTCTTATGCTGAACACTATGTGGTTCTAGATCATTACAGGTAACAACGCCATATTTCTGGATAGTTCACCTTTAGAGCAAAGTTATTTTAAGAGGACAACAAGCGCCTAAAACACCAAAATGTCCTCCTTAGGGTTTTAGGCAATTGATTGTCGACTTCATATGTTTCTAGACTGTTATTTTCGGCATTACACGACCTCGTGCCTGTTCTGTTCGTTTGGGTAAAGCGAAATGAGAGACAGTAATGCAAATTGTTTTGCAAGAGTGTCTCGAATACAAATTCGTTTAAGGCATACTTGATGTTGTTGTTTTATTTTCATCTTTTCATCTGCTATCAAACAATGATATCAACATAGGCATCAATTAAATATGCTTTTAAAATCTTACATGAAAAGTTAAGGTGGGTTTTAAATCCTCTATTCCAAAAATACGAAGACGTACAGTAATTGAAAGTTAATATTCTAACATACTCACCATTAGGTACAGTGTGCATGTACTTACCTTGATGACTAGTCTACCCCGTGCAAGCGGCTCCACGTGAAATTAAGCATCTTAAGTGGAGACAGCCTAAAGCTAAATTCACCGGTTACCCTAAGACGACCTTGCCCTTTCCGAACGTCACGGCTGAGGATGTACGTAATTCACCGTGACATTTTCAATTAACTCCTGTTTGGAGTGACGGTCCATGAATATCTCTCTGAAAGAGATTGGGGTGAAATGTTTACTGGTGATGACATGCAGTTTTCAGGCCGGAAGTAATAGATGACGATGGATTTTTGTGATTCAAATTTTAAAATGCTCATCTATCCTTCATGTTTTAAAGCATGAGCAGTCTGACAGGGAAATCTTTTGTCTGAAACCACCGATCAGAGGTTATCTATGAATAACTACTTATCTACAAAAACATACCAAAGGGTATTTTTTATGTTCTAAGCCGTTTCATTTAGGTGTAATGATACCAGAGTATTCCATTGCGTGTTTTCAAAAATCATCAATGTTTGTGTGTAATATCTATTATACAAATATTAATTCCACCAACCGATAGATGCATAGACTGAAAGATAGAGATGGATAGTTAGCAGTTAATTGGTACACGCGTTATTAATCGACACATAATCCAGATGGTAATGAAGATGTACACGGGATAACATAAAATGTGAAAAGTATTTCGATGGTTTCTCATTTAATGAAGTACATGTACTAGTTTTGAGGACGTTTCCCGTATGTCAGGTATCTGGTCAAGCTCGTTGACAGAGAACTGATTAGCCTTGATTCCTGTTTTGACCATTCTCTCCCCACAGCGATACCTCCGTCATTAATTCCTATGCAACTTCGGTTCTAAAACGGCCTCTTCTCTTAGCTTTTCGAAGGCATAAGGAAATAACTAAGGCGTCTTGGATTATAACGTTTGAAACGGCGTCGCTGATTGCACAACTAACTTTGATACCATCCAATCAGGTCTCTATATTTCTATATCTCTGTTCATCCAGCAGTCCTATTTGGGTACCTGGTGTAGATTGTGTTGGAGGTGACCTTTAAGCGCTGTAACCGGCAGCTTGGGTTAGACCAGGGTAATAATGCAGCGAGCGCCTTGAGCATGCATTCGGTGTGGATATGTGCGCTATATAAATACTCTAATTATTAATTATAATTTAATTATAGACCGAGAAACGATCGAGAGGTGAGGTGATATGGGGTTTAACGCCGCTTTCAAGAGTATTTCGCGGCTGCTAATATTATTGCAGGGGAAAAGACCGGAACACCATTGTGGCTATGCATTACGGTGAAACCTGCGAGCATCTGCTGGAACTAGCGAACCATGGATGGTACTGCACTGAAACCTGACTGCGTGTAGGACAGTTCTCTACTGCAGACAAAGTTGCCGATCCCCTGGCGGGATTCTGAAATGGTCGTAGCAGTACAGACGTTGTATAGGAAATAAAGACGGAGCTACCTCTGTTGGGAGTGAGTGTCTTATGGCATGAACAACAATTCTTTCTCGGTTAACAATTGTCCGAATGCACATACAAAATGGTAGGGGTGTCACAAAAGTTTCTGGTCTGACCATGGAAACTGTAGAAACTCGTTAGTGAGCGCGCCAGTGACTCAGACGTAATATTGAAACCTTATTTACAGCAGACACAAGTACAAACATTGGTCGTTGATGTTAAGTGGGTCCTTTTGACAAAAGAAAATGCGTAAAAAATACACAAAATTTTTATTTGTTAAATGGCCGTTTTTCATTTCCAATTCAAAACAAGAAAATATCGTAATTTAAATGATAAAGATGCATCTTTCGAAAGGTGATATGAACGTAAGTAGGGTCATGAAATATCTTTGCTCTTTTTCCAGCCACAAACAAAATTTATTTATGACACTGTGTCACTTTAATAAGACCATTACTTAATGGCTCCTTTGTATTTTTGAGTTAACAAGTCTCATACTCACTCACACTGTATAGGTGTTTATCATGCAACACCCGGTGTATACAACTGGTATAGCTATTAAAAGAGTATTTTCCGAATTCAACGGGTCTTTTAACCTTTAACTTTTGGAATCCAAGTGATATTTAAATCAGGGGAAAATATCAACACAATATTATTCCCAATTGTTTCATCAAAGCATTGGATCGAACCGGTTATAAATGACTTCTGGCCGTTAAACTGACCCTTAGACCACGAACCACTCTAAGTTGAACTCTAGCTGCATTGATACTGACCATGACGTTATGCGTTGACTTCTACATTCCATCGAGTTGCACCATAACTCGGCCAAACGGCCTCGGCGTTCATGTTTCACGTGTGCGCGGGTTTATGTGACCTGACAATCTTGATCTCAGTAGATAACTATTACACGCTGTTCTATTCTAAAAGTATATATTAAAACTCCGTGTGATACAAGTATCTGGAGAAGCACGAAATGCCTATTTACTACACGAAAAGGATTTGTTTGAGCTGCAATATAGCGTGTGTCTGTCACGATGCGTTGCATGCCTTCGTAGACCGTGTATTTATATCAGTTGTAGAAGTTTCTTACACTCCATATACTGCAGGGATGTGAGCAAACCTGACTGCCAGAGCGGACGGTGTTTGTCACGGAGACGTATTACATGTGTAACTGTCTCTGTGTATTTTAAGGAGGAAATGTTAGTAAAAAGATGTACTTGAGATTCCTATTGTTGAAATTGCATCGTTCAGGCATGTTACTGGTGGCTCCGTTATACATTTTGTGTGTGTATTGTGCCACTTTTATAATAAAGCATATACAGTATTATGATATTAATTCAAAACATCACTCATGTGCATTCCAAAATGAATATTTCTAAGATATTTGATAAACGGCCTTATTAATATTTAAGAGGTCGAAATAGCATGAAACACTAACAAGTAGAATCTGTATTTGTGATTGCTTATATAATATAATAAGTTTCGAAAATTATGTCGAGTAATTAGTACGCGGTAATATGAACACATGCTATCATTACAATATGTACAGTAATGACATTTACTATCTTCACCATCCACGTTACCAAGGCACATATTGAACCAATGGATGCATGCAGAATTCAAAACGAGAATTTGAGTATGTCACTCAACCTCAACTATGTGTATTTTAATAAATGATAAATAATTTTTTGTTCACATCTTTTTATTCATTTCAGGAAGGTATACAATTTCCACAGCAAAATACAACAGGGAAGTCAGAAAGTGATATGCATTCAGACAATTTAGGTCACTGGCAAAAGTATAGTAACATTGTCAATACAGAGAGAAAGTTATATAAATGATATATAAATTAGTACCTTGTAATCTATCGAATTTAGTACCTGAGAATGTGTTGTTACAATTTTGGAAGCTAATCCTACCTGCAAAGTATAGATGTAACGCAGCAATTACTCGAATTATTTTCTCTCAGATACAATCAATATCTGGAAGTATGTTCCCGCGGACGTTGTTAGCCCTAAAACTCTTTGAGAGTTTAAAGGGAGATAAAAGGAAATAACATTATATTTGTGTCAAATACCAGGTACTTTTTTCAACGAGTGAGCGCCGCCAAGAGTGAAATGTCAATTTTACCAATATGACGAAATCACATAAACCTGGTATTTGATTGACATCACTTAGTATTTCGTTCCCTATATAATTCTAACCTTTGCATATCATATAGCTCATTTCAAGTAGCAAATTAACTCTCACATGCTTATATGAACTCATCGGCAAATGAAGAGTGTCACTTTTCATAATGTAATTACGAACATTATTTTAATGAAAGGTGTCGGTAAAGTGCAAAACCCTAAAATTTTGATAAATAATTCATTCTGCATTTTGGAGAAAAAAGCCAAAATGTGAGAATCACATGACCTGGCTAGTGGTGCAAGAAACGTGATTCAGAAGTCAAAGAACTGCTCGTAATAGATGACGGCCATCGCTTTTGGTGAACAATAACTATAAACCATCAAATGTCACAATAACACTTTCAGAGTTACCTCTTACTAAAAACCTGTCACTGAGAGCAGCAGAATTTCCATAGATCCTGAATTTCTTTACCAATGTAATTGGAAATTTCTGTTATGTCAGTGATAATCTTAAAACTATTACATTTAATAACATGCAAGCGGGTATACATTCTAATCGCCAAATTCTATTCAGAAATTTTTTTCCGAATCATTACTTATACGTTGGTTTACTTAATGTGTTTTCACGAATAAAACCAGATCCTATTATCTCTCATATATACCATGTACACTACAGAAATCTGTCCAGTGTATAGATATAATGTGTGCATTTACCTTCGAAATGTTGCTGTCTGTTGCATCCATAAAATTAAATAATGTAACCACACCTATATATATTTGAAATCCTTGCACCAAAACTCTCAATGTAGCATATAAATGGCCTGTAGTGGTTATCCATTAGGTCTTGCATGCACCTTGTAGATATATCCTAATAGTAAGTATTACACACATTTGCTCAGTGACAGATCCAAAAAGCCATTAAACTCATTTCTGTTATAGCTCGATCCGAAATCTTAGACATAGATATAAACAGAACAGCTCTGCCTAACAAGAAATTGTGCATTCCAAAAAAAAAAGTTAAAAAAAAGAAATTGTGCTTTCAATACATTATCTCTGAATATCTGATTAGATAAAAACAGGTTATTTGATGAATTAGGCCTAAAGGAACCTCAGAAAATGACTATTTCTTGGTCAATTCAAATCCTTATGTTTCAGGTTAGGTTGGATCTAAGGATAACCTTTTATGAAAACGAGTCTGTGGGTAGGTCTAGGCATTATATTTCCTAATATTATATCGCATCTTAACATACATTAACTAGAGGAAATGCAAGCCCTTAGAATTTCAAAACGCTCAATGAAATTTATGTGTTTAGTAATGATATGTTTTACCCTATGAAGGTACATGTAATTCATTTAGCATACACTAATGTTTATTGTGGAAAACTTGCAGAAATAATCTTTTCCAAATACATGCTTCTGTCATTTTTATATTCTGCCAAAAATGTGGGAATGGGGGGTTGTTGAAACCTTCAGTATATTTTACGACCGCTTCATCCAAATTTCCATTCCTGTCATTGGTTTTCAAGACCAGCATCATGTATAAATGATCCTTTGTTGTGTAATTTAGGACTTATAATCTGAATAAAACTTAATTACTACCTGTCTGTTTGTCTGAATAATAGCTCATCCATTCATTCACAAGCTCAGTACATACTCACATGGATAACAACACAGACAATGTCTTCTGGTCTCAAAGTAAATTTCCTTGTATATATATTTCTGTCAATTAATTTTATTTTCGGCACATCTACGTATTTTTTATACGTAACATTATGAATAAATCTGAACTGAAAACCTAAGAGCTTCGCATCACTATTAACTTTTCTGTAAATTTTTGAAACTTTATATTGCCACTTAATTAAAGCAACACTAGTCTTTCCACTTGTTAGCCTTGTAATTCCAATTAAAAGACCTTTTTTAATGATAATATATACTACTCTACAGCTTTTGGTGGAAAAGAGAAGAGTATATATAGGCCTCTACTGAATTTCTAATTACTATAGATCTTGGCCATAGGAGAGTGAATGTAATCAAATGCAAATGTGGATAAATTAAGGTTGTTGGGAATGCTTTATGATTGGCTGCAGTTCAAAATCATGAAGTGCTTAAGAAAGTTATACGCAATATAAGTTATAACTTAAATATGTATTTATAAAGACGCAATTAATTCTCTAAACGACAAAAGTAAAAAAGACTATAGGAGTGCTATATAATAAAACCAATGTCTTTAACTATACAAAATGTAGATAAAAATACCCCCTCCACCCTAAATATTTGAATTACTTAAGGTATAGATTATATTAAATTTCTACGCTAATTTCCCAAGTCATATTGCTGGTTCCTGTAGTTTCGCTATTTTTGACAATTTTTTTTTACTCATCACAATGTTCCGATGTTTTCCGATTGTAAATTAAAGGGACATAACTCTTATGTTAACTTCTCTCAAAGGAAGTTTACGTTTTTGGTACGCGCACATGTGAAAAGTCAACGGCAAACGACTTAGCTATCAATATAAAGGTAACATAACATTGTTCTGTACAATTTTTAACTTGTATTGTAGATTGACTTTTAGTACATATAAAAAGCTTGGTAATAAAATCAAATCCAAAGTATTTTGGAGATAAACAAAGAAAATATTTAGCTGAAGATTGTGCTCTTGTTATTGGCCGTATTAACTGACAATGCATCAGATAAGTTATTTTGAGCACTTTCAGTGTAAGCTACGTACGCAGTATAATCATGTAAAAGTTTAGCTTATTCAATTACATTTGCCTCGCCCTGATTTATGATTGTAAGAACTGCAGGTAACTCATTATATATGTTTATTTAGATGTTCATAATAGATAAAAAGTTTTATATGAAATAGGTAATTTTTTATTCAAATAATTGGTTTAGTTTCGATTCGTTGCTGATTTGTTTATTTTCTGGGGCCTTTTGCATGCAGCATCTATTTCAGAGCATTCATTAATGAAACTGAAATGAACATGCATTGCTCCGTGTGTAGATAATGAAAGCGTTATTAAGCTTCCAAATGTTCGGACAGTAGGTCCCAAAAAACATCTAGCGCTCTGAATCATTTAGTTAGATGAAGTAAACATAACTACAACAGGTATGGACAGCTCTTTCATCACAGTCGAAGTTCATACAATCTAAACTTCTGTGAACTTGTACCTTCAGCAGAATATTAATTACGTCAACAGATTATTCAGTGTTTGAGGTAGGCTTCGCAAATGGCCCAGCTTAATTCCTAATTAAAGCAATAGTTCAACTTAAAAGATATGGACAGAAACCTCCTTATCTGAAATTTTCAACTTATCGCTCGATGTTAGTGGAATGATTATTTTGTATCATTTTAAAGGAAAATGTGACAATAACATTTTTTTTTAAAATGAACAAAAATGTAAAAAGAACTTCAATGTTTCAATGCTATAGGATTAAAACTCATTTGATGATAAGATGTATATATCCTTCCAGAAAAGTAGAAACTTAGCCAATCAGCATGTCTCTGGCAGACGAGTTGTTGGCTGACTTGGAGGAAGGAACTGAGGATGTGGATCAGGATGAGGTGGAGAATATGGCAGAGGTGGCGGATGTGGAGGATGTGGCGATGGAGCCCGAGGTGCAGTCCATGAGGGTGATGAGTGTGGCCAAGTTGAGAGACAGTCAGGAGCTGGCTCACATTATGGCCAGCATCAAGAAATACTCATCAATGTCTAGGAGAGATAGTGGTAAGATGAGGTTTTCAATGGTGTGTCGAGTTATCAAATTCAATGATGAAAAATGTAATTTCTTTTTTTCTGCCTTTCTTTTATGCAGCTCAGTTTTGAGTTGTTCCAGTGTTTTTTATGCTGTCATCAGTAACATTTCTATGCAATTGAACATGATGGTGTACACAGAGATTATTGCACTTAGAAATGTGTTGCATGACATACTTTCAAGTATAATAATGCCCTCATCTATTCAACTCCATTTGAATCAAATAGAAATCAAAACATCCTGCTTCACTTGCAACAACTCTATACAGTGATATCACTAACACTTTATTTATATCGTCACAGAAAAAGAAATACAGGGATTCACATTACAACAATTGTTGCTAGGCTGTGCACATGTGCACATATGACCAAGAATAATACACCAAGTCTTATGACAAATTAACTTTTTAAAGAGTGTTAATCCCTGGTAAGATAGACTTAATATAATGATATTATGCATACTCTTTTCTAACATGAGCTTTTGTTATAGAGTCCCAAAATCATTTATGCGTAATCATAGTGTGGAAAGCTTAGTTTTTGCAGGTAATTTGTCTCAATTATTTTAATGACTTCTGGTAAATAAACTTAATAAACTAGATAGACAAACTTAATATTGTCAGCTAGAGATAGTAACTACTTTCATGTGTTGACAGTGGCCGGACCAGTTGAAGCAGACCCAGAATACAAGCTGATTGTAGATGCCAACAACATGACAGTTGAGATCGACAATGAAATCAGTGAGAACTATCTCTTTATCAATCATCTCCATTGCATTGGTATATGATTGAATATGTGACTGATGATCATAACTTGCTATAACAATATGTAAAACTAATCTAAAATCTCATATCTCATTAAGTTTTTTAAATCCAGATTATGAATTTTAAGGAAAAAAAAGGATTTAAAATTGTTTTCATTGTAGACGTGATTCACAAGTTTGTGAGAGACTTGTATTCAAAGAGATTTCCTGAACTGGAGTCACTAGTTCCAACACCTATGGAATACATCTCTACTATCAAGGTATGAATCAAGGGAGGAAATGGTTAAACTAAACTAAAAACTTTTATAGCTGCCTTCTCACCAGCCAATGCTTGTAAGTTCAGATAGAGCTAGTTAAATAAACATGCCAGCCTTACCTTGTTACTACATCACAGAACCAGTCACATTTTGAAAAAGGCTAGATTATCATTTTAAACTCAAAAACTAAAACTAAAACTATTTGGAACACTGTTTGGTAGGAAGTATCCCAAGTAAGGAAATGCTATGAATTCTATTGTTTTGCAGGCGCTGGGTAACAACATTCTGGAGAAGTCCAAGAACAACGAGGAACTTCAGGAGATCCTCACATCGGCTACCATAATGGTGGTCAGCGTCACCGCCTCTACCACTCAAGGGTCAGTCTGTCTTTACCACATGTCAATGCTGTTGTGGTTATTTTTGCTTTATCGTTTAGCTATGATTTCTTATATATTCTTGAATGGATGATCCTTACTGGTTTTGAAATATTCACGGATAACTTATGTTCAGAATTCTGAAATATTCAACAGGAGCCTAATTTTTATGAGGTTGTGAATTACTTTTTAATGAATACCTATCCCTGCAAATTAGGCACCATGAATTTTTACAGATGTCTTGAACCGCAGCTAAAGTGTTATGTTATTAGTTCTATGAACAGTCAAATTGAAAACCGTCTCTTCAGTGATCACAAATTTCTGTGGAAGTTGAAATAAATTCATAAATTTATTTTAGCCACTTCTTTTGTCATCTTATATTGGATTTTTGATGATATGGACTGAATGAAAAACCCTGGAAAAGTAATGACTATACTTTTGTTACAAGTGTAACAGAATGATTTACTTTCTAGAAGATGCACTTCATATGAACACTCTGTATTTTGCAGATCTATGCTTACTCCGGATGAGTTGGCTACAGTGATGGAAGCATGTGATATGGTATGATTAGTCTCCAGGTTTGAAACTGGTGAAGAAACGCCTAACCCTCAAGTTGCTGAATATTATTTTGACCAGTTTTGACCCCATGGCTGAATTTTCAAGCACTCGCCTTGCTACCGTTAATGCGTAATTAGCACCAGTGGCTGAATTTTCCAGTGCCGCGAGTCGGGAACGTTTTGCCAATATATGGTTTGTTTACGTGGCAAATTACCGATGTAAATATCGTTGTATACAAAAGTAGTCCGTGAATACCGTATTACAAATGAATGATACTTACCTGGCACTTTGAATAATTCATTTCACCCCCGGAACAGTTTCTATAACCGAAGTAAACTTGTTTTTAATTCGAGCACCGTAACTTCATAAATTCAAAGAATGCATGCGCAAAATCAATACGAAACTGAAGGCGAATAGTTCCTTTTGACATCGATATAAGAATTGTCTATTTTTGAAACTCTATAAAATCATTTAATCACCGAGTGCACAAAGACAAATTATCTACGGAAATGAAGCTAATTTATTGCTCTCTATTTTATGATAAATTTCATTATGATAAGCAATCCTTAACGAAAGATGTGAATTACGAAAGCGGGGTAGTGATAAACCCCGATAGCGTTCTGACCCCCACAGTAATATTACTAAGCTAGTAGCCCCGGGCAAACACATGCACGCAATACACTCACACATAATAGAAATAATCTTTATTTCCAATGTTATGAATCAAGTTATTTGCTTTGTATACATGCAACTTATATATGGAATTGAAGGCAATTTATTCTTCTTTCTGAAGAAATAAAACATAACAATCTTTTGCACTGTTATTAGAAGTTATTACCAACGCAAGTGGGTATAGCTAGTGAATAGAGTCTTTGATAATTGCCTTACGCGACAAATGTCGCATCATTTCCACACGTTTTTTTTAATGCAAAATGGGCAAATTACACAGGAAGTGAAGGTATTTATTTTTTCTTTACTAGAATATTAAAATAATAGATATGTACCACTTGGTTTATAATAATTTGCAAAGATGGTACCCTTAGGTATTTGAGAACAGATTTGATCATTGCGACATCACTTAAAGCTCCTTTATTGTCTCATTGTAAGTTGCATATTTTATGAAGAATTGAAGACAATCCCTTCCTCTTTATTGTGATATAGAAATGTTGATAATGCGCTCTGCTGTTAAATGGATAGAAGTGTAAAGAGCAGGTGAAAAAAATCGCTTCTCAGTTAACAAGATATGAATAGAGAAATTGCCTATACATGTATGTGCAATGCTCGCCGGGTCTTTACTGATTTTCGTTTACATGCCAATTTTATATGGAAACAAAGATAATCCTTTCCTCTCTCATCCTTACAAAATGTGCCGAGAAGTTTATGTGAAATGAAGTGCGAGAAAACTGTAAAAACCTAAATAATTAACAAAAGTTACATTTTTGCGGCACTTGCTGTATCTTTATTTTATATAGCGCATATACAAATTTGTATTAAATCGAAGACAATTATTCCTTCTTTATCTAGAGGTAATCAATTTTAAAATACGCCTAGTTGTTGAGAAGATATGAGAAAAAGAAAGGCACATGTCAAAATTGGCGTTCAGTTCACATGATTCGAATAGAGAAATTAGCTCTTTGCGCAGTGCTTGCTGTGCCTTTATTTATATTTTCACATGCACAAATTTGACTTGGAATGAAAGACAATCTTTTTTCTATCTTGTGATATAAAAATTTCCAAAATATGTTGAGCACATCATGAGAAAATTGGTGTGACAAAGTGGTGTAAAACTAAAAATATTTAAAAATCGCATTTTTTATGGCACATGCTGTATCTCCAGTTCAGGTAGCACATATTTATAATTTATATCAAATTGAAGACAATTTTCTTCTCTTTAAAATGAATTGAAATCCGCCCAAGGGTTTAGATCATAGGGCGTGCAAAAGCAAGGTGTGCTTTTATTGTGAGTGCAAACAATAATGTGCGTGGCTTGATAAGCTCGAGCACGAGGGGAGCAATAACTCCCAGGCCTATAGCAAGCCTGACTGGTAGTGGGGGAAAATTGAGCGTTTGTTATGCATGTTTTCGGTATGATAAACATGACCAATATCTATAAAACTTTCAGGAAATATGCCCCAATTATTTAGAACAACAACCAAAGCCAGATCATAAATACAAGCGTTCAACCGACACGACTACTGTGCAGTTTTTTTCTGGGATCTGCTACATCGTACCATTGCGTTAATCATTAAATGCGTCAGATTCTAAGTCCGGCTTCGGGGTTCGCTAAGGCTAACTGCGGTGTAGTTTAATTTCATCCAAGACGATTCTCTAAACAGTGGCTTGAGGGTTAGCAATAACAAAAAGTAATGTGATGAAAAAAATTGTAAAGATTGTTAACTTGCTATTTTACTTGAAGTTGATATTATTGTTTTGAGAAGCTATGAAAAAGCATATATTTGGATATTTTGTTTATACAATGACCAATAAAATGTATAGATGACTTATATGATATTTGTTGTGAAAAACCCAATAAAGCTTTATGGCTTTCCTTCCAGGCTATCGATCTACACAAGTGCAAAGTCAGCATATTTGAGTATGTGGAATCTAGGATGTCGTTTATATCACCTAATCTGTCAATCATTATAGGAGCGTCGGTAGCTGCTAAGCTCATGGGTATGTATTGATGATTTTTGTAAGAAATTGTGTAAATATTGAGGATGTCAACTCAGTCTGATTATAATCAAGAATGTTAAGAGAAAAAAAATTAAATTTGAAAATAGACTCTACCAGTATTCTATTTTTCATTCCACATGGGTCAGACAGCAGCCTCATTACTTTCGTCATCTGAAATTTTGACAAAAGGCTTTGGTGTCAGTAGCAAACCATATATTTAACTTCCATCCTTCTTTTTTTTTATGTGACGCTTATGACTAGGTTTTATATGCATTAAACTGGTGTCAGAACATGCTACATGTGGGGCTGCTGTGAGACCTGATGAAACCAGTTTGAATCCAGTTTAAACAAAATAAAAACAGACAGAAATGTATGTCATAAGCTACTAAAGATGGGTATCGGTCCTCATTTCCATATTGCATTATATTGCAATACAGAAAAGCGTATTGCAATTTATTGGTACTTGTCATATCTTAGTTTTTCTATGTTCTTTTGACTAAGAACAGTAATAATTGCTCAAGTAGACGTCGTTTTGTAAAGAGAGGTAATTCAGCGACTGGTTTCGTACTTTTAACATGTCTGTGCTTTTTCAACTTTCAGTAAAATCAAAGGGTGTTTTTGTTACGTTTTTCTGCAATTTTACACGGAAAGTGTTCATTCTAAAATCTACGTTATGGATATTTTAAGATGACTGTACCAGTACGTATCGTGGTGTTTCTGTATTGCAATATACCGATAATACCGCGCACCCTTATAAGCTACATTATCAAATCTTTAACATAATATTTGAAAATTAAAAAAAAAACCTCTTTATTGTGTAAGTGGCATTATAGGACATGTCACTCTGTTGTAAAAGAAAGCTCTCTCATCTCAGGTGTGGCAGGTGGTTTAACCAACCTGTCAAAGATGCCTGCATGTAATATCCTCGTGCTGGGCGCACAGAAGAAAACTCTCTCTGGATTCTCAACCACTGCCATCTTGCCTCACACAGGCTTCATCTACTACAGCGATATTGTTCAGAAAACTCCTCCGGTGAGTGTCAGTTGTCATTGTCGTGTGCTTATATAAGTGCAAGGAGAAGTTTTGTGTTTTTACATGCAGAGAAAACAACTAAGAGGTTTTCTTTTTGAGTAGCAGTTGTTAAGTATCCTTAATAGGCCAACTTTGATGGATAAAGTTCATAAGAAAAAATATCACCTTCAGTTTTCAGTTGTCATAATCATTGAATTTCTTTGCTTTAACACTAATTAAAAAATCTTCCCCTTTGATACAGCTCTCATATCATATAAAAATGTATGTTCTCATCTGAAACAAGTTATTTGAGAGGCTAAAGTAAATAATTTTTCATTTTAGATTAGCATATGTCTCAGACCAATTTCATTGTTGTTATATGTCCCTGATCAAACACATACTAGGATCTGCGTCGTAAAGCTGCTCGTCTGATAGCTGCCAAGTGTACCCTAGCAGCAAGAGTTGATAGTTTCCACGAGAGTGCAGATGGGAATGTAGGTGACAGTCTGCTGGCAGACATTGAGCAGAAGATAGACAAGATGACAGAGCCGCCCCCTCAGAAGTTTGTCAAACCCCTCCCTGCCCCCATTGACCCCGCCCGGAAGAAGAGGGGAGGGAGAAGGTGAGATTTATGCTGCATGGTTTCAAAAGTGATGGAATTTTTGTTAAATCTCTTAAACTATCCCTTTATTGCACCTTCAATTTAGGGGGAAATAAACCAATCACTCAACACAAATCTTCCTACAAAGGACATCATTTCATTGAAAGAGAAAACCTTGCTATCTAGACAATGGCATGGGCAGTCTGAAAACTTAAAGTAGTCATACACTCAAGAGGATTAAATACTGGACGAAAATAGGAAGGGATATTTGTAAACTTTGAATTATGATAATGATCATATTATTCTTTGACTAACAAAATGTCATTAAAAAAAATCAGTAACCTTCACTAATTTCTCCAGTATATGTGCAGCAAGAGAAACAATCCATATGAACTTGTTTTCAATTTGCCAAAAGTGTCCTAAATTTTTGCTCTTGACATATTACAATGTTAATGATGAATGAGAGAGGCTCAAGGTCAATTATTCCTCTCTTTGTAGAGCTCGTAAGATGAAAGAAAGGCTTGGTCTCACAGAGATGCGTCGACAGACAAACAGAATGAACTTTGGAGAGGTAAGATCATTAATGTTAATGACAATGCAAGTATGTGTATACATGAAATTGACAGTTCTCTAAGTCACAACTCCAGAAATTATCGTCGCTTAAATCTATTGGAAAAAAATTTCAAGAACAATTTTGTCCGAAATAATAATGTATTTTTTAGTATTTTTTTTCACAATTTGAAACATTCTACAATTTTATTTTCACATATTGTAATAAATATTTTAGGAACTTCGATTTTTTTTTAAAATTGAGATTATTTTTGGATACTTTTAACAGATTGAAGAAGATGCCTACCAGGAAGACCTTGGTTTCTCCCTTGGAACTCTGGGAAAATCATCGTCTGGGAAGATCCGAGGACCTCCAGTTGATGCCAAGACTAAAGCTAGGATATCTAAAACACTTCAGGTTTGTAAATCACAAATACTTCATATCATATCATAGCCTTGCATAGAATATAGCTTAATCTCTCCTCATCTTCTTTTGGAATTTCCACATGTACTGAAATGTTTAAGTTTCTATCCTCACTTGTTTTGAATAGACAATGGGAAAATGTAAATTCTCATTCTTATTGAATGTATAGGATGCTGAAATTCATTTAGGCAATACCGGCCAATAAGATTGAAGTGTGTAGATAAAAAAAATGATCTTTGGTGTTTTTCCACAGCAAAAGCTGAGCAAGCAGTCAAACACGGTGTGGGGAGGGAGCACAACTGTGAAGAAGCAGGTATCAGGAACAGCGTCTAGCGTTGCCTTCACTCCGCTACAGGTACGTGGACAAACTGAGATAAAATGCTATGTTCATTCAAGGACCTTGCATCCTCCGTTGAAGTTCATCGGGTATTGTCAGTTTGTACAGCATTGCCAATTCAGTACCAGATTATTCACTTTGATAACAACTTTTAATTCTTTAAGTCAGTTGAAATGAATAAATCTTTTAAAAAGTTAACAGTTGTAACTTTGTCTGATCAGGTCTCTACACTATGAGAAGCCCTTAAGTTCTGTAATGCATATGTAACAAGAAATTTTATAACCAAACAAAAACATTTTTCTAAAAGTTCTTCTCAAATTGCAATCCCCTCTTTGTAATTAAAGAACAAAGTATCTGTGATTACGTTCTATCTTGTCACCGAAGATGGATGTTGTTAAATAACTTTTTACTTGATATTTAAGTTTTATGGTTTTTTTATAATATTCACATCTTGACTAAAGATTGACTTAATATTCACATCAGTCTGATTAAAATCGACCATGTTCCGAAGAATAAAAGTTTCAAAATATTGACTCTACCGAGATTCGAACTCTATATGTGTAGGCTATCTTCTCCACTAGGTCTGACCGCAGCCTACTGTAGCGCACGTTCTTACGTAAACACAGCTAACCAATCACAATGCGTGCGGCAAAAGCATTCGGTATCAGTAGCTAGGGGCAAGTAACTCTCATTCACCATTCGTTAACATTGACTGCTGCTATCCTTATTTTAAACGCGATGATGCGATTGGTTCGCTAATGACTAGGTTTTGTATGCGCTAAACTGGTGTCAGCACGTGCGCTACAGTAGGCTGCGGTCAGACCTAGTGGAGAAGATAGCCTACACATATAGAGTTCGAATCTTGGTAAAGTCAATATTTTGAAACTTTTATTCTTTGGAACATGGTCGATTTTAATCAGACTGATATTCACATAAAGACATTGACTACAGGTGTAGGATTTGTATTTCATGTAATTTGTCAATTGATCTTTAGATATCATACATGTCATTCACAGGTGTTCAAGGATCAGAATATCATTATGTGATAAAGAAACTGCTTCACTTGTTCCTTATGTTATATCAAGGCATATTTCAAACTTGTTTCCATCACTTGCTCATTTAAGCATTCTCGGGATTGTGCAGAAATTGATGGCTTTGGTGCAGGGACCCCATTCCCATTAACAAACATATTCCAAAAGATTTATAATTTGAATTTTAGTATAGATACAGTTTACTGAAGAGCTGACATAGAAAAGTTTATGAAAGAAGATTTAGATAAGCCAGTGAGACTTGCATGAGTTTTATTCTGTTGGAGAACTTGTGTGGGTAGCATGAAAACTATTTCTAATGTCTTTCCTATTACGTGTATGCTGGGCTTTACGTTTCTTTGTTGTCAGACAAGTCCTTTCTTATCCCTGTTAATGGCAGAGTACAGATAAATTTTATGCAAGTTTTAGCAAGTTTATCATATTGATAATTGTGTATCTCTTCTTGCAAACAGGGTTTGGAGATTGTCAACCCCCAGGCAGCGGAGAAGAAAGTCCAGGAGGCCAACCAGAAGTATTTCTCAACAACAGGCTCTTTCTTCAAAGTCTCAAAGGACGGAACATAACAGGATTTTTCTATGTTTGATTGTCAATTAAATATTTTACTGAGGACACAACCAGAAAGGATCGAGTTCTTGGTTTGGACGATGGAAGAGTCTCAGGAGAAGGACCCATTATTCATCCGAAATCATTATTTCATGAGGTTGTTTCATGACAGGGTTAGAATGAGAGTATGTTGGGGGTTCTACATTACACTATTTGATTATCTAAAAGAGAACCTTGAGCTTGAAGCAAAACAAAAATCTTTGGATGCATTTTCGTGGTTAGGTACTGCCTATACATTTCACAGATGAGTTTTTTAAAACTCTATTGTGTTTTAAATGTCACAGAATTTTTGGTTTACAATGGAAGGTGATAATTATTACATCAGGAAGGCTTATTTTGATTTTACAATGAAATACAAAGGTGGTACAGTGATTATTCAGAGTGCTTGACCTGTAATGAATCTGAAATGATTTTCCATGCATGTGTTAATATATTTTTTATGAATGCAGGATGGTCAAAAAGATGCAACTTGTAACGTTAGGTTCTTTGTAAAGATAATACTTTAATATTTTCATCTTGTTATTGAATGAAATTTTCTTTTTTGTATTTTATGTTCCTTTTCTGTGGAATCACCATTTTGAGTTTATTTGGATTAAGTTTTCATCCCAAGAACAATGTAGCAAATAATCTGAACTAGTGAACGTACAGTGTCACGTTAAAATAATGCAAATAACAATGTTTGAATTCATGACTATTATTATTCTGTATTGCATATAGTCATCATCATTAGAGTGTAGACAATGTTGAAGAAATTTGTTTGTTCTGTGAAAGGCAAACTGGGAAAGTTTCACAATAAATTGTAAATATTTATTTGTTATTGTTTATTGCTTTGATATATATCAAAGTTATCTCCTTCTAGTGGCATTAGAATATAGTATGGTACCAAATATAAAACATTAAAATGACATTCATGACACAGTTAACAAAGTTTTAACAGAGCTACACGTTTTCCTACTTTGGCGGTTAAATCTACAATTGTTACCCGGATGCTTATGAGTTTAATACACAAGATTTGGATCTTCTTGATTGTTTTCTATAGAAAATTTATATAAGTTTTAAAGTTTGGGCTCCTGTGGCCCTTCACCAATCTTACAACTTTTACTCCCTATTAGCTAAGGAGTTTGTACTCAACATGTCAGCTTTCTATACTTGAACTTCTAGAGACAATTGTTAATAGGATTTTTGGGTATAACCCCTATGGTCCTTTTAGAGGTCGTAGAGTCACCAAATCAGAATCGTATATTCAACAATAGCTATGAAGTCACTACACAACATTTAGGTTTCGAGTTCATTATCTTTGGGAAAGAGAAGACAAAATTTAGTTGTTAGGGGGTTTGCCCCTCTTGCTTTTTGGGGTCACAGAGTCCTCTAATTTCCATTTTAAGATCATCATTGGCTAATGTACATGTACACAAAACTCTTTTTCACGTTAGTGGTTCAGGAAAAGAAGCTGACAAAGACATAGTTAATGGTTGGACAGACAGTAGGTTCTTATCAAAGCATGACTTGACTAACAAAGTTAAAATTTCAGCATCCAAAAAGTTTGTTCCCTTAAAACATTACCTCCGATGGTGCAAGGTCAGGAGAATATGGAGGATTTCATACCAACAGCCCCCTGTTTCTGTTCGCAGGTTGTGCAATGGGGAATGCAGGACATAGACACCTTTGGTTAGCATGTATACCATGTCTCTTAAAGAGCCAGTCCGTGATTTTCATAACATATTATTTGGCTTTGATACGAACCTAAATGTCATATGTTATGATATAAATTCAAAACATCGTAACTTTTCCTCTCCAAAAGACAAACATATGACAAATACTGTTATTCCATGAAAATCTAAAAACAGCCTTATAAATACACAGAGGCGGAGATCACACGTTCAATTTACATGGATACTAGTTATATAACCTGACAAACACTATCAACTCCAAACTGACCTCCTGGCGGCTTTAGATAAGTATCCAAAATTACGTTTGGCTGTTTGACGCGCGCCACTGTCCGGTATTCGATCATAATTGCGACTTTCTACCTTCGTATTGTCACTGTACAAATCCAATTAGCTTTAAAATGTGTCTTTTTTGGTAACAGTCGATACTTCCTGATCAAATGACACCATTGATTAAGTTTGGCAAATGTGACTCCATCAACTCACGGAGTGGCTCTTTAAGCTTGATAGTTTCGATAAATTTTCCCAGAAGTGAAGCATAGCAACCCTGTAACTGATTCCACTTTACCAGAAATCAGTCACCAAAACATGCTGGCCCCAAAGCTATGAGAATGACCTTGTCTGAAGATGGCTGCATTCTTGCCTTCTTTTGGCAGGGAACTCCACATGCTCATCCACTGAACTTTAGTCTAAAGATCACAGAAATAAAACCATGTTCATACTGTATGATTAGAAAAAGTTTTCTTAGGGTTCCTGGCACATCTTTTAAAAGTCTTTGAGCTAGTTACTCGTTCCTGCTTCTGAAGGGTGTGAGGAATTTGGAAATCTTTCGTACAGACACCTTAAGCATGTTCAAATTTTTTTTTCAATTGATCCTACGATTAGTTTGACATTATTGGTTTTAAAGCGAACATATTAGCGTCTATTTTCCAAAATGGCAGCTTTCACTTGTCTGACATTCTCGTCATCATTGACTAATGAGGTCAACTGTGACTTAGGGCAGTTTCCATATATTTCCGACCAAATTTAAACTGACGCTGCTCCCTCTCCCCTTTAACCTTTAATTTAATAGGGTTTCCTTTGGTTTGCGACCATACAGTTATAAAAACTTAATCACTCCTCGGTACTCAATTGGCGGAATTGTCACCCCAATAACCTGTCAACGAGCGAGGACAAGAATTTTGTAGGTAGAAAATTTAAATGAACGCCCCTGTATTCCTCCGTACTTCTAAGAATTGCCAAATTCGTAATTGTATCTATGTTAAATAATTATTAATCTCAAACGATATCGTATTTTTTTAACTCTTTAAGTAAGAGGACCCTGATTTGTGCAGACAGAACTAGGCTAGTAGATAATATACTTGTTGTGTGGAGATTCATTGAATGATAATCCTTTGATTTCATATGTATTTCTTCTGGCGTGGACATGTTTTGTGATATAAAGAATCTTTGAACAGATTCTACAGGGTACTTTTTTTCATCACAGGGACGTGTATCGCTTAGAAAGAACACTAAAAAGACAAAGTATGCTCATAAAGGTACTACCCTAATATGGTAATAGGGTAGAAAGGTAGTAGGTTTATGTCTTTCTGTAATTATTTCAACCGATGAACGTCCCTATTGCCTACCACCTTGCCATGTAAATACCATTGATTTAGACATCCAATGGCTCTATTGAAATCGACAAATTGTGCTGTTTACTATCTTCCGTAAGTGCAAAGAAACTTGGTATAATGAACGACGATCGTGTGTAATTGTGCTTTTTGGAACTATCGACCTTTTTTATTTTGTATTTTGGACTGTTTCTGTAGAAACCAGTATTGTGTCATAAGTAAAAATCCTGCATTCGTAGTAAAATTTCGAGTGAAGTCATCAAATATTTTGAAGGAGCCATACGCGGATACAAGTATGCTGATGTTGCAGGAGGGTACTTATGTAAGTTTCTAAGCATTGTTTAAAGAATAGGGCTTCAAAATAATTGTTCTGTTAGTAGGGGGTGTAGCAGACTTAAAGAGCCACTCCGTGATTTTCATGACATATTATTTACCTTTGATACGAGCCTAAATGTCATATGTGGTGATATTAAATCAAAACATCTGAACTTTTCATGTCCAAAAGACATGACAAATACTGGTTTTCCATGAATATATAAAAACAGCCTTATAATTGCACAGAGGTGTAGATATCACGTCCATTATACATGGATACTAATTATATAACCTAACAAACACTGTCAACTCCTAACTGCCCTCCTGGCTGTTTTCGATAAGTCTCCAAAATTATGTTTGACTACTTGACGCGCGCCCCTGTCCAGTTTTCGATCATAATTGCCACGTTCTACCATCAACAAATAATCTTTAAAATGTGTCTTCTTGGTAACAGTCGATACTTCCCGATCAAATGACACCATTGATTAAGTCTGGCATATATGACTACAACAACTCACGGAGTGGCTCTTTAAGGTATTGCAATTTTTTCTTTAATATCCAAATGTATCGACAATTGCAAATAACAGAAAAGATGCAATGACTTCAGGATTGTTTAAATGTGAAGGACAACCAAGCTCTTTTCTGGTTTTATTTACTCATCGTGTCTTCAGGTTCTACAGCAGTAATAACAAACAACACCGTCAGAAAAACAAACTTTTATCATTCATGCATGTACACTAGCTTCTTCAAACATAACCGAAACGGATCAACCAGCCTTGTATTGAGCTGAACTTGTCCTTCAAATACTGAAAAATAAAACATTGGGTTTTAGTAGAATGTTAAATTGGAACAGGGTTTATCTTCACTGTTAACCGTTTGTGCATCTCTCGTTCACTATGGAAGGGAATGTGTGCCAAAAATGAAATCATGCAAACTCGTAATTCGCAAGTTGTAACATGTTGTTCTCAACCGTGCAAAGTTCAAATGTAATTCTAGAAATGTCAAAGTCAAAACTCATTTTTGTATTTCAAATAAGAGGGATATACACATTTAGCAATGCTACAAGCTACGTTTTACAATTGGTAAATGAAAAATGAAGAGTTGTAAAATCAGTTTTGCGAAACAGACTTTTGCATCTCGAGTTTTACATGAGTTGCATGGTTATGATTGCAATGTTCCGAAATACATCTGTACACGATTTCGCATTGACCATATTTGGAAGTTTAACGAAGACTGCCGATGATTTCCGAAGATGATCGGTATTTGACAACAACGAGACCTCCCTGATCCAAGCTCCATGCAACAAAATCCTATGTTACGTTTCCATGGAAACGGGTAAAAATAAAAATGCAAAGAAGATGAAAACCCCAAAAGGCACATCTCCGCTCCGCATGATGCCCGTTGCACATACCAAGTTTCGTCGAGCTAGGTCTCACCGTTTTGGAGTTGTGCTCCGGAAACATTATCGGGACGGACGGACGAACGGACGGACGGAGACCATTTCAATATCCCCCGCCAACTACGTTGGGCGGGGGATAAAAATGAGATTCGACTTTGATATTTTTAGAATTACATTTGACCTTTGTAAAGTTGAGAACAGAAAGTTGAGTTTTACAGGAATGTTAGGTTTGCATACTTGGACTTGTCTTTTCGAGAATTGCATGGTTGAGAACGACATGTTACAACTTTCGAATTAGGCTGGAAACACACTACGTCCGAATTTCCTTGCGATCCGTCATGCGATGCGTCAAAAAAACGCACACCGTGTATTTTTCATAGAGCGCTCACACTACGACCGATGCGTCAATGCGATGCGATCCGATGCGATGAAAATAGGTGCTGCACCTATTTTTGACGCATCGCAAATGGAATCGCATGAAGGATTCCCTTATGACGTCATATTTCGTGTATATCGTGGGTTTTTTCCATTCATATAAGCATCCATTCCTGAAACTAATGTAAAGACATAGATAAAACGCAATGCTAAACGTACATATAATCGCGTCTAGTGTGTACATGACAAACGCATCGGATCGCATCGCATGACGGATCGCAAGAAAATTCGGACGTAGTGTGTTTCCAGCCTTACGAGTTTACATGATTTTATTTTTGGCACACATCCACTTCCATAGTTCACTGGCCTGATCATTATAAACATTTAAGATTCACTGGAGTTTAATATCTCGCATGCTTTCAAATCAATTTACGAACCAGAGCAAATCTTACCGTGTATATGGGACATATATCCTCACTGAAATATTTCGAAACAGCCGGGTAGATTTGAGCACTCACATTTACGTCATGCAATCGTTTGCATATTTCACAAATTCCTCTTTCCGTATATCCTTTCTTATCAAGCTCGTATTCATTGGTCCATTGCAAATAACTGAGATAGGCTGTGTCATTTTTATAGAGGTATTTAATATACTCAGCAAGTTGTTGAACCGAGTCAAAATCTAAAACATTGATGTAAGACATCGGTGGCGCCACTGAAGCATAATCAGCAGCTCCGGACACGATAGGAACCTGATGACGCCCAAGTGCTGCGCCGAGCTTCTCAGTAACATAATCAACACAGTATGAGTTCTCTAGGGCCAAATAGAACTTATACTGAGATAAAATTCGGATTGCTGTTGTGCCTCGTTTTAAATCATTTTCACCACATTCGCCATATGTGTCCACATCTAAGTACTTTCTCAGCTGTTTGACAAGGACTTGACGACGAACAGAATCATGACAGTTGCTAGCAACCCAGGCCACGCCCTTAGTCTTCTCTGTGATGTTGATTGCTTGTTGAATGGGTTTCTTCTTCTTTACGACTTTGAAGTAGGGCATGTATATATCACTGTCTCTCCTGTACGTAGCAGTCCAGTTGAAGGTGTACATGTAGAAAGATAAATCAATCTGAATTTTGGTGGTTGGCTCAGAGTTTTGAAGAATCCAGACTTGGTCAGGCATGCGAGTCTTTGGCATGAACTTGGGATCATATTTTTTCGGTAGATCCCCGAGATGGAACAGCAATGCGTCACTTTCGTTCAGCTTCGACTTGTCGTGTGTGAGTTTACAATTGGTTACCTCGCAACTCTTGAACATATTGTCAGAGTCAAGGTTCCAATAAGAGGTCCCGAACCAAGTACTCCAAAGTAAGATCTGAGCTGTTTTATTTGAGGTCTGCCTCTTGTGTTGAAATTTGTGGACAAAATTCCGGAACGGTTTATACCTTGTGAAGTATTTAGGGTTCCACTGGTATTGCCAGGGCACGGCCACCAACTCGTACAGGAGGCAGACGCTGATGATCGGGACGGATATTACAAAGAGGGCTCTTTTTCGAGTGCAGAGCTTCATTTTGCATAACTACCACTTTCAGAAAAACACCCCGTTCATCCTCCATATCACATATTTCAGTCTTTCACCTGCTTTGTTTTCATTTCCTTTAGTCATTTTATTAATATTTCATCCAAATGTGCAATGATTCTTTCACTTCATTTCTTCTCTTTTTTTGAATTACCAAACTCCTGGTACAGCACCTGAAATATATGAGATGACTATAATAACATCTTGCAGGATGGGCTGATTTCAAATATCAGAACTAAAAAATGCAAACCCTGTCAACACGCATATAATGAAATTGTCTCCGATATGTATATACTCTGTCAGATAATAAATTACCCCCATAACAAAAATTACTTCTCAACTTCCCCCGCTTACGATTGCACCAGACAGTCAGAACTCGTGTTTTGTTTGCAGCGCCCTTGTTTGTGTAAAATAAAAAGTCCTTCCAATTTTCAGTACTTTTATTCCAAAGCTCGCCTTTTAGAATAGATCATTTCAAGGTCACTCATTGACCACATGTCAAAGACAAGTCATTCAAAGCATGTTTCTGTCCATGTTCCTGTTCATTACATGTTTCCATTCTAAATCCTATAATCTCCAAAACTGTAATTCTTTCTATAACTTCAGCATCACAAAGCTTCCATACAAGTTCAGTAAACACCGAGTCTTCATATTTCAAATTCAAACTCTAACATCATTTCTCAAAGATTATTATCTTCAAACACTGGCAGATTAACTGAAACAAAATAAAAGACTTTTTTGAGTGAAATTACTCATGAAGAACAACCAAATAAAATACCAAAATTAAAAGCTACTGGGAAAAATAGTGAAGTGAAAAATATGTGGACAAAGGTTTTGGGTTTCTTTTAAATTACAAATTAAGAATTCCTGAAATTTACTTTATGGAAAACTAATTAAAGAAGAAAACATTTAAAAGGAATTTGAAATAATAAGCTAACTTCTTACCATTATTTCATGGGCATTATCTTTCTTGTATTCTGATTTCAACATGGAGTGTTGACTCCTGCTTCTGAGCAAGCATGGTCCAGACATAAAAACGATTAGAGTTAGCTGCCCTCGACTAAGTCCTAAGCAAAATGCTGAGTATAAACTTTTGATGCAGGTTCAAACCCAGGTATGAAAAGGAGAAATTTTACTTGAAGATTTTGTAGAATAAAATATTTTAGAAAAAACTAATAACTAAAACTAAAGATGAAAATATAATTAACTTATTCTAAAACAGTAACTTTGGCCATTACAGCCCTCTTCGGCGAAAAGTTGCAATTCTCATATTATTTCTCATATCGCGATCTGTAGAAGCAGCCTGGACGACAAGCACAGAAAAGTTGGGGAAATGCGGCAAGGCCTATCTTAGAAAATCACTGGGCCATGGCGCCAGTGTAGACCATGCATGGGAAGATGTTAACCTTTCCAACTTTAAGATAAGCAGAATAGTCTCGAACAAAGTTCAAAAACATTTAAAATCTTCCTACATCCACCATACCATTGACTCACCTATCTTTTCAACGTACATACAGGTCAAGACCACGCTGTAAATACTTGGCCCACTTGTGGTTACAGATACAATTGGATATAAATTGTCACAGCAGTTGCTGAGAGATATAAAGCAGGCTACTCACGGAAATAGAAATAAAGCGTTTATTTGTATATGTGGGTCAAGACATGTTTCTCTAACAGTTGTTGAAATAACATGAATTTTCCAAATAAGCTTTCTAGAGGAAAATTTTCTTGTACAGAGAAAAATGCAAAACAATTGTTAAATTCTGACACATTTTGAAACATGCATCCCGTAAAGATAGTAATACGAAGGATTTTATTAGTATAGAAAAAATAATTACATTTTAAAGAATAAATCATGTATGTGTCTATGTTGAGATTACTTTTCATTAGCGTACCATAGCTTGCATAGCGACGTTTGAAAAAATTATAATTATTTGTATTCTTAAAGGCACTAGTGCACGCTTTTACGGTTTAAATTGGCTATTTTAAGGTTTAAGAGGACTTATGCATTCACTTAAACTTTCTATCGATGCAATGAAATACTTTAAATTCTTGACAATTGACCTGCAATCAACAATGAAAAATTTTAGACAGCCGCTGTTGACTTGGACATATAAAAAATCTAAGATAAGCTGTGCACAAAACGGATAAATTATAGACAGTTGAACGCGCCTGAACTATTATTATGTGCAGCTGTTGTATTTACCTAAACTCTGAACTGAGACCAAAGAATGAATTATGTTTTATGAAAGCAATGTTGTAAATAAACCGATTTAATAACACAGCATTAGCATTGCTATTAGATTGACCAAAGCGGCTGCCGTTTCCGCTTTTTTGGTTATAAGCAAAATCTTAAGATTTCCGATATCGTAGTTCATGCGGATTTATTGTAACGTAACATTAAATACTTCCGGTCTTTAAAAATCAACTTAACTACCTGAATACGTAAATATTTGTTAAATAACTTACGAGGTAGATTACTTGAGTGAGGATCTTGAATAATATCGAGAGATATGCAGTATCTGTGCATTCGTGATGTTAACGAAATATTGGTGTGCACTAGTGCGTTTAAGTTAGACGTACGCGGAAAAAACCTAGGAGTTTTTTATCTTTTTATGTGAACACGAAGCATTAATTTCCGCATTTCGTTAAAACAGCGAATGATTTATTAGAAAACCCACAGCTTATGATATTATTTTTAGGATATTACCTTTAAACCATGTCCAAGCCACAGGACTTAATCGTTCAAAAGATAGCCACACAATTCGTGATTCCTACATCCGGGTTAAAGGTCAGCTGGCGGCCTTGTTCTGTACCCATGCCTAGAATGTTACACCAATGAATGTTGTCGGACTGCTTAATGACGAGGCTCCGCCGCACATACTACAGGACGACCTTATCATATAGGTCAGAGCGACCCGGGGCCCTTGATATACCAGATGTACGTGTAAAGTCTAATATAGTTATAACATAGCTGTAAGTTGCTAGACTTCATACTTCAGGCGTATTTCATTCAGGATGTCAGACGATCTAGTTCCTCTCATAGACAACAGTGACCGAACCATATCCTTTTCAAAAAAGGAATTTCCAAATATGAACTGTAAAGGGTCGCAGTGATCAGAGTTATGGTCCGGGACTCTAACAAATAACAAGTAAGACAGGAAAATTATGCATCGCGGTACATCCGAAATTAAAGTTTTAGGCGTTCAGGTTCGACACCCTGAGCAGAGGACAAGTTTCGCGTTGCGCAATGGATTTAAGACGATCAGGTTTCACTGTGCGCTATTTATGTAAGCTACATTTGTACACAGGCAATACCGGTTATTTTATGTCCGTTGCGCAACACTGAACTTGGACTGAACACAGATAACTTATGAGAATTGAGAGGGCTCATCACTTTGTTCCTAATCCCCGATTAATATGTAAATAGGAGATTACCATAACATAATATAAATCAGCTGCAATTATAAAATCTCTCGGGATTATATTTATTTGAAAACCACATTTACGACTAGCACTCTGAAACTTGAAGCAATAAAAGATATATTGCCCTACGTGAATATTTTACTGTCTGTATCACCACAGGGAAGGATATTGTCGAAAAAACACTATCTCTCAGATAACTGGAGTCGACGATTAAAGCAGCTATCACTGAAAAAACTTCGACCTTAAGTTATTTTATAACCCAATTAAGCCGATATCGGAATATTGTTAATGTTAAGCTACCTTAATCCCTGGCTGCTATATAAGAGGTCCGAATCTTTATTTTAGCTACCTCTATCCTAGGCTGCTATTAGTGGTACGAATCTCGTTTATGTCTAGTTAATTTTAGCATAGGCCTCCATTAAAGAGCCACTCCGTGATTTTCATAACACATTATTTACCTTTGATACGAACCTAAATGTCGTATGTGGTGATATAAAATCAAAACATCTTAACTTTCCATGTCCAAAAGACATATATATGACAAATACTGGTTTCCCATGAAACTCTAAAAGCAGCCTTATAAATGCAGAGAGGTGTAGATATCACGTACAATATACATGGATACTAGTTATATAACCTAACAAACACTATCAGCTCCTAACTGCCCTTCTGGCTGTTTTAGATAAGTCTCCAAAATAACGTTTGACTATTTGACGCGCGCCACTGTCCGGTTTTCGATCATAATTGTGACGTTCTACCTTCTTATTGTCACTATAAAAAAACCAATAAGCTTTAAAATGTGTCTTCTTGGTAACAGTCGATACTTCGCGATCAAATGACACCACTGATTAAGTTTGACATATATGACTCCAGCAACTCACGGAGTGGCTCTTTAAAGGTCCGAATTTTCACGTTTAGTTAATTCATCCCTGGCTGTTACATTAGAGGTCCGTTACCTTTTCTCCGACTGCTATTAGAGGTCCGGAACTCGTTCATGTTTAGTTACCTTTTCTCCGACTGCTATTAGAGGTCCGAAACTCGTTCATGTTTAGTTACCTCTTCTCCGACTGCTATTAGAGGTCCGAAATCTTATTCATGTTTAGTTACCTTTTCTCCGACTGCTATTAGAGGTCCGAAATCTTATTCATGTTTAGTTACCTTTTCTCCGACTGCTATTAGAGGTCCGAAATCTTATTCATGTTTAGTTACCTTTTCTCCGACTGCTATTAGAGGTCCGAAATCTTATTCATGTTTAGTAATCTTTCTCCGACTGCTATTAGAGGTCCGAAATCTTATTCATGTTTAGTAATCTTTCTCCACGATTGTCATAAGCTGGGCTCTTGTTCTTGTTAAGTTACATTTATCACCGGCTGCTCTTAGATGTCCCCTATTAGAGGAAATACGGTACACAAATTAAGGCGTACGACGGTCATTTAAAAAATCTCATTCTATCATAGTAACTAGTCCATGACATGCACCTGACTGTTTTATGCATATTTGCTAATTGATTACATTTCACATTCAACATATTGCTTTCTGAATAACAACATTTCAAGATCCATTATCCATAAAATAAATCCATGGTTAAAAAAATAGGCTATGCATGAAAATACGCTTGATTCAAGTATAAAGACTGTGTGGACAACTATGTTAGCTAACTGCATGCTAATGGCGATGAAACACTACATACTAAAAATACTCACTACAGAGGCCTACCAGATAAATGTCCGACATCTCACGTAAACCATCTCGTCCGGCAATCTGTTGTGTTCTCCTTGCTTGATCACGACCTTCACCCTGCTACGTTATCTTATCTGTAACAGATGCCAAGTTGCCCCCAGGGCTTCTCAGTTAGTGCAAGGTAATCGTCCCGTCGGAAAAGTCTTTTTTTTCTTAGATTGCGATACCATGATAGTTGTATACAATAGACTTTAAATACAGCGAACTCAAATCATGGTCACCATGCAATTGTAAAAGGTTTTAATATACGACGCAGGCCCGTAGCACCAATTTGAAGAGAGAGGGTCGAACTTGCATTGGAGGGGGGGGGGGGGGTTGGAGCTTGGTTCAGTTCTCCCTGTGAAAGAAGCGGGGATCGAGGAACCAAAGTTTTCACTTACTACTAGTACCTAGCTCGGTAGTAAGTGAGAGCTGATTCGGTTTTAAAAAGTGAATTTAATCCATCTCTTTAAAATAAATTTCAATATTGTTGCACTACATGAATTCAATTTGTTTTCATGATTGTTTTACCTTCAATGATTTGTTACAGACTGGTCATGAAAATAAAGACCTCAACCCCTGTGGGTATTGAGCGATACGCGAGTGAAAGTTCGAACTGATCAATGATTAATGAGATTAAAGGTCGCTGGCTACTCGGAACGATATATCAGTGATATTGCAGAATACTGTGCATATCTGAAGTCCATCCGATCGATTCATCACACTCGATACTTCCTGCTTAATCTCTTAATCATTTATATAACCATTTCAAACGTGTGACTTGATTTGATACGAAAAATCCGGATTTGAAACGAACTACGCAGATGTTAATTAACAGTAACCGTATAAAGTCATACTGAGTGTTGTAAGTTAAAGTAACAATTACATTTTGAGACTTTCAGATGTCGGTGAAAGTAAGTAAAAGGACAATCTACTGATGAGATATCGTTTCATCGTGGAAAAATATATTTATACATGAAAAAATCACAAACACTACAAATATATAAGTATATAATAATATATATATATAATATGTAATATAGATAAATATATCATATAATAATTATATATATATATCTTATATCAAATATATTATTATCATTACAATGCCGAAAGTCAGCTAATGAAACGGTTCCATGTATTCGAACTTGTCTAGCTTGTTTCCCATTGCATAACAGATAACTTTATCAGCCTGAATTCAGATCTCATTTGCAAAGATACAACCTTCTCTCCAAGTAAAGATTTTCATTGCAACCTCTCTCACTTACAAGAAGTGTATCTTCATTGACTAGAAATAACGAATCCCGATTGGCTGCAATCAAAGTTGCGTGAACAGCGGCGATTCTTCAAACCGTGAGAGTGAATCTTACCTTAGAAAAGAGTTGAAGTCAAGCATGCTAGACCGGAGTCAGTTGGTCATGTTATAGGAGAGACCAGGGTAAAAAAATAACATGTTATTGTCAATTTTGTGCAGCTGAACAATGATACAGAATATTTCACGGTTTACGTCCACAGCATGTCTGATAGACCATCAAATCTCTCGTGTTATTTTAACATCCCTTTATTTGTCTAAGACATATTTGTGAAATAACCTACCCTGGGCGTTTTTTCCATACTTTAAAAAACCCAAGCAAATTCAGTGTATGAACTTTATACTCCTTTAATGAATTTCAACTTTTTGACAAGGTTTTCAAACAAACCATGATGACAATTTGAATTTTAAGTTTTTGAATCCACATACACTACGAACAATTCTCTTCCAACAGAGGTACGTAGCTCCGCCATTACTTCCTATGCAACTTCTGTTCTAATACAAGCACTTCTCGGACTTCCGGGAGGTTCTCCTACAGGCAAAGTATTGCAACATAAACTACCTTGCAATATCTGAGCCATTGGGAACACCGTGTGCATGGATTACATATTTGTTGTCACACAGGGTTATGCAATGATGCAGTTGCAGGCGTAGTTGTTCTTTAAAGAAGACTCAAAGTGGAAAGTGCATAAAGTTTAGCTTTCCGTAAGCATTTGGAAATAACTGAGGCGTTGTAAATGATAACTTTTGAAACGGCGTCACTGATTGTACAACTAACTTTGATTGCAGTCTTCTATATTTCTCGACAGAGAAACGCTCGTATTTGAACAGAGGGTGGTATAGGAGTTTATACGGAGCTACCTCTGTTGGTGTGGAGTGCTACAAACACACCTTGGATTGATCAGTTTCTCTGTACTGAGAAGATTTACTATTACGTTTACGTGACACTGTCCTTGTCGTGTTTGTTTTCCTTTGGTCTCAAACATTTTTCTTTAAAGGTAATGCTGTCAGATCGTATGGGGGAAACCTGAGACTTACAGTACATAAGAACTATTTCTAAATTACCGACGCGAGTTTTTTTGTACCATGTTGATATACTTAATTTGTGCACCAAAGTAAAATGTTATGTTGCAAGTTTCAATAGGCCTACAAAAGATTATTCTTACCCTTTCATTCGTTATGGTAAAAATGCTACTTGTGAAATATTTGCAACTGTACCTCTAACTCCTAGAAATTGGTACAAAGTAGGACATGACGTTTGTTATTCGTCATTCTAATTGGTTGAAAATGAAGATTCACATAATTTTTTTCGTAAATAGGGAGACATAAAGCTTGGTAATTTCACCCCGATGGTGTGTTTTGCACTGATCTTCCCTACAATTAAGTCTTATCTAAACACTTTTAAAACTTTATATGAGAATACAGCATGTTACGATGGATTCATCACTGCGCAAAGGTATAAATAACTAATTAAGCCCTGGCGGTCACTTGCTGTCACGAGCACTTGCTATATCAGAAGGCAGCATTTTGTGTACACGTCAGAATTCAATTTTTATATATACTTTGTTAACTGCAGTTTATAGTTTATTGGAATGCATACCGGTCACATGACCTTATTAATTGAAATCAGAATGGAGCATATGACTTGAAATTCAATGGCTGAATTTAAATTGGTATATCGGTTTAATAATTTTATTGTATATATTTTTTGGGTTAGGAGGTACATGTAGGCTTCGCAAAGGGCTCATCTGGCTGACAGGTGCCGTTTTTCGACTTACATTTCAAATTAATTCTTAAGTTCCCAAAACTGTAGTTATTGAGGCTCCCAACCGGAAGTAGTTAGATCACTGGCAACGATGTCTTTACGCGACGCAGTGGACTAGGAGTACATATCTCGACCTTTCAATGAGGTCACATGGACCAGATAATCTACGAAATGTGGAATTAGAATTATTCGACTGATCACTGGACAGTCATAGGCCCTTCGATTTGTGGTAATATTATTTTGCAACGTGACAACGACTGTTTAGCATACAACGTTCAAGTGGTACTCTGATTTCAAGATTTATGGTTATCAATCATGATTAAACAACCCTAAGACGTTTGAACATGACGTGTTCAACGTTTAACCAAATCCTTGTATGAAATGATATAGGCTTCGTTGCAGGATCAGCTTTTAAATTTTTAAAAATGATTATTTACATGCGAGTTTACCGTAATTTGTACTGATGTAACAATTTTACAGATCTAATGAATGACATAACGTCATAAAGCTGCGGGTATTAAAATTTCAGTTTTTATATTTTGTGACTTTGAATTTCTAGTTTGCAGTACTGGTGATTTATTTTGTTCAGTTTCTTATGAAATGAAGATATTGAAAATGTACGTTACCTTTAACTTCAACCCTTTTTTAGTTATTTCATAAGCTTAATTACAAATTGGTAACATCTTTCTTTTGCTCGGTAATTTACTTATAAATCACGGAATTATGAGTATTTTACAATGCTTTATTCGTCATAAAAATCAACCAATTAGAGAGTGAAACGCGTCTTTAACAGCATGGATAAGTGGGTATTTCTTTCCGCATATGCCCCCGAAGTCGTCGAGATCCAAGGCCCAGACCATCACTCCGCCAAAGCCGTGGTCAATCACGTACTTCACCTGTCATAATGTAAACATGATAATCATACATTATCACCCTTGAAGAGGCGGTTATATCCAGATATTAATTGTGGAAAAAAAGTCGAGGGGTCAATCCTGTTAATGCAAAGTAAAAAATCATCTATCTGTATCAGTATATGAATATTTACCACTCAAATTGAAATATACGGATGACGTAATTTTTTAAAGTTTTTAAAGCGCTCTCTATTCACCCATTCTAGCCATTCATCGGCTCTCCAGGCTTGAAAATACTTGCATGACACTGATTTTTAAAATCATAGTTCACACGAAAATAGAAATGAAATGGTTTTAAGCGCTTGTTAGGTATGCTGGACCTCAATTCAAGTCTGAATGCTAAATATTCATTATTCAGCGAGAGCAAATCGTGTCATTTTAACACCTTGAAATATTTTCAAAATCAAAGCTCTGAGTGCTCTGTGGAGACGCCATTCTTCTCTGCCGGTTGTCTTTTTCACCTTCTAAAGGAGCACTTCAAATAAATGTGCTGTAGTCAAGTCAAGTCAAAGAGTTTATTGTATTTAAGGCCTCCGACCCACATACAAAAGTACATATACAAATAGTGAAGACATAAATAATATACAATTCAACAAATGACAGTTGGAAAATCCCGTTTTAGTTACTAGTTTTTAACAGTTCATCTCATAAATAATGATAAATGGAGAATAATATTTTCGTTTTGAGAGGACATTAAGGATGTAAAGGCAACATTAGGTGATTTTGATTTCAGGAATGTACTTTCTTCTGAACACGGAATAAGATGGGCAAACTAGCATTAAATGTATTTCATTTTCAACTGCTGATTTACATAAAGGACAAATTCTTCTATTTTTTTCGATACACATTTTTCTCCCTTCATTTACCATTAAGTCTAACAACCCAAGTCTAAATCTTCTTAAGTCTTTGGAATATAAAATTGACAAATATTTTTCTGGTTGAAGTAAACTTCTTAAAGTCCTGTAACAATCATACCGTGAGCTATCATCAAGGGTAGAATGCCAATCTTGATGAAACATATTAATAGCTTGGTTTCTAAAATCATATATAAAGAGATCAATATTTCCAACAGTTTGGTTCATCCAAATAAAACCAAACCCGTGGGAGAACAGAAGGTTTCTGATGTGGGATGCCCATGTAATTTTGCCAATGTTATCTAAATGGAAAAGCATGTTATAAGTTAGCTTTGGGATTCTAGTTTCATGCATACCAATAAGTTTTATCCAATGTCTTAGGCATTTAATTTGGGAATTTATTTACAGGGGATGTCTTCCACATTCGCCGTAAATCATGCAATTAGGTGTAGATAAGCCAACGGATAAATATTTCTTACATGCTAAAAGATGGAGTTTTTCTAGACAATCATACTTTTGGTATCCCCAAATATCAGATCCATGTAACAATATCGGTTGTATCTGGGAATCAAAGAGTTTAAAAAATACTTTAGGGGTAGTTATTCCGATCTTATATGTAACAGAAAGAACGTTCAAGAGGGCTTTCTTTGCTCTTGTAACTAGATCCTTTACACTTTTAGAGAAGTTCATCGTATGGTTAAACAAAAGGCCAAGATATTTATATTGACTACTAACCTGAAGTCGTACCCCATTTAATACCCATTTTTCATTTGCTGATAATGGCCCGCCCCTTCTGAAAATAACTATTTTTGTTTTGTCATAGTTAACAGATAATTTCCATTCTTTTGTGTAACTTTCTAAAATATTAAGTTGATTTTGTAATCCTATAACAGTGTCTGACACTAAAATGACATCATCAGCAAAAAGCAATATTAATATTTCAATAAAGTCCGGGAACATTTGAATGCCATGTTTTCCATTGTTAGCAATCTCGTAATATAATTCATTGATAAAAAATGAAAACAACATCGGGCTTAAAATACATCCCTGTCTTAGTCCAACTGGACAATCAAAATAGTCTGTAAGATCGCCATCACACCGAACACATGATTTTATGTTAGCATACATAGACTTTAAGATATAATACATTTTCCCACGAAATCCAGCCCTAAGTAAACAATACCATAACTTAGAACGATCAACAGAATCGAATGCTTTTCTAAAATCGACAAATGCTACGAACAATTTGTGTTTTCGTCGTGAAAGACATTTCTGAATTATTGCAAATAATGTAAAGATGTGGTCTGAAGTTGAATATCCTTTTCGAAAACCGGCCTGAGTTTCTGGTATTAAATCTCGCATATTTACCCAACTAGTTATTCTAATATTTAGTATGGTTGTAAATATTTTGCCCAAAGTACTCATTAGTGAAATGCCTCTATAGTTGTCCGGACCATCAAGCTTACCCTTCTTATGTACAGGGATAATTATTAAAGTATAGCAATTTTTTGGAAACAAGCCATTATCAAAACCCGGTTGAAACATTTGACCAAGAATGGCATGGTAATAGATATTGAACATTTTATCATTTCTATAACGATATCATCGGGACCCGCGGCTTTTCCGTTTTTAAGATGTGATATAGCATCTGATATTTCCTTTTCTGATATTGTTGATTCTAGAATCAACTTATCCATATCTGTGTAAAATTCTGATGGCGAACTATACATGTCATCTAACATATCGTTATCATGGTCGCTGTCAAAAACACATTCGTTGGAAAAGATTTTCTTAAAATGAATTAGCCATTCGGTTTTTGGAATGGGGTTTTGATTAGACCGTCTATTTTGTAAGGACCGTATTTCTTTCCAAAATTTACCGGGATTTTTAATCGAATCATTAAGTCTAGTTTGCTTTTGTTTGCATAGATCGGATTTAAATTTTCGGCAGCAATTCTTATTTCTCATTTTGCAATACTGTGTTTTATTATACTCTGTGCGTTTACACCGAAACGCCCTGAGAGCCTTACGAGCATTACGCCTTGCTGATTTACATTCTGCATTTAGTTGAGGTTTTCTTGAAATGTTATTTTTCATAGTAAGAAACGGTTTCTTCATGCATTCAGAAGAAGTTAAAATCATATTTACAAATTGATCGATTGCAGCATCTAGATAAATATCAATCAATGAAAGTAACCGTTGACTACAAGATGATACTTTGTCAGATAAGGTATTTATAAAACATTTAGCCAGAATGTCATTCCAAACAATTTCGTCTTTCCAACAACAATCACCATGTTGTTCAGTTTCAATGTCTAAAAATGGGAATTTACAATTCAACTCTAGTAGGAAATGATCTGAGTCAATTCTATCCCCAACGTTAAACATCTCAATAAACTGGGAAAAGCTGTATTGGTTGTATTATTATCAATTGAAAAGATAGTTATGTAATTATTTCAACTGAAAAAAATTAATCATAACCATCCATAAGACAGGCAACAGAAAACATTAATGTGACACTGACCTTTACAAAGTATATTGTTCTTTTGGAAATCAAGAAATCAATACAATCTTAACTCTATCTAATTTACAAATCCCAAAAGTATCCCTTTTTTTGTAATTATAAACCCACACCGCATCTTAGTTTCAGTTTCAATACACTGTAAAATGTTTATTTGACAACTAAAGCATATAACGCGCCAGTGAATTCATTTACTATTTTTGTCAACGTCTGTGTGCTTGCTATTCAGTCTACTGCACCTGAACTTGATAGTCCAATCTCTTTGAGTTAACTATGAATCGCCATAAAGGAAGCTACACTTAAACCACGATTTTCAGCGCAAATCACCAAGACTTCTGTAAGCAACTTATGAATCTGGTTATACCTTGTGGCGAATTTGCTATCTGACGTGTCTACTCACCTTTTCCTGAAGGCTCTTTTCGTCATCGTACCCCGCCCATCTCTGTCCGTCCACCAGGTAAGGAACTCTCTGGTCATTGTTCAGGTGGGTTTCAGCACCATTCATTAACAGGGTGCACACCTGTACAGGTACATCAGATCAATATAGCTTTCTCTCATCACCATTGGTTTTAAAGTAACATAGTGTATGTTTTAGGAGTATAATTTTGTCAATGGTGTTACATCGAGAAGTACTGCCTTTTGTCGAAAAGCCATCATATTAGTACTAATCGGTTCAATATATAGTAACTTTGTCACGCTTCAGCTTATGATATTTGATTGACATTCCCGCATTTTATTGCAGTTTTGTGTGCTATAGTTGTCTGATAAGTTATCTCTCCAAAATAAATTTTAATAAATTAGTGCGCGCCAGTTTCAGTACATTATACAGATTTGATCACATGTAACAACTTCATACCTCTCTACTAGCTCTTATGTAAATGAGATCGTACATGGAATTAACTTGACTGCACTACGTTATCTCACCTCATAGTAAGCAAGAAATCCAGCTTCGTGGGTATAGTTGCCCTCGGTTCCAGGCCCTTGAAACGGGGAACCGATATCTTTCACTGTGGTGTCGTTCAGGGTCAAAGTTCGTGCGTAGAACGGGAGACCAATCAGCAGCTTGTGTTTCGGGATGTTCAGGTTAGCCCAGTAGTTGGCCAGATAGTCCTTAATAGTGAGTGGGGTATGTACACGTGCAGCTTCAAGGTAGTTGAGATAGAGGAGTGGTTACATGGACTGGTTGCATTTATTAAGTAAGAATAGGTTTTAGTTCGATAGAGAAATTGATTAGTCCCCAACTATGATATGTATAGCACTTATTTCAATGTTCTACCAAAAAGAAAGCAATTATCAAGGAAATGTTATGTTTTCAGACGTCGTTGCATTAACAGTAATATATAATATTCAAATTAGTATAGTTCTGATTAATATACACTTTGAAATCACATAAAGCAACAACCTATCTCAAAGAGTTGTTTTAAGTTCAGAACGCTATCTTTTGGGAATTCTGGTTATAATGCAATTCCTTATTATTCTTTAAAATTCATCTGTACTCAAAAATGATCAATTTAATATTTTAAGGCTTTGGGGATATAGGGACTCATTTCAGTTTTCTATCGAGGCTATGAAATTTCATTATCAGAAATAGTTAATTATTTTAATATTTGAAATGTATCAAACATCCTTAAAACCGTTTTATGAAACGTTTGATCTAACTTGCATCCATGCATTCATTTCAAGGTCATTCTATCGAATCACAAAAATGGTATTAAACGGGACTTCGTTTAATATCCTCTATTTATCTTACGATGTTGAGATTAGGGTCCATGGTGGTTCCGTACAGTGCTGCATGATGGCCAGTCAGCATTGGTTTATCCCATTCTCCGTGCATATCGTACATCATCAAGTTCATCAAGTCGAAATATCTAAGGTAAAAGAAAATCATTGAAACAGTCCTTGCATGTAAGTCGACTTTGCCAGGAATTTCATATTGCTCAATCGATAGAACACAATGTGATGTACATGTGATGAAAGTTCGATTAAAAATTATCGCTTTCCCATACAGCCAGGAATCAAAAGGTTGTCAAACATAATAGTAGGTCTACATATTTGATATTCAAAACATGGAACGCAACAAGAACTTCGAAAAGAAAACGTAAATGTTAAAGAAACAAAACTCAAACATTTTACGGTCGCTTCATCCACTTTACGGTAGCTTCATCCACTTTTATCAGTCTGAAATGATATACTCCTCGACTTGTTGGGTCACATATATGAGAAACGTGATTTAATTACTGAAACATAATTAAGTAACCTTACCTGAATTCGACAGAAGAGACTGTAGTTGACAAATAAATAAATTGCATTGGTGGTATGTGCTGTTGTTCTTTTGCCACTAAATGCTCTCAACTGTTGTATATTTGGTGTTCAAGATAAATATCTTCTAAGTTTTCAATCGACATTGAATGTGGAATCAATTTTGCATTTATCGAAGTCAAAAAAGATTTTATGGAAAAAAGACTCACTTAGAGAGCTGGGTGGCCTCATACGACTCGTGAATTCCATCTGGTGTGACTCCAAATGCGCCAGTCAGCAGTAAACGAGGTTTGTTGGTGCGTGAGCCTTCAGCCTTGAACATCATGTGCAGCGTCTTGAAGTGAAATTTTGTTTAACGTTAAAATGAATATTAAGGAGACGCGTTTCTCAAAATATATTTTGTACAAATAATAGGGGATTTTCAAAAGCGTTCAAATAGTTAGCTTCAATCGCTGGTTTCGGCAACTTGTTCTTAAGTTTGGACCTATTCTTTTAGTAGAAAAAATAGTTTCCAACTCAATTTTATCGCATTTATGGCAATAAACAGTAAACTGTCCTGGAACCCAATTGTAGTAAATGTCATTAGGCTTTTTTCTCTGAATTAAACTTCTGTGACTTAAGACTTCTTCTAATGTTTGCAAACAAAACACTATGATGAGGTATATGTAAGGGGTCAGAATTCGCCTTGTGTTCATGGGAGTTCCCCCTCAGTTGTTTGCAGGAACTTACATGCTGCTATGTGCTTTGATCATATTTACAACCTGTTCTCACTCCAATTTTTCCTGACATCGTCCTCGACTTACGTTTATCAAGACTACGTTAGACCATACTCTCTAACATATACTCTGAAATGATGTTCTTTATCACCCTAGACGAACGTTTAAACAAGACTACGCTAGATCATATATTTTAACAGAGAGTCTATTCTGAAACAATGTTCCTTAAGTCCTTGATCTCCATACAATTACACGCATCTGGGATGAGCTTGTTTTAAATGTTCGCCAACAAGCTGATTCACCATACACGCTGCAAGAACCTCGATGAAGACGTTTGTATATTGGCGACGTCGACCTGGTGCTGTGTTTCCAAACAGTTTGAGGTCTATGGGCAGACGAATATAAGGAAAGAGACACGCAAGAGGTCGGTTCATCAATGGTCTTCAAAATCCCAAACATAAAGTTTTCAGTTTTGCTCAGCATACATCCGTGAGTACTTAATGAATTTACTTACATGTATGAGTTTGGTGAATCGATGCTTGTCGACGGGTTTACTGCCTCTAGCTCCAGGGTACTCCCAGTCAATGTCAAGCCCATCGAAACCGCGGGCTCTCAGGTAGGTGATGGCGTTAGAGGCGAACTTGTTGATGTTGGAGTCGTTTGCCACGAGCACGGAAAAAAGTTTTGACCCCATGTTCCAGCCGCCCACTGCGAGCAGAGTCTTCAGGTGAGGATGGTGATTCTTCACTCGGTTGAATCTCGTGAACCTGGACATTCAGTTACAATGTGGCTTATAAATCATATGTTTATTCCAAAGGTTGTGTTCTTCGTTGAATATGAGCCGTTTGGTTCTTAAAGGGGTTCATAGAATGTTATTGGTGTCAATTATGCCAAACTTCATACTGGTGTAATTTTATCGGGAAGTAGTGAGTTCTCATACTAGTTCGTATTTGTTCAGAATAGTGACAGAATAACCAGGTTAAATTCGTGATAAATGATAAAAAACCGAATGACTTACATTTCTTTTTTTAAACTAGAGACACGAAGAAAAATAACAATAGCTAGTGTTTACTAAGTAATTTAACTAAGAAACATATATATCAGGATCATAATTTCGACTTTCTAACATTTATATGGCTGTTTTTCATTTTCAATTGAAAAGAAGAAATATCATAATTTTGAGTCAGGACATATGGTGTTTGACTCTTCTTTAAGCCACATAAGAAATCATAAAACTTACTCTGTGTCACTTTAATCCGTTAGGCCTTGTGGTTTTTACTTCTTGGTTATATAACGTGTAACATGTTCAATTTGTTAACTTCTGGACATGTAAACTAGTGTCCAAAAGAAACGATACCACCTGTTTACAACGACAGAAAAGAAAAACTAAACAAAACATAAGTTTAGGATTAGTGTTATTCTTTTGAGAAATCCTTTCACTACATCTGTACACAATATCATTTCAATCAAATCTGAACAATCAATATGACAAGCCGTTAAAGATCGGTGGGGTTGAAAAAATAAATATTTCGTTAGAACACTGATCACAGAAACAACGGGAAATGACACATCACATAAAAGTCAAGTCCGTAGCGGGTATGTCCACCGTGAGCATCAATACATGCCAGAACACGCCTGCGGACTGATGACGTCAAACGTTTGATGACGTTGGGAGTGATTCGTTGCCATTCTTCAAGGCGACATCGTTCCAAGTCCTGCACGTTGACCGGAGACACAAGGCGACGTCGGATTTTGCTGATCGAGTTGGTCACATAAGTGCTCGATGGGATTCAAGTCCGGTGAACATGCGGACCATGGCCAAGGAAGTTCTCTGTCAATCTTGCTGTGTGTTACCTTGCATTGTCATGTTGGAAAATGATTCCACGAGGTTGTTTCTGAAGGCAGGGCACCACAAAAGGCCGTAAGATGTCATCACGATAACGCTGCGCATTCAGGTTTCCACGAATTACGACAAACCTCATTGTGACGTCAACACATATGCCACCCCAAACCTTTAACCCTCCATCTCCAAATGGCCGGACCTGACCACAGTTAGGCGCCAAACGTTCACCAACTCATCGGCATACAAGCTGCCGTCCATCGTTTCGGAACCTGAGGAATCTGCTCTCATTAGAGAACATAACACGTGCCCAGTCCCGCCGTTGCCAACGTCGAACACGCCTGGCCCATATCAGTCTGTCTGTCGAGGCGTCAGGTGCGGACCGCGGTAGGGATGACGTGGCCGGATACCATACTGCCGTAGTCTCCTGTAGACGGTCTGTCGACTGATAATGTGTCCCAGTGCTTTCGCCGCCATGGATGTCGCTGTTACGGTGCGGTTTCCCAGTTGTAATACCCGGATGTAACGATCCTCACGGTGCGTGGTTGCTCGTAGTCTTACACGCCTAGGCCTGTCTGACGTATGACCTGTTCTCTCTCTCTCTCTCTCTCTCTCTCTCTCTCTCTCTCTCTCTCTCTCTCTCTCTCTCTCTCTCTCTCTCTCTCTCTCTCTCTCTCTCTCTCTCTCTCTCTTTTTTCATACAAACAATTTTCCTTAGAAAAGAAAATAATTTGAAAGAAAGTATAGTTTCTTTTGGACACTATAGTTTATTCAAGGCCCTGGTTGTATTTCAGTAAAGACTCAAGTTAAGAACAATTCAAGACGCTAATCTCCTTACAAATCTGGGTCATCTGCTGCATCTCCTGCCTTGAGGTTGGTACCATCATCGGTGAGGGTGGCGAATGCCAGAGAAAGATGGGTGCACAGGTTGGCGCCAATATCCTCTGGGTTGAACGCTACCTTATTATCTCGATAGTGGGCCCAGTCCGTCACATAGCAGAAACGCTTGTAGTGGGTGGCTGGAGGTTGCATTGAAAATATAATGCATTTATGCAAAAGGAGTATAAATCTCTTTTTAGTCGCTATTTTAAACAAAAATTAAATGTCTCGACTTATATATTCATATTTTGTACGTACATCTTGTTATTAACATTGTGAAACCAAACCGATCACGAAATAAAGATTTAAGATTCAATCAAAAGCTCCACTTTTATTTCAGATTAAACCTTTTAAACCTGTATAGGGATTTCAGATTAAACCTTTTAAACCTGTATAGGGATTTCAGACTAAACCTTTTAAACCTGTATAGGGATTTCAAACTAGCAACTGCACTGGTTGTGAAGGGTGAGCTAAGATTATAAATTGAAAGCCAATTTTAAAAAAAAGCTTGTTTAAACACGTTTGGTTCGTTAGTATAATCGACGTGTCAGTTTCATTTGCCTTCTAAAATCAAGGATGGGTAATTTCAGTACAGATTTTTTTATGAAAAGTCACTGGAATGTTAAAGTAAAGTAAAGTAAAGAAAGATTAGCCCTGGGAGACTGAAGATACGGTATTATTCATTGTTACATCAGCAAATATTTCCAAATAAATCCAAGCATATTACATACTCTTGTTTTGGCCTTGACCGGAAGTGAGAACCACATGCAGAAGGAGCGCCAAATGAAGTACCAGAATCATCTTTCCTTCTCCGCTGAAATGATTTTGAGGTGAACGATTCTATTAAATACTTTGAAATCACGTATGTATGCCTTAGTAGACTCATGATTGTGAAATGTAATTTAAATGGCAACTGGGATGGAAAATAAAAGGGGAGAGTATTACATGAAAAATTTAAAAGGGTTTCATACAAAGGGAAGCAAACTATGAATGGTTCTCAGACAATTGTGATTGGTTGGAATCCTATGGAATGTATATTTATGTAAAGAAAGAACAAAACGAGCAAATCTCGGGCCAATAAGGAGTTTCGATGTTATAACATACTGTGTTGAATGGTTTGGAAATAATTAGTTTTTCGTCAATTTTATTTCATTATATTGTCGTGAAATCAGAAGAGCATTTGGAGAAAATAATAACGAAAATTTCTCTGCCATAAATGAGGCTGCATATTTCGGTATTTTATAATAATGAGAAAACGTGGCAGAAAGTGTCCGTTGTACGATATCAGAGAGATTACATGTCATACAAAAAATAATGCACTTCAAATTGGCTACGAATTATATTCTCAGACACGTTTATCTCAAATATCTGGTTTATCATAGAACATAACTATTATTTATACCTATAAGTAAAGGTTATAAAATAATTGCATTTACGCAATAGTCTCGAACGTACCTTTCAGTGGAAATCTCTCCTGGGAAGAAACGAGTGTGATCTTATATGGAGATAAGCACCCAGTTATATTCAGGTTCGACCTTGCGAAATGTACATCTGTCCGGTAAATGGGACACTGGCAACTCCGTAAAACGTTGAAAAATAAAATTTCTATTGAAATAAAAACACATTTTAAAGTTATGGACGCAGCTTTAGTTTTTCAACTTATAATATCTGTTAAAAATCTCAGTTCGTGCTTCATATGACAACACGAAGTGTCTTTTTAAACTGAAAACTTTTGATGACGTCACTTAGCGGCTGATTCGGTCCCAGTGCAAACGTTAAATCCCGCATGTTCACCTATGGGAAGCTGACAACATTTAATTTAACATTTTGTTCGTAAATTGTTTCTAAAACCAATTCTCTCCCCACAAAAGCTACTATAATCATTCTTCTAATGTAACTTTGTTACAGGTTGGCCATATTGCTTAGTTCTCTCGAAATCCACTGTGATACCTTGAGTTATTTAATTCACCGTAAATCTTTTAACGCACCATTCTCTCCCAACAGAGGTAGCTCCGCCATAAATTTCTATACAACCTCTGTCTCAAGGTTTCTCGGGCACCAAATGTAGACACTGGTTGGATGCAATCAAAGTAAGTTGTGCAATCAGCGACGCCGTTTCAAAATTTATCACTCAAATCGCCTAAGTTATTTCCGTAAGCTTTCCAAAAGCTAAACTTTATTCGAATATGCACCTTGCACTTTGAGTCGTCTTTACAGAACACATACGCCTCATTTTGCGACTGCATCATTGCATAGGCCTATGTGACATCAAATATGTTTTTCATACATTCGGTGTTTTTATTGGCTGAAATAATGGCAGGTTGTTTAAATTGCAATCTTGCGCCGGTAGGGGGAACTGCCTGATGCCCAAGAACCTTCGTACGAAGACAGGATTGTATAGGAATTTATGATGTAGCTACCTCTGTGGGGAGTGAATGTAAACGCACTAGTCCGTACATATATTTCGTAAGTACAACGAATGGACATATCCTGCATATCTTTCGTTATCACTATCGATACGCAGTCGGGCAATCCACCTCGTAAGTAATTAAGATTTTTTTTTTACGTTTTCAGGTTGCAACGTTGCATTAAATCTGCATGAACTACGAAATAGGAAATATTAAAATCTTGCTTACAACCAGAAAAGCGAAAACGGCAGCGACTTTGGTCAATATGATATCAATACTGACCTTATGTTATTAAATCGGTTTATTTACAAGATTAATAAACTATACATTCCATTCTTCGTTCTCAGTTCAGAGTTTAGGTAAATTCAATAGTTCACTAGTTTTCAAGTGTCCAATTATTTATCCGTCTTAGCGCACACCATAGATTTTTAAATTCCAAGCAGACAGCGGCTGTCTTTATATTTTTATCATTGATTGCATGTCAGTTGTAAAGAATGATGAGTATTTAATTGCATCGATAAAAAGCTAAACATAAATGCCCATGTCCTCATACACCTTCTAACAGTTAATTGTATTGCAATATTGCCTTTAAGGATTCTTTTACATTATTTTGAGCCTCTATCGATGTGTAGCAGCAAAATATTTTTTTACCCAAGCGGGCTCAAATATGCCGGGTATTAAAGTTTTCATAATGGTCGTGGGATTTACAGTTTTTAAAAAAAATACGAGATCTGATTGGCTGACTGAACTACCATCTTTTCAGTTCGTCAGTGCGTATAGCAAACACGAATGGACCCGAATTCAAAACAAACATTTTCATCATTTCGTTTGGAATAAGATGAAACGTTAAGTTATGTTGTGTGTTTTACTATTTCTTACTTAATATCTGATCCATAGATGCGTTAGGAATTGCTGGGACAACATTTGGTGACGCGAATGAAGACCATAGTAAAATCGGTGTTCGTTGATTGCACCTCGCCTTCACGAAGGTATTTTCAATGTGTACAGTACATTTTCTTAAATAGGACTTGGTAAATAAAAGATAACCAACTCGAAGCTTATCCAGCTCCATCATATACCCTGGTATCTTTCGACCAAAAACGCTCGCATCGCTAAATATAGCAAGCCTATGAAATGACTCGCATTCAGCAATAGATGCACCATCCGGATGAGAATTCAAACAAATGTCAATGTAGGCTATAAATAGCCATGAGTAACCTGCCGTATGCGATAAGAGCGTTTTAGACCGAAGGATATCAGGGTATATGATGGAGCTGCATGCGCGGAGACAAATACGCTGATGTAGCAGGATGCTGGAGGCTCCGAAATAAGGTCTATCTGTCCCTCTCGAATTTGTGTTATAAAGTCCTCGCTTAGGCTTGGAATTTATCACAATAATCCACTCAGGACAGAATAAACCGTAATTCCTCAAATTTTGTTGGTTATTCTCATAGTTTAAAATTGTGTAGTGTAGCGTAGCGATTCTTTATTAAATGTATTGTTGTTATAAAACGAATATTCAAATCGAATAATCAAATCAAGTCCTATGCGCGGCCCTGCATATGGGGATGTCTTTTCTATTTTTGTCCGTATTTTCATTAATCACGTTTCTTATTTTGTATAAATGGCAGCAATTATTGTCTAAATAAAAAAAACCTTTCAGAAAATCTAAAGCCTTTCAGAATCGAGTACGCACGTTTGTCATGGTAGAATGGATAACAGCATGTAAAGGAAGATATCAATATTTCTCCTTCAGCTGTATTTCATAATTGATTAACAGCTATTGCGTTTGAATTTTGTCAGAAAACAATCCTAGTTTACTTATACTTGTGTCATTATGTAGTCCACAACCTTGTATAATCTGACAGGACTACTTATCCTATTCAAACATAAATATCTACGTATATATTCTTAAATGAAAAGAATGCATGTTTATGCATGATCTCTTTGTCTCTTCTTTCCGCAAAAGAATAAAAATGTGGCAAAAGAAATACCAACTTTATAGGGGAAAATATTTGAAGTATTCATACTTTGTAATGTCATCAACATTTTTCAGTTTCGTTAATTGAATGGCAAGTGAAAAATATCAAAACATTTAGCCATACACACGGGGTTTTTTAATTATAAATACATGCATGCACTTAAATTCCAGATATTTTAGCAAATTCGAAAGAACTATTTCAGTTTCTTCTCAATTGATTATTTGATTTTCAAATTAGAGGAATCTATTGAAAACACAGGTTTATATCCAAAACGTACGGGTTCAAACTAAGACCTCATCATACTCCCACAGTTCACCCTGGTCATTGTGATTGGCTAGTTGAGCTTAAGTAAGGACTAAGTAACTTGAAACTATCATTACATAGGTCAGTGATGTGAGTATTTTTAACTTCGACATGATGAGTAAGAATATAAGAGGGATAATGTTAATATCAACTTTATAAGACGAAGTATCACCCTAATATTGTATTGAAATATGAGAAAATGCATAATTCATAATATAATTAAGAAAAAAATAAAAACTGAAGAATGTTTCACTCAAATAAATATCACGACATTAAAAGCAATTAGTTATCATCAAACTCGATCATTATATGCAGTCATGATAACATAATCTCATGAGTTAGATCAGATGTTTTCTTAAGAAAACAAATTCATTAATTTTTGAGAGACTTTATTTCCTTATAATCCCCAAATAAATATATTTCTTATGCCTAATCCTATATCATCAGAGTTTAAAAGACCCAATTACTGAAACGTTGTCGTAGAAGAAAGCATTAAGTGTCAAAACTAGTGTAAACACCTTTTAATAATTGAAGATAGGGAAATGGCTTCGTGAAGCTTAACCGAACATATATAAGTAAGTAAACATTCGTTTTAGTTGGATCACGATGCTCACCAAACAAAGCGTGTTAGAGACCCACAAGGAAGCTAGTTATAACAGTTTCTGACTCCATGGATGACGTTATCTTTTAAAACAAAAGATTTGTCCAAACCTCCTCCCCATTTAAGAATGCATTTTGCTTCTAACGGTAAATAATCAAACGACTTGCAGCCAATGACCGTGGAACAAACATTCTGACAATCTTCAACAGATCCAACGTTGTAATGATTACTTGAGTCCATGCCGTTTACTGCTGACCCGGGAAAGACTGCGTATGACTTGCCGTATTCTGCGCATCCTGTAATTTTACAATCGCATTAAAATTGTTTTGAACCAATTTTGTCCATCATGTGCCTTTTTTATCTGAGTGCTGCTCTATAGGGATTATGTCATGTGATGTTTTCATTTCTGCCAATCAGCTGCGAAGCTTGGATGTCATCGGCACGAATTGATATTTTGAAGGCCTCTGGTAGTTTGAACTTTTTAGGGTGAAACATCATTTGACCCTTATGGATCAGATCAGGAATCAAACGAGTTGCGGGTGATGGGCTGGATCTGATTCAATAACGTTTGCCAGATATGACCAAATGTATCTCTGTGAGGAGAGTACATGGCAATATTTACATGCGTGAAATACTCGAAAAGTTGGGGAACATCTTGAATAAAAACGCGTAAGAGGGTAATCGTTTTGTAATTCTAAATGTAAGACATGTTTTTAGAAGATGTGTAATATCAAAAGGGTTCACTCTTTAAGGATGTGGTCTATTAGCAAGGTATAAAGACATTGAATTATCGAAGAATGTAACATCCGAAACAAAAGCTTAAATCCCAGTTATTAGACTTCGAAAAACAGAGATCTGGTTGGCTGACTTGATTGGTTTTTTGACTGTTCAGTGCTCATAATTTGTTCTTACTCTTCGAATGGGGTTATTGAATATCTTAATCGATTTGGCCCTGAAAAAGTACAAGAATTTATACTGACGAAAAAAGTGTTTTCAAAACGAAACTTGTTATATTACCATTGGTACAGGTAGTTTTGATTGGGTTGAAGCTGTAGCCCTTGATGCAGACGCAGGCAGACTGTCGGCACTCTGAGTTTGGGAAGGTGCATTCCTCACCTGTTATGCATTCGGATCCAAAACCTCTTAGATTAGAAATATATTTAATTTGGACAAATCATTAACGTGTTGCAGGCAAGGCCAGCCAAAGAATGGTCATGTTTTTCCATAAATAAAGCAACAAATACCTGATGATAACTTAACAAATAGTTAACTAAATTTGCAAATTACAATGAATTAAAACCAAAGGTCCTTTCTTTCGAAATATAAGTATTTTTAAAAAAAAATTATCTATTGTTCACAAAATGCCCAAGATTAAGAAAGTTTGGATAGTACCATAGATATTGTAGCATTCAGTAATTGTTTCGAATGTTCATTCGACTGATTCCTTATATTTCTCAACACATAGTGAATACTCCGTATCCGTAACTTTAAAACAGGACATTATTTGTCATCACGTGTAACCGCCACGTGTAACAAAACGTGTAACAGCCAAACTATTTTCAAAATTAAATTTTGCAACGCGTGATAATCATTTGGATCTTGCTATTTGAATTTTCGGGACTTTTTCTTGTCAATATAAACATTCCTATTCCTAAAAACCATATTCTCGTTTTGCACTCCCCATCTAGAATCCACCGCCACTATGAACAGTGAATCAGGATGAACGCTTAAATTATTCATCCACATGTGATAATTTTATAAATCCAGTTATAAAACTGTCTTGATAATTTATCCAAAGAAAAACTAATAACACACTTTGTTTAGTAATATTTTGAAACAAACGGATTTTAGTATTAGCTATAGTGGTAATATTCGGATCAGCTAAAGTTCAAAAGTGTCCGCTACTCCGCTAGTGTTTGAGCCTCGGGGAGTTCTCTTAAATACCGACACTAATCACAAAACTAACCTAATACCTTATCAAATGATAAAAGTACCAAAGAGTATAACTTTATAAACGTTCTTGGTAAAAGAAAAGCTACTGTGTGTCAACCCATTAGGAACGATCAGTTTTTTAAGTCTTTACATATAGAACATAGTGATCCATAAAACCCGGAATTAAAGTAAACACTTAAAGATAATATATCCACATAGGGGGTACGATTAGCGGAAATAATTCATAACACAGTTAAGAATACATATCAACAACTATTCAGGTTCACATCCACCTGAAAATAGCAGAAAAAACGTGTTTTATAAACACTTCTGGAAAACAGACGCCAAACGTTTTATTAGCCAATCAGGTGCTTGGGGGTTGTGACGACATAGACAGGACTCGTTAACGACTGGCTTGTCTGTGTCTTTGTTTACATTATAGATTCCAGCGGTCGTGAACGTATATATTTTCACTGATTGTACTTATAAAAAAGCGCCTACGTCACCAAAGCTATTAATATCAATACATCGACATATTCTGTTTGACATTAATTAACTGTTGTTGTTATTTGTTTGGGTTGTTAATCTCCGATAATGCCGATCGAGTGAACCCAAACTGATATCTGCCGCCATTGTGACTGTTTTTTGTTTGAACACCTAGACAAATTGACTACCCCCCTGTGTAGTTAATTGACCATTGTATATGTAGAATATTTGTTACTACTTTGTGCCTTTTTTAAGCGTCAAGTCAATATCGTAACTCCGTGTTTCTGCTTTGCATGACTGTAACAATGAGATCTCACTTTTGATGGACTGGCTCTCGGCAACTTCCGGATCTCGTCATTGGGATACGAGGTTCCGAGCAGCTGTTTTTGGCCTTATTACCTAGTTATTAGTGATAATGAAGATCAAATCTTTGATGTGTTTAGTAAATGTACCCCTTGATTCGCGATTTGCCACCTTCATAAAAACTTAGAGTTACGTACGAATGTATTTTGCATAGTAAGGATACAGATTATTGTTGTTGTTTTGTGTGAGTTAATGTTTGAGATAAAGAGGGTGGTACTAATCTAGAGTGACGTAGGCCATTATTGTCAATAATAACACAACATTTATTGTTGATTGTGATGTAAGTTAAAGCCAGCTTGGAAATGTATTGTAAATATGAAATTCTTTTTCAGTTTTAACTATTTCAACCAAATAAAAATATTAACGCTGAAAATCATATTATTTCCATTTCCTTCAGTACTTTAGTACCGGTATTTTACAAGAGAGAGGTTTTCAGTTACCTAACACTACTTTTTCACACCAGACAATATAGTCATAAAGTTATTACCTAACAGTCTACATGAAATGCCACACACCTGTACATTATGGCAATTAAGCAATAAACTTAATGACCACAGCACCTGGCACATTTCCAATAGGTAATACACAAGGTACTGATTAGTTATCTAAACTTTATCCTCACACATGATCAACAGCCTTTATTGAAACTTGAAGGGAATTAGGTTTGTCAATACGCGTGACACATGACAATATATTAACAAATCTGTAGTACTAAATATCTTATTTCAAACTGCAATGTTTATCAATATCAAATAGGTTATAAATTATCCACTGTAAGGATACATATAATGGAAAATAATATAATGACTTTAATTTTACTTTTTGTTGCTTCTTAAATGACGCTGTAGTAAACTGTAGTGTTAACATACAAACATAAGTGACGTGCCCACAGTTTTGTATATAGCCTTATAGTAATCGGCACCAAAAAAATAATATGTCCCCAAACTAGTAATGTAACAAACTACAAACATGTCACTGTGTATCATTTACAGCACCTAATTTCATTATAGTCTCCAACATGTTGAAATAACTATTTAGTTCAACCCGATGAATTTAAAGAGACATATATTCATACTGCAGATAAAAACTCAACATTCGTCTGCAAATCATCAGTTATAGTCAACTCTCCAAAAGTTTCATGATTATTTATCCCACCTCCCCCTGAATATAATTTTGAATTAGCCTATCTTTCAAATTCCTTACCCTCTTTCGTTCCCTCTTCTCAAAGTATTCCGTCCGTCTCTTCCGATATGGTTGATTGTCATATCTCGCTGGACAGACGGGTAGTGGGCCTGTTATCATCTTCATCTGTTTATTAACTGTTGATAAGGCATTTTTGACGGGTCTTTTCCTTTATGGGGCAAGTCCAAAGTCCGTTTTGAAATCGTAGAAAATATCATAACAGTCCTCTGTGAAATGATAGGGGGAGATGACAGACCTGTCATTGGGACTCCACTTCGCTGTTTTCTGACTAACAAACTTTGTCGAATTGGACAGGATCCTTCGGAAATCGATGCAGTTGAATGTCTCCTGATTTCTTATTAGTACGGATGGCAGCAACGCAGGAAGAAGGCATGTCTCATTCGCAATGAAAACGTAGACGAATGCGACCAATATCTGCATTGATATATACTTTGTTTACAAACAAACACGGAGCGAGTCCTGTCTATGACGTCACATCCGCCGAAGGAGAGCTCAGGCCACTCTAGGGACCTTTTTAATTGGGCTTTCGAGGTGGCCAATTTCTACGCACTTTGAACCGTTATATCTTTTTAATTAAAGGACGCATCGAAACTCTGTTTGGTGTTTTATTTACTTGAATGTATTGTCTTTATGAAAATCGGGATTGAAGTCGGATACAAAACTGGGATATATTATCTTTAAATATAGTCGCAAGCGACGACACAAGGATTCAGTCTCATTAAAAGATATTCATTACTCACATTTTAATGCTAGTGCATTTATAACTGTTTCTGTAAAGGTTTTCAGCAGATACGAAAATGTTCAACGAATCAGAAGTTTACATTGGATTACATTGACTCGGCCGAAACCGAATCCTTAAAAATTCAACACTTACCAACAAACCTCATTTGAAAGGTGATAACTCCCAATTCAGTTTCTGTCCCCATGGCTTTAAGAAAATTTATGTTGGTCGCAAACATTTTACAAGCGCCATTTAGAGCATATTGGAAAATGAAACATCGGAAATCCTTGTTACACTCATGGAGACATTCAATTTTGGAATGAACGATTCCCGACCAAATGAGGAATTCCTGAGTTGTTCCATTAAATTTGTCTACCAAAACGTGCTCTCTATATGAGTCGCATTCCGACACAACGTCTCTTATGACAAAGACGTGAAAGACTCCAAGCAGGGAGAAAATGATCACTTTTCTCATTTCAAACTGGCAGCGACAATTTACCAAACAATTTTAGCTGACGAAAAGCTATTTACTTCCTGCCACAATGCTGTTCAGACACATTCACCTGAGTGCATTTATAACTGAGTCTATAAGGTTTTCAGCAGATACGAAAATGTTCAACAAATCAGAAGTTTACGTTGCCAATTGCATGTTGTAAGCTCAGCTCCGCGAGGGTCTTTAATTGGATGTTTCCACGCATCTTTCATTTTGATCTCCGCAATGCACCGGGGAACCAGAAAAAAACTGAGTTGTCTGAACTAATCGATATCATTACACATAGCACAGGTAAATCGATAATGCAAAGGAGGCGTATTTATGGTGAGCGAACATACAAAACTCACCATGCCCAAATTATTGTATCACATATGCCTTTTTAAAAAATATATATCAAAAGTAACTTTTCGAATATGTCGATGTGAGATAATGTGGAAAAATAATACTAATAAAACATGCCAATAACAACAAGGATTCGGCCGAAACCGAATCCTTGAAAATTCAACACTTACCAACAAACCTCATTTGAAAGGTGGAACTCCCAATTCAGTTTCTGTCTCCATGGCTTTAAGCATATTCATGTTGGTCGCATATATATTTTACAAGCGGCATTTACAGCATACGGGAAAGTGGCACATCGGAAATCCTTGTGACACTCATGGAGACACTCCATTTTGGAATGAACGATTCCCGACCAAATGAGGAATTCCTGAGTTGTTCCATTAAATTTGTCTACCAAAACGTGCTGTCTATGTGAGTCGCATTCCGACACAACGTCTATTATGACAAAGACGTGAAACATTCCAAGTAGGGAGAAAATGGTTATTTTTCTCATTTCAGCCTGACAGCGATAATTTACCTTACAAAACAGTTTAAGGTTTACGAAGTGCTAGTAACTTCCTGCCCAAATACTGTTCAGTCACGTTCATCGACAAGCAAGTGCTTTTAAAACTGAATCTGTACATTTTTTTCTGCAGATACGAACATGTTCAGCAAATCAGAAATTTTACTTTGTTACTTGCACCTCCACGAGGTGCTTCCAGATGGCGCTTATTTACAATGCATCTAAAGGCGATGTTGTATGTTTTTTGAAAGGGTAGTAATCATGTTCTGAACTTGTAACACCTTTATATTTGTAAGTTCATCAATAAATTATGGTGGCGTACTCTTTTCATCAGATCTCTCTTGTAAAGACAGAGTTCTTTACTAATTGCCAAAAGGCATGACAAACCTTAAATTCCGCCAACTCACTGAGTTTTAACGAAACTGATTTACAGCCACTTACGTGTGTAAAATATATGGAAAAGAATGATCATACCTATGAACTTAAAATGGTGTGAAATTTTTGTCCCGCTGTACGTTAAAGATTTACTTTGCTAAGTAATCTAGGAAAAGAAAACCCAACGGTATTTTTCAACTGTCCTCGTAGTAAATATTGAATTGTGCACTGTATTGCTTAGGACGCTTTATATACATCCCCTGTACATGCATGTTATTAATTAATTATTTATGTTTGCAATCTTCAAATGCCATTGGAAGAAATAAAGAAATTCATCCAGTCATAATACTCCGTGTGAAGTTTGTCCTCAGAGGTTCTAGTGCCTTTCAATCAATAACATTTTGTATATTTTATAAAACAACTTGATACAATTTCCTTGGACACGTCGTATACAGTCAATAACTTTTTAAAACAATATATTAGTTCAATCATAGAGCGAAGAAAGTTTAGGAAAAGCTTTGTAGGAATAAATACGTCTTTAGGTATGTTCGTTTGAGGCGTAAGAATTGGAAGCAAACAAATTTGCACTTTTGTAACAAGGTATTCTCGAACTTCAAATTCATCTCCAGATACGGTAATAAATTTTTCTTGTAAATTTATAAAACAAAAGTCCTATATTAAATAATACTTTAACAAATCCGTAACGGCATGTATGCAGGTTAAGGAAATCAGACATTCAACGACAGCCTTGTCAAGTTTGAAAACTCCACTTGCATGATCAGGCCCCCCCCCCCCCCCCCCCCTAAGTAATTGAAGGAAATGCATCAAATTTGAAGGAAAACAGTGCCTAATAGAAGGAAAAGCTTCCATGATGGAAGAAAACCAGCTTAATCGCGAAACAAATATGTCAACAACGGTGAAAAACGGTAATAACAGAGATTTTTCGTCCCTAACGGAAGCAACATCGTCCCACTTTTGAAGGAACATTGGTAGACTTCGGAAGGAACATCGGTTATATCCGTGAATTCTCGGTCGACAGCGGAAGCAAACGCATCTAAAAATAGTTTGGATTGAGTATATGATACAGCATGAGGTTATATGTGTTGTGCCTTTGGTGTCAGATGGTCGGATATGAATCTTATTGAGCATATTTGGTATAACATTGACCGAAGGATTCGGTTACGACAGCAACAGCCACATATATGTCAACAACTTATTGCTTATCTTTACTTGAAACGACGCAAAACAACACGTTTACCTGTATGTCTTTTCCTTTTCTATATATGTGCATTTGATACAGTAATATCATATACTTTATCATATTGTTCTCTATGTTACTTATGTGTGTGAATTACGAGAAATACAATGCTGTTTCTGTTCTGTTCTGGTGCATTCATGGACAAATGGATACAGATACCACATACTTTCATCAGACGACTGGCGTTTTCTGTGAGGAGAAGAGTTCAAACATGTTTGAATGCCAACGGTGGGCATACCAGTTACTAATTCTAAACATACTTAATAATCACTGTTTGCAATTTTACTCAAATTTATTGGTAACGGACATTAGTGTTGTTCCTTCCATTTGAAATCTGAACACGGCATACCGGGTGGTATATCCACTGTGTAACAGTAGGTCTTAAAAGCCACTTGCTGTATTGATACATAACACGTACATGAGGAGGTTGCGCCTAACTTGACGTTTAAGAAACGTTTGGATTTTATATACATCTCTATTCTAATATAAAACCTTATGTACGATTTCTTATGGGTTTCTTAAGACCGGGTGCTTTTAATTAAAGCTGCAACAAAACCGAGGATGAACCATGCATGACGCCGGGCAAAGTGACTCTCATTGAAGCCTTTAAAGCTTTTAGTTCGAGTCGCCATGTACATATCGAACTCCGGTACACAGCAGAATGTCATTTTCTTGAACATCCCTTTAAAGAGATAGTTCAGCACCATCATACATATTTTAAGGCAGCAGACTTTGATCTTGAAAGTTGTTTTGCACTCGCTCATAGCCTGAGCAGTTGTAGTATATGGCAGAAAAAAGGTGTCTCAGTCTTGGATATTGGATATAAAGTTTTACACAAACTGAAAGGTTTCAAAAGTTATCACATCCATGTATGATTATATTCACAGCAGAAAAAGACAATAATAGTATTTCAAAGAAAAATGACTTCTCATTTCGGTATCACAAGTATGTTGGTAAGAATAGTGATAAGATGTACGTTATTTTGATAATTATTTTCAATTAATTTGCCTGTAATCTTTATACTCGAACAACACATTTAGTAAAAATCAACCTGTTTAGATGACAAGTTAATGTAGAGAAACTGTTTCATTAATTAGTTTTATTATTTATTGATCTATTTTAACAAAATAAAGAACTTTTATTTCTCATTTAAATAGGTTTGAATCTATTTCTCGCACAAAAATGCAATTCTGATAAGTACTGCTCAATAGGGGTCGTGTCAGGAGCCACTGTACTCTAGTAAATGAGCCAGAAAACTAGGAAGAAACCAGCCCGATTTGGTTTTTAATAGTGCACTAACAGGGTCACCTTTTGCTTTCGGAGATGTTTCAAACGCAGCGAGGTGACAGTGAAAGGATCGATCTTTTGTAGTGTAGGTTCTTCTTTTAGATGATCCTCTTTATCTATGATGGTGTTCCAGATAAGGAGTAAAAAAGGATGAGGTTTTACATGGTCCAAAGGATTTTTGGAAACCCAAATTTCGACGAATTTACTAGAATTTTGCAATGAATGTAATAAATCTTCAATATTTCTCAAGGCTGCTCAGCTGATCATTGTTCTAACACGGAATGCAAGAACGTTTGGAAGTAATGTTGGACTCCAATTTAAACATTTTAGCCATTGGTTCTCTGGTGTGTCAGAGTCAAGAGGCAGTTTTCAAAGCTTTAATTGAATCTACAGTTAATGATCCTAAGTGAGGATTAAAATTTTACTTTATTCTTCTCCCGGAGAGAAACAAACATAGCTTTTAACGGGTTCGCTACCATTAATCTGTTTGAGGTTACAGGATCCCCAATTTTACAAGAACAATTTCCTTACATTATTTAATCTCGGTTGCCAATGATGTCAAATGAAAGGTCCTCGCTTTTAAGGCCTTGAGTTTCCTAGAATATGACAGTAAAGGATTTTAGGGCTTTACAATTATAAATGCATTAGGCTATAATGTCTACACTATATTTCAACCTTTTTATGGTTATTGATCGTGGAGATCGATACAAAGAGAGAAGTTTAAAGCATCTGACCACTTTATCAACCGATTCACAAAGTCTTTGATTTAGGATCCTAATTAACAAATGTATTTAGTAACTTTTCGAGCTTTCTGTTCTAGGAATTTGCTTAGGGAATTTGATAAGGAAAATAGCCAACGTGGATTCTGAATGACTTTATTGGACGACTGTTATATGGTTATATACTCATTCATACACATTTCTACAACTATTTAGCAGTGCTTTGGTAAGTGTCCCTTAACAACTAGGGTCTGTCCATAAGACTTTCTTTATGGATGAGAAAACGAAAATGATTACTTTTGCAAATGGCCCCTTCGACCCTTTACTTTCCCTTTATCAGATTTTATAAATCAACGTTTCTGATGGAGGTACTGTATCCTTGTTGCACCCGTCAACTTCACAACAGAACGTACAATCCAAGCCAGTTGAAATGGTTGTGTTGTCAGCGAGGCTTGTGCATTCTGGCTTTAAACTTGATTCTATCAGCCATCTCTTTGCACACTCTGTAAAGGATGCACACCTGTAAAACGGAAAATTAAATTGTTGTCATATATTTAGTCTTTACTTTCAAATGGATCTTTACAACATTACAGTGAACTCTACAAAGTGGTTTACCTTTTTTCATATACAAGTACTCCATTGTCGTCTTTCACGGTCGTCAAACACAGTGGGTACGTCTCTGGGCATTGATAGTTTACGGTGCTGCCACAGGTCTCATCGGAGCAAACGGTACATATTTTGCCTGGAAATAATCATAAAAATGTAAAACCGCCCTGGCATGTAATGCAAAATCACTTTGGTAGTGGGCAAAAATAAAAACACAAAAGTAAAAATGTCTGCAAAAATTATAATATCTTTTGGCATATGTACACTTCTGTGATATTCATTGTCTTTCCTGTGTAGATGCTGACACCCGGATGTAACGGTGATCCTGCGCCGTTGGACAACACAGTCTTAGCTGATCTGTGTTGAAGGTTTTGACACTTTGCAACATCAGAATATGGTTCAGTTAGACATCAATGTGCCAGATAAAGGTTCACATGGACCACCCGGACTGTGGACGTTCGAGTGCGTTTCTGGGTTGCAGGTCCCAGCGTCAACATTTCCTCATTGTCTTCAAGAGTTTCAAAATTGGATTTTCTCGGTTTGTGTTACCCGGGTAACTGTATTTGAGCTAACTTTTTCAAAATATTATTCAAGTTATAGATAAACCAGGTTTACACTTTAAAGGTATATACCTAAGACGCCATTTCGTTATTTAAAGAATATAGATGTATCCGGAATAGATTAAATCTCTTAAAGAAAAACTCGTTCAAACCGGTTAGCGGCGTTGCAGTCGTTTGAGCAGCTATAGTAGATGTCGTTGAAGTAGGAACAGTTGTTATTGTTGAGGTAGTTGGCGTAGTTGATGTAGGCACTCTCGTGGTTGTAGTAGAAGTCGTTGAAGTCGGGACGGTTGTCACTGTTGAGGTAGTCGGAATATTTGATGTTGATGTAGGTACTCTGGTTGTTGTAGCAGTGGTCGTTGAAGTAGGAACAGTTTTAGTGGTTGAGGTAGTCAGAGTAGCTGATGCTGATGCTGATGTAGGAGCCATAGTTGAAGTTGATGTAGTTGATGCGAGTACTACAGAAATAGTATTAGATGAGATACTAGCAACAACAAACTGTTATTTTTACGATTGCAATCACCTGAAACTTTCTCCCTGTGAAGTATTTTTTGTTGAAGATGAAATGATTGTTACCCTGAGAACTGTGTCATATAACAGACAACTTGGAATTGTTTGATTACCTAATGAGGGCGTGGGTTACATACAAATTTGCGTGAGTTTACTACAGGGCATATGACAAATTTTCGAGTGTGATGATTTCGTTATTAGAAATTCTTTTATTAAATCTAAAGCGCATAACAACAGCAAGAAAAGGTCTGATTCTCTTAGCACGACCTGCTAAAAAACGACCTAAATGCTTATATTTCATATACTGGCTAGTTATTCGCAAGTGATAACTTTTATAGAAAAATAAATGCCTTTAACATTTCGTAATGCATGCAATATCATCTTTGGCTTTAACGAAAACAAAGATGACATCAAGTCAGAATTGACTTTACAATGCTAAATGCCCTACTATGTATTACGTTAAAACGTAATGACGTCATTAACAACGACGTAGAAGTTATTTTACAAGTTTGAATTTAGAGGGTTTTTGTCTTGCATAAATGCCTTTGTAGCATGATATACGAAAGATACCATCCCATTCTCAAGACTTATGATATTGAATAAATATCTTGATATCGAAGCATTTAGTACCTACCTGCCTTAGCATAAAAAGACTCGTTGTTGCAAAATTCGTTAAAGCAACATTTTCCTCGCTGATTCAGGACAGGCGTTTTAATAGGCGTTTCAACTGATGCACAGTACTGGAATCAAGTGATATTCCAATAATAATCTCTAAAATGTCGACAACAGAATTCATCGCCAAATGATGAAAATAAATAGCAGAATTGTTGTTTCCAGTTCAAGATAGTGGTGACAATAATGTTCATATTTCAGTCACAGAATATAAGCTTATGATTGACAACTGAATATAAACAATATTTGTTAACGTTATCACATATTATATATCAGTGCCATAGGAACTATGCTATGGCGAACGAATACTTTCTATTGTAAAGTCTTTCAAAACGTTAAAATTAAGAATAACAGTCCATAATGACAGTTCAAAACAAAGGAGAAACTATTAATAAACTGTTATCATAAACGTACATTTCAAATTCGAATAAAATCAGTTGTTAAATAAAGTTACATTGTGATATGTAGTTATTGTTTATCTTATATTTCGTATTTGAATGAAATCGGTTAATAAATGAATATATCTATTTACGTCCTTCTTTGAAAGTTAATGTCAGAAAAGTGAAATTAATTATCTCAAAATGTTTTTGAAAAATAATATCAAAACAGTGATTCTGTACCCATGAATCATCCAATTAGGCCCAAAAGCGTACTTTCGTGATTGCAAGGTACATATGAGTGCTATTAGATCATGGAGTTCGGTTGTATTTTAGACAGCCGTTTTGGCTGAGTTAATTGCTTAAGTTTATTGAAAGTAAAATAAGAATAAACGTGCCAATGGCAATAATGATTCAGCCTGATGATCGAATTTTGAAATATGTGACCCAAAGAGACTTTGACAGAGATACAGTGTTCATGTTTGTATAACAACCGTTGGGCAGAAGGATGAATGATGTTTACATTCAAGGCCAAATAAGATATACATAAACAGATGCCACAGAGGGTACAAGACTGTACATTGTACATGTAAATCCGAAGATACACCTTGTAACTACCAGTTTCCCTCTGTACAGTTTCTCCGAGAGAACCCTTGCTGCGCGTTCACATTAAAAAGAGACATTTTTAAATTACATTCTGTCTTGTTAAGACTGATTTTGGTAAAGATGAATAAGATCATGAAACTCCTTAACTCAGAGCACGTTTGTTTGTTTTTGAAGTGCTTGAACAAATATTTTGGCTCGTTAATTATTTACCACGAATCTACTGCTACAAAGCTAGCGATAAAAAACTTCTTTATTGCAGATTCTTGCAAATGGTAAAAGAACCAATTCGGAAATGTCACTGTTGTGCAATCATCAATAAAAACATTCCTGTCTCAATCAGACAATAACAACCCATTTTACATTGCATATATGCTATCATTCTTACCCTTAAAAAGGAGTTTGGTTGTCCATTGAAGGCACGCTAGACTGTTTTGGGGCTAGTCTTGTCAAACTAAGTGTTTTAAATGCTAGCCCAATAAGACTAGAGTGTTTTGAGGCTAGCCCAAAACGACTCTGAAAATGACTAAAAGTTAATTCTGCTATATTCACCAAAAAGCTTTTACAGAATGGTTAGCCACAGGAAACATTATTTTGGTTGCTAGTCTTGCACTAACACTCTTGTGTGTAGGACACGGCAAATCAGTGAATGTTGGGATACCTTGGAACAGTGTGTTTTTCTTCTAGAGGCAAAAATGTCAACTTGGGTTATACCAGGGTAATAATGCTGGTAGCGCCTTGGGCATGCACTAGTGGATGGAGATGTACGCCTTATAGAAAGAAATTGTATATTCTGTTTATTTTCAATGAAGATTTTCGCAACAAGATAAAAGTGTACAAACAGATGTCAATAAAGACGAAACAAAAGAAGAAGAAGATTGAAACTGACCTGTTTCTCAATGCACCCTGTCTTATACGTCACAGGAAAACCTACTTCGTTTTCCTCGATGAAATAACAGGCGTGATCCTGTATGTTTGAAGGACAGTAATCTTTAATGTAATAGTGGGAAACTTGTGATTAATCATCATTAAAGTTTTACGTATACCTAGAAGGTATGTTTGTTTCTTGTCGACTTTTCCTAAAATGGTTAAACCAAATTTTAAAACGTGTTTTTTTTGTACCGCCATTTCAATGACGGAATCAAAGTCCATCAACCTCAGAGAAAACTGTCTTGAGATATCCCGCCGCTTACGGCGAAGATTTTTCTTTAAAGTGATATGATTATAAAATATAGATGGCATACATCTTTACATATTTATACACTATGCAACACAACGTAATTATCTACAATATGAGTTGAAAGGGTAAGAGACCCGATTATTGATATATAAAAAATAATTATTAAGATATTGTCAGGCATGTATTTATATTCCATTAACAAGTAATACTCAGACCAAATCACTTTCGCTTTTGGTTCCATTTCCGCCCGTTTTTCTACAAATTTAGACTGGCTGATACTTGAATTTAGAAATCATAGAACTTGTAAAGAATATGATATCTGAATATACCATAATGTAAGATATATCATTTACCTGAAGTACCTACTTATTGGAATATTTCTTTCTGTGTTTTACCTATATCAACATTCATATTTCGACTATCATTACACCATGAAAATACAAGGAGAACAGGTATGATCAGGTTCGATGAGAGATATGAGAAGACTTGGAGTTGAGCTGTGGAAATCAAACAAAACTTAAAATATATAAACAGAATGTATGAACATTCCATTCAGTTTCGCACATATAAATGGTCATTTTTCGATTTTGATGAATGTTTGAAATGAAAAAAGTAATATAATTATGACAAACGGACATGCAGGTGTCAGTTAGAAAGTTCAGTGACTTCAAGAGAGAGACAGAGCGTACTGTCGGGCTATTTTTATGGAGAAGAATTTCGAGGTGACTTTCCTGTTAATACACGTCATAAATACATAATCATTCCCCGACTCATTTGAGAAAAGTTGTTGATTGTAACACTTTAATTGCTTGAGTATTTACTTTACAAAGAATAGCTCGCATTCACTTCAAAAACGAAATGAAACCAGATATAGGAACTAAGTGTGTGCCTTAAAACGGCATGACAAAGCTAATCTGATTTGTCATCAATTATTTGTTTATCTGGGGCTATTTCATTAAAAGCGATCTTTTCATAAAAAAATCAGATAACTAACTTTTTACGGTAAGGATACTTGACATGAAGTTTTAAATCTTTAAAGCCTGCAGATATAGCCTGTGCCAAAGGATTTTTTCCTTGCAATGCTAATCTGACGTATACTTTCTAGGTCCATTAACTCACCTTGTTTGGGGAACACCTTTCTGTGTGGAGACAAGTCACACCTGAAGTATCTGCCACGCATTTTCGGCAGTACGTTACACCTGTAAAAAGCTTTCTGTGACGATTGGGTTATCATTTGGATTATAAGTGATTATTTTAGCATAACAAAATGATTACGGTTTATATTTTCAATTTCATAAAACCACCAAATTTCCTCTAAATCATAGTCAATAGGTTCATCAGAGGGAAACCGATAATCATGATTTTGCCTTTTATAATATAATTTTTAAAAAAGAAATCTTATTTTGCAATAAAGTTTGATATCCCTTTGACGGAACAGAGAATGGTTTATGTGAAGAGGAAAATAAATATAATTCGGAGGTGGGTTTATGTTTAAGGTGTTTCCGGCCAATATGGTTATAGAATTACATCATTTGTCTTTGATCACTTCTGACAAGATTCATTGTATATTGATAAAGAAACTATGTTGATGTATGATATACCTTTAATTGATGTTAAACTTAAGTAGCAGCACTTGGTTGCATTTGTTTTCAAGGAAGCAAATATATTTACCTTGTGGATTGAATACAAGAGCTGAAAGATAAATTACAAAAAATCGTATTGAATCATCATACATAATTTGATAACTAACATTTCTATAAGGAACAACAAATCAAAGATCTGAATAGTATAATTTAGACAAAATAAATTATGTATAGAATACTTTAATAATAATACTAATCAGACCTCTTATCTATCGTTGTAGAGTAGGTATAAATAAGGCTTCTGGACCAAAGGAGACCAAAACGTATGTCTTCATTAACCATAACATAAAAAACTGGATGATTTGAAAGACTCATACACTCTTGATGGCCCGGGTACTAAAAATACTTCCTAAAAATTCATTTCTGGAAATAATGAAGGAGTAAATCTACAACAAGAAATTCGGGCAAAAAGACACAAACAGATTAATTGCTTGATTCAGGTATATATCCTCCTTATGAATAATGGGGCAAACGATTTGGCAATCGTGGAGGGCGAATTGATTGGTCCAAATTTATTACAGATAAAACAACAGGAAGACGTAGACTAAAACGTCGACCAAATGTTGACTTATTTTACAAATTAGGGGACAAAAAGGGTGAGGCGCTTACTCTAAAAAAATTACAAACTAAACTAGGTGTAGGGGCTATTCTTGGTGAGAACAGCATAGCCAAAACTTCCATAGCAGATTGAGGGAGCAATTCAAAGTTCAAAGTTACAGTTGACTAAAGCAGAACAAACATTAGTAAATAAAAACACAAAAGCGTTAATGAAGTTAAGGATGCACTAAACAAAGCTAAACAAATAATAAAACGACCCCCATTGACTACTGGCAGGTTAGAAATAAGTATAAGGGAATTGCGAGGCTCGACGACGCAAATGGACTCAAACAGGTGTACATACATGTATAATAACTTATATATATATATATATATATTCAAGTGACTAAATTGGGTCAAATTGGGTTTGCTGATCTTTGTCCACGTTCGAGTTCACCAGGTTGATATAAATATCTAACAGTAACTCTGTCAGTTATATTTTTCCTGGTCCAAAATAGAGGTTCTGCAGCCTTTCCTATCAGGGATTCTGGTGTATTCGCATCAATTGGTTTCTTATTTTTAAGTCTAGTTTCTTCATTATTTTATGCTTAAATAACCTGTGGCAATCTATAACCACCAATTCTGTGGACCTCTTTGCCAATTTCATTTTCAATTCCTCTGCATACTGATTGCCGAATAAACGCTCTTAAAAAGTTTTATTTAACCTGTCCACGATAGCTTGACTTTTATGGGATTCTTTCTATTGCCCCGTCTTATTCTAATCTCATGTTTTGCTTATAAAGTTGTAACGACTTAAACATCATTTGGAAATTCCAATGGGTTTGTTTTGCATATTCTTTCAGCCTCTCTTATAACTACTAAAATCGCCTACCACCGTTTTTCTCCTAACACTGTCATGGGGTAATGAATAGAATGATAAATTAGCTTGTTGGTTTTCATTAGGTCGAGTTGCAAGATATTTCCGTCTGGGTATGTATTCAGGTGGTGGTAAAAATATTCATAAACCGATTCTAGGCTTTAGTTTTACTAACCTTAGCAGCCTCAGCAAGTTTATTTGTAGCTGCAAGACATTTCCAATAGTCCATTGAACTGTAATAAACCCTCTGGAGTTTCTTTTCCATATTTATTAGAAAGGAATTAAACTTTTAAGTAATCACGTCTTTGTATCCGTATGCATAAGTGTTAACATGTTATCTTTTAGTATCTAATTGACATGACAATGTTTTATTTATTCTCATTGCATAAATGTTATGACCTTCATTTTTCAAAGTATTGAAAACTATCTTCAATTAATTCATATGAACAGCAGCTAAATCGTAATCTTTTTTTTAATTCATTGAAGCTGGATTGGCAATAGTGTTTCAAAGAGGTTCACCTTTTTCACATACACTCACTTTCTTCAATTCTCCTTATTTTCACTGAATACTGAATGATTCATTAACTTGTAAAAAAAAAATTCGAAATAACTTTTTGCCTTCTTTCTCAGTTCAGTATTCAATCTAATATAAGGTTCCATCCAAGGACTCTGGTCAAATTGAAGAACCTTATGTACTTTACATAATATCGTACCCAAAGAAATATATAGTTGGAGATTTCTATAGTGAACTATATTTTGATTTGTCATTAAATTTGGTACCAATGTTTTCACATCTGATAACTTCTTATCTCCTGGTAAATTATTTTGGTAATTGACGTTTAATCTTTTTGGGGCTAAAGGGTAGGTGTTGTGGCTTTTATGTAATTCGTTCGGATGTTCGATGTCAACTTCGAATACATACCCATCTAGGAATCTTTTAATATTTTCACTATATTAATGTAAGGGTTAACTCATTTCAATCTTCCTGTAGGTGATTATTGACTCATAGCCAAACTGTAATGGTTATTAGCACTTATTATGAGCTGCACCAGGATATTTCCCTTTAATATGACAATGATCATATACAGGTACTCTATTGTTTCCTAAGGATTTGCAAAAATACTACAATTTATGTTTGCTCAATGGTTTCATTCTTTGTCATTGGGTGCATCGGCCTGGGGTGTTTCAACCATTCTCGGATAATATTTTCTGTTTCTAGAAGACCTGATAAAAATGTCTTTGTTGCATTTGGTACTCTTCTAAAAAAGCATGGGCAATAGTATTTCACCTTCCTTGTTAAAGGTAATTTGAATTGCCAATTGGTATGTAATTTATGTAGTTTGCAGATAAATTCCAACTTCGTAGACATAAACTAAAAGAGTTCGTGAATTGGAATTGTTCTGGTTCAATATCTAACTTTTTGTTGATTTCCTGTTCAATCTTTTAAATATTCCTCATCTAAATATTTTTATCTTTATTTTTTATTCAGATTTAATTCTTCTTTAAATCATTTTGTTGTTGACTTAATGTAGATTGAGATGGAGCTTTCTCGAAGGTCGAAATCGACAAAAATTTAGTGATATTTTTTTCTCTGGCTAAAAAAAACGGATTTTAGCGCTTTTAGCCACGCATGTAATTACTTATGGTTGAAATGCCCGATATTTTGAATATGAATACCTTGCACAACACATGGATAATAGCATAGACAAACCTTCTGAAGTTGTAGTAAAGGTCGTAGTAGAGGTTGTAGTAGGGGTAGGCGTTGTGGGCTTCTTTGTAGTCACTATAATAAATACAATACAGGTCACAAAAGCATGATGGCACTTGGCTTCAATGAACGATACATGTTCACTGTAAGTGTCCAGAGCCGAAACTTGAATGCAAAGTTCATCTTAATCACTAGGCATTATTTCCAATGGCTGTAAAAACATTAAAGCATGCATTTTTGGTTTGAAATTGGCATATGATGATATATGCACATACTTTGGCTTTCTATGGATAATAGACATTTATCATTTACAACTGACCTGCAGTCGGAACTGAAGCGTTAAGAGGGCCAAATTAAAAACTCGTTTGTGTTAGTTGTGCACAAAATGGGATTCAACAATTACTGAAAGTAGATAAACAAGGCAATTTTGAATGTACAATAATCTCTTTACAGTGTACAAAGGTTGAAATGCCTTTATAAAGTTTTACTTATTATGTTCTGATTGTGTATAACGCAAACGCAAACATTTCATGTTAGTCAAAAGTCAGTCGAAACTAAAATGGTATTGGATTTGTTTTAATAAGAGTGGTAAATGTCTTGTAACTAAATACCGACAGACAGTTTTGAAATAAAGCCCTTTCCTCTCCAGTAAGAGAGATGACCTGACCAACCTTTTGGCAGAAAGACAATGCATTTATCATACCTATTGTTTTTGTTGGGAGTGGATTGTTGCAAGAGTGTGTAGAACAACACATTCCATGTGATGGATGTTTAGGTAAATGTTCTAGATGCGTGTCGGGAACTGAATGATCCCCGGATTGGTCCTTGTGAATATGAGTTGTAATGTCTTTGCAATGCTGAAATAAGATACCGTAACAAAAGTCATTGGAAGATGATTTATAACCCTAAATATTTTTCTCCAAAAGATGTCGCTCATGTGAGATCAAATTATATCTCATAGGATAATAATGTTCAACTAATTAGTTTATTATTATTAGGTCTTCAAGACAAAGTCTGGAAGACCTGTTGTTTTTATCCGAGTTATTATTATTTGTACTTTTTTTGTGAATCGACTACAGCCAAAACGGCTGCTTCAAATTCAACCAAATTTGGTATGCTGATAGCCCTTACTGTGGAATAGTCGTGCGAAGCTTTTGGGCTTAATCGGATCATGCGTTAAAGATCGGGTGAAATGCCCTATGGTCGATTTCGGAATTCGCTAAAAGGGATTACAATTTGACGTGGACTCAACTTTAAATTTCTGAAATCGGCCGCTAAACAACATAAATACGGCTTTGTAATTAAACTGCCTAATTACGACCGGCGAGCAGAACCTGAAAGGCCCTGTGGTCACTGAAGCGTGAATCTTTCGTGACGTGCTAGTTGGCATATCATCATACGCTTGTTATGTAAAACAACACTAGCCGATAGTAAATCTCGCAGTTAAACCGTCGGTTATACCTACTAAACGTTATCCAAACAACTCAAACCTTAGAGGAATCTAGTGTTTAATTCATTGTCTGGAAATTTCTATTTTTGCAAGCGCAAGACCCTGATTAATTTCGATGCTGTGTGCACTTTCCTACGGAATGTTTTTAAAAGTCACGACCCTGCGCCATTTTGTCATAGTTATAAGATTGCGCTATAACGCGTGAGATCCCGGAAGTATTTCTTACATGAACTATGCTCACTTATTGGACATTATATTGAGGGATGCACCGGCATCCTTACTCTCATAAATATATAACCTTTATTAAGTATTAACGCGTAATGTACTCCAGCGATTCAGAAAGTGAGATATCATTATCTATGGAATGTGTCTCATAATGTTCAGAATCGCTAATTTCAATTGACGGGGCCGATACTTTTCCTTACTTATATGAGCCAAATGACAGTTCGAGTGGCATAAGAGACGACAAGCAATCAAAACGGAGACAGATTGAACAACATCGACTGGTATGAATTTCTTTTGGCATTTTCAATTTAATTTTTATGCTATTACAACAAAACTAAGAACTTACTATTAATGCTATTGGACTGATTATTTTTTAAAAACAATTCTCCATTAGATTTATATATTTTTTCAGTCAACAGAAATAATAAAATAAAATTGAATGTATTATTGACCATGGATTATTTGAATATGATATCCATATTTTTATGTATTTTGGCGTTCACACAATTTTCTAAATGTAATGCAGGCATGTAGTGTATGATGAATGAGACATTATTGTTGAATAGCTAAGTGGAAGTCAAATCCTATCACATTTGTAGGTCATACATCATAAATGTACATCCACAGATAATTTCCTGGGTCCCGTTGCACAAAACTCTAAGGAGGTAGCCTTAAGTCACTAAGGTTAACCTTAAAGTTAAGTTGTTCATCAATCACGACGTCTGCCAAATGTTGTCACAACAATCAGATTGTTTTAACTAGTTTGTTTGTTTTTATGACACACAGGTGGCCGTTATGTAATCCTATTGCATTCAATTTCAATTCTTGATTTAATGGTCTCTAATTATACCTTTTGAATTTTAACGCCTTGGACCCGCCAAGCGGAATATATGTCCTGTCATAATGGCGTAACTCTTGGCATTCGACTGGTACTTAGTTTATTGTCACGGCGTCCAGTCATTTTGAACCAATGAACTTGTAGAATATATATTCAACCAATAAATTAAGAGAAGGAGATTTGGCTCATGCACTTCTACGGACGATGACACACATTTAAAAAAGTACATCGTGAATAACGGGAACCAACATTCTTTAGGATTACATAGGATGTTTCTAACGCTTGCGCCAGGTATGTTTTCATGTCATTTATTGTTAAATCCAAAGACAGAGATATCGCAACACGGTGTGAGATGTTATACTAGATAAGAATATGATATGTGTTAGTTAAATACCAACGAATCATCCAATAAGTACTAAGTTGTCATGAAGGTGAAGTGAAACAAAATTATTTTTTCTATAGTCATTAAAAAAGTTTCTAAATTGTCTCCCGTTTATTACAAAAACCTTCATTTTTTCGAGACAATTTATAACTTCATATCGATAAATACATGTTGTAACACTACGTGATACCCCATTGTAATTGGATCTCTCACCGACCAAGTTCTTTACCTTTTTGATATAAACCCACCCAAGAAAACCGCGTCCAAGGATTGTCACAGTCCAATTAAGGTGGATTTGACGACTGTGAGGGAAAGTTGATATCATGAAGCCGTTATATATCGTATTTTGGAATTCTTTCGGTCATGCTATTGCCTCTATTTTGCTGTTGAATTTGCTTAAGAATACAGAGAAAATCAAAGGGCTGGGCTTTCGGCTGACCACTAGCACGTCACACACTGGGCGTGGCTTCGAGTCATGCTTGGGTGATTTTGTGTAAGCGTTCGCCAGTCTCATTAGGCGGCTATCCAAAACAGGGGTATAAAAGGTCTCCTAGTAGTCGAATTAAAGCGTATATTTTCTCATTTTTTGGCTCTATTGATTCATATAAGTGAAGCGAATACAGATACAAATTTGTAATAATCAAATTCATGCGTTACTTCTCCTCTTTAAAGGCACAGACCCACTCAAAGTTTCAAAAATTAACATTGGGAAAATTTTCAAAATGCACTTAGAGACTTGCAACTTGTTTTAAACGATAGGCAATTACATTTTGAGCAAAAAAGTAAATCATGGCAATTTCGTAGCGTTAGTACCTTAACCGCCATATTTCTTTTTTTGACTTTTTTCAATTTCCGGACCCCATGCATCTTTGAAAATCTTCTCCTCTGAAGATACATGCAATTAAGACCTGAAACTCACATATATCATAGCTGAAGGAGTGGGGAGAAAAGTTATGGAGCCACATTTTCAATTTTCTTAATACTTTTTTTTCTGCAACCCTTCAAAGTCGGCCGACTTAGCTCCTGTAACCATGTTCAAGGGCCGATAACTCAAAAACTTAGACTCACAATTGCACCATTTTTTCAGGAATGTAAGACCTATATGTGGACTTGACGAAATCGGGAAAAATCTTTTGACAAAATTTAACATGGGGTAATTTTTCAAAATGCACCTACAGACTTGAAACTTATTTTGAATGAAGCGTCATAACAGTCCAAACAAAAAAGTCAATCATGACGAATTCGTAACTAGCATACTTTTTCCGCATTATCAACTTCTTTGCAATAATATTACTTTCCTTATGAGATTTGGTCACGTAAGCAAGTTACTGTTTACCACTAAGACAAAAAAAAACATGTGAAGGTCAAACACCATGTGAAGGTCAAACACTATGTGAAGGTCAAAGAGGAAGTCTTGAAGACCTAAGTACTGCCTCGGCAGTCCTAGTTATTATTATTATTATTATTATTATTATTATTATTATTATTATTAATTGACATCACAGCATGTGTACACCATCAGTGATGATATCACAATATAATGAAGTTACGACCATGGTGACAACACAATAATATAGGGTCATCACCATGATGACGTTACAAAGCAATGACTTAACTGGAAGTCAAATGTAAGTTCTGTGATCAGAGATGACGTTTTCCATGAAAATGTAATGAGGACTGATTTTGGACGATACATTTCAACCTCGTGTCCTCTTGCATCAAACCGTTGAGAAAAGTATCAATATTCTGGGCAAACCTCGGATATAGTAACTTTTATAAACTTCTGTTGATATATTTGATACTATAAGGATAGCTTTAAAAATATTTTTGTTTTATGAATCTAACCAGGACTCAGCAAAGAAAAAGTTTTCAGACATATGTTGACAAACACTAAGATCATGAACTGACGATACTTTAGCACCAATGTAATTTGAAATTCCATTTTAATTTCACCCTGTGTTTCTTACACTTTTAGTGTTCATACCGTTACAAATCTTTTCTTCTAAATGACCAAATAATTGGTCTAAATACATTTTAATTGTTTTGAGAGGAGATTTGAGTCGTTGAAAGACCAGCCACTCCTGTATCTACTCGTAACAACCAGTTTTTTGTCAATATTCACATTATGATCATACAATCTCTCGCATTTTAGAAGAAGATTTTCAATTTAAAAAGTATTGAAAACATGGCTATTAAGGTTCACTTAGATGAAAATGCAGACTCACCTTTTGATCGATGCAACCTGAATAATACTGGGGAGTTATGCCAGTGAGGAACTCTTGATAAAAACACACCTGTAAATAACATGCACTGGATAAATGGTATCTGGCTTTACGTATTAAAGATAGAATAGCATTAAAATTGAATTGAAGAAAAAACTAACAAAAGAAAAAAAAAGAACTGATGAAAACTTTTGTTTAAGGAAATACAGGAAATATAACGACGTTACCATACATGCACCATACACATGGCACCGTGAATGAAAAAGTATTGAAACTGAGTTTTTCTGAGATTAGTTTTTGGCTAGGTGTAAATAGGCAATTTATTCAACGCTTTTAAAGAGGTACCCTTTCTGTATATCGCATGTTTTTAAACTACTTCGTCAATTGCAATTCACTTAAACCTTATTACAAGATCATTGTCTCAATGTATTTTTTGCTTTAAAACAATCAACTTATTTTCAGATGTAAAATAAGAATTTCAAGGTGAAAGTATGAAATAACATTGTCATTTAAATATATAAATAACACAAACGATGGAGAGAAACTAGAGTAGTCTTCTAAAGGTCGATGTATTAAGTGTCAACTGATTATACATAATTAAAGATTTTTAGCATTATTCTAAAACATTCAATGTTTATATAATTACGATCAAAGGGTGTTTCTACAATTTGTGTTCATCCCGGCTATGATTGTTCCTGCAAGGTCAATGGATAGACGGACATTAGCCTCAGTGTATAAAGACACTTGGTACAATTAATAACATACAAGTATTTAGCTTACTAAGTTAAACAAATTATATAAAAATACTAAAATACATGTGGCAGGGTAAACGGAGGGTCTCTATTTTTGAAAAAAAGTGTGCCATATCTATTTGTGAATATACACACCTGGCCTGACCCGCAATGTACCGTTCGATCACAGTTCCACGTGATACCGGCATGCGTACATTTTCTGCATGTGTTTACTGAAATGAACGAAGATTCAAAATAAAATCACTCCTGAGATATTCAGAACGCTCATTTCCTGTTACAACACAATACATGCATTTATGACAAAAAATTACTGTGACGCCACGCTGTTACTGTGGCACTAGTCGAAGATTTTCGGTTCACGTTCAGATATCATTTGCAAAATTGACGTGTATATTTAATAAAATAGCACAAACATGTTTTTAATGCACACGGGAGACATCTCGTGCTTGAACTATTACAGTCCAGGGCAAAACCTGTTTTAAACAAAATACATGCTTGGGGCTTGTTTACACTGAATTTCAATTTTTTATTCTGAAGATAATTTTTTTTAAAACTTATTAGGTTGAACGAACATATTAATACAAGAAATATTACCAAGTAGAGTGTGGTGAGACCCATGGTTAACTGAAACATATTTGATAATACAGCTGGTAAAAGATACACAGTAATAAACAAAAGCATCATAAAGGTGATACAATCTATCACCAACGTTATTTATGTGACGTTAGATTTTAAATCAGACAGTGTGAATAATGAGATGACAAAAAAGTGTATCCACTTTGCTATCAAAGAAGCCCCAGGCATGGGTTTTCAGAAAACATTGAATATTTGCATCTGAAAAAAAAGACTCGGGCAAGATGATATAGATGCTATATATGCCCATATGCATATGTGTATTGTCAAGTTCACAGTATGAGAGAGCTCAATACAAAGTATGTAGAGCATATATATACATAGAATTACACGTTTATGTTCTCATTTGCAACTTTCACGCACAGTGTGGCGATCATCAGGCACTTGCACACTGAGTCTACTTTTTCCTAACATGGCTTGGGTTGTTCCGTTGGCGACAACTTGATAGTAGTTCGCTCCTTTTGTTTATGATGTTCTCTCTCAAGCTGAGTATGGTAAGCTTCTCTTTCATATATATATGTATATATATATATATATATATATATATATATATATATATATATATATATATATATATATATATATATATATATATGTGGATGTAAAAGTTAAATGTTCATGGTTTATGTATTAAATATTCTTTAAAAAACACAATGTATAAGTTACCCTGATGATAACTATGTTATGAAACCGGTTGGTAATGAACTTATATGAAGACCAATCTTCAGTTTGTTATTTTTAAAGAATAATATATATATATATATATATATATATTTATGCTATGAGTAATGATTGCATTAATTAATACCCCAATTTCACTTGACCACGGACACTTGGGAAGCGATTTCCGTTTTCATACAACACATATGGCCATACAATTTCTGGTTTCCCCCTTATTCTGTATCGTTCCGCAAGAAAGCCCAGCTCTCTGTAGTCGTTCCTCGTCGGCCGCAGATTTAGGCAAGCAATTTTTTCTGGAAACGTTTCTTCCAACACGTTCAAAAGAAACGGTTATGGAAAATATAACCGTGCCCTACTAAAATGATCCAGCCGATGCTCGCAGATTTCACAGCAATGCACAACTGGTTGTGTTGCGAGTTTTCTCTCTGTACTAATTCTAGTTGTCGTGTTTTAAGTGGCATGCTCTTGAAAGCGGCGTCATCTGAACATGGTTGGATAGTGATAGAATGTTTTAGTTAGTATTAGTATTTAGGGGTGTGTAAACTCGAGTAGAATAGTTTAATATAGTGTTGGATGGGAGGAGAAGTGTAAGGTAGTATCATAGCTTGAAATAGGTGGGTGAAGATTGGAATAGGGTAGAATAGTTTGACGCAGGACGGAATGGTAGCAAGGTTTTAGAAGCATGATAGGAGCATCGGATGGTTTAATTCATTGTAGGGTCGTAGTTAGTGTAATGTCAAGGTTTCCGTCTTCGAAACAGCGGTTTTAAAGAGCTGATGTCGAGCTTTATTTGAGACGAACGAAATTCAGCAATAGATCACAAATATTCCGTAGTTATTTGATAAGTAAGTTGATATATAAACTTTGTAGCTAGCTATTTTTGAAATTTTTAACATTACATATATTTTACATTTTAAAATTTACTGTTACATAAATATTGTGTATGTTTATATAATGTATTCTAATTTTTACAAGTTCATCTTCAAAATCAATTATGTAATATTGTTATTGTATGAAGGATGTATTGTTTATATTGTTTATGGGCTAGAGGCCTGAAGTACAATAAACACCCTTTGACTTTTGACTTAGATGAAATAATTAATCAAATCATAATAACATATATTTAAGGATTCGTTGGTTTCATAAAAATCGAATGTGTTACGAACCAATATTTTGATATAATATAATATTTTAATGAAAGAAACTGAAAGAAGTTTAAAGTTATGCGCTATAATGTTCAAACCAAAAGATGCACACTTTTCGATACGCATACATTAATGTACTTACAAGTATCCTTGTCAAGGTGTTCTCCTGACGCAGAACTTAAGCTCAAGAACACTGGGAAAACAAAAAAGGTTAATATTTTTCTATTTCAAGCTTTTTTCAAGAGTTTTACAAAAATTTGGCAAAAATTAAAACATATGAAAAAAAGTAACCACCAACCACCAAAGATAGCTAACTCTTATTGAAATCAAACGTTTTATTAAAATTATAGCAATTATCATAAATTGTTAATTCTAATTCTAATATATTGGATATTTTCAAAAGACTGTACCGGTACGCATATCGTGCTGTTATAACACGCATCCTTATTTGGCAGTGGTTTATGCGACAGCGGGGTTCAACATAGGAACTCAGATTTATGAATATCTAATACGACTGTCCTGTCATATTTCTGATAAAATATAAAATATTAATTAATATTAACCAATTAACATGTTGACAGTAAGTCTGCTGAGAATGTATGGAATCAAAATCTAATTGGAATCAACATTCATGTTTGAAAATCAGAATACTAATTCTTATCAGTTAAGTATAACGACAACAAACGGGTTAAAGTCGTAATTTTGATCAAAAAACGGACGTTGGCGCACGCCAACGACTCAAACGTTATTTCAGAAACTTATTTACAACAAATACAAATACAAGCATTTGTCTCTAGTGTTAAGTAGGTCATTTAACTAAAACCCATGTTAATTAGACTTTAACATTTATAGGATGTTTTCCAATTCTCATAGAAAACATTAGAACATCATATGTTCAGCATTTTAGAGATAAAGATGCAAGTTTAGGGAGGCGATTTTAACAATTTAAATTAACTCATACGGTCATACGGTATTTTGGCTCTTAAGCCACATTAAAAATCATGAAACATTCTCTGTGTCACTTTCAGATAACATTTTATTGAAATAAGGGTATTAAAATATATTATTACACGCCATGTATTAAAAATAGAAATACCATTAAATCATTTCATGAAAATGTATATAAAACAGAAGCCTTCTGGTACAATTGGTTTTCGTCTTTCTATTCTATCTGTTTTGGTGTTAAAATAATAAATAAATGATCATTTAAAGTTTAGTTATGATCAATTAAATATTTCCAAGTACAATGTTTGTGATGATATTTAGTTGTTTATTTGTTTACTAATGACATTAATTATAACTATTTTTATGTAATAAATGATACTGTGTAAAATCATATGTTTTTGTTACCAGATACTCAACTTATTTATCTTAATCTGCCATCTGTCAGTCAAATAGCTACTAAAACGCTATCACCTAAATATAAAGCGTGGTCTTTTTTTATGTTTGATAAGGCGGCTACGTCACGCGATGTTGTTTGATTTACAGAACAACATGATCCGGCAAGCAATTTATTATTCAGTTGATCTAAACTTGTAAAAACCTGACGTAAATTCATTTCAAGAAGGATAATTGATGGAAATATGCACATAAGTGTGCAATTTGGCTTGGTTCTTACTTAGTACTCTCAACTACATGGTTTTGCTTTTCATACTTCATAGTTGTTTTTCAACTTAAACGGGAGAAAATGAAACCTACATGTCAATTTTACGTAAACGAAGTCAAATTTTTTTAAAATGTGTTTGTTAAATAGTGACTGTTATAGAACAATACCATTTTCCATCCAGTCTCTTCAGTTTGTATGTCAGGTCAAGTAAAATATAACCTACCACGCTATTTGTTTTTAGTAAATTTCGGCATCTCAAACAGACTAATTGGTTGTAAAATAAGATACATGTATGTGTGGGAAATAAGTGCTTTTGTTCAACTGAAATTAACTTTACTGAGTCATACAAGTGTTTGTCTATATTGTCATAATAAAGTTCTAAGTAATACTTTAATTATGTTTATTCAAATGATACCTATTTAGAAAAGTAGGAAGTAACATGTATATATATTCTACATAGTGTAAAATGTATGGTAATAAATGTTAACTGCTTCAATTATATATTAATTTATTATATTTTACGTGTTACATATGTCTTCATTCTCATAGATATATACCTTAATTGTTAAATCTAAACATTTCATTCTGCTTTGCAATTTTTATTTATATTCTCAATTATAGAATGGGAAATATTTTTAAACTATGCAACTATCTTTGCAAGTAACTTAATCATAAACAAAAATATCAACCCACCTATCAGTAGCGCATATATCATCATTGGTCTCTTTTGGCTGGCCCAACAACAAACCTATTGTATTTTATAAGCGTGACAGTTTTTTCGAATGTGGCAGGTGGCGTCACGTGATAGCAACTATCTTTAACCTACATTAAAAAAAATATTTTACCGATGTGTTTTCCCTGTGAAACAAGTTTACCTTCCATTATTCATCTGCAGAACTTTGTAATTCGACTCTGTTAATACTGACAACAAACACCTTTTAAAAACAGTTTCAAAGTAAATAATACCGTGATTGGGAAATTGGTGAAAATGATACACGATATTAACATCTGTAGAATTGAATGAGTTAAGAACTCTCGTACTCTGTATTTTTATCGTCAGTGACAGTCTCCTTTTGCTCTATATCTTTATGTGTGGTTGGAGCACGTAAATAAAATACTTATCTCAATGTTTTAGGACTTAATATCAAAATACGTCATACGTACATAAGCGTGGGCGAATCCAGGGATATACAAAATACGTTTGCGATAGTTAGGATGTTGAGTTGAAGTTCATCAATTAACATGGGCTACATGTTACCTGAATACGGGATGTATGGACCTATATGATTTAAACATATTTTTATTCATGAAAAGTTAATTACATGAATATGGATTGGCACAACAAGCTTTGAGCTTATGTAAGTGCCGCTCCATTAAATATGACAAAATACAATCATTGATAATACAAATCAAAATTTACAAAGTAATTAAAGTAATATTTCCAAATAGGCCAACAAAGAAAAAGCAGACAGTAATAAGCGGTATAAGATCATTAAATATATTGAAAATAGGAGTTTTGTGGCATTTTATAATAACCTGAAACGTTTAGAATCTTGTATAAAAGTATGAACAGATTCAAGAATATACTGGTTACGTAATTTACTTAAATATTGATTACCATGTAGAATGGTATATAATTCCAAACCATGTTTGTAGAAAAATTTATCAAATCTTATGGAATCATAATTAGGGCAAAAAAGGAAGTAGTGGAGAGAATCTTCCCATGGATGTCCACATGAACAATTTGAATTGTTTGAAATATGCCTGTCGAATTTATCGGCGTTTAAGTCACTACAACCCAATCTGAGACGAGCATGGATAATTTGGTATAATCTAGTTCCAAAGTTATTGTCGAAGAAAACATTATCTTGTTTGGTCCGTAATTGAGTTTTAAAGGAATTAATTGTTTGTGATTTAATTATTTCGGTTGGTAAATTATTCCATAAACGTATAGTATCTGGTAAAAAGGAGCGTGCATACATCTGTGTATGACAGCGGATTGTTCGTACACTAAGAGTATTTCTAAGATTGTATAAACTTATATCCGAAACATTTTGGGGAATTAGATCCGATAGGTAGTTTGGAGTGAGGTTATTTATCATTTTGTAGAATAGAGTTAATTTTTTATTTTCTCTACGTTTTGCTAATGGTATAAAATTAGTTTCTTTGTAAATTTTATCATGGCTTGTCCCTCTCACTGCTCCACAAATGGTTCTTAGGGCGTCTAATTGTAAACTTTCAAGTAATATTGATTGTTCCTTTGTACAATTATCCTATAAATGACAGCAATAGTCAAAATGTGGAAGTATGTAATAGGTATACATACATTCGAGTGTTTGTCTAGTTAATCTATATTTAAAACTTCTAAGACAATTAATCATAGGACTTACAGTTTTTACTATTTCTTCGGTTTGTCTTTTCCAAAAGCAATCTTTTTGAAGATAAACACCTATATGGTATAGCGCTTAGTAGCTGCATCGAAGGTACAGTTCCTTCAGTGTAATACATGTGTAGCGCTTTGAGCATGCTTTGGATGAACTATAGCACACAATAAGTACCCACTATTTTATTTTTTTATTTAGGTTTCTTTAGGTTCAACATAATTTATAAAACTTTGGGGGAGGGCTGGGGCTGTTGGTTTCCCCAAGGATGTTCTCTGTTAAACTTTTGAAGAATATGTATGACTGGTGCTACTGGTAAAGGTAGATCAACACCGATCTTAAGTGAAAGCAGGACATCTTACAGCGAGGAAGTCGCATTGTACGTATATGATAGAGGTAAACTTGGTATCTGAGAAGTAATTATGAAAAATTAAAAAGCAAAACAAGCCTCAGAAAATGGGCGTTTGGTTGAATTCTAGATATCTAGACTCGCTTTTCAAAAGGTTACGTTTATGTAGTAATAAAATTCATTGTTAAACTAACTTCTTAAAAGATAAGAGTGAAAGAAGTAAAGAGTGCGACAGAGGGAAACAGACAGAGACAGACACAGACACAGACACTCGGAGAAAGATGTACCGTTATAGACTGACTTTTTAGATTGACTTTTTAACAGGAAAAATCATATCTGATCAGAAGGTTAAATGTTCTGATTTTCTTATCATTCGAGACAACGCTGTCGGTTTTAAACTTATTCTGTGGGTGTTAATTAGCAATGAATCCAATAAATGCTACAGACGCAACGATTTATCTTATAGTTTAACCATTCATATACGCAAGTCCCTAAAGGCACTGGGTCTAGCTTTTCAAAGCTCTCTTAGTGCTAAGATAGTCGTAAGTCAATGCTAATGAATGGCCTTTACGACTATCTTAGCACTAAGAGAGCTTCGAAAATCCAGGCCCTGGTTTGTAAGGAACGATGTTTGAAAAAGAAAACATTCTTTGACTAGAAGCCAGTATACGGTTAATTGATGACTGGGGTTATAAAACTGTATTGTTCTTGCGGGACATTTTTTCTTAAATTTCCCTTAAACCTGTTTCAATCACGCTTCTCAATGTATTTACTTTAAAATGTTCCCTTTTTCCCGGGCAGTTATCTTGATATTATCGTTCACACATTCCTCTTCAAATAAGATAGGAATAATGGTTTTCAGTTAAAGTCCCTTTTGAAAAATAAGTCAAATTCAAAAGTCAACCTGCAAATGTTTTGATTATATCACGTCTCTAAACCGGTTACTGTATACGACTCTATGCCGAAGGTTGACGATCATATCACTAGACCCAGGCCCTTTTATAAAGGAGTTATGATTTTTGTGTCAAATTAACGTAATTTTGTTTTTACAAAAATAAAACGCATGAGTTGCCCACAATCCAAACCTGTTACCGAACATCTTCGCTGTCAAGGAATGTTTTTACAAGATTTCTAACTGTCTAGGCTTTTTCCTTTCTTGAGAAGACTAACGTGGACTTTAAAGAGGACCTCAGAGTCTTCAAAACTACAAATTTTAAACCTCTCTGGACATTTAGTGTGCACAGGATTTCATTCTTCTCGGTATCTTCCTTTTGGAGAAGAAATCAGATTTTAAGGGCGTGGTCGCTTTCACCCTTATAATGGGTTGTCAAACCTATGAATTATAATCACAAAGGTGTCAAAGAGTTTGTGCACAGACTTTCATACTACATGTCTAAAAGTCAACGTTGATCAAACTAGAATAAGTTGGATTGGTTTAAAGAATGGTTAAGAAAACTTACCCATAATTGGATATGATACTACAGTAAACCCTGTTTATAATGCCACCATCTGTCCGAGAGAAAATATGGCACTATATCCAGCTTAGCATTACTCCCAGGTAAGGTATTTAGAAACATGTTGGCTACAAAGATAACATGTCATTATTGCCATGATTTTGTCATGATGAACTGGTGTACAAGACACTACTTAAAGAGGTGATGAGTTTTGTTAATCAATTTGAGGCAAGTAGAATGACACTCAAGTAGTTCATGCCTATCAACCACCAATTAATGTACCTATACAACATGCACCCAATGTGAATTGATTTGAGCCATGCCAATTAATCCTAAGTAGTTAAAACAAAATATTAAATAGTGTGGTTTCATTGGCATTATTGTCAGGGAAAACGGACTTTTGTTCCATAAATGGCACTATATCTAATTTGGCATTATAACCAGGGGCATTATAACCAGGGTTTATTGTACATTTGAATACAACTGTCCAACTTTAAAAAACGTTATCATTCACATATCAAATTTTACCATGGAGTTCTCCTCAGTGCTCGGTGAGACTTATCATCTAGACATATTATATTAATATAATATAATAATAATATTATATAATATTAAATCGTAACTCATTTGCTTTAACCCCAACATCTAAAAGACAGAAAAATATTTCTATCGAAAGTGGAATGCAAAAGGGATTGTTTATTCAATTATCTCCTATATGACTCAGACAAATTAATATACTGTGTTTTTTTAACACAAATAAAAAGTAAATTCAAATGATCTAGATTATTCTGAAGTTGTGAAAAATTTATGGTATCAACCTGGAAACCGTTACAAATAAAGAAAAATCTCTTGCAAGCAAACGTGTTAAATTTTATTACTTGATAACAAACTGTATGCCAAATATTTTACAAAGTTCTACTTAAACAACATTAATACAAAACAACCATTGGTAAAACTTAAATGCTACTCTTGAAAACGATAAAATCTTAGAATCATTATAACCACAACCCCTTTCCCTGTTAAATAGACACAAATCTCCAACGGGTTCAATACTAACTTCGTCATCATTTATCAGCAACAAACACTATACTGTTTGAGATTTATTACACTATATCTACTAATAGTGAAGCAGCAATTAATTCAATGATTTCTATCCTTTTTAAAACATTATCTGTATCCGTACACCTCAATCATATATGCAAACAGTTTTCGCCAAAGAAGCTTAGCAAGTACTATCAATAGACAATATATTCTGTTATGATAAGTTAGAAAATCGACTAAAAACTCTGGTCGACATGTCATGTCCTAGTTTACGGATGGTTGTTTTCTGTATATAACATTTGATTATGCAAGCTTATTTCCCCAGCAATCCAATTAGTCGAGAAGCGGCCACGTGTTAGTCGATAGAAAAGCATATTGAGTCCCACCAAAAGTTATACTGACATATTATAATAGACAATGTCGTCAAACCGTTGTTACATGACGTCATGCTATTGTTATCGTAACGTTATTTCACCGTCATGTTGAACAATTGATCCAAATTGCTGCTCATGACTGTAGTTTTCTCTTTTATTTTCGTTTTGAATTCAAAATATAATAAGTAAAGTAAGGACTGAACTCGGTCAATACCTGTTTTATGGGCCTGATCAAAGCAATGATGACCTCGGACTTCAATATTGTTTTCCTCGGGTCTATAAAAACTAGTATTGACCGCTTCATCAGTCTATAATGGTATAATGTCATTGGGTCTCCAGATTATATGTGGAGGTATACATCACCAAGTCTCCGCGACGCCATCACTTGCCAATTTGCTACAGTTGGAAGTTGGATCAACTGATGATAATGAATGAAGAAAGACAAGTACATGCATATACTGGAATCAGACGACCTTGGCCTTGACCTTTCAGCTTCATTTAATTCAACAAATCACAAGTCCGCGTACATATCGCTATTGTCTGATCATCAAAGATTGCGGAAAAGTGAGGGACGCTCTGATGTTTTGCTATGTTTCAAAAGAGGTTTTTTAAAAGACCACCATTGTTGTTATAACGGAGATCGTATCATATTGAGTTGTACGATTAGTTTTTGTTACTGAAAATATACTTACCACTTTTTAAATTCTTTCGGAATACTTAAAGAGCCACTCCGTGAGTTGTTGAAGTCAAATATGCAAAACTTAATCAATGGTGTCATTTGATCGCGAAGTATCGACTGTTACCAAAAAGACACATCTTAAAGCTTTTTGGGTTTTTTGACACTGACAATATGAAGGTAGAACGTCGCAATTGTGATCGAAAACCGGACTGTGGCGCGCTTCGTATAGTCAAACGTAATTTTGGAGACTTATTCAAAACAGCCAGGAGGGCAATTAGGAGTTGATAGTGTTTGTTAGGCAATATAACTAGTATCCATTTATATTGAACGTGATATCTACACCTCTGTGCATTTATAAGGCTGTGTTTAGATTTTCATGGAAAACCAGTATTTGTCATATATATGTCGTTTGGACATGAACAATTAAGATGTTTTGATTTTATATTATCACATATGAAATTTAGTTTTGTATCAAAGGTAAATAATATTTTATGAAAATCACGGAGTGGCTCTTTAAAATAAAAACACATGATTCGATGATCGTCAGATTTATTTCATTTGGGTAACTCGGTTTATATGGAATATATATATTATTTATACACAGCATGGTTATTGCGCCAAGAATGTTATATAATGGGTAATTTTATCTTTGCTGTCTTTAAAATATATGCCTTGTCGGCCTATTCAATATTGTGTCGTAGTTTTGTTGTGGTAAGGTCTTGACTATTAATTTCCAAATTTCTGAAAACTGTTTTTGGACGCAAATATTGTCACGATAGTAAAAGCTCCTCACAATCTCCCTCTCGGTGACGTGGATTATTTTTGATAAAACATGAGAGTAAACAAACATATGACTCTTTTTGCGTTCATTACAGTTCGGCTTTTCTCGAGTTCATTCATAAATAGACCGTATTCCGAGATACAAAGGTTAGATGTAATATTTTGTATGTCAGTTCAAAAGTGTCCGATGCAGTTGTCTTCCCAGCATTTGTCTTCCTCAGTGGCGGATCCAGGATTTTTGAGGGGGGCGGGGGGTTCGGAAATTGTTAAGTTATATACGATTTACTATAAAACCATTCATATTTTCAAATTATTTTTATTTACCTGAATCTATAATTGATTTTCAAGGGGGGGGGGGGGGGGATTCGCCACTGTTCCTACTGGCTGACACAGTCATGCGGTCAAAGCCATCATTTGACACGGCTCTTACGGAGTCGTGGTCTTATCAAGAAACGAGGTAAGAGGGATACGTTTCGTACTGAATTCAATGATATTGGGTAGTTCATCGACCCTTGCACCAAAGAAAGAAGAAAAGCGAACGCCGAATGCGTACACTTAACATTTGTTCCATCTAAATATTTTGATAATTTCCGTCATCTAGTATATTGTAAATTATGCTTGTGTAAATAAAGAGCGATGGAAGGGTATGGTCTACATATGTTGCATTTACTTGTTTTTTTCAAACATTTCGGTCATCTAGTATCTAGCAAGAAAGGGTCGCAAACTTGATCTAAACCTTGCCCTGGCACCGTGGTCATAAAGATAAACCTATCCTCAGTTACTTAGCTTACTTATGTGAATTATCTAGATATTGACCTTTTTCAAACAGTAATATTTTTTGTTAATTTCTAAGTTAATAATATTAATCAATTGTTACAGTCGCTATTCCCGCTTTAATCGGAAACATTTTAGTCATGTTTGTTGATTGTACTTATAAACCTCCAGTGACGTCACTCCATTGTTCTTGCGGGACACTATTTTACGTAATATCCCTCAAACCTGATTCAATCAAGCAGTTCTCCTAATAGTGTCCCTCTTAACCGGGCAATAATCTTGATAACGCCCTCTGCCCCGACCAATTATCTTAATAATGCTCTCTGTCCAAGGCAATTATCTGAATTATTTTCCAATATTATATTTGATTTTTTGTTGTTTAAGTCAAAGTGTAGACTTACTTATACTTTTGAAAAATAACAGCATACTAATTTCCCATCTGCAAATGGGTTTTTTCCGAAATGCCGACTCGAACCCGGAAAGTTTACACTCCCGAAGGTGTCGTCCCAAAACTGCAGAACTGCGAAACGCACAATGGCTAAAAGAACAACATTTACGTTTGGCTGCACACACCTGTCCCGAACACTGATTACGCCGATCTGACTCCTGAGCCACTGTGACAGCCTGATGAAGGTCTTAAGTTACCCACGGGCTTAGGACGTACTTTTCAACAATTCCCGCGGGTCATGTTTATCCAACTTATAAACCGATAGAAACAGCGTCTCTCAAAATAAAATATTGTTCATGTGTTCATGTATATAAAAATGACATTATAACCTTTCCATTTTCAAATTATTCCTATGATAGGCGTTTATCGTGAATATCTACGAATACGTTTTAGCTCATGGGCCTGATATTTGCCATCGTACGCCTTCTACGCGTCGTCCTGTTGCTGTCTTCCGTCTGCCGCGCGTCGTCCTGCTACCGTCGTCCGTATGCCACTCGTCGTACTATTCCTATCGCCAGTAAATGTTTTACATTTAAGACTTTCAACCAGAAATACTGCACCATGTCATGTTTGTAGCCAAAATGATAAGAAGGATACACAAAATTCTCATGCAGTTACTTGATGTTCTCAGCTATTCACTTAGCAAGGCTAAGGTTATGTTATTTGTGTATTGCTATTAGTGTGGTGCAAAGAATGTCACTGATGGTAGGTAGGGGTCATTCTTATTTCAGTGAGGAGAAGATGAGCAGAGGTCCTGAGTTGATTGCATTGGTGTGTGACACATTTCAAAAAGTCAATGTATTCACAGCTTCAGCGAGAGGGTGTTCAATTCTGCTTTGTTTACATTCAGTTTAAGATGGGGACAAAGAAGGATGAGGCAAGTTACAGGGGCAAAATTTGTTACACCAATATTAATCACACCTTTAACTTGAACATTGAACTATGAACAATTTGACAACCTTTACATTTACATTGTCTTTTACAGACAGACAGAAATTCGTATTGACCAAAGCCTTGATAAATCGCCTCTGGTCGTATACAAAATATTATAATACGGTTACAAGACAAAGAGGACGTTTTTCCAAATTGCACATTTCTTTGAAAAGGTTTATATATTTATATGATATTAGTTGACAATGGTTTAGTTGACAAAAGGACTTTGCATACTGAAGGTACTTTATATTATATTGCTTTACATATCTTAATAGTTTTCCCGCAATGGCGTTCACTGTTCAATCAAACATTCCGTTCGAAGATAGCAAAAGTCCCAAAGGAGAGAATTTTTTAAAATCTCAATTTGTAATCGTCTGTAGGTGAACGTTTCCCTTTTCACAGCAGTTGATTTACGGAATATCATGATCTTCGTCTTGTAGGTAAAAAGATTTAAACCAAACAAATTATTACTATACAAGTTGAAGCTGTCGATAATAGGCTGTTTCACTCATAATCACCATATCGTCAGAAAATAATTTAAATACAAGATGAGGTATCCTATATAAAGCCCTGGACTTAATCTTTTTGTAGTTTTTTTTCTCATAAATTCGATAAAAATCGATAATAGTATTGGCGATAATATTTAGCTTTGTCTGAAGCTTCTCGTTTCGAAAGCCATTCAAATTTTAACGCATGTGAAAAATTATTTTGTCTTGCAGAGAATATCATCAATGGTCGAATAAAAAGTTACTCAGTTACAAAATAGATATAGTTTCTATAAATTACCTAAGATCTAAACAATTTGCTGGGATAAGTATCAAATATGATGTGTGAGTAATAAGACGATAGGAACAAACATATTTCTATGTAATTCATTGAAAATAGCCACAAAAATAGATTGCAGTTCGATATTCTATCTAACTACATGTAATTATAATAGCTGATAAATCCTTAAAATTAGTTAAAATGTTTGTTTTATCTAGAAGTTTATAAATATAACCATAATTGGTTGTGTTTATTTGAGGTAATCTTTAGTTTGTTTATTACTCTAATGTTAAAATATAAGTGAGACATCTTACCTTCTATTTACTTCTTTTGAGCTTGCTATGGGAGAGTACAAAACAAACGGGATCACTCAGTAAAACCATTGTAAACACGGTAATTTGACATGTTTCTGTGTTATGATGCTCTAAAACCAATTACTGAAATTAATCATAATATGGAAAGGTTTTGGCAACCATGAGTCAAAGCTTAAGGTCACAGCGAAGTTATGACATGAAAATTGTTTTGCGAAAAATCTTTATTTACCACTCTAGTGATAATATGATTTTGATACCAAATGTAAAAGATAAGCCATTGTGTGACCTTGATTGTCAAAGGTTAAGGTCACCATTTATTACATTTTTTAAAATCAGATATTGTTTTTTGAGAACTCATATTAATGTTTTTATTATACCCCGGGTAATCTTTTGTCGTGACAAAATTAAAAGTATAAGTTCAAGGTCACGATTCTGAGATTCCTAAAAATTATGATCAAAATATTGTGATATTGCGACCCCAAAGGTAGTCAAAAGATGTCCAACTGATAACTTTAGTGTCCAACCTTTATCTTTTAAAATCCTACTTTCTGTGACTGTAGAGAAGAGAAACTGAAAGGCGAAACTCTTTACGCATACGCGATCTAGTATGACAAAGGGTCAACATACAAGATTTTAGATCCTAATAAATATACATATATAAAAAAGAAGACGAAAATGTTTTCTTTTGGAATGGCCCCTCTGGTCCTTTTCACTTTGTTTTATTATCAGATTTTATAGAGCAGCGTTTCCTTAGGAGGTACTGTATCTTTGTTGCACCTGTCAGCCTCACAACAGAATGAACAGTCCAAACCAGGTGAATATGTAGCGTTTTCAGCAAGGTTTGTGCATTCTGGCTTTAGACTTGATTCTATCAGCCATCTTCTTGCACACTCCGAAAATGACGCACACCTGAAACATTTGAAAATCTGTATATTTTTGTCACTGACCATTAAAGCTGCATATCTGATTGAATGTATTTTTGCAGAATAATTCAGTCAATTTGGATTTCAATACATGCGTTTCTTATCTAAAAATACAAACGATGTCTGAAGTAGTTTTTATTTTATATAAGAAAAGCTACACCAATTAGACTACGAAGTTCTTGTTTTTTATGGAATATGATATACGAAGTAAATATTTCAAATATGATGTAAAAAGTACAAATACAAAACATCACACAAATTCTTAGTCTATCCCAACAGTGAAAAGTTTATACTGACTCATTCCAATAACCGATTTTTGCACTTTCATGAATAATAAATCCTTTTTCAGTCATATGCATGTTTGATGACATGACTAGAATGGGTTTGCAAAACGGTTTCCTTTTCATTATCTATAAAACAGTACATTACGTTAAAAAATAACGAATGCATCATTTCTCAATTACATTGATTAAATCTTAAAGAACTTGTTATTCAGATTTATTTATAGATATTTATTTATTTAGATTATTCAGACCAAAAAAGATTTCTTTGAATTATGAAAATAAATAGGTTATATATATATATACGTCCTTGTTGATCTTCACAATGATAAAATACATTTAACAAAATGGTTTACCTTTTTTCATGAATAACATTTCCATCTTCGTTCTTCACGGACGTCAAACACAGTGGGTACGTCTCTGGGCATTGGTATGAGATATTGCTGTCACAGTTCTCGTCGGAGCAAACTTCACATATATGACCTTGAAATATTTTCAATAATGTAAAAACAATAATACAGGCGAAAGGCGTAAAATATAAAATGATGTAATGATTTTAAATATCAATCATTAGGATTTCTTATATACTGGGGACCAATAAACGCACAAGTGAAAATTACTGAAGAAGCTTTAACGTTATGGCCGAATATGTCCAGTTCATCTGCAAGCGATGTCAGAATGTCCCTCCTTACAACCAAAGTACCCCCATCTCCCTAAGTTTTCAATTTGACATTCCTCTCTTTTAATTTGCCTCGAAAACATTAAAAAAAAATTCAAAATGTATATATGAATATATTTATTTGTTCACACCAATTAGCGCTGTAGTAGGTGCCTTAGTAATGGTAGTAGATGTCATTGTACTAGGAAACCAAGTAAATGTGGAAGTAGTCAGCGTAGGTGATGTTGCTGAAGGCATTCTTGTTTGAGGTGTCATGGTCGTACTGGTAGTTGAAGTCGTTGAAGTAGGAACAGCTGTAGTGGTTGAAGTAGCTGTAGTGGATGTGGGCAATCTGGTAGGGGTGGTAAAAGTCGTTGATGTAGGAACCGTTATAGTGGTTGAAGTAGTCGGAGTAGCTGATGTGGATGTAGGCGCAATAGTTGGAGTTGGAGTAGTTGATATGGTTGCTGTAGAAAAAAGTTGAGTATCAAATAAGGTAGTGACAGAAGTTAAATGTTATTGCTATGATTGCAATCCTTTTCAACGATCCAGTCATCATATTGAGGAGATGCAATTGAGTATCCGGAAGGTTCTTCTTTGGGTTTTTCTTCTAGAAATTACTTACCTAAGATGTGAGGCATGTTACTGATACGTTTATATAACCCAAGCGACAACGAGGGTTATACACACATTTTCACGAGTTTCGTAAAAGTTAGATGACAAATTGTCAAGTAATTCGGAAAGCGCATAAAAATATCAAGATAAAGACCTACTTCCCTGAGGACCACTTGCTATAGAGACGTCACGAACAATTCTTTCATGACGTCAAAGACGACGAAATTCGGGAAATCCCCTTAGCACAATCATTGTCTGGCAAACGTGATATACAAATATGAAAATAGGTCAATACTTATGTTTGGCAAAACTGGTTACTAAAGTGACATTGAAAATTAATATCTTCAAGAAAAAGTTGTTACAATGCTATTGCATCAGAAGCTAATTTTATCACATACTTTGGCTTAATTTCAACACAATGACAATGATATATGTTAAAAGTTGTTCTCACAATGCACTAATGCCATACTATTTATAACCTCACGGAGATAAATGTAGCAGATACCTTAGCTCAATTTTATACATACAAATTAAATCTTGTACATATACCTGCAAGGAATTATATTTGATGACAAATACTATCTTACCCTCAAGTCATATGATATGAAATAATGAAAAGAGGTCTAAAAAATCACACACAAAAATTCAATACCCACCTGCTTGAGCAATAACAGACACGTCGTTGCAAAATTCGCTGTGGCAACACTTTCCTAGTTGATTCAGGACAGGCGATTTAACAGGCACTTCGACTGATGTACAGTACTGGAAGTAGTTGGTATCAAACACGTGTAATGATCTCTAAAATATTTTACCAAAAGAGATTCTCATTAAAGGAAATATGTAATATAATACAAAAAAGAGGACAATTGTAGCAAGCAACTGTTACTATATATATATATATATATATATATATATATATATATATATATATATATATATATATATGAGGTGAAAGTTCAATCAAGTGTACAGTCTTCATAGTTAAAAGCGTTGATAAAAAACAACAGCACGCAACATTGAGAAAATGTTGTGTGCTGTTGTTTTTTTATCAACGCTTTTAACTATATACATGTTATTGAAATTTGTTTTACTAACCCTGATATACGTTATTTAACAGCCAAAATCAGCTTTTTAACTTTACACCGTAGAAAAGATTTATTTGTTAATGAATCTGTACATTTTTTATATCCGGATTCAATGTACATATGTTAATATATTTTATGTATGTACAGAAGTCATTTTTAATAAATAATTGCCTGTCTGTCTGTCTATAAACGTATATGATTCTTTAGAATAGATCTCTTATTCAGTAACTGAACAATAATTACTGTAAATATTTTTTCTAAGCGATCACTGAAACCATATTTAACGAGAGAGTACATGTATGATATATGCACCTGGAAGAAAATTTTGCAACACCATGATTTTTATGTTTGCCTATGGTCTATTAACCATTCCGAGACTTTTCCTAATTATTTAGAGTTCCTCTGACAAAAATGTGACAAAAATTGAATGGAAGGGACAGCTCAGAGTCTTATTCAGAAGACGAGGGGCCCTTGGCAATCATTTGTGATCATCTTGATAACACCAAATGGTGGTTGTCTTTCTTGTTATTTCTGTCTTCGGATAGCAATAAATTTTACTACTTGTTAACTCGACCCTTTTCTATGTAAACCAAAAAATTGTTTATTAATAACCATGAAATTTGGCTTTTTTACAAGGGTAACGGCAATGACTATTTTGGTTTTCATTATTAGACATAATTTACCTTAAAACCTTTTTTTAGGTGTATGGTCGACCAACTTAATCTATAGTACACGTTCACACGACCAGGCTTACGTCCGACCGACAGGTCCCACGTGATTGACAAGCGGTCAGCCGCAATAAGTTCATGACAAATTATAATGGCAAATGAGTGGAAAGATAAAAAAATCAGTACAAATAAGTTTATACAACTTACATAAATGAATTTGACAGAACAATTATTCGCAGAGGACATTATGTTTATCGGTAATCATAGTTGTCTAGCATGTAGGACTTCAAAGTGTCTCAAGGTGAAACGTTTTCGTTAACTGTCCAATTTTCGACCTGGGTTATCACCCCACTCAAAACCACGCGCTGTGATCTTGATTTAGCCAACCAATTGCGTTAAAAAATTTCATGACTCTGTTTTGAGGGATGTGCCATTGAGAATTGCCGACTGATTTCTCAAGTGCTGCCAATTGTTTTGAAAAGTTCACAGGTGATAAATCGTAGCTTTTAGCGGGGTTATTACAGAGGGTAAGAGAATTGAGCGTTGGTTAGCATTGGTGAGCATTGGTTACACACAGGTCTCTCAGGTGCCATATTCATGATCACCTACTTTAAAATGAAATTTAAAGAAATTTACAATCAATGACGGCATGTAGAGATCTCGGTACAAAATAAACACGATAAGAAGGTGAGAGGTTTAAGTATTAATATTATGTGTCAACAAAGCCCTGAAAATGGTTGAAAATAACAATAATTAACAATGATTGAAAGATTTAAACTTACCGCCTCATCAATGCATCCCGACTTGTATGTCACAGGTAAACCAACTTGGTGTTCCTCGATGATGAAGCAGGCGTGAGTCTGAATATTGAAAGAAAAACATTTTCAAGAAAATAGAATGGTAAATAATTGTCGTTGATTTATGATGTCAGTTTTGCTTTCTTCCTAACAATACGATTTGGGTCTTGTTTGTTCTCATTATTTTTGCATTCTTTGACATTTCTTTGACAAGCTTCCTGTGGATACGGAACTCTGTTGGGTTCCCTCAGATCATAGATGGATGACAACTGACAACCAAAAACAATCCAAGGGAACTGATAAATTATTTGGTTGTAATCTGTCCGGCATTATAGGGGGGGGGGGGGCAACTTTTCGATGAACATAAGCACAGCTTGACGAGGCATGCGGTACCTTGCAACAAGCACATCGTTGGTCGAAGTATCGACAAGGCAAGGCGTGTCCTGACCCGGAAAATACGTTCGCGATTGAACGCTCTCTCAGCCTCTTCACACAAAACAACAAATAACGCCATTTTGGTTTCTCTAAGAATGGTTTTAGCGATTCTGAGTTGGCCAACTTTACGATTGGTTTGGATAAGATCGGTTAGTGGAACGGCATGCCGATCGTTACGTTACGCCAAGATTGAGATTTTAGGGATTTATGATTGGCGTAGGGCTAAGATCGGTTAGTGGAACGGCACACAGATCCCTTTACTCTAAGATCGATAAGTTTTCGACTTAAATAGGGGGTTGACATAGGAAAATATGGTTTGATCTTCCTCTGTGGACAAAGAATGGGGCACCTCGAGTGTGAAGCAAAGTCATATCTAGGCATAATTAAAACAACTAATCAGCGACTTCGAACACTATTTTTAGGTTACATAAGACCCTGACTTTTCGCAGATGATGTGATCTACATTACTCGGATAATGACTAATAATATAAATACTAACAACAAACACTTTGGAACCTGTGAGATCTAAGTTGAGATTGCAGAATATGTATGTAAAAATATTTCGGATGTACCAAGGATGTACTGACATGTTAATTAAAACGACTTGATATCTGAACAGCTGATAGGGCTACAATCAGGATTAACCATACATAATAAAGTCTCCTCTTTTTCCCAAACAGAATTGATGTTTTACATTTAATAATTCAGAAAAATTATTTCCCGCACTTGCAGAAAGTGCATGTTTTAGATTCTTTTTATATCATTTTTAATAGCAGATCATATTTTGGCAGAAAACTTTGTAACATTCATATTGAAACCACGACTGCCACTAAGCCCCCAAATATGTTGTTTGCATGTCTGTATTAAGCTTTCATTGTCGTATTGCATATTTGGTTGCACCAATTTTTCAAGCAGTTGGTTATTCTTTTCGTCCTTGAGACATGTATTTTTCGCGATTGAACAAAACTTGCTATATCTGGTATCTTGTCCCCCCCTTATTCATAATCGTTATCAATAGTGTATCGACTTACTTTATCGGGCGTTTTCTCTATATAAACTTCTAGGGGGATCTGCTCGGTGTCTCTTATCATTTATTCTTTTGTATTTGGTAAAGTTCCAAATAAAGGATTAGTTGTGGTAAAACTAAAACTTTAAATAGAATCTTTATACCTAAGGGAGTTAATAGTCCAGAGTGTATCTGTACAGTAGTGTTCTACCAGATCCTGGTATCTCACCAGCAATCATATCACAGGAACTTCGTATCTATAACTGGTCCAATTAATGAATGATAAATATATAACATTACATTTAAAAAAATAACAACATTTGTATCCATAATTCATTTGCATTTCCATGTTTAATTTTTGTTATGCCATGTACGTCAATTAACTCACCTTATCCGGTGAACACCTTTCTGTGTGGAGGCAGTTCACGCCTGAGGAATCTGCCACGCATTTTCGGCAGAAAGTTACACCTGTAAAAAGTTCTTATATTTTAGTGTCTTTTGGGTAATCACTTGCATGCCGAGTTACGTTTAAAGATTATCATCACGTTACTAAACAATGTTAGTTTTGTAAACCAAAAACATGTTTCTGCTTACAAGTACTTACAGATAACATCACACAAATGACGTCATATCAAGCTATGTAACATAACAAGTAAAATTTAAACTCAGCACTCACTGATAACCGCTACTTGTGTTTCATATTCTGTTATTCTATATGTGTTTAAACATAAGGGTTTTTATTATTATTATTTACGACTTGTATCTGCTACCTCAGAGTCACAATTTATTTCGCTATCATATAATGTTGATTCAAAGAGGTTCATAAGGAAAACGATAAGGAGTGTCTAAAGAACAAACTCAGGCACAGTTGATTATTGTCATATACATATTCCGGATGAATTATTTAACTATATTAATTAAATAAATCAATGGAATAGACAACATTTGTAAAATGCGTCAATTGTTAACTGAAGTAAGAGAGAGATTATTCGTAGGAATCGTGTTCGTTGACAAGACAGACGTAAAGTAGTAATCGTTATATATGTAATTCATTTTGTGTTAGTTAAATTAAAAAGGGGACATAAAGGAACATCTGAGCGTTCTTAGTGACTTAAACATCAGTTCAGCAAGTAAAATTTTATGGCGACATAAACTGTGATAGGTTAACTTTGGTTGTGCACGAGGTTTATAGACATATGATAGATTTCATCTTCAAAACCGTACTTTTCTGCAGCAATATCATCGATCATTTATCATATCACATCAAGTTTGTAAAATTTGTTTAAAAAAGAAAATAAACAAATTACCTTGTTGATTGAGTATAAGTGCTGAAAGATAAAGCGTTAACATATTTATCAAATGGGCATATGCCATTGGATCTTAATATACTTTTCAGTAACCAATCCGAAAAGGGAATACCTAAAGGAGAGATTCCTTACAAGAAGATTGCCGCTGATACTAATGAAACAATATTCTTTTATTTTTCAAGTTACTCGCCTTTTTATGTTATATCTGTATTTGAAAAATTTAGCACTAGATATTCTCATTGCATATTCAGTTGGGACATTTCATGTGTTCTACGTTATGGCTTTTGAAAATGAATTTCAATATTGAGGTTTGCAATACAGGCAAAGTTTTGAAAACTGTCAGTGGAAGATTAATAAAGATTAATGAAGTATTTGTCTGGTATGCATTCAACACTCCCTTGCAAAAGGATTCCAAATTTTATTTAATCTACTGTCTAAACAATATCTCCTTGGAGATATCGATTGATATTCTGTGTTTTTGGGTGTTTAAGACATTTGCCTACTGGTAAGTGTTGCATGTATAGTTTCAAAAGAACAAAATAAAATAAGACATTCACAATGACATGTGTTTCAATTTACTAGTGATGCATTATTTCTTTACATCAGGGAGATGCAACAATAGAGTGTCTTTTACACAATGGACAAACCTGTGGTTGCAGTAGTAGTAGTAGTAGCAGTAGTAGTAGTAGAAGTAGTAGTAGTAGTAGGGATTGGCGTTGTAGGCTTCTTTGTTGTCACTAGAATCACAAACGATACAAGTCACGAAAGCAAGACAGCTTTAAGTACTGAGAAATCTTAACTCTGAAAAACCAGGGACAAAATTAGAACGCAAAGTTCATTTCTTCAAAATAAAGTGTTACCAGGCTTAGAAATCTCTAAAGGTCATAATTTCCTTCTCAAACTGGCTATTTAAGGACATATTCACTTACTTTAATCTGTCAACGGCTGTAATGAAATGCTACTCTATAACTTCCGTGTTCCATCCAGAAGACTAGAAGTTCAAATAAAAGTGGAGAGTTGAATACATTTTAGTTTATTGAATGATTATTTTATAAACGGGCTAATTGTACAATCAACTTTGATTGCATCCAATCAAGCTTCTCAATTCTAAGCCGGAGAGATGCTCGTGTTAGAAAACCAAAGCATTTTATGACTAGATCTACTTCTGTGGGGATAGCATAAGATATTGACTCTGGTACAATAAATAAATGACCTTCGGTTGATAAACATCCACTCCAAATTATTATTTGTTAAAACAAAGTCGGAAAAATTGGAAACCAATCTTCGATAATTACCAGGTTTTTCGTTCAAGAACAGTGATTTGAGCAACTCATGATAAACTTTTGCTATCATAATAATGTTCTCGAGTCGAGTTTAGTAAGATAGTAACAGTTGATGACTTGATGAGCATTGTTTCTAATCTAGTTTATACATTCTTATCTCATCATAACTCTTAAAATAAAAAGAACATTAAGCTTGGTATCTGAACATTATATCTGTTACTGAAATTGTTGTGGCAATGGCCTCTTCATTTGTCCAAAACGCAAATATTTCTTACAACACAAAGGTCAATAGAACATATTATACCATAGTTAATTTAATATAGAATCTCTGTTTTAATAACAAAAAGTTTTGACAAGAAAATTGAGATGACTTATGTGTGGGAAGAGTGAATGCTGTCATCTCACCTGTTGTGGTCAGTTTAGATGGCTTGTTGCACGAGTCTGTATAACAACACATTCCGTATGATGGATGATGCACATGCTCCAGAGTTGGATTGGGAACTGACTTATCATAGGAATGGTCCTTATGAGCAGTGGTTGAAATCTCATTACATTCCTGAAATAAGATATCGTAACAAGAGTGATAAGAATATGATATCCCATCGGTCAAAACAACTTAACACTAAGGTTAACCTTAGTGCCATCCTTTAACATTACACTAAGGCTACCTTAGTTATTTAAGGCCACCATAGTGTTTTGTGCAACGGGACCCAGGTAATACAAATGAAAAGTTTCAGTAAGATTGAAAATACGGTTTAAGAGCTCGCATGAAGAACAAATCTATCTGCAAACATCTTCCAAAACATCTAGATTCATCAAAACGACACCATGTAAGTAAGCGACTTACTTTTACGTTTAATCCTGTTCTGAATAAAAGCTCATCTCTCTATAGAGTCAAATTTGACAATTTTGTACATCTAAGAAATATGAAAAAATATAAAACAATACCACATCAAAAGTTGTAAAACACATGCAACATCTTAAAAATATTTAATTATTTGTTTTATAGTTCAGTTACACTAATGACATTATGCAGACGGACAAATGGACGGACAGGGCGATGATTATTACCAATGATATAACATACAAATGTACATAACCGCAGGTATATAGTCATCGCCCTGTCTGTCCGTTCGCCCATCTGATCGGATTTCACAAAGTCGATTACCAAGTCCATTTTCTATTTTTGGAATGCTGTAGGAATGGAACTTTCGGATCAATTTGAGGCACAACGGTTGAAATCATTGAAAGCCTGCCCTGAGATTGTCTCCTTTGTGAGGGGCACCCGAAGCACTCATCCCCATATAATTAGAAGATAAAACAATTTATTAGAGAACCAATCAAGGAACCTTAATAAATTTTCAACCCACAATCTTGACGAAAAACCATTATCGAAGTTTTATCTGCATTAGTCATCAGCAGCAACTAAATGCAACAAACTGATAATTTTTTCTCAAAATGCCGTTTACCATAATTTTCCAGGGACTCATTAATATTATGAGACGATAAGATAAATAAGATTTGTGACATCTGATAACCCTGCCTAACACCAAACAGACATTCAAATAACTGTCCTTGAGAGAGATACAAGATATAGCCTTTAAAGACATATAACTGACTAAACAAACTAATTGACGTAAACACTTCAATGATATAAAGGAAACCGCTCCTTTATACAGTCAAAGGTTGCTTATGGGTTATGTAGGAATTTATGACGGAGGTAGCTATATTATTTCACTTTGCAAAAATGTCGAATTTTCATATTTCCTTTCCCCCAGAAACAAAATATAAACTCCATTTTAAATATTAAGACCATGACAAAACGAGGACTAATATACTGAACATGTTGCAATGTATTTCGAATCTGTCTAAAGTTAAATAAACAAGAAAACTTTCATTGGATTTTTTGTCTTGTTTTGTCTTATCTTTTTTTCAACATGGTTATGAATATTTCTATTCACTTAGAGTATACAACGGATGCATTCAATTAAAAGACCCCTATTCAGCGCATCCTTTTCAAAAATAACAATTCCACCTTGCAAATTAGTTAAGGTCATCGATATAGAACACTGTTGGACATTTTTGTCATAGGTGTCTGTCACATATGAATGAGATGCCCTCATTAAATGAGATCAAAACATATTCAAAATTTGCCACTGACGTTCATAAAACCACCTTTTGGTTTTTTTTTACTTTAGTATCCTGTCACAGGGTAATTCGTTCAGGCTGTCATGATTCATTTTCTGAAGGGGGTGGGGTAGCATCAAAGGGTCCGCGGTTCGAATCCCGCCAGGGCTTCTACAACTTCGTCTGCAGTAGTGTTCACCATCATTCGATTTCGTTCTAATGCTACACTGATTTTAAGTGCATTACCCCCTATGGTTCTCTATTTCAAGTCGATACATGCTGGTCTAACCGCAATGCACAACTACAATGGTGTTGCAGACTTTCTCCCTGCAATAATTCTTGCAACGCGATAAAAGGGAAATCTTCTTGAAAGTGGAGCTTAATTCCAAATCCTTGACCTCAACTTAATTATTGAAACTACATCTTGTATAACTGGAAAATGAAAATGGAAACTTACGTCTAGGTCAATGCATCCTGAAGAGTACTGAGAATACAGGCCAGCGCCGAACTCTTGATAAAAACACACCTGTAAATAGCACACAATGAAATAGTATATGTTTCATGTTAGGTAATATAACTATGGGTGTTTTGTGTTTGTAATATACATCCATCCAATAAATTAAGAGAAGGCGATTTGGCTGATGCGTTTCTATTTTGACAATTATTAAAAAAAGTGCAAGTAGAACGGTAACCAAAATTCTCTTGGATTATATAGTATGATTCTAACCCTTGCGCCAGGTATGTTATCATATCATTGATTGTTACATTTAAGGACAGAGAAATAACCACATGGTGTGAGGTATAATACTAAATAATACAATATCAAATGAGTCACACTAATTAGCTAAATAAATATATTCACCAGTCCTTATGAATCACACAGTTGATGAATGTGGAAAACAGTCAGTGGGTCTTGATAGGAGATAGATGAATCCGGCTTGTAAAGATATTCAAAATCAGTGGCACGGCAGATGATCACAAAGTTGATTGTAGGAAGCAAGATGAGTAAGAGTTCTAATGCCAGCCTATATATATATAGGTTAGATACCTTCCAGAATGTTCTTTAAAGTTCCATGACAAAATCCAATCAGAAGTGTCCAACTCAAGCAATCAAGAAATAGATAGAACATTCTAGAATAGATGATTCTAGACACTGCCAGCTTAGACTATCAAAACAAGTGTAAGTGTGACCCACTAAACAACACAACAATGTTATATAATGTTAAACTCTTAAACAGTCACAAACTCATAACACTCTCCCCCTTAAAGAAAAGAAAGTTACAAAGAAACTTTCTGTTGTAGAAATAATTAACAGTTACATTTTAACAAAATACAAAAACTAGAAAACAATATTTTGAATACAAACATTCAGCATCAAAAAGGACATTTTACACTCTGGAAAGTGCATCAGCACAAACATTGTCTTTACCCTTGATGTGTTTAATCACAAGATTGAACCCTTGCAAAGTTAAACTAGTATCTCATAAATCTTTAGTTTTCGTTCTTCATTTTGTGAAGAAAAGTCAAGGGATTGTGATCAGTAAAGACTTCAACTGGAAATGTAGATGTACCTAAGTACACTTCAAAATGCTGTGAAGCTAACAACAGACCCAAAGTTTTCTTTTCAATAGTTCTTTTGGTGCTTGTCAAACTTTTTGGTAAAGTAACAGACTGGATGATCAATACCTGAGTAATCCTCTTGAAACAAAACAGCACATGCACCCACATCACTTGCATCAATTTGCAACTTAAAGGCTTTCTCAAAATTTGGTGCCTGTAACACTGGAGAATTCATGAGCATGGCTTTGACTCTTTCAAATACAGACTGACAACTGCCATCCCACAAGAATTTAACCCTTTTCCCTAAAAGGTTTGTGAGTGGAGATACAACATCAGAAAAATTTTGACAAAATTTTCTTTAATAGCCTGCCATGCCCAAGAATCTCATGAGTTCTCTCTTAGACTGTGGAACTGAAAAATGTACAATGGCTTCCACTTTAGCATTAACTGGTTGTACCTTGCCGTGCCCTACAACATGCCCTAAAAATACAACTTGTGCCTTTCCGAATTCACACTTCGCCAGATTGATAGTCAATTTAGCTTCAGACAGTCTCTCGAAGAAAGCTCGAATTCTCATCAGATGTTGTTCCCACTCCATGGCATAATTGATGACATCATCCATGTAAGCTTCAACACCGTCAAGACCTGATGTGAAGTTTCTGACGAGTCGTTGGAACGTAGCTAGAGCGTTCTTCAGACCGAATGGTATCACTTTGTATTGATACAGTCCATCTGGTGTAGCAAACGCTGATATCACCTGCCAGAAGCCTTTCAAAAGGTCAAACTTACTGATGTACTTAGCTTGACCGATGTGATCAATGCAATCATCAACCCTCGGTATTGGGTAGGCGTCAGTTCGTGAAAGTTGATTCACAGTTTTCATGTCAGCACAGCAGCGCCAACCACCCCCACCCTTCGGCACAAGAACACAAGGTGAACTTCATCCTATATAGGTGTTGTTTCACAGGCACAGCATCACCTACAGTGGGTTGCATATATCTTTACCGGTAGTGAATGCATTCAGATTGCAATCTGATCGCGGTCGAATGCATTCAGATTGCACTCTGATTGCGGTCGAATGCATTCAGATTGCACTCTGATCGCGCCTGACCGCGATCAGACAGTATTTTGATCGCAAATGACCGCAAAAAAACCGCAAAATAACCACAAAAACCGCAAAATAACCGCGAAATAACCGCGAAAAACCGCAAATGAACGCGAAGCAGCGGCAATCTAAATCAAGAGTCGGTAGATAGATTCTTTCAATAAGAAGAGGTTTTTGTACTTAACTTCGCAGTCGTTGCTCTGAATGTTTCGTGCAAATAGGCTTTATATCATCTGAAATACAGAAGCAACGTTTTAGGTAAACCAAGGGCTGTAGACAGAGAATCACTAGAGAGATAATATACCGGCACACTCGCCAAAAATAGTAAGGGATGTTTTCAAATTTGTTATCATTAATTACTTTATAATGTTGAACTGACATACTGATGAAATACTTAAGTTACATGGAATAGATTTGTTGTTACATGAATGTCCATTGCTTCCTTCGTGGCTTTAGATATGTAAATAATTCATCTCTGCACTCATAAGTTCAGTGATAAAACGACGACAAGCAACCATTCCACCATTAGTTATTTTAATCACTTTGTTTTCTTTGAAAAGTTATATTTTAATATTACAATGTATTTATATGCCCCTTTGTGTCTCATAGGCCGTTCGTTTTTGTTTTGATGTTGTTTATTAACAAGTCTGTTGATATGTAATGTTATGTAAAACAGCATGTGACACATTATTGAATTGTATATCTTTTCTTCTGCTTCCTCGTCTACTAGTACACAAAAGAACCACTCACACAGTGGTAAAAGCGGCGCAAATCAGGAAATTTCATCGAAACTTAAAACCATAATGTCCCCTTTAACATTACGCCTATGGGGAAAAAATTATATGTCTTCAAATGAAAGAGCAGACTTCGTACGATATATTTAGCGCGATTTTACGGACAGATTGTATACAGAAAGAGCGATTTCAACGGATTTAAAAATCCCGCTGGTGGCCAGCGGAAATTCGCTGTTGACATAATCTAGGTCAAAGCCCAGTGCGCATGTCCGGACATAAGGGAATCACCAACGTAACTGGTTCGCGCGTTTGTATGCGCACAGTGACAGCATAAACAACATGGCTGCACTTGCTGAGTTTGTCTGCGGGCGAATTTTGAGCGATGTAATTTCCCGAGGAGGACGGCTGGGCTTTAGTCACGAGATGCCGAGAAAACAACTGCTAAATGCCTGGTAAGAATTGGTAAATTCCAAAGATAATCTTGCTGTGAACGTCGCAAAATTGAGATTTTCATAGCGATTGACACTAGAATATGACCCGTCAGTCACCGAGCCATGTCGTCATATGGTCATCATTCATTCAAAGTAGTTTATTTATTTAAATAATAGTGACAGGCTACACACTGATAGTTCACAAGTACTTCTCTCCTCAAGTGTCGGCATATGCGTGTAAAAACTCAATATAGTTTTCTGTATCCATAATCCAATACAATAATAATAATAATAATAAATACTTTATTGCCTTTTCTTGGTTGTGTTACATCACCACAGTGCTTAAATACAAATATACAATCACATGCAATATTCATGTACATGAAATCAATTATTTCAACATTTATATAAAGGATATATTGTGTTAGGAACAAAAGGTATTGGACAGATTATGATTAGATTCTATTATGAAAAGTATCATATGATGTTGTTCAAATCTCATGTCTATTTCACTCTTAATTGTTAAAAAAGGTCCACTACAATTCAGTTATTAATCATAACTTATTAACTTACATAACAAAATCATTATTTAATCATTGATTTTTACAGGTCTAAATCCTTTCACATGGACAGATGGGCTACTTGCTTCAGGGATGAGAACACACTGGATGAATGATTATTTTTATCTGCTTCAGATGTGCGTATACATTACAAAAGAGGTCCAAATATTAACATTAGTTTTCTCAATTAAAACTAATAAAATTATTAATCTAGCATTCATTAAATTTGTATCAAATTAGTAGAAAAGTAAAAATATTTTTATGCAACATATTTTTCAAGAGAAATCTGTTTAGTAAATAAGTATAAATTACTATTTGTTGTAATTATTCATCGAAATGTATGACGCTTTTGTGTATATAAATCTCAGTGATATGTGTTGATTTTACTTTATCTCGATTATATAAAAATTAATGAAGTGAGCCTTTATAAAAAATGATGAATAACCTAAAATGTAAAACATTCTTGTCTTTATCTTGTAGATTTATTTATTGTGATTTGATTTTGTATGCTCTTGAGTCAGCAGAATTTCAAATTAATAATAATCATTAAATCTCTGCAAATAGATGTGTGAGGGAATTAGAGGAAGTGCCACAGATGTCCATATACACTACCAGGATTCAGAGTCTGTGGCTTTCTTTTTGGATGGCCTGAAGCAAAGCTTGGGTGAGTTTTGCAATTGGCAAGTACAAATGTGTAGTAAATTATTGGACTGTGCAATAAATATTGCAAGAATAAAGACTGAAATTGAAATAATCTCAAATAGCCTTTGTAAACTATTGAATTTAAAAGCTTATTTTGTTTATGAACATTGAGTATGCTCAAATGTTTTGACTGTATTGGCAATTAATGAAATTGCAAAACAATTACTGTAGTTTCAGGCATAGTTACTTTTGAGATAACATCTCATTTATATTAGGATCAATATATGTCTTGACAATTGCATTTGAAAATTTGTCAAAGTTGATACTGCATTCAATCATGTTTATTGACAGTCTTGAGGGAAATTTACCCCCAATTGAAAGGTCCAAAAATAAGTGTTGTAGTTTTGGAAAGTAAGAATTGAAGTGTCATCTGTCATATTTGTAACTACTTTCTAATCATTTGTCAAGCAAAGTTATTTTGTTTTGATCATTTAAAAATTTTTAAATTTCTTTTCCAGATGTTCATCATGTGTAGCAGTTTTAATTTCACAACTAGGCCTTTTTAAAGGTAAAAATAATTTTTTTAGCAATAGTGTGATTTCTTATAATTTCTTGTTTGTGTACCATATCACCCATGACAGTTCTGTATTTTTCCACAAAATTGTAATGATTGATATGCTGACTAAATATATTTGAACATTGACCTTTGATAAAGTCACCTTTTAATGAAATCTCAGAATTCAAGTCTCTATTCTGAATATATTGAATAATTATAGGCTTGTAATCAAAGATACAAATCAAGGGTGCCAGTTTTCTTATTAGGTAGAATCAGTCTTCGAAAAAAAATATTTTTTTTCAGTGTTGAATTTATATCAAAACTTGTTGTTTAATAGTTTAAGATGAGGTATTAACTTCAATTTGTAAGTTGAGACAAAGGTAGATATTATTAAAATTACATCGAGTTTGTTCATATTCTGCCCTGATTCTGAAATCAGCATGCTTATGGTAGTCAGTGTCTAACCTTTCTTGTTTTTGTTTCAGAAAGTTTGAAGAAAGCTCTTTGTAGCAGATCACCACTGTTCTGTAACAAGTTTTCATCAAGAAATGTATTGAAGAAGGAGATAGATTGTATTTTCTTTCATCCTATAGCAGACCCATCATGTGCTTTTGGGACTATCATGGAGACCAAAATGAACTTCTTTTTGTGTAATTTGATCAAGTGACATTTACATAGTAATGTGATTAGTAACTTTACCTAGAGTTTATTTGAAAATCTATGGGAGACCAAGGTTCGAAGCTTATCAACTCTGTTATAGTCATGTCATTGTCAGTAAAATAATGTTTTCAGCAGTAAATAAATAAATTCACTGTCAGGCCTATGAAGCCAGATGGGTTAATGGCATAGCCCATTATCCATTATCAGTGTTATTATATTTTTTTCTCAACTGGGGGGCTGGATAGCGCAGCAGTTAGCGTGTTGGGCTTCAGATCAAGCGGTCTGTGGTGTGAATACTGCCACAGACTCAGCAACTTTGTCTGAAGTACAGGTCTGGGTGCAATGCCACACTGGTTCTCAGCGCAGTTTCACTCATGGTTCACTTGTTCCAGCGGTTGCTCGCAAGTTTCACTGCAATGCATAGCCACAATGATACTAGAAGTTGTTCTATATATAAGTGAAATTTTCTTGCAACCGGCTTCAAAAAAACCCATATCACCTCACGTCGCCTACTACTGCGCCCCCAAAGTTAGAGATGTGACATTTTTGGTGAATAAGTTTCATGTCAATTGACAATATTTTCAAAGCTGAATATATGTATCGATGAAGTATGAAAATTTACTGATTTGAATTTTGAAATAAAATAAATTTAATCAATTAACCATCCATGTTATTTTTTTATGTGATATTATATATATATATATTTATTGTTGTCCCCCGCCGCAACGCGGAACGGGGGACTATGAATTCAGCGGCGTCTGTACGTACGTCCGGATTCTTGTTATTGCGATAACTCATGAAGCTTAGCACCTAGAGTGTTCATATTTGTTGACAGCTTTTAATGGAGGAAGACTCAGACGCCAGTTGATTTTGGTGACCTTGACGTCATTTTCAAGGTCACAACGACAAACTCGTGAAGCTTAGCACCCAGAGTGTTCATATTTGGTGACAGCTTTTAATGGAGGAAGACTCAGACGCCAGTTGACTTTGGTGACCTTGACGTCTTTTTCAAGGTCACCACGACACTACATCCGTCTGGATTCTTGTTAACGCGATAACTTGTGAAGCTTAGCACCTAGAGTGTACATATTTGGTGACAGCCTTCAATGGCGAAAGACTCAGATGCCAGTCGACATTGGTGACCCTGACCTCATTTCATGGTCACCATGACACTTTGTCCACTGTAATACATTGTTAACGCGATAATATTAATTATGCCAAATATCTCATAACGGCGGGGGACATTGCCATGTTAGTGGCAAACACTTGTTAACCCATATTTGTAATGCCATATAGGCAGAAATCTGTTAAGTCATAAACAATTCCCAGAACAAGAGAGCATTTTTGGATCAAGAGAAACATGAAAACAATGTTGTAAAGAATTTTCAACCTGCTTCAGTCACTGTAATAAGCACTGGTAATTTTTTGTTGCAGATGTATTCAGTTCCATGCAACAATGATGTCATAGTCTTCTCCCTGTGATTATTTAGTTTGGTTTTTGTAGGTAATATTTAAAATTTGATTTACAATTGATTTGAATTGGGTCTTCATATAGTATTCACATGGAAAAGAATAAAAAACTCTCTTCTAATAATGTTCAAAATTTATTTAAATATTTGAAGACAGATCGTGAACAAGTAGAGAGAGGTTAAAAAAAATAACATAAACATAAAATAAATAAATAAATCTATAAATTTCATTTACATGCACTTGAATGAATAGCCACACCTTTTTTTATTTTGATTATATTTCACTATCATGATTCATGAACAGTAATTTATCGGTATTATTTAACATAAACATTTTATTATTTATTTTATTTTATTTGGATAACAACTAGGCCTATTGTATGTTTTCGTATAGGTCTAGCTGAAAAAAGAATATCGATTCGCTCTAGTCTGCGTTGGGTATGAATTTTCACAGGACTCAATTTCGCAGGGCACTAGAATTCAAGGGAAGCAACTCTTTTATTTCATTACAAACTACGAATTCAAGGACAATTTAAATGTGGATAGGAAAAAAATAAGTTTTATTTACTGGTTTGTTGTATCTTTCTTTTATCTCAAATATGATTTTCGACAACATAAAATGTGAGTTTTGTGCAAAAGTCCTTTAAAAGTCACAGGCAACAAACTGACATCTCACCGGTCACTCGGACGAAAGTTTTTCTCCCAAACAAAACAAAATCTTCCTGTTGCAGGTGTGTGAAAATCCCTAATATTAGCAATAAATTTAACACGTAAGGACTAACGAGTGGAAAGGGGCACTCCTAGATTTACGACTGATATCACTACTAGTTTACACCTGCACGTTTTTGTCAAACGCATCCAAATCGTAGATCTACGTTAATACGTGTGAAAAACACTCGTAAACTAGGTTACGATTTTTTGTGAAACGGGGTCCAGATTTGTTAGCATGCATTAATTCTCTATCCCATCTCTATAACAACATCTCTCTACATGCATATGCTTTACTTACCTTTGTTTCGGCGTGTTGTTTTATTTGATTGAGAAAAAAACCGCGAGGTCGTGTGATCTATCAGAAGTTACAGACTTGGTCCCGTATTCACTTTTTCTAAGGTCAAGGTCGGTTTGCGCTTTCCTTATATGCACACGGTGTCAAATATCTAAAAATAGCGCGGGGAAGTCCTTTCCGTTAACTGAAGAAATTCCCGATAATTCCTTAAGTTCATTGCAGGCGAGAAAAATGTTTCTTGGTTTTAATTATGATTTGCATTTACTTTAAATTGAAATCAGGTCAAAATTGGGACAGTATGGTTTTAAAACAAGTTAAGTTATCCTTTTCACGTTTACATTTAACTTCTTAACTTAAATCATACTTCACTGAACATAAACTTATTTCCTTATTTATCTGTTAAAGAACAATGAAACACTTGGTAAATAGGAGTAGATGCTTTCAACAATTGGCTACTAGTTATAAGTTTTATGTAAATATTTAAGATTCGGCTTTTGCATTCTCAGTTTCCCCTGAATACACATAACCCCGAATATACACAAGCAATTAATCAATTTGCGCTAAAGGGGTCTCGACTGCAGCAACTTATTGCACCTTTGATCAACAGCCGAGTACCACCCATTATTTTCCACCGATTGTTAACTTCTAATTCGACAAGGAATAACTAGGTGTTATTTGACTCATGAATGCACGATTCGCTAAGCGCTCATACAGTGAGTAGTATATCAGCATCAAGGCTTTAGAATGTGGAAATGAAGAAAGGGTCTTTCAAGAGGTAACGGAACTCAGATGAAGAAATCACAAAAGAGACAGACAAACGAAGAGTAGAAGTCTATGAAGTGACAATTAATAGATATCTAACATATCTATCTTCATTAAAAAAAAGTCATAAAAAAAAATATAGCAGTAAATGCCAAAAAACCCCGAATAATAATTATATCGCTAGTGTTACTTGAAGTCAACGAGGTTTTGCTCGTAAGATCTACATATGCTACCTATATGTTTACTGTGTTTTCGGTCAAGGTAGGCGTGAATTCTGAACTCGTCATCTGAATCACAAAATATAACGTTGACAACCACAAAATAATATAAAAACAGTTTTATCTACGTTTGGTATCATTTTAAAGAATGATTTTAATTCATTCCTTTAGATCCCTATTTTAAAGTGGCACTTTAAAAGTATATAAAAGAATATGAAATTCATTTTAACATTTTCGTCAACATTGGCTTCATTTCCGCGAGCCTTTATTAACATCTAGTCTTTCTAGAATATAATACCATTAAAAGTAATGTATTAGCATTCAACACATTGCAAAGCTCTGCCACAGCACACACGATACAATTATATATTTATTAAGCTGGAGTTTGGCTGTGAAATGTATATTAACTGTAATATGCCTTGTTCTCTTAACAAAATTGTAACTTTTATCTTAATGAACAAACCTTTTGAATAAGATTTGTATTCTTAGTGATATCGACGAAGTTAATTTTATCTTGGCTTCCCCAGAGCTTTCGTAATATTCTTTAAAAAACGTACTGCAAACCTGTACCATAATGTATACAACTTCTAATCTGCACTGTGTTAACTCTTCAACATTGGAGTCACTTCGTTAACACTATCGATCATTTTTCAACGTGGATCTGCACCTTTGTATCTGTCAATTTGAGATACACATATTTACCTAAACAACGCAAATCTTCGATCCATCAATACTTAGTTAAACAATGGTCAATAAAGGTTGTTAAATCGCATGCTTATTGTAAAGTCTTTGGAACTATATGCTTCAAACACGATCATCTGAAAAACCTGAGACACAATACACAGAGCTTGTTAATTTGTCGTCTGAAAGTCGGCCGGTAAGTCTAGACGTTGCACATGTTAGGTACGGGTAGCTGAGTCTTGCATAATAAACATAGACTATCACTTCCGCCGGTGACAATAAACAGGTTCGTTTATTTATCATTGAAAATATATCACTTTTTTTATCGAGTGTATTCCATCAACGGGGTATATAAGGTTGAATTAAACCCTAATGAAAGTGTATGTTGTCACGACTTTATGCGCATTTTATTCCGATAGATTATATATGTACATAGATATAATGATAATCAGCGTAACCAATTAAGCTTCAAATGATACCTCTCTGTAACAATAATGTTTGCTTTCTAAAATAATAGTGTCTACAAAATTCGTCTTCGTTGACCCAAAACACGTACTCTCTGTGCCTGAAATGGCAGTTTCTTTAATCGATATATCCCGAAGCTAAAACCGTCATTAGGCTAATGAAATAAAATTTAATAGATTTCCTGTTATGTCTACTGTTTCATTCATTGCATTAAGTAGATATCGATGAAGCATACATACAAATAAAACACACTCACACAAACAAACAATCATTTAGACAGACGGACACTGGTAGAGAGGTTTTAGTGTGAACGAATCAGATTTTAACATATATTTTATAAATGATTGAAAAATGTGAACAAATGCTCTTCAAAATCCGACCCCTGTAATGAGCAACGCGGAAATTACTTGACATGCATTGACATAATCGTTCACATTCAAGGCATTATAATTGTTACCATTGTCTACGTTAATTTAAATCAGAAAAAAATCATAAAACAAAACAATTTAACTCCTAGAATATAAACAAATCATCGATATACACCATTCTACATCCAGTGTACGATAACACAGTGGTGATAGTGGGGCAAATCTGAAAATTTCTTCAAAACTGAAGATACCAAGTGTGAAATTTAGGTGTGTTGAAATTAAATAGATGTAATATTTTTTTTGTATTTTTGTTGGGTTCATGATAATGTGGGATAGTTTGGGGTTGGGATAGTACATAGTACATGATTTACAATGTAAAAGATTGCTAAGGATAAATGCTTGCATAGAAAATATGACTCACTAGTAATTACTTAATGGTTTAAAACAATAATGATACATAATATTTTAAAACGACAAGTACCATATCGTTCTTAGCCAAGAGAATATTACAAAACTTGGATAACAAGGTTGTAAAACTTCTTTAACTCTAAGTCACCAGGTGGAATGGTACTTTCGAAATTCAATGTAATACACTTTAGTTGTCATCAGTGTTATCAATTAGAGTGAATGCTAGGTATATATACAATCCAATTGGTGTGAAACTTTTCTACAGTAAACTAACATATCATAAGACATGTCTACAACAGATTTGAGAAATTTTCGTGGGCGGATCACATATGAACGCAAATGACCGCGAAAAACCGCAAATGACCGCAGATAACCGCAAAAGATCGCAAAATAACCGCGAATAACCGCAAATGACCGTGATCACAATCTGTCTGCGGTTGACCGCGATCTGAATGCATTCTGATCGCGATCGAACGCGTTCAGAATGCAATCAGATTGCGGTCGAATGCATTCAGAATGCATTCAGATCGCGGTTTTCAGGTAACTAATTCTGCAAGGGTCTGTACATCTATATCATGTTCGACCAGGCACGTCAGTAAACAGATGAGAGAACTCATAAATCAAATCTGACATTTGAACTTTCTGTTCAGGAGATAAATGTGACAACTTTTCATCAAGGTGAGCTAACACATCAGAATTGCTAAGTTTGGGTGACTCGTTATCACAAAGATCATCAAACTTCACATTGCTAACAATGTCGTCAACATGTACATCATCATGGACAGTACATTCAGAAACTGAGGAGAGTGTGGCAATACATGTAACCTGTTTTGGTTGTTCCCTATCATGATATTTCTTTATCATGTTTACATGGCATAAACGTTTGTGTTTACGACGGCCAGGAGTCAGAATGATGTAATCTGTGTCGCTAACCTTTTTGTCAATAAGGTATGGACCCTGATATCTAGCTCTCAGAGGTTGGCCAGGAATGGGTAATAAAACTAACACTTTCTCACCAGGAATGAAATTTCTTTCTTTTGACTTTTTGTCATAATTTTGTTTAATTTTGGCTTGTGAAGTTTTCAGATTTTGATTGGCCAACTCACATGCTTCCCATGCATAGTCCAAAAGATTGATCTCAGAATTGCGACTAAGCCATTGCTCTTTTAGATGTTTTAATGGCCCGCAAACACTATGACCAAAAACAAGCTCAAAGGGGCTGAACCCTAAACTTTTCTGAACTGACTCCCTGACAGCAAACAACAACAAATGTACACCCTCATCCCAATCCTTCTCTGTCTCAAAGCAATAAGTCTTGATCATATTCTTCAAAGTCTGATGAAACCTCTCTAAAGCTTCCTGCGACTCTGGATCATAAGCACTAGACTTAACCTGTGTAATGCCTAACTGGTACATTGCCTGCTGAAATACCTTAGACATAAAATTTGAACTTTGATCAGACTGAACAACCTTTGGCAACCCAACTAAGGTGAAAACCTTGATCAAAGCCTTGATAATCACAGGAGCAACAATCCTAAGAATAGGGATAGCCTAGGGAAACCTGGTAGAAGCACGCATGATAGTGAGAAGATACTGATTACCAGACCTAGTCTTAGTTAGTGGACCAACACAATCAATGATAACGCTACTGAAAGGTTCCTCAAAAGCTGGTATAGGTCTTAAAGGAGCAGGAGGAATTTTCTGATTTGGTTTTCCAACAATTTGGCATGCATGACAGGTTTTGCAAAATTCAGCCACATCTTTTCTCAAACTAGGCCAAAAGAAATGTGCCAAAATTTTCTCACAAGTTTTGTTGACCTGCCATTGGACTTTCATGTGCCAATGAAAGTATATGATTTTGGAATAATTTTGGAACTACAATTTGGTGATGTAATTTCCATTCATCCTCCGCAGGAATTTCCGGCGACCTATATATCCTCATCAAAACACCATCCTTGAAGTATTAACAAACTGGAGCCTTACTAGCTAACTTCTGCACCTCAACACCTTCACCCTGAGCACTAATAAGCTGCTTTCTAGACAGAATATGATCACCACCAGACAAACTATCAGACTCAACAAGAAGACCTGAAGAGTTACCTCCCCTCGAAGCCTCTACATTTTGGAAAAAATTATCCATATATGTATCCGACAAATCAGAAAGGAAATCATCCGGCAAAGAAGTCTTGGAAGAAATGTCCTTTGACATTGAACGAGTCACTGCAGAAGAAGGAAAAATACCTGGAAAATCCTCCTCCAACCTTTCTGTACCAACTGAACTCTCTGGACAAACAGTGATAATGGGATCAGCACCAACTTTTCCACCCATAAGATCATTAACGATCAACAAATCAACACCCGGAACTGGGAGAGAGTCAAGAACACCAACCTTCACCTCACCAGAAATCAGATCAGAAGTCAAATTGCAAAAAAAAGAGGAGCAAGAGAACTGCCACTTATACCCTGAAGCAAAACATCTGAGTTAGCTGAAGACTCAACAGTAAAAGGCAAAGTATCCTTCAAAATCTGAGAGTGAAGAGCTCCAGTATCCCTCAAAATAATAACGGGCCTTTGGGTAGAAATATCTCCCATAAGTGTCACAAATCTTTCGAAGCAAAAGGCAAAAACTCCTCAGGAACAACAGAATCTGAAATCTTACTCTCAAAAACAAGACTCTCCTCAGAACCACCAGAAAAGAAAGTCTTAGGTGTGATAGACACAAAAGCATTAGGGGAACCTGTGGACTGATTCTTCAACTTGAGTTTGGGACATGCAGAAATCAAATGACCTGGCCTCTTACAATAAGCACAAACGGGATCAGAATCATTGAAAGTCTGAGGCTTAGACTGAAAATGTTATGGCTTGTCAGAAGAAATTGAACCTGTCTTATCACCTTTTGAACCTGCATATCCTGAAGTCTAAAGTAAAAGTAAAAAGTAAAACCTTTATGGTGAGAAAACTTACCGTTACCCGGAGACTGAAAAGAACTCCTGTGAGTCAAAACGTAATCATCTGCCAACACCGCTGCATCATGTAAAACATCAACCTTCTGCTCATCCAAATAAGTCTTAAGACCAGAATTGACACACTGCTTAAAATCCTCCATCAAAACCAACTGCCTCAAACTAGCATAATCTGAAACCTCTTTAGAACCACACCATCTATCAAACAAAATCTCCTTGTCTCTAGCAAACTCTACAAAATTCTCATTGTCCCTTTTATGAGCATTCCTGAATTTCTGACGATAAGCTTGGGGCAGTAACTCATAAGCTTTCAGAAGGGTCCTTTTAACAAGAATCGAAAGGGCCGAATATGCATCCTGAGCTTTACCCTTTAACACAGTTTGCAATAGCATAGTCCATGACTCTTTTGGCCACTTGAGATTTTCAGCAACTTTTCAAAATGTAGAAAATATTTTTCTACTTCTTTTTCATTGAAAGGTGGGACCAGTCTGGCGTGCCTTGTAATGTCAAAAGAGGAAGGGGTTAAGGGAGGAGATGAAGCTTCAATCTTTTTAAGTTCAATTTCTTTCTCAATTTCCAATCTTTTTAACTCAATTTCTCTTTCTCTTTCCCGAATTTCTCTTTCTTTTTCAAATTCCAATCTTTTTAATTCAATTTCTTTTTGTGTTTGAATTTCGAGTTTCTTTAATTCAAAATTGTCCGAATGTTCCTCTTTAACCATGTCCAAAATATCAGGGCCAAAAACGTCCTCATCAATAAAATGATTTAACACAATTTTCAGAATTTGGAATTTCCTCATAGCTGGTTTAGCCTCAAGTTCATAAAACTTTGAAACCAAAAGCAAGGCACCGACTGCATCAGGGGTAGGGGACTTTAGAAAATCCTCAAGTTTAAACGACATTTTGCTGGTTTAACAATTAACTTTCAAAATAAAGTTGTTGGTTTTTTTATGCCAAATGAATTCGATCCCGGACGAGCCCCAACTTTGTTACGGATGAATTTGGAATAGGAAATGTCCCCAGTCAAACCAGCAAAATATAACAAGACAATTGTATATTAATTACAATTTAATCAATCAAATAATAAACAAAGTGTTTAAGGTTACAACATCAAGCTAATACAAGTTATGTAATAGATACATGATGACACAAGGGGTGTATAAGAAATATCAGCGAGTTATCATCTCACGAGTGGAACGGCAGATGATCACAAAGTTGATTGTAGGAAGCAAGATGAGTAAGAGTTCTAATGCCAGCCTATATATATATATAGGTTAGATACCTTCCAGAATGTTCTTTAAAGTTCCATGACAAAATCCAATCAGAAGTGTCCAACTCAAGCAATCAAGAAATAGATAGAACATTCTAGAATAGATGATTCTAGACACTGCCAGCTTAGACTATCAAAACAAGTGTAAGTGTGACCCACTAAACAATACAACAATGTTATACAATGTTAAACTCTTAAACAATCACATACTCATAACAAATTAAAATTAAATACTTTAAACGACATAGATATCATTTTAATGATGACTTGATGCGTCCCATTTCGACTTGTAAACAAGTCTTTTTAACATTGTTGGAACAGTGCTCAGGAACCATGAAAAACTCAACTAAAGTCAACCATTTTGCATCATGCATTTTTAAGGCAGAACCATTAGAGTTAATATTAAATAAAGGGGTATCTCAATTGACAATTTATCAACGCAAAAAGCCATGACCTATGAATTTTAATTGACTTCCAATAATTGAAACTCTTTTATTCCATTCGCTTCTATTTTCTATTTCAAGAACACCAATGTTCAATTAACGAACATCTTCGAACACATGATCGACGGCAAATATACATCATAGATAATTTCTAAGTTAGCATAACATATAAACTTTCTTATCTAATTGATAAAAACACTTTTATTTCAGAAGAAAATAGTCTGCTGCCATATCTATTTGTGAATATACACACCTGCTTCAAATCCTTGCAGTGTACCGTTTGATCACAGTTCCAGGTAAATCCAGAACGGATACATTTTCTGCATGTGAATCCTGTTATGTACAAAGATGCGAAGTAAAATAATCAAGAAGTGAGGCAATGCTTTGATTTGGACCAATCTCATCGAAATCAGCTTTAAACTTGTTCCTCGTGCCTCGCTGCTTTTTTTCATCTGACCACTCAATATCAATCGTATCAGACGACCTTGACCCTGACCTTTCACCTTCTATTAACTTAAGCAATCAAAGGTGCCTGTAAATATCGATTTGTCCGATCATCAAAGATTGCGGGAAAGTTTGAAGTAAGGGACGTTCTGAACACCCTCCACTGTGAACCTCTGCACACTTTCAAAATTTGTTACTGTTTTTAATGTTTCATTTCTAACTACAAATGTTTCTGTTTGTCCTACAGTTAAATTATATATCTGCAACCATTACTGCAAAATTGAAAAATAGAGATGTTTCCTAAAGATCTTGTGATAAAAGGTTTGTCGTTATAACTAGGCCTTTTCAATCATCTGTCGTAGTTTCCGTTTGGTAAATTTCTTTACCATTACTTCCCAAATTTCTGAAAACTGTTTAAAATCTTAAACAAATACAAATAAAACGCAAATATTGTCAAAATCTACCTCCTCGCGGTCAAAGATATGGACGAATTTCCGTCTAAAGCGTATTTGTATTCGTCATGATAGTAAACAAACACACGACCATTTTGCGTTAATTCAAGCTCGGCTTTTCTCAGGTTCATTCAGAAAAGCTCGTATTCCGAGATGCAAAGTTAGATGTGATGTTTTGAATGTCAGTTCAAAGTTGCTGATGTCTTTCAAGCCTCGATTTTTATTGGCTGAAATTATCTGGCACTCAAGGCCGTCTGATACGGCTCTTATATGGAGCCGTGGAGCCGTGGTCTTATCAAGGAACGCAACGAAGTACGAGGGACAAATTTCGAGCTCATTTCACTGAGATTGGATAAGGCCGGATGGTTTAAATCGGACAAAAAGATCTATCCATTTCGATTTCAAATAATCCTCCCAAATGCAATTTCAGAAAATTATTTGTATTTACGCCATATATAATCATGATAAATATACTCTTGAGGAGAAGAAACTATACCAATCCTGTTTTGTTGTTATCGTTATCAAACATGAATAAAGTTATGCAGGTTTGAAACACACTTTAACTGACCATTTTTAATTGAAATAGAAAAACCTGGCACTTACAGTTAATACAGTTTAGTTTAACGAATGGCACATGGGGTAAATCTTAAAAAAAAAAATACTTATAAAGAAACGTAAGAAAAACTATAATTCTATCAGAAAATGGGAGACGACTAGAAAGCTGCCCGTATCCTGCCTTCTCTGCTCCTGTCTTTCAGGACTGCCAGATGTACACAAACTTTATTCAAATCAAAAGATTTACACTCTTCAATGTATACACATAATTGTACTTACTTTCAAGAAGAAATCCCGACGCTGGACTGAGGCCTAAGAACACTGGGGAAAACAAACATTATGATTTCTCTATTTTATGCTTACATTTTACAGTTCATGTAGATTAAAAACGGCTTCACTGTTGTGTTAATAAAACATCTTAAAACTTGCCGTCTGATTAAACTTCTGATTAATTAGTCGATAAAACGTAAGAGCATAAATTTTAAAAACATTAATTTTAAAAAAGATATCATACATCAGTTGAATAAAGGTTTTTTTCCATCGTTTTCGAGATACACTGTGTCAGTTATTTTACCATGTGCATACTTAATACACAGAGAATAAATTTATAGATTGATTATTCTCATTCTCATATCTTTGTTAATGAATAAAGATTCAATTTGAATTTTAAGACATTAAATTGAAAAGGATATTCCTACATGTTATTTTTTCAAAGGTTATTACTCTACTTTTGCTGTTTATATTGTATCTCGCCTAAATTTTCTTATACACATACGAAATCATTTAATGCATTATCAAGGGTATCATTTTATCATGAGTAATCCCTGTGCCTGGAAACTATATTTTTCATTCAAGAATGATCAGTATACATATGATATTTATATAAGCTGAACAATCTTATCGTCTTATTATGGAAATGTATCCAAAGTTATAAAATAAGATAATATCTTAAAAGTATGCATGTAAATGGGACATATGATTTCGTCACCTGTATAAATAAATCTACCAAAATATATTTATATCTACCTTTTATAAAACTTGTTCTTTTCAGTTATGTGTTAAAAGACGTGTTATGTGTGAGTAAATTCAAATTTATTGGATTACACAACTGCATGTTTACATTTTAAAGCGAAGTTTGATGTAAAAATGTATAATATTTAATCAAATTATACAGCTTTAATTTCTATATAGTGTAAAGTATGATTGTTTAAGATTAGAACATGATTTCTGAAATATTTATTTCCAAAAGTTTTCCTTCTCATATGTATACTCTTTAATCGTAACTTCTTAATTTCAAATCCCAAATGTTAATTTTTTTTCTCAAGTAAAGAGAAGAAAAATACGTTGCATTATGCCATTAGTTTTCCATGTAATTTTATCAAAAGGAAAAGATTAACTCACCTATCAGTAGTGTTATAATAATCGCTCTCCTCATGGCTCGCCCAACGATAAAACAAGTGTGAATGTGGTTACCGTGAGTGTGTGGCACATGGCGTCACGTGATAGCAAATAACTTTAACTAACATAAATAGTTTGATGTCATAATCTGGAGAATTTATTTTACAAAAACAGTCGCTGTCAGTCCTTCAGACTAGTTAAGGGGATGGGGAAATGCTTTGTTCAAATTTTCAAAGAAGTTTGGCAAATTGACGACAACTTTCTAATATGTGGTTTCTGCTTTTCCAAGTACACTTAAGTACACTTACACTTTTGCAAACATTCTATGAGTCATTTTTTGTCTTTCAATATATATAACAGATATACATATATATATATATATATATATAATATGAAGGAAGATTACTTATAAGAAAGAGTAAACATCGGTTGGTTGTGACAGGATGAACGATGAATTCATTTCGACCAGTATATATAGTATGTATAGATTGTATTGGCAAGTTAAAGCCAAACAAAATGTATCGCCGCTAATGGCTGAAATATTGCCCAAGCTGTGTAAAACAATATTTCACTCACCCAAACAAAATATATATAATGAAAAATACTTAGTGTCTTATGTAGTAGAGCATTTTCAGATCAAAACAGGTAACTGATATTTCGAGGGCATATTATTTTCATCTTTTTCTAACAAAGGGATGTTTACTTGCTCTCAGATAATGACTAAAGGAGAATTCAGTTAATTATCAGTTCACCATATATATGATACATATGATTCATAATATAACGTACAATAGAACACTAAAACTTGTCATCAATATGAACCTTTTAAACCAATAAATGGCTATGTTGCTGTAGTCTGATGTAAAAACGCAGAATCGTTAAATTCTCATTTAATAATGCGCACTGACTCCAAGTTGTAAGGGTCAAGTGATTATTAAGATAGAGGTGAAAATGAGAACAGATCACGTGCGGTTGCCTATTGTCAATGCAATGCATTCACACCATTGAGTCTTGTATCAGATGACAACAACACCTCTTAGCACTTCTATCAAAAAGAACTCCACAAATTTTTAAATCAAAATATTGAAAAATTATTCATGATGACTAGTATGTATATATAGAAAACAAATAATATAGCACACTTGTATGTCACACGAATCTCCTATTTTTTGCTCTAGAATACGACATCTGGTAGGAACATGTAAAATACTTATCTTATCAGTGGTCAGTCTTAAAGGGCACCTTTATTCGGAGTGTGATTGAGGTCAGGTAACCCAAGGTCCCTAACCCAAGGACACTGACACTGTCTTTATTCTTAGACAATTTATGAAAGTTACAAGCCTACAACATTTATGCTTTACGAATAGGGACGTGATTAGCTCTTCTTATAATGTTACTAGACATAAATTTATTGTGCAAATGCTTTTAAATATTATATGATGGTTTTTTATACTCGAAGTTACCTTATTTAGCTGATGATTTTCATCGATATGAAGAACTTTAAATTAACAAGTAACACTTACTCCTTTTATATCATGACTCAAGTCAAAAGTCTGCATTTTATTTTCTTAACATTGTGTTTACAATGTGTTCTCTTTATACAAATAGTTTTGCCCACCTACTATTGTACTTTCAATGTTCATGGAAACATTATCTATCAAACTTCGGTTTTTCGATGCAGATATATGCTTGACTTACGTGTACTAAAGTTGATCTCAATGAAATGACTCATTTGACTTTTTACTGAATCAAACTGCACATTGTCTGATAAAATTAATTTGATTGCAAAATATAAGTTTATCAAGCTAGTGTGTATGGTTGTCAATGCGTTGAAACCATATCACGGAATATTTGTTTTTAGAACAATAATAAAACCATTTATTCTGATGGTAACTCGTTTAAGAAATTTGGAATTGAATTTTAAAACTTTACATTCGAATATACATGTTTGTGTTGGTGGGGCATTTGGCGCAGTAAAAATAAAGCAAATAGAGCAGAAGATACCTTGAATAATGAAACAAAGACATCTGTCAGCGATAAAGTCGTCAAATGCTTAATGATAGATATTGAGTCCTTATCCATCCATAAAGGTGCCATTTTTGTACTGCGCATTTTAAGTCCTACTTTGTGTGCCCTAACATATTATTGTTCAAAACTGAAACTTCGGCTCAATGTATTCCTTCAAAAGATCAAATCTTCAATTCCCTTAAATCAGTTATAAAGGTTTCCATAACTGTCTATCGTAGTAGCAAATTTGGTGACCAAATACTCCATAAACAACGACTAACATTTTCGAAGAGGAAAGTCACATTCGATCATGGATAATACACTTCACTTCACTTCACGTCACTGCTCTAGACAAAAACTATCTTATTATACTAGCCATTCTTCTCTACCCATACTAGCAACCCATCCTATACCAAAGTAAACTATCCTATTCAACTATACAAAAGGCTTCTTAACACTTTACTACCCGACCCTTCCAAACAAACACTTATTCCTACCCTACACTATCCTACCAAAGTTCACACACACTATATAGCATTGCTCATCTTACCATATAGTTAATCTAAACAACTCCAGCCTGTATTACACTACCTTTTCCCCACTCTTTTACCTACCTAACCCCACATTATACTACCCTGACGACCCTACAAAGCATTGACCAACACAAAACTATACTACGAAAGTCTTCAGAACCTTTCACCAAACGAGAATATCCTAGTCTTTCAAGGGTATTTAGTAGTGGTATTCATAAAAAGCAAGATATATCTGAAAACAATTTTGGAGGATTAAGCATATCTACTCCGAAACGTCGTGACCTTCACAATAAAAGTTATTCCAGAAATGTTGAAACATGAAATAAACTAAGCCTTGAAATGTTATTCTAGACATACTTAAAACATTTTGACTTAAACATAATGACAATACGTACAATATATCACATATTTTCATGATATTAGAATAGACAATGTAAGTAGTTATGAAGTGGTATGTGGATATTAACTATGTATTAGGATGTGTTTGTATATGTATATGTGTGTGTATGTATATGTATGAATGAAAATGTTTATGGATGTGGGAGTAATGTATTTATGAAATTCTTCAAAGGCATTTAGAAGTTGGTGTAATAATATTAGGCAATTCTTATGAATAACAACTTCTTTTATTGTGAAAAGAAGTTGTTATCCATAAGAATTGTCTAGTATAATGTATTTATGGTATTACGTATAGGTTATCACTACGGTGGCATATTAGGGCCATCTGGTTTTTTTATTTTTAAAAAGTTACGCAGATCCGTGATCGTGGAGCGAAACCGGTATGGAGTATTACAGCCTAATCCGTCGAATTTTCAAAACCGAACTGTACGTATCCGTCGAATAACACTTGAGTGATTTTGTACCGATCGGTCGAATCTTGGCGAGCAAGAGACACTGGGAGAATCTAAGTTAATTAATGAAGGGGTGTACGGGTTGTTACAATCATTACGGTCGCTTGTTTACATGAGAACCCAAATGCAGCCAGATATCATGATGAAGTGCTTGCACCTGTTGTCCCGTTCCTTCAACGTTACGGCCCCGGCATCATTCTACAGCAGGACAACGCCCGATCCCACGCAGCTCGTGTTGTTCAACAGTATCTGCAGCAACAACAAGTGGATGTTCTTCCCTGACCCTCCAATTCGCTCGATATCTCACCCATTGAGCACGTATGGGACGAAATGAAACGTCAGCTACGACGGCTTCCCCATGCACCGTCAAAACTTGTGGAACTCCAAAGATAGCTTATCAGAATATTGAACAACATCCAACAACACTTCCATGCCAACCTGTTCGCTTCCATGACGCGTAGATGCACAGCAGTAGTCGATGCAGACTGAGGTCATACCAGATATAGAGGGTGTGATTTTTGTGTTTGACCCCTAGTGTTGCATTGAAGTGAAACCTGCGAGCATCGGCTGGCACTAGCAACGCAAGGATGGTACTGCGTTGAAATTCAGTGAAGCATTGCACCTGAACCGTACTCATCTTCCAAGAATTGCCTATTCTTACGCCAGCCCCGATTACTTGCTAAGATAAGCCTTGATCCAAAGCATCTTTTACTTTTTATTGACTCAGAGGTTCCAATTAATGAATCATTTAGACTGATAATTTTGAATATGGATTCTAATTAGCATTCTCTCTGAACAGGGGTAGTATAACAGAAGTGATTGTGAGATCACCTCCCGCGGGATTCGAACCCGGACCTCCGGGTGAGAGTCCTACACTCTACCGATTAAGCCAAAGAGATATCCCTCTGGCCAAGAACTCAAGGATGACATGCCTTTTAAGCAGCGATACCGACGTATACCACCTGCTATGTATGAGGAAGTTAAGGAACATCTGCATCAACTCCTACTCTGTGGTGTCATCAGACGTTCACACTCTCCTTGGTCATCCAATGTTGTCCTAGTAAGGAAGAAGACAGGCAAGTTGAGACTTTGTGTAGATTTTCGTCAGCTCAACCAACGGACAATTAAGGACAATTATGCGATTCCAAGGATTGAAGAGATGTTCGAAGCACTTGCAGGATCAAAGTACTACAGTACGCTCGATATGAAGTCCGGGTATCCAGTATAGAGGAAACTCATAAGGAAAGAACAGCATTGACAGTTGGACCCTTAGGATTTTATGAGTATAATAGAATGCCTTTTGAACTTTGCAACAGCCCAGCCACTTACCAACGGCTCATGAACGAGTGTTTCGAGGGACTTCACTTAAAGATCTGCTTGATCTATCTCGACGATATCATCATCTTCTCATCGTCTCCTGAAGAACACTTAGACAGGTTAAAGCATATGTTTCAACGTATCAGAGAAACTGGCCTCAAGCTTTCACCTGAGAAGTGTTCCTTCTTCAAGAAGAAAATCAAGTTCCTTGATCACATCGTATCCGAAGAAGGCATAATGGCAGATCCAAAAAAGGTGAACGGGTACTGAATTGGCCACGTCCTACTAGTCCAGCAGAAGTACGCCAGTTTCTTGGATTTGCTGGCTATTACCGGAAATTCGTAAAGGACTTTGCAAAGATAGCCAAACCACTCTCAGCACTCATGCCTCATGGGAAATCAAAGAAGTCAAAGAAACCTCCAGAGGAGCCATGGCACTGGAATGATGAACATGAGCAAGAGTTCAACCACATCAAGGAGATGCTAACCTCACCACCAGTGCTTGGATATCCTAGCTAAGCGACACCCTTTGAGCTGCACACTGATGCGAGTGGGAAAGGAATCGGTGCTGTTTTATACCAAGAACAAGGTGGCATCAAGAAGGTTATCAGCTATGCAAGCCGAGGACTAACCAAGCCAGAAAGGAACTACTCCGCACATCGTCTGGAATTCCTTGCTTTGAAGTGGGCAGTGTGTGATAAGTTCCACGACTACCTGTATGGAACCAAGTTCACAGTCTTAACTGATAATAACCCTCTTACTTATGTCCTCACAAGTGCAAAATTGGATACCACAGGCCACAGATGGCTAGCAGCACTCGGAGCCAATGACTTTGACATCTTCTATAGGCCAGGATTGAGGAATACAGATGCTGATACCTTGTCAAGACTTCCACAGTACCAGAAGCTATCATCAGAACAGCTATCCATGGATTCTGTCAAGGCCATATGTGGGGTACTACATGCCCAACCCTACATTGAATCTCTTTGCATCTCTGCGACGTCGGTTGATGATCAACTGTCCGCATCACATGACCTCAAGGGGATGACTGATAGAGATTGGCGCATGGCTCAAACTGAGGATTCCACTCTGAAGCCATGGATACAAGCTGTGAGGATGAAGAGGAAACCACAGAGACAGGAATTTCCCAATACAACAGCTAACACATCACTGTTTCGCTCTTTCAACTCGCTTGTACTGGAACGAGGGATATTACATCGGCGAATCAATGTGGAAGGACAGATCAAATTCCAGTTAGTACTTCCATCAAGATTCATTGAGGATGCATTGAAAGGCCTTCACAACGACGTTGGACATCCGGGACGTGATAGGACTCTTTCATTGCTCCGAGATCGGATCTACTGGCCAGGGATGCAAGCGGATACAGAGGACTGGATCAAGACCTGCCATAGATGCTTGAGGCGCAAGACACCTACCAACATCAGAGCTCCATTAGTGTCCATCACCACCTCGCAGCCTTTGGAGTTAGTCTGTATGGACTTCCTTACTTTAGAGACTTCAAAGGGTGGATTCCAGCACATCCTAGTCATCACAGACCACTTTACCAGGTATGCCTTGGCAATTCCTACCAAGAATCTCACAGCTAGGACCACAGCCGAAGCATTTTATAATAACTTTGTGATGCACTACGGAATGCATATGAGGATTCACAGCGACCAAGGAGCCAATTTCATGAGCAAGATGATAAAGGAACTATGTGCTACGCTCGGAATAGCCCAGTCGAGGACTACACCTTACCATCCGATGGGAAACGGCATGACTGAGCGTTTCAACAGGACCTTGCTCGATATGTTAGGGACACTCAAGCCAGAACAGAAACAGGATTGGAAGTCGTTTGTTGCGCCACTCGTACATGCTTACAATGCAACAAGACATGAAGCGACGGGCTACTCCCCTTTCTTTCTCATGTTTGGACGAGAACCTCGACTTTCCCTTGACCTAGCCTTTGGAATAGACCTTATTCACGCGGCGGCCATGTTGAAATGAAAACGAGGCTAGGAACGCAAGCTGTCTCAGGAGAGCCCATGTCCGCTATGGTGTGGACGAGAAGCCTTCGCGGTCTTCCCAACCTTACACAAGGATATGTTGACAAGTGGTCCGAAACCGACAGCAAAATACCAAAACGAAAGAGGGTAAAAGGTTATTCATTGTATCTGGAGGGCTACATACACGATGTTGAAGGTAAGTTTGCTGGAACCCTCTTCAATGTTGTAGATCAGTTTTCGCGCACTGTCCTAACGTCATTCGCAATCTGATGTAATATCCATACTCACAAAATGATTTCATGTCATAAATTATGGTCATGAATAGAACTTATGTTTAAGTAATGTAATCTTTGATAGTTTAATTAAAAACGTTTCAGCAAATTTTTCTACTATACTATCCCAAAAAAGTAACGCATAGGTGATTTTTCATAATTGAAATCGAAATATTTTTATTTGTATTATTTTTATTGTCCAAAAAAGTAATGATATTGATGATACTGACAAGTTGCTTTCGTTTTCTTTTCCAAAAATGGATCTTACATGGAAATGTTGACTTTGGTGAACATTTTAAGGGTAAATTGGAGATTGATTATAAGACACTCCATGGTGGCACGTCTTGACGCTATAACATCGGAAGACTTCAAGCTGGAGAGTCCCAATGTTCGGTGACAGGACGTCTCCACGTTAGCCAGAGCACCATTTCAAGACTTTTCGACAGGTTCTTTCAGACCAACACGACAAATGAAAGTCCCCGTTCAGGCAGGCCATGTGTCACCACACCAGCTCAAGATCGCTACATCCGGGGCATCCATTTGCGTTATCGCACAACTACTGCCGAGAGTACTGCAGGCAACATACCAGAACTGAGAAGAATTTCAAGCCAGACTGTAGGGAACAGCTTGAGGGAGGATGGATTGAGAGCCAGGAGACCCTACGTTGTCAACGTTCCACGTCGTCAACACCGTGCCAATCGACTTCGTTGGTGTAACACAGTTGGTGTTTGGAATCTTCGCAACTAGCGCCTAGTTTGGTTCGGTGATGAATCCAGGTTCCTATTGCGGAGGCGAGATGGCAGAAACCGTGTTTAATGGCGTCGGAACGAACGTTTTGCCGCTTACTGTGTTCTTGAGGTGGACCGATTTGGTGGAAGCAGCGTTATGATGTGGGCGGCGATATCGTACACTGGTCGCACCAATTTAATCCACGTTCATGGAAATTTGACGGTCGTACGCTACAGAGACAACATCCTGCAGCCACACCCCCTGCCCGTTATTGACGTCCAATGTGAACTGTTCCAGCAGGACAACGCCAGGCCACATGCTGGACGAGTCACTGGAGATTTCCTCGCCAGAAACAACATTAATAAGTTCCAATGGCCGTTTCGTTACCAAGATTTGAATGCAATTGAACATCTTTGGGATGAACTTGATCGACGTCTTCTTCAGCGTCAACAACAGCCTCAAACTCTACAAGAACTGGCTCTATTTGTGCAGCAGGAGTGGCAGACGATTCCAAAACCAACCATATAGCGTCTAATCCAGTCGATGCCAAGGCGGGTGAGAACTGTCATCAACGCACAAGGTGGCCACAACAGATGCTAACTTTCTACGGACGTCTGTGAAATATTGTGAAAGCCATATCCAATGTTTTTACGTAATTTCGTTAATTGATATTTCCTTACATCTGATGTAAAAAATCACACTTGTAACTTCATTTCCTTTCAATTTATATGCGTTTGAAAATACAACAATTTCTCCTAACAAATCTGGCTATGCGTTTCTTTTTTTGGATAGTATATATATTTAAAGTCAGGAAGTGATAAGACCACTAGGACTTCACTAGGGCCACTATTATGTTGTAATAACTCTACAGATACCCTCGATTTGGTTCTTTTTGCATGCATGAGATGAGAATGTCTTTAGGGAATTAATCTAGCAGATTATGATTATTTATGCTACAATAAATTAACAAATAGGTCTTTAGAAATAAGATCTAGATGAAGTAACAGATAAAACATTTCCCATATAGTATTTTCTATTATAACCAGATCAATGTATGTCTAAACTAAGGTAATATAAATTTTAATGTCATTCAATTTTTTTCAATCACAGTAAAGATAAGTGGAAGTTATTCCTTCGTCCGAGCCAAAAGTTTTCCTGCATTAAGAAAAAACGACAGTCCCTACAGACTGACGGTTTGTATAGATCTACATAATATTTCTTATAATATTGTCATATTTATGAATTTAATTTCAAGTTAAGTTTTGAAACTGTTAATAATTTACAACAGGTTTGTGTTAATAGTGTTTATAATGCATGAAAATTGTGTGTTGAATCAAATGAAAGTTTTTTTAAATTTAATTTTGTTTATCTTTTTTTGCTTCTTTAACTTTTGTTTTTGTTTTACATTTCTTTATTTCCATTTTACTTAAAGTATATACATCTGAACAATACTGGAAGACACATAAGGCTCCCATGCTTGGTGGGTTATCTTCATCTTGGATGGACACTTCATAATGGTACCTAATTTGATTTTATTGAGGACTCCTAGGTAATACCGTTGATTGTTTTAAGTTTTTATTGAAAATGAACTTTATAATTTGATGAAGTTCACTCATTATATATTGATCAGATTGCTTTTAGGGTAACAATTAAAAAACAATGTCCATTTTCAGGGTGAAAAAATTATTGACCACACATTTTAAAAATTCCATACCTGCTATCTTTAACATTTATGTCAACTTAACAGGTGGTGTGTAATGTTTACAAGTTTTCCAATTTCAAAGAGCAAATAATCATAAGATTAACAAAAGCTGCGTCTTTACATCTCAATCCATCTATTTTTAAAGCAAGTGTTTACCAATGTATAAGATGCTCAAGAAGAGAAAGATACATGCCATGATAGGTTTGGGAAATTTCAAATTTAACATTTTGGGGTTATCTTTAGACCTAACATGGGCTTATGGCATTGCAATTCAATCATCTACTTTTCAAATCTTAAACAGTGGCACTCCCAAGCTGAAATCTTATCTGGGAGCAATAAGGAGGCATAATTTTTTTTAAAAATGTATAAACAACTATCAGGGTACAAAAAAGGATATGTTTAAATAATGTCTATCTAGTGTGACATATTGACCATGACTTTTAATTGAAAATGGTTCTCTAATTTTAGGTAACTTTGTCATCTGAAGATTCAAATATCATAAAGAAGTGTTCTTGTGAATGTAAGGCTGGAAAATGGAACTGTTTACACTGCTTAGCCCTTTCATATCTAATCTGTCAATTTCAAAAGCAAGAGTTGTCATCTATTCCTCCAATACAAAGCAAGACATCCCGCCCACAGGTGTGGAACATTCCACAAAGGACAGATGGTCTTCATGCTGGTGCTATTGATTCAATACAAATAAACAAGGTTAAACCATCAGCAGACAAGAAACCAAGAAAGAGAAAACTTAAAGTAACAGAAGGTGTTCTTCCCAAGGTATATTGTCCAGTGCAGGAGCCTATTCCTCATGAAGAATTTTCTAACAACTTGTTACAACAGCTGTCTGCAATTCAGAGTGATCAGAGTGTTACAACAGAATCAAGGTTTGGTCCAGTGCCAATTGGATCAATTCTTTCTTATCAACAGAGGAAAATCTCTCAACAAGAAGATATCATAATCCACTTAGATCATCCTGACTTTCCTGATTTTCCACTTCCCCAATTTGAAAGAACCTTCTCAACAGTGTTAAGCCAGGAAGAGACTGAAACTTTTCATGGATTGAAAGTTACCAAAGCACTATCTAGGTGAGTATATTATCTAGGACAATTTACTTTTCATTCCAGAAAACTTAGTACCGGTAAATATGTTCCAAATTGATAGGAGATCTGTTTTTTGAAGAACTCATGTTTAGATGTATTCTGTAGGGGAAGTAAATTGTGAATAAAGCTAAATGATATGATACTACATATATATATAAAGCTATTATACTAATTTTTTTTAAAGTAGACTATCCAAAACTGTTTAATTTGGTGTTGTACTCAGTATTTGTCAATCGAAATTAGATAGAAACTATCACTCATACCTCGCTGCTTTTATTGACACTTTCGTCATTTCCTTACGCCTGATAGTTCGCCTGGTTATCAATCAGGCATAGCCAGGTTCACACAATCCCTATGGCAGTATTCAGCTCATAACAATACTAAAGTACTATTTATAGGCTGATATTTATAAATTGTCATTATGCTTACAACTTTGTATTCACAATGCTACTATTACTAACCCATATATATCTTTTTTATTGTCCAGGCAAATTGAGAGTTCAACTCGCCAGCAGAGCAACACAAAAACATGGCATGATGTCAGAAAACACAGACTTACGTCATCAATATTCAAGGATGTGTGCGCAAGAAAAGTCAATCATGAAAAACTTGCAAGTAGGTTATTAGATGGCAAAAATATTCAAACAGCTCAGATGAAGTTTGGCATTGCTGAAGAGCCTAATGCTGCTAAACTGTACGCTGAGGTAACTGGGAATAATGTGTTCATGAGTGGTTTTGTTATCAATCCAAGTGCTTATTACTTGGGAACTTCACCTGATCGCAAGGTTTTTGATCATGATAGTGATCCATGCCATGGACTCTTGGAGATCAAGTGTTCTGTTCAAGATAACTTTGCATCATGCTATTATCTTAAACAAAATAGAGATGGCACTTTCCAACTAAAATGTACTCACAGATATTTCTATCAAGTCATGGGTCAGATGGCTTTAACAGGCATGAAGTGGTGTGATTTTCTTGTGAAATGCAAGCTTGATTTTCATAAGGAGCGCATATATTTTGATAATGAAAAATGGGATCAAATGAAAGGTTCCTTGGATTTATTCTTCTTATTCAATCTGTGCTATAAATAAGTAATCAAGAACAAACCAGTTTTCTGTGAAATCTAGAGCAAAATTTTATTCTTTTGACATACATAATATTCAAACAAGGGGTTTCAAAGTCTTTTCATACCCCTACCTAAGAAGACTTGGGGTATTGTATAGTACTCAGTCTGTCTATATACATCCCACATTATTGTGCAACAAGTTTTAGCATCCAAAGTAAACATTCACTGTACTGTTTATTGAATATATATGGAAATGTAGCTACTACTCCTTGATTAAAAAAGATTGCCTAGAAAATGAGACGATTTGATTGACCTAAAATGTGCCACAGACCCCTTAAAATATCCACATGCATTTATCAAAATGTTGAAAAGATGTCTCTGGATTTATTCTCTTCAACATTATACAAAGAGTTTATTCACTTGATGTTCCAATTATGCAGTTTAAATAAAAAAAATATAAACAAAAACACATCCTCATTACAAGTTGTGTGTATTGACAGAGACTCTTGCTATTCCTAAATAACACATCACTAGATTAAGCAGCTGAACAGTGTAAATACCAGTGAACAATTGATATTGAAAGGAAAGTATTCACATAAAGATGATTTTGGTTATAAATTAAAGTATCCTAATTCATATGAAAGTATAATTTGTTAACATAATCAAGTTTGAATTAACTTGCATATTTCATGCAAACTTTTTAAAATTTTATCTACAGAGAATATATCACTTAAATGGGAGAAATATTTTATCTCCGATCTTTAGCATGAAAATTTTAAATTTATTATTGCGAGAGGAACTTGTTGATCAAAAAGCATTTCTTTTCAAGTATAATTTATTCAGAGATTTGAATGGCATTTAGATATAAATTAACAAGTTATGGACTTGCAAAGTCAGAGCTTTCATAAACCATTAAAAGATTTTCATTATCAAATTCTATATGGGGACATGTGAATACTATTATGTAACCCATTGTATAATCTCCATCAACATTACATTTTTATATATTTTACCAAGAATTATTATGTAACATTTATGACTCATTTCACAGCAATATTATTCAAATTAAAAAGTGATCAATCATATCCTGCTTTGAGTATTCTTTTCAATGTTTTAGTAGCATGCCATTTAAAGTGACACAGAGTATGTTTAATGATTTATTATGAGCACCATCTACATTACATTTTTATATATTTTACCAAGATATATTATGTAACATTTATGACTCATTTCACAGCAAATATTATTCAAATTAAAAAGTAATCATTCATATTCTTTTCAATGTTTTAGTAGCATGCCATTTAAAGTGACACAGAGTATGTTTAATGATTAATTATTTGCCTGAAATAAAAGCCAATAAATCATTGGCAGGCCCCCTGTTTACTGTCCATACTGAACCGATCAGCAATGATTATCTCTCAAAAAGATAACACAATTTATAAAACTTAACATATTTTACAACATACTCTGTGTCCCTTTAGAATAGAGGACCACTGAAGTTGGTGAGAATAGCACACACAGTCCAAATTTGGTTGATTGAAGATGCAAGATTTAGGGGGATTAGACCATCGAAGACATGAATTCAATTCTGTGCAGTCAATGATAACTCTTGTCTTCGGATAGTTCTTTTTGAATTCCTGTGGCATGTTGTCGTCAATTTGTGTCCGTGATGGCCATATCTGTAAGCTACCCAGCATCACATATAAATAGTTTGCCCATGTTATCAAAATTCGGCTCACAGATGCTTGAGTCACATTGAATTTTATGGCCAAATCCAATTCTGGCAGTCCTTGATGTACTCTGCATAAAAACAAGAAGAACTGGTCAACAAGGGACAAGGATTCTTCTCTGAAAGCGTTTACCTTGATGTTTGTAGCCAAATGGCGTTGCATTTGATTCCATCTGACCATGGACTCGGCAGTGGGTTGCAAAGCCAAAAAGACACACTTCAGGGTATTATAGTCCTTAAACCCAGTATAGAAGCTTATCGTCTGGGGGTCATTCGAAAAGCGATCTAGGAAAAGCAATTTATGTTTTGTTGTTACCAGCTGTAGACGGAGATTGTCCAGTTCTTGTCTTGCTGCTGCGAGCTGATCCTACATGGAGTCGGGTGCGATATGGTAGTCGTGATCATGGGTAGCAAGTGGAACAGTATCTGTTATGGTATCATCCTTATCCGAAACACATCCTATGCAATCATTGACTATCTCAATGGGCACACTGGTTGTCTCTCTGAAATATAAGATATATCTTTCAATATAATTATATTCTTTACAAGTTGTTCAAAAAACTTAACTGAATTTCACAATAAAATCAGAAACAAACCATCAAAATTGCTTTCAGTACCGTCTATTACTGTAAAGTATCATTTTAATCTCATCAGTTTAAAAAAGTTACAAATTTAAGCTCATCAGGCTTTGTAATATTTCTACTTAGCTTTTTGATTTCTTTGACTTGAGAAGAATATGAACATGTTTTGTTTTTTTTTGGGGGGGGGGGGGGACTGCCACAGAATAAAAACTATTTATAATCCCTATTACATAAGCCGATTAGGTACCTCTACACAAGATTTTAACTTCTTTGATTGATACCACTGCAATACCATCATCCAATAGGATCTTTCAGGGACAATGATTATGATCACATTTTTCACAGACAATGAGACACAATGATTAATTAAAAGTTATTTTAAATACTAAACTTTTTTTAATCAGATTGGTAGAATTTTCTCAATAACTGTAACAATGTAAGGAAAGTGATTGTGATTTTAACATGATTTAGATTATATCAATTACATCTATAAATTTAAAATTACATATTCAAAAATTTACTCACCTCGAAGTTCTCTTCTGACGCTTAGATGGTGTAGGTGTCCATGGAAAAAGAGTTGGTACACTTCCAGGCTTAAGCATGTTTTTCCCATTCAAAGTCTTTTTGAGAAGGCTGGACTCAAAGTGAGCTGAGCAAACTCTAGTTGCATCACTAAGCTGAAAACACAAAATATTTGGATAGACTGAATTTCACCAAAGGCATAATAATCTTTTAATATCAGTGTTATCTTCCTAAATAGCAGATAGGGATAGGCAGTTTGGGGACACCAATCACATGGTATATCTGGACAAGCTATTATATTCCAAACAGGTCATCTACCTTTATAACTGTACACTTTTCATGATATTTCATATCTATAACTTATGTGCAAAAAGCTGTTTTACATAAAACTACATAGAAGAAAATTTGGTAGCCCTGTTCACTGTTACTTTAGTAGTTTCCCATTAGTGAATCAAATAATTGCATTTGTTTTCGTTGTATTCACAAATTGATGTCCTCTTTCTCTTACCCATAACTGCCAATTCAGGCTAGTTAGTCCCTTATTTCATTGAGCAGTTGTTCTGCATGGATCCAAACTGGAGATGATCAATTTTTTATCCATCTACACAAGTATTTATTTCATTGATGATTTTTTAGATTTAGATCTTTTATTGGTTTGCAAGTAGTTTATCTGATATCAAATATACCTAAAGAGTCAAATGATTTCCGTACCTAATTATGCTAATTAATTTTTATGCTAAATAATTGTGACAATGAAATAACTGAGTGGCCATGAAAGTATTGTCAGCATGTTTCAACATTACTCAAAATGTTTTTATATAACATCATGGACATGGTGCATTAGGCATTGGGAGAAACAGAAAATTGAGAGTTAATATTGTTACAAATTTATTCACACACTTTCAATAGAATTTTGGCGTGTCAAAAATAATAATAACAAAATGTAGTGTTATATAAATCATCATCAGTTTCTGATGATTTAAAGACATAACTGTCTAAATTCATAACAAGACATGATGTTACTTTCAATACTGAAAAAAATCTCTTTTGTCAAGCTGAACTGTAACTAAAGCGTTTATTTAGCCGATTTGTGAACAATTTATACTGTGAACATATAGGCCTATTGACTTGTGGTTGATAGTTCATTACTACTTACCCTAAAGTTTGGGCCTAAATCCCGTTTGATCTTTATGATCCAGCGCTTCTGTAGCTTTCCGTCGATAGGAAATTTGTGAAATGATAAGGACTTCTCCTTGTCATAGCGGGAATCATTTGTGCACTGCGGCACACAGCAATGATAAGCCGCCATATTGGTCGATTTGTTTGCGTTCCTAGCCTCGTTCTCGTTCTCAAAATGGCGTCGCGTGAATAAGGTCTATTGAGCTGAACAGAGAGCCAAACAGTTTGACATCATATGTTCAAGCCCTGAGGACAAGACTCGAAGAATCCTACAAGATTGCGACTAGAGCATCCAAGGATTCTCAGGAACAGCAGAAGGCGGGCTGTGATGTCAAGGTCAGAGGTGCTACGGTACAGCCTGGAGAGTGGGTGCTGGTAAAGATCTTAGCTTTTGATGGGAAGCACAAACTTTCTGATAAGTGGGAGGAGGATCCGTACGTGGTTGTTTCTCAACCAAACACCAACATCCCGGTGTTTGTTGTGAAGAAAGAGCACGGGGATGGAAGGTCTCGGACCCTACATCGGAACCTTCTCCTGCCCATCGGGTCTTTGCCAGCCGATCCTCAGAAGACCCAGGTTGTACCACCTAAGCCCCGACCAAGACAGAGGACAGCAAGAACCGACGAGAAAGGAGACCACCAGAATGGCAGCGCTCAGGAGAGTTTGTCATGAGCAAGACAGCAACACCCGATTGGAATGAGAGATCGAGACTCATTGAGCAGCTTGTGTCAGCTGGTGTGTTTGAGCAAGTCGGTGGTGCCATGTCTCAGATTATTGGTAACATACTCTACTCCAGTAAATGACGAGGACGTCATTAGTGTGGAGGGGGAAGTATGTGGCAGAGTCAATAATTTGAATTGTATATAATTTTGTTAATAAACAGGTAAAGTGTACATAATTGTTTGTGATCTTTTTATGAGAAATACTTTCTCATTACATAAAGTAAATCTAACCATTTTAAATCATTATTTTACATTAAACATTTTATAATATACCATAGCTCTCTTAACAACAATTTAATCTTAGTGTAACCTTAAGTTCAGCTCTACTAACTTGCACTGCATGCTTTTCACATTGCAATCTATTCCCAAGCTGCCCCTTGCTCAGGTTCTTCATGTAAGTTCTATTGTTTGGAGTTCAGCCAAGCGTAGCATAGTCTTTATAAGGTTCATGTAAATTATATTTCATTGGCAATATTAGAAGTTGTATGGGTCAGTCACTTTGACCATGTGATCATCAGCTTTATATTCATAAGGATCGAGACCATGGTGGTCTGGAAGTGTTTTTCATTTTGAAAAGGTTAGTTAACTCTAGTCTTGTGTATATATTTTGTGTTGTAATAATATGTATTTCATAGTTGGTTATCATATCGGCTATAGTTAAATCATGTTCATTATTCATTACTTCTCATGTGTAAATGTGTGTTGATAACTCACAGTACAGTGAGTTATGATAGTTTTATACATTAAGTTAGTAGCTCGCAGTTGTGCGAGTTATTTAGATAATTCTAGACTTGTAATTTATATTATATATATTTCAAAGAGTAAGTTATCAATTCATCTTAAGTTAAAGGTATTAATTAACTTCTAGAGATCGTACTCACAGTACAGTGAGTTCTATTTACTTTATGCTTATACTCAAAGATTGATCTCACAGTACAGTGAGTTCTGTGGGTGTCCTATCCCTATCACATTATATTATTATAGTTATCTTAGGTACATTTAATATATGAGTATAATACAAATCAGTAAGTTTATTTTCTATATAATTAACATATCAAGCAGCATCATTATCATTATCATTATCATAAGTGAATGTGGTAAGTGTGATTGGTTATAGATGTGGTTGTGCAGTACTTTTACCGTAGTTATTCTTTTAATCATTTGTATGTATCAACATCTGCATAAGGTATTCATTCATCCTGCAGATGGCGTAGGCTACGGCGGTGGTATTTACGACTATATGCAGGAGCACGGGTTAAACCCACCTGGTACGTTATGTCATTATCGCTTATCAATACGTTTGGCCATGTTTATCCATCACATGTCTGACATCATGATTTATATTAATTGATGTAGTGTTTGCATATTTATCATTATAACTAATGCTCTACTGAGTGTTATTATTATCTATTTGTAGCTATTATCATTATCATTAACGTTAGATATGGATATGTGTATTTATTCATTATGTCATTTACTTAAGATAAGCAACTTGAGTATTTACTGTGTGTCGATGGTATATGTATACATTTACCATATTGCATATTCAATAATTGCGAGTTTAAATTAAAGTATCAATGGCTTTAACATGTCATATATATTATATTGGATGAAGACTTATATTGTTATTTTACCATGTTTCAGGCTGAAAATATTGCATACCATTGTAATAAAGTCTCATGATCGAACACCCCCAGTGGCTTTATGGTTACTCTTTAGAAACCCATCCTAACGCTGCTACAGTAGCTCCGTCATTTATTCCTATAAACCTTCTTTCTTAATACAAACATTTCTCGGGCGTCTAGGCAGTTTCCTGTATCGGCGCATTATTACTACTTAAACTACCTGGCAATATTTAAGCCAATGAAAACACCGAACACGTATTTGTTGTCACACAGGCCTATGCAATGATGCAGTCGCAAAATGAGGCGTATGTGTTCATTTAGATAAGACTCAAAGTGCAAGGTGCCTTTTCGAAGTCGCTGTTTGCACAACTAACTTTGATTGCATCAAATCAGCGTTCTCCTTTTAGTGACCAAGAAACCTTCGAATTAAGACATAGGTTGTATATGATTTTTAACGGAGCTACCTCTATTTGTAGGGAATGAATATTTAATGGCTTAACCTGAAGATTAGAAATTGTCAACTCATAAAGTTTCATACTGTGAAATTACAATTATTCTCTTTATTACAAGTTGACGAATATGCAAAACAATCCACTGGTCTGGTATACAGTTGGCATCAACTCGTAGTCAGTCTACTACGCAATCAAAGGCTGAACACTTTCTGGGACTGCCTATAAAAAAAAGTGTGATTAGTTTTGCGCATTTTCTGGTGAATGTCCTGTTTTACTTGACCTTCCAAGTTGTAATAGGAGCGGGAAAACTGTGTTTTTCAAACACATCAGCGACTACAAGCAACTCTCTCCAACCTTGAGATGCTGAAGGAATTGAAGTAAAAGAAATTGACGCATTGCTCTATCTGGTGTTGATAGTTCAGAAGTCAATTCTCACCTATGCTTTATATCTTTTTCAGAAAATAAATCTGTCTGGTAGTACCATTAGCAACCTTATCACACAATTAATAATTGATAAATTTCGTTATTACAGGTCATGTGTAGTCAGTACTATTTCTTCAATAATTCCCACAAACAATCCTTTTCGATAGTCTCCCTCCTCTTTACTTATGCTCCTCCGTATCATTTTTTTTATTAATGTATTAAATCTGTCTTTCTTAAATTTCTGCTTGTACAGACAAGAAACCATGAGATTTAAGAAGTATCTGGGGGAACCAATCATTTAACATTTAGATTTCCAGAATTAACTTAAAGCTTTCATCCCCATATTTCACAATAGTTTTAATATATATAATCTGCCATGGTCTCGTGTTTGTGCCTGCAATGCTTTGAAATCATGGTAGTTCTAATAACATTACAGTGCAGGACCTGATCTCAATAAAGTCTTGAATCAGCCACAAGAAAGCTATCATGGTAAAGATCTCAAAGAGGGCTCTGTATAACATGGGTCCCCACCATAACTCGTCCAGAACCTGTTGAAGTGCACATCAGACAGATTCACTGATCTTGACAAAGGAGCAGCTGTTGGTGTGTGGTCCAACAATCATAAACATTCCCTATAAGTTACTAAGGTTTTCATTGTTTAAAAATTATTGAATTTTAGATAATAAATTGTCGTAACATACTCATGCTGCTGCTGAGCATATTGATTTATTTAGTGATTAGTTGCTGTGATTCTAAACTATGAACTAAATTGTTTTATGAAAATCATAAAACCATTGTATAGAAACTGTCAAGCTCTCCAATTACCTTACTCATGACCATTCAGCTACACTATACATTCTACTGATTTATTCTCCTTTGATGCCAACCCAGCAGTGGAACCAAGCTCATAACAGGAGGCCCTACTTTGTAGAAAGGTCAAGACTAAGAAGTCAGCAGATGTGCGAATAGAAGTTCAAAACCTTGGACAGGAGTTTGTAGATAAGCAGCCTGTTGCTGCTGCTGCTGTAGCTGATCAAACTCCAAAGGAGCTAGCTCGCTGTGACTTAGACTTTGTGTTTGAGTTCTCAGATCTGGAGGATGAAGGCAGCAAGGAGTGTGTCGGTGATCTTGCTGAAGATTAAGTTTGATTCAAGTTCAGACTTGTTGAGTGTTCACCCAGTTTCAGAGCACTTAGTTTCTAAGTTTTAAAATTTAATATGAAAGCAAATATACTTCAATATCTATTATCGCTGAGCTAAAATGTTTAACTAAATAGGACTGGCAACCTTGAAAAAGGGCTTGTTAGTTTCAAAGTTACCAGCCATGTTTTCTAGTAAGTTTCCTACACTGCCTTTGATATGCGTAGGTACTACATCAAACCGCCTATGACCCCCAAATCATTTCTTAGTTGGAAAATGTAATCAAAGCACCGAGAGTAAAGTTTTGGGATCCATTATGTGGCGGTTGAGAATTTGAGGATCTCTTTTCGAAGGTTGGGTTTTAATAATACATCAGAAATCTCCCTTAGGAATTCCACAAGTTCAGGAAAACCTTAGTGTTGATTCAGTTGTTTTGATCATGGAGGATAATTGAACTAGGTTGATGGCTCCTAGGATTGTTGAGAGATTACATGTTGGTACATAAGGTGTTTCTCGGTAAGTTGATTTGAAAACGTCTAGCGGTTTCAAAACTTGACCTTTTAAGTTCCTGATGTAGATCAAGTGTCGAAGGGTGATAGAGTTCTGATGAATGTTGTCTCTCCTTTATTTTAAGAATCAGAAGTTAATTACAACTTCTTCAAATATATATTGTACCTGACTGTATAACCTATTGTTCTAATTAGAAGGTGCGAACATTTGTTTTAAATGGAAGTAGAGCATTGTATTGTTATTGACTATACTGCATATATGCATTACATCATATTTTATTGAACTACACATGTATACGTTTTTACAGGCTTTTATTTTTCGTCATCAGGATGTTTAAAAGAGGTTCTGATTTGGACCTACGTTATCTGCATCTTCATCCGCATATGACCCCGACGGACACAGATTATATTTGTTTACTTTATTCTGCCTAGAATACCATCATTTATAGAATAAACAGTTTATGTTATATTTTACAGTTTGATAAAATAGACAAAGTTGCTGTAAATTACCTTAGATTTAATCAAGTTGCTTGCCATTGCATGAAAATATTTCACGCAATTAGCCACCGAAAAAACTTGCATTCGGATAATCTGTCTTAATACATTCAATAGAGGATAAAACCTTCAATTCTTTTTTAATTTCCTTTGTTTTATTACGACAAATATTAATATAACAATACTTTGGGGTGTTCATATAAGAAAATCTTTAGTCTGTTTATTGATTTTAGGTTAAGAAATGAGTGTTGTATCTTTCCTTCTATTTACTTCAATTAAGCATGCAATGGGAGAGATAACAACAAATCGAGGATCAACCCCACTGGAACCGACCGTCCGGCGCTTTTTTTCGCACTAAGGTTTTCTGAACATCATAAACATAACTTCCTACTTATACTTAGGTACAGGTACCTTTTTACATGTCAAAGTAAATCAGTAAAAAAAATATATAAACACGATAACCTAATTGTTTCTGTGGTATGAGGCTCTGAATGAGCTACTGAAAATTATCAAGATTTTGATAGGTTTTCATAACCATTAGTCAAAGCTCAAGGTCACAGCGAATTCATAACCTGAGTACAGTTTTGTGAAAATGCTTTATTTTAACTATTTCCAATTTTGATGATAACATATGATTATTATAGCGAATGAAAAGTGATTATTGATCTTGTGACCTTGAATGTCAAAGGTAAAGGTTACGAGATGCTGTTTAGAGTCATATTCACCATGCAATCCAACCTTTTAAATTTTGTATTGTTTTTAGACCTCATATCGATATTACGTCCCATGGTAATCTATTGACATGTTCACATTCAAATTAAAAGTTCAATGTCACAAGTTCTGAAATCACTAAAAATTTCGATCAAAATTTTGCAAAGCCAACCAAAAGATAGTCATGACATATGAATGATACTATTTATAAGTGAAAATTATTTATCTTCAATTGCCTTTTGTTGTATATCCATTGTTAAAAATCCCTTTTCAATGTTGATGTGGAGAAGGAAAATGAGAAGGCGAAACCCTAAGTTTGCCCTTTGCACTGTTATCTACCCGATCTAGTATGACACGGAGTCAACACAAAATGTGACAGGACATAATCATTTAGCTTAGCCTAATATATTTATTATGCTAGTTTAAGTTTAGTCTTCATACTATCTGAGTGTACTTCAGCAATTATATTAAGTATATTATAAATCTACTTCAACCTTAATTAAGTCTTATAAACTAAAACTTCAATGTACTAAATGTTCACTTGTTTAGACTAACCAATTACGTTATGCAATAGGCTTCATTGTCTCGTGTTAATTGAATCTTAAGTGCATTATAGTTTACCATGTTTGTAATTATATGCAACCGTTTTAATCTTATTAAAATATACATAAATATGTTTTATACGCACGGTATCATTACACTATTAGTATATATCATTATTATTTATCATGCAGGTTACACCGATTGTATGCTGAGGCAATTGCTGAATTGTCTGTTTATGCATGCGTCCCATTGACGAGGTGAGGGATCTTTTTTTTATTTATGCGATATGTATGTGTATGTATGCTATGTATCTATGCGAGATGTATGTGTATGTGCTATGCACATCATAATGTTTGTTATTAATGAATATAACATGTATTGTAATGCTATCACTATTCATAAATAATTGTATACTACTATTCATAATGTAATAACTGTTTGTGTTAACAATACATGTATCGTTATTAAAACTGCTATCAACACCTCATAAATGTAGGAAATAATATATTGTAATCATAACAGCTTCATTATTCATGCATATACTTATGTTATTATCATTTTCGTTTTAAGGGCATCATTTATGACATCAAGATGAGATGAAATAAACCCTGTCAAATCAAGCAACCTTTTGTGTTGTCAATGACACTTAAGACCTCTGCGACACAATATTTGAGATCCCTGTGAATATACATTAATGGGAAAGAAAAAATGTGTTCTTATTAAATTGGACCCTCTAGTCCTTTTCGCCTGCTTTATTATCAGATTTTATTGAACAACGTTTCCTTAGAAGGTACTGTATCTTTGTTGCACCCGTCAACCTTACAACAGAACGAACAGTCCAGACCAGGTGAATATGTAGCGCTTTCAGCAAGGTTTGTGCATTCTGGTTTTACACTTGTTGCTATCAGCCATCTTTTTTCACACTCCGTTAATGAGGCACACCTGAAACATTTGAAAATCTGTATATTTTTGTCATTGACCATTAAAGATGCACATCTGAGTGATATTTTCTCGGAATAATTTGGATTTGAATGAATGCATTTCTTATATATATATTCTTCTGCGTTGTCTGAAGTAGTTTTTATTTTATATACATGTAGGTTTACCTACATCATCCATTACAGAAGCGTAAGACAATGACGGTTTTGTTCTTTATGGAATATCTTAACGAAATTTGTTCAAATACGATTAAAAGTACATCACATAAAATTTACTCTCTCCCAAACAGAGATATGTTCATATTGACTCATTCCAATAACCGATCTTTTCATTTTCATGAATAGTAAACCCTTCTTTAGCCATTGGAAAGTTTGATGACATGACTAGAATGGGTTTTCAGAACGGTTTCCTTTTCATGATATTTTATGACAGTGGATTGCATTAAATGAAATAACTGACTATTTCATTTCTCAAACATATTGATTAAACCAAGTTTAATTGTGGTTCAGTTTGAAAAAAGAGAAATAATCGTGTCCAAATTATGATATTTACAATGATAAAATACATTAAACAAAATGATTTACCTTTTTTCATGTATAACATTTCCATTTTGGTTTTTCACGGACGTCAAACACAGTGGGTACGTCTCAGGGCATTGATAGGTTACAGCGCTGTCACAATTCTGGTCGGAGCAAACTTCACATTTATGACCTGTAAATATTTTGAAAAAAACAATAGGACTGACGGATAAAGCTGTAACGTTTATATATATGAAAATATGAAATATGACTTGTTATGATTATTTATGTACTTGGCAAAAATAAACACAATATTGAAAATTACTGCAAAAGCTCAATAATGGACGAATGTGTAAGTTCCTCACAAACGATGTCAGAATGCCTCGCTCTACAGTCCCCCCCTCCCCAATTCGTAAGTGTTGTCTATATTATTTCTCTAGAAGACATCTTAAAAGGCAATGATGTATATATATATATATATATACATCTTTTCATACCGATTAGCGCTGTAGTAGGTGCCTTAGTAGTGGTAGGAGAAGTCTTTGTAGTCGTAGGAAACGTAGTCATTGTTGAAATAGTCGGCGAAGTTGCTGTCAGCGCTCTTGTGGTGGTTGTCATGGTCGTTGGAGTAGTAGGAAAAGTTGTCATTGTTGAAGTTGTTGTAGTTAATGTTGGCATTAGAGTAGTAGTAGTTGAAGTCGTTGAAGTAGGAACAGTTGTAGTGGTTGAAGTAGTTGAAGTAGCTGCTGTGGATGTAGACACTCTGGTTGAGGTAGTTGTCGTTGAAGTAGGAACGGCTGTAGTGGTGGAAGTAGTAGGAGTAGCTGATGTTGAAGTAGGCGCTATAGTTGAAGTTGGAGTAGTTGATGTGATTGCTGTAGAAACAGGTTGAGTAATTAATAAGGTAGTCCCAGTAATTAAATGTTATTGAAATTATTGCAATCAAAATCAATGGTTCATTAATTATCCGAAACGTTCTTCTTAATTGTTTTTATCTCTAGAAATAACTACCATGAGAAGTGAGTTATTTTACTCATAAGTGTGATTTAAGAAAACCCACAACGACAACGAGGGTTATACACAAATTTGCATAAGTTTCGTAAAAATCAGACGCCAAATTGTCAAATAGCACGGAAACAGAGGTAGCTCCGTCATAAATTCCTATACAACCTCTGTCTTAATTTGAAGGTTTATCGGGCATCAGGCAGTTTCTCCTGCCGGCGATATATACTAGGCAAAAAAAGAAACGCATAGGTGAAAAGTGTTTTTCAAAATAGTTTTTTCATTGAAAAATATAATGATTATGACCTGAACGTCTAAAGAAGATATGTATGGAATACCTAAACGCAGCATCTTGTGAATGATAGCCAAAATACATTTCTTTCCATACAAAATCATGACAAGTGCGTGCTGAAAAATAAGAAAGCATGGTGCACGTGCATCACACACTGGGAATTACACTTGCCAGTGGTGAGTATAAAAGGAAGGCAGCCCCAAATCGAAACCGCGGAAACTGAATGTCGAAATGCCGAGGTTAAATCCTGAAGCCGGGACAGAGCCATCGGACGTCTAGAGGCCGGAGAGTCCCAGTCAGCGGTTGCCCGTCGCCTGAATGTTCACCAGAGCACGATTTCCCGCCTGTGCCATCGTTTCCAGACATTCAATTCAACAAGAGATCGACCGAGAAGTGGACGTCCAAGGGCGACAACTCCAACACAAGACTGCTACATCCGGGGAATTACACTTGCCAGTGGTGAGTATAAAAGGAAGGCAGCCCCAAATCGAATCCGCGGAAACTGAATGTCGAAATGCCGAGGTTAAATCCTGAAGCCCGGAACAGAGCCATCGGACGTCTAGAGGCCGGAGAGTCCCAGTCAGCGGTTGCCCGTCGCCTGAATGTTCACCAGAGCACGATTTCCCGCCTGTGGCATCGTTTCCAGACATTCAATTCAACAAGAGATCGACCGAGAAGTGGACGTCCAAGGGCGACAACTCCAACACAAGACCGCTACATCCGGGTGACCCATCTCAGGAACAGAACCACCAGCAAACAACGTCCCTGGTCTTTGACGGCTATCAGCACAAACCGTCAGAAATCGTCTACGGCAGCGCGAAATACGACCCATGAGACCCCACGTAGGCCGGGTTCTGAGACACCATTATCGCCGGGAACGTCTCCGATGGAGTTGAAGTCTTCAGGCGTGGAACCTAATCAACTGTAGAAGAATATGTTTTAGTGACGAATCCCGTTTCTTGTATCCATAGGGATAGAAGAGCTCTTGTTTACAGACGTCGAGGTGAACGTTTCCGACAGAACTGTGGAGGGAGTGTCATGATGTGGGCAGCAATATCAGTGGACAGTAGAACAGAGCTAGTGCACGTACCAGGCAATCTGACTGATTTGCGTTATAGAGACGAAATTCTTCAACGTCATCTTCTTCCCGTCATCAATGTTCAGAGACAACTCTTCGAGCATGACAACGCTAGACCACACGCAGCTCATGTTACCAGGCAATTCCTAGCCCTCCAAATCCCCCGATTTAAATCTTATAGAGCATCTTTGGGGTAATCTTGATCGACGTGTACGACGACGACAGCCACAACCGCAGACTCATCAACAACTGATTCAGGCCTTGCAGGAAGAGTGGAGACGAATTCCCCAGCGTCAAATAAGGACATTGATAGCGTCCATGCCAAGACGATGCCGATCTGTAATCCAAGCAAATGGTGGCCATACCAGATACTGACTTTTGTAATGTGCTGTCACTGACATTGACGTTTTTTCTTGAGATTTAATGAGTGGGATACATAGAGGAGACATGCCTTCATTATTTTATGAAAACTATACAGATACGATAATGATATTTGCTAAACATCTTCTTGTAAATAAAGACTTATTGTAGTATTTTTCTCTTATGCGTTCCTTTTTTGCCAAGTATATTACTACTACCTGGAAATATTTCAGCCAAGGAAAACACAGAATGCTACGGAATGCATGAATAACATATTTGTTGTCATATAGGCTTGTGCAATGATGCAATTGCAGGGGGGTACTGCAGTATCATAACAGAAGACTTTGTTCTTTTAAAACATTTAATCAATGTTAGTCATCGTTAATACATAATGAGTAGTTGTTTCTGTGAAGATTGGAATGTCAATATGTCACCTCATCGAAGCTTTTGCCATGTTGCCTCGTAATCTAATGGGCTGTGTATGCACGCAATGCGACCTCTACTTTCGAGTGACAAGAAATTTTTAATATGGATTCTATCATTAAAGGAATTAAACACATTATTTTTTTATTTGACCTGAGAGAATTAAAAACATGTATTCATCTCAATTATGGTGCAATTTTCAAAATGAAAAAAAAGCCAAGACAATGATGTTAAAAATTGTTATCACAATGCACTAATGCCATACTATTTATAACCTCACGGAGATAAATGTAGCAGATACCTTACCTCAATTATATACAGACAAATTAAATCTTGTACATATACCTGCAAGGAATTATATTTGATGACAAATAGTATAGTAGCTTAAGCCATATAATATGAAATGATGAAAAGAGGTCGAAAGATTCGCACACAAAAATTCAATACCCACCTGCTTGAGCAATAACAGACTCGTCGTTGCAAAATTCGCTGAGGCAACACTTTCCTCGTTGATTCAGGACAGGTGTTTTAACAGGCACTTCGACTGATGCACAGTACTGGAAGTAGTTGGTATCAAACACGTGTAATGATCTCTAAAATATTTTACCAAAAGAGATTCTCATTACTGAAATCTTTAATACAATACAAAAAAGAGGACAATTGTAGTAAGTAAAAACTGTTAATATTAGACCAGATAAGGGTTCTAATTACATCAACCAGACAGATAAACACGAGTGGGGAAGGGAGTGGACTTAAGAGGTCACATTTTGAATTGTTCCTCGAGCAAGTATAACTAGGGGGATATATAAATATAATTGAAATTTGTTTTACTAACCCTGATATACGTTATTTAACAGCCAAAATCAGCATTTTAACTTTACACCGTAGAAAATATTTATTATATGGTTAAACAGTGTTGTTATTTGTCTCTCCTACATGTATGTCTGCTTTGAATGAATCTGTACAGGTTTTATATCCGGATTCAATGTGCAGATGTTGATATATATGATGTATGTACAAAAGTGAGACGTTAATAAATTATTGCCTGTCTGTCTGTCTATAAACGTATATGATTCTTTAGAATAGATCCCTTATTCAGTTATTGAATAATAAATGCTGTAAAAAAATTATCTAAGCGATCACTGAAACCATATTTAACGAGAGAGTATGATATATGCACCCGGAAGAAAATTTTACAACACCATGTTTTTTTATGTTTGCCTATGGTCTATTAACCATCCCTAAACTTTTTCCAATTATTTAGAGTTTCACCCCACTCAAAACTACACGCTGTGATCTTGATTCAGCCAATCAATTACGTTTATAAAATTTCGACGTCCATAGTTAAACAAACTGGAATTATTTCATTGACTCTGTTTTGAGGAAACAGCAATCTAGAATTGCTGACTGATTTTTAAAGTGCTGTCAATTGTTTTAAAAAATTCACAGGTGATAAATCGTAGCGCGTAGCTTTTAGCGCGGTTATTACACAGGGTAAGAGAGTGGAGCGTCAGTGGAACCGTTTTATCCTGAGACAGGATGGTGGGCCTTACATTGGTTACACACAGGTCTCTCAGGTGCCATATTCATCATCAGCTATGTTAGAAAAGAGTACCTTCAGTGACGTCATGTAGAGAGCTCAGTACAAAATAGACATGATAAGAAGGTGAGAGGTTTAAGTATTAATATTATGTGTCAACAAAAGCCCAGAAAATGGTTGAAAATAACGATAATTTAAAATGTCTAATATTGAAGATTGAAACTTACCTGCTCATCAATGCATCCCGACTTGTATGTCACAGGAAAACCGACTTGGTGTTCCTCAATGATAAAGCAGGCGTGATTCTGAATATTGAAAGAAAAACATCTTCAAGAAAATAGAATAGTAAATAAGTTTTGTTGATTTATGATGTCAGTTTTGCTTTCTTCCTAACAATAGGGTTTGGGTGTTGTTTGTTGTCATTATTTTTGCATTTAGGGGCAATTTCTTTGACAAGCTTCCTGTGGATACGGAACTCTGTTGCGTTCCCTCAGATCATAGATGGATGAAAACTGACAACTAAAATTAATCCAAGAGAACTGATAAATTATTTGGTTGTAATCTGTCCGGCATTATGAGGGGGGACAACTTTTCGATGAGCATAAGCAAAGCTTGACGAGGCATGCGGTACCTTGCAACATGCACATCGTCGGTCAAAGTATCGAGAAGGCGTGTCCTGTCCCGGAAAATACGCGATTGAACGCTCTCTCAGCCTCTTCACACAAAACAATAAATGCCGCCATTTTGGTTTCTCTAAGACTGATTTTAACGATTCTGAGTTGTCCAACTTTACGATTAGTTTGGCTAAGATCGGTTTGTGGAACGGCATGCCGATCGTTACGTTACGCTAAGATTGGGATATTAGGGAATTACGATTGGTGTAGGGCTAAGATCGGTTAGTGGAACGACACCCAGATCCCTTTACTCTAGGATCGATAAGTGCTCGACTTAAACAGGGGGTGGCATAGGAAAATATGGTTTGATCTTCCTCTGAGGAGAAAGAATGGGGCACCTTTCAGGATGAAGCAAAGTCATATCTTGACATAATTAAAACAACTAATCAGTGACTTCGAACAATGTTTTTAAGTTACATAAGACCCTGACTTTGTGCAGACCTGGGTGATCTACATTGCTCGGATAATGACTAATAATATAAGTACTAACAACAAATATTTTGGACTCTGTGAGATCTAAGTTGAGATTGCAGAAAATATATATAAAATAAGCTGATCATCCTCTCCCGACAGGACTACTATCAGGATTAACCATACATAATAAAGTCTTCTATTTTTCCCAAATAGAATTGATGATTTTACACTTTAAAATTCAAAGAAATTATTTCCCGCACTTGCAGAAAGTGCATGCATTAGATTCTTTTTATATCATAGCAGATCATATTTTGGCAGCAACCTTTGTAACATACTTATTGAAACCACGACTGCCACCAAGCACCCAAATATGTTGTTCGCATGTCTGTATTAAGCTTTCAATGTCGTATTGCATATTTGGTTGCGCCAATTTTTCAAGCAGTTGGTTTTTCTTTTCGTCCTTGAGACATGTATTTTTTACGATTGAATAAAACTTGCTATATCTGGGGATCTTGTCCCCCCTTATTCATAATTGTCATCAATAGTGTCTCGACTTACTTTATCGGGCGTTTTCTCTATATAAACTTCGAGGGGCATCTGCTCTGTGTCTTTTATCATTTGTTTATCATTTTGGACCCTGTGAGATCTAAGTTGAGATTGCAGAATATGTATATAAAAATATTTCGGATGTACCAAGGATGTACTGACATGTTAATTAAAACGACTTGATATCTGAACAGCTGATAGGGCTACAATCAGGATTAACCATACATAATAAAGTCTCCTCTTTTTCCCAAACAGAATTGATGTTTTACATTTAATAATTCAGAAAAATTATTTCCCGCACTTGCAGAAAGTGCATGTTTTAGATTCTTTTTATATCATTTTTAATAGCAGATCATATTTTGGCGGAAAACTTTGTAACATTCATATTGAAACCACGACTGCCACTAAGCCCCCAAATATGTTGTTCACATGTCTGTATTAAGCTTTCATTGTCGTATTGCATATTTGGTTGCACCAATTTTTCAAGCAGTTGGTTATTCTTTTCGTCCTTGAGACATGTATTTTTCGCGATTGAATAAAACTTGCTATATCTGGGGATCTTGTCCCCCCTTATTCATAATCGTTATCAATAGTGTATCGACTTACTTTATCGAGCGTTTTCTCTATATAAACTTCTAGGGGGATCTGCTCGGTGTCTCTTATCATTTATTCTTTTGTATTTGGTAAAGCTCCAAATAAATGATTAGGTGTGGTAAAAATAAAACTTTAAATAGAATCTTTCTATCTAAGGGAGTTAATAGTTCTGAGTCTATCTGTATAGTAGTGTTCTACCAGATCTTGGTATTTCACCAGCAATCATAAAAAGGTTTCCTTTTTTGACTTCGTCGTGCACAGGAACTTCGTATTTATAACTGGTCCAATTAATGAATGCTAAATATATAACATTACATTAAAAAAAATAAAAACATTTATATCCATAATTTGCATAATTTGCATTTCCATGTTTAATTTTTGTCATGCCTTGTACGTCCATTAACTCACCTTATCCGGTGAACACCTTTCTGTGTGGAGGCAGTTCACGCCTGACGAATCTGCCATGCATTTTCGGCAGAAAGTTACACCTGTAAAAAGTTCTTATATTTTAGTGTCTTTTGGGTAATCACTTGCATGCCAAGTTACGTTTAAAGATTATCATCACGTTACTAAACAATGTTAGTTTTGTAAACCAAAAACATGTTTCTGCTTACAAGTACTTACAGATAACATCACACAAATGACGTCATATCAAGCTATATAACATAACAAGAAAAATTTAAACTCAACACTCACTGATAACCGATACTTGTGTTTCATAATCTATTATTCTTTATGTGTTTAAACATAAGTGTTTTATTAGCTTTATTTACAACTTATATCTGCTACCTCAGAGCCACTTTTATTTTCGCTAAAATATAGTGTTGATTCAAAGAGGTTCATAAGGAAAACGATAAGGAGTGTCTAAAGAACAAACTCAGGCACCCTATATTATTGTCATATACATATTCCGGATGAATTATTTAAATATATTAATTAAATAAATCAATGAAATAGACAATTTTTGTAAAATGCGTCAATTATTAACTGAAATAAGAGAGAGATTATTCGTAGCAATCGTGTTCGTTGACAAGACAGACGTAAAGTAGTAATCGTTAAATATGTAATTCATTTTGTGTTAGTCGAATTCGTGAACGAGATTAAAAAAAGGACAAAAAGGACCACCTGAGCGTTCTTAGTGACTTTAACATCGCAAATATTTTAATCAGTTCAGCAAGTATAATTTTCCGGCGACATAAACTGTGGTAGGTTAACTTTAAAGGGTCTTTTGGTTGTGCACGAGGTTTATAGACATATGATAAAATTCATATTCAAAACCGTAATTTTATGCAGCAATATCATCGATCATTTATCGTATCACATCAATTTTGTAAAATTTGTTTAAAAAAGAAAATAAACAAATTACCTTGTTGATTGAATATAAGAGCTGAAAGATAAAGCGTTAACATATTTATCAAATGATCATATGCCATTTGATCTTAATATACTTTTCAATAACCAATTAGAAAAGGGAATACCTAAAGGAAAGATTCCTTATAAGAAGATTGCCGCCGATACTAATGACACACGATTTTTTTCATTGAGTTAATCGCCTTTCGCAGGGTGAATATACCCTGAATCCGTCAGCCGGATCCCTTGCCGGATCCTCCGGATCCTCGCAGCAATGGTATACTGGGATCCGGAGCCGGATCCCTCACCGGATCCTAGATCCGGACGGACACCACCGGATTCTCTACCGGATCCTAAGTAGATAAGAATAATAGGATCCGGAGACGGATACCATACCGGATCCTCTCCTTATATCGATGTAGGAATGTAGTTGAGAAATATGAAGTTTTTGTGAGTTAAGTAAGCTTTTGTCAAAATGTTGTCTGAAGCAACCAATACACAATGCATCTTTGACATCTTTAACATATTGTTTACATGATATTGTCATATAAAGGCCATTTGCATTTATAAAGAGAAAGAACTGTTGAGTTCTACACTCTTAAAACATGTCTTTGTGAAAGTTTTTAGCCAAAGGTGACAAAGTCAAATGATAAATGTTTTGATGATGAGATTTAAATTGACATACAATTTTCAGAAAAACAGTTTTTAATCGGAATCAGAATTCAAGGGGTCATTTCGTAGTAAAATTTATTCAAAATATTTTCTGAATTAACCAACGTAAGATACACTATTCAGCACCAATTGTCACACTTGAATGCACACTCATCACACCTGTTGGTCAGTCAACATATCAACTTGCCTAATTACGGTATTACATTAGTGTAAATGAATTCGCTTTAGGTAATATATCATAGATCACAAATAGTTTAAGCAAAACTTTATCATACAAATTTAAATGAAAAATAAATCTATTCAATTATGTCAAACGTTTATTTACAAACGCACTCACACATAAATATATAAACAATCATATATACATATATACAAATCAGCATGCACCTGAGGGTAGTGTTCGTAGATATTGCATGTTTGATTTTATATAAACTTATATATACAAAGTCAAGTATACACCTGCACAAAGGTAATTGCAAAATTGTCCGATTTCAGAAAATTCATGAAACCCATTCTGTGATGAAATCATATACTTTCTTTAACTCATTAACGCCGAGACAGCTTCACGGTTCAACGCCTGGGCTGCTGACCACAGACGCTGCTCGCTGTAGCGAAACCAATTAGGTCAAAGCAAATCGGCGAGTGTTGAACGGAAACTGTCTAGCCTTGTACCATAAAGTCTTGATTGTTTTATTGTTTCATGAAGATCAAATGCAGGTGCTGAATGTGGATACTTTACAGGAATATAACAGGTGATATTTCACCATAGAGTTTTTATTTTGCGGTCCGATTTCATTTCATAAACATATTCAAAGATGATAATAAGAATGGGAGAGAGTGAAATTGTTTTCATTGTCTCACCAAATGCAATTGACAAGTAAACTGCGTAAGATATCGCACCTTCTATATTGGTCAAAAGGTCCTGAGAGACAATTTCTCTTACTTATACCTAAACAACAGTACTTAAAGAACAACAAAAAGTAAACACAGACACACACACTTACATATTATGATATATATAGTATATACATAACCAAATATCACTTATAAGTGTTTGTCAATCTTCATGTTAGAATGTCTTTCTCAATCTACCACTACAGTGATTTGAAGGCGGCATATTGTTTACACGTAACGTTCCTCATATTTTCACATATGTTGATTCACATGCATTTTTATTTGTAAATACAAATACTGCATGTCTACACACCATGTTAAGTATATACAGTGTGTCAATAGTTCAACTATATGAATCATAGTTAAGAATAATGGAAATGATATCCCAATTTAAGGGATAGAACGTAAGTAACATTAACGAATGTAAAAGTATTCGAATTATTAAATAGAAATATATTCATATGCATGAAGAATTGACTTGTTGTTGACATACCTATTAAAAGTGCATGTTACATCACTTCACAGGTTAGCTATATTTTTAAGTGTTTCATTCTGTTGGGACGACATCGACTCGAAGTATAATTTAATATGTGCAAAATATATGTAACGCGAATTAAATCAATTATTTGAACTCAAAAGAATACAAATAGGATTGAATTTTCATCTTTACAAAGTAACTATTTTTCATATGGAAGATTTCATCAAAACTCGAATGCCTAATTACAGGTAATGATTGTGAATATGTATAGAATGATGGGCGTAGCTCCATGAAGAACATTGTCCAATGATGTAACCTAAACTTTATTCTACAATTTTTACGTGACAAAGATTAGCGGCGCGTATACAGGTGTATCCCTACATGATTCTTCCTGTATCGGTTTTTCGTCAAAAGAGACTGACTTTATTGCATCGAATAAACAGGTTATTGTCGTTTAGTGACTTGAATAACCCAGCGCTCTGATAAATAAATAATGCAAGCTATGTGCAGGTGTGTATGTATCCATTCAATGGCAGACAGGGGCGTGGATCTATTAAGCATATTGTCGAATAAAAAACATGTATATGCTAAATTTATTAATGTTACAGGACCGTTATTGACCGTGCTTGATAGACGATGCGCTCAGCATGTTCAGTAAAGCGTTACTCGAATAAACTCTTATATTAATAATAGTATTCAAAGTAGAATAACACTTGCGATCAAAATATGATCATTACATGCAATAATCAAATTGATAAGTTATGACATAAGACTAAAGTGATGCATTCAAGAAGTAAATTAAAATCAAAGTGTAACTTTCAATAGCCTCAAATTCTTCACAAATGATTTATGAATAGATGTACATAAATGTATATGATAACGCTTCCTTCGTTTCGTCTTAGATATATGAATTCAATGCGTTTTACAGATCAAATGTATCTAACACTGTTTCAAAATTGGTAACTTCACAAAGACTCCAATCGTTTCATCTGATTTAATAAACCTTCTTTTTTAAGTATTTATTTTTCCCTTTCAAGACCCACATATGCAGAATGTTTTCATTTACCAAACGTATTATATTTTTGCACAAAGAGCAACGATTTTCAATTCTTCTTAACTTAACAAACTTAAGAAACTCGTTTTCCTCATTTACTATATTGAAATCTATATGCCTTTACCCTGAGAAAAAGATTTATGAGATGACTATGATTATGGTTCTTAATAATTGTTATGGCAACTAGATTTGACATCATTTTCTAGAATAAAGAAGGCTTCTTTAATTTTTTCCTTTGATTTCTGGATGACAGGTTTTTTAAAGGTAGTTTGTATGCATATCCACAACATCATTTTGAAATTGGTAGGTCTACAAAACTTTATTATAATTTTTGTCATTGATCTGCATTATCATTTCAAAGAAAGACCAGTAGCAGTATCTTTCACGTGTATGGTCTACATTTACTACTATTACAATATCAATTGATGAATGGAAATGTTACATTCATTTGGATTTTTAACGAAATTAGTTAACCCCCCTCCCCCACCCCAACCCGGTCTATCTTGTCACGGATCGTTGAGCTCCGCTCTATTTGAAGAAAAGAGGCTTGCTCCTGTCTGATTGCTTGTGATTGCATAAAGGTGTTTTATGACCCCAAAATGCTAATTGGCGTGGAACTAACAAAAGGAGTATAATTGCGCGGGACTACTTGAAGTCATCGGATTAAATTGACGACACATACACACGTAAAATATTTACTGGTATAGGTATTCCTTATATACATGACGCTCTGTATTGACTAACCAACGGAGGTATCTAACCCTTTGGTGGGGTTGGAATACACATCCGCAAAAAAAAAACATAATGATTTGGGTGAAGAATTAGATTTGTCTTCCACTGTAAAACATTAGATTAATTTAAGAACTCTATTATTTGAAAATCTTTCTTTATCGTAATTGTAACTAAAACAAGTTGAACACTTTATTAAAGATATCATTTATATTAATTCCTGCAATCAAAACTTTTTGATCACTGAACCAATTTACTACAGATTTTGAGACAATCTCAATTTGAAGTACACTGGCTCAATTTTTATCAATTATCTGATTTTTTTCAGATTTTATAAATTGCTTTATTAAATAGAATGAGTTTAATATATTGTTGTTCCCTTCAATTGAAATACCGAATTCATGCGGCTGTACTGTTGCAAACATGTTTCAATAAAAATAAGCAAAAATGTGCTCATTAATGTAACAACATCCAGTACTTTTTAGATGATAGCAACAATGAAAACGTGTCCTGATGGGCTACGTTGAAATGAAAGGTCACAATTCGCAATGTCATACTCAAATAAGCCTTCTAGTAACTATATCCCCTTAAAATATTATTTCCGAACGTAATTTCTCCTACACAGGATAATGTGTTTACTGCTTTGGTACAAGTTCATAATATCTGTTTAACGGCTGGATTCATAAAAATTCGTAAAATTTCCTTAGACTGAAGAATTCTTAAATCAGCCAAACCATCTTAAGGAACAATACGTTTCACAAGTGTAAAAATGAGAAAAGCCGGTCCCATTTTATCAACAGAGACAGAGAGAACCTATTTCCAGTTCCGAATGATTAAAGGTTAATCAGGGGTGTAGCAACGACTTTCAAAGAGAGAGAGGGGGAGGGGGGAGAGGGGGGGAGAGGACTAATTAAGGTACGAGAGGGTTTAGTACAAGTAGGACCCTACATATTAATTTTATCTCTTGCGCAAAAGGTGTAATAATCCTTAAAATTCCTTATTCTAATTGAAGGCGATAAGTATCATTGTACTTATGGAGAAGGAATAAATTTGACAAATTGCACGAACAAGCTTTTCTGCAAAAGCAGCACTATCTTTGCATGTGTAGTTTAACTATGCGAATCCATTACCTTCTCTGAAAGATTAGAACGTGTTAAAAGACAAATTGTTGCTAGTGGATTTTGCTTGATTCTTGATAATTTCTTCGACTAGACTAATACAGAGGATCTGACCTCTTAAGATAGTACATTTGGCATAAGTAAATGTTTATTTGTGAAATTTTGGTTAATAATGACATTAAAATAATTTGCTTCTGCCCCGTTAAAGACGGCTTCGGTATAAAAGTGGTTGGCCATTCTGCCTATAAATTGTTACTTATTCTGTATATATAGTATCCCCTTTTAGTCAGTTCCTAAACTTTTGTACACCTTTTCAGTTCCTTAATCCTGTCTATATATTCCTGTTATCGTCAAAACAAAGTGCTTTATTTGGCTTCATGTGAAAATGATAGTTTTATTTAGTTTAAGTCGACTTTACATACCATATTGAAAATAAAATATAAATGCATATGATCCTACTTTAATCGTTAACAATCAAATTAAAATTTTCAATTTCCTGCCTTATCAAAAGGGTAACTTTGATAATTCAGAAACTGTTTGGTAACATCATATATTTCACGTTTTACGTTATTCATTATTATTGTCCTATTATTTTATATTCAAACACTAGTAACCATTTTGAAACTGTATTATAAGAAAAAATAGAAGTATTAAACAGTGTTAACTTTATACTAACTGCCCTTACATGTAGAGATATAAGATGCATGTTTTTTCTAATGTGCATGTTAAGTTACAGTTCTAAATCCTTCTATTGCCGCTTGCCACTTTATTTAAGTTTCTCTATTTTGTTTTGAAAAATCAGTGAAAGAAAGTTACTGAACGGTAATTGAACACATGCTTCGAATATATGTGTATTCTTATTTCATCTGTTGCAGCAATAACACACAAATGAGTCTAGGTGAAATGTGAATACGCTAACAGGTGTAATGATCAAGTGTGTGCGTTCAAGCGTTACAGTGTATAACATTGAACCTTACTTCTATAAAATTAAAACAGCCTGTTTAGCAAATTCCCTTCTGATTCTAATTTAAACAAATATTTAAAAGCTACAGGTTAAAACAAACACTTGATATTAATATATGACAATGTGACAATGTCATTTCAGGAATATGATAGTAGAAGGTAACAAATATACTAGTATGATATATTACTTTTTTAATGAAAATCTTCATACTTTCATATTCATTCATTCTTGCCTACTCTTGCCACCAGGAGGGGATCCGGTATGGTATCCGTCTCCGGATCCTAGTATTCTTATCTAATTTGGATCCGGTAGAGAATCCGGTGGTGTCCGTCCGGATCTAGGATCCGGTGAGGGATCCGGCACCAGATCCCTGTATTCTTATCTACTAGGGATCCAGCAAGGGATCCGGCGGTGTACGGCCGGATCCCGGATCCGGTGAGGGATCCGGCTCCGGATCTCAGTATATCATTGTTGCGAGGATCCGGAGGATCCGGCAAGGGATCCGGCTAACGGATTCAGGGTATATTCACCCTGTGTTTTTATGTTATTTCTGTGTATGAAAAATTAAGCATTATATATTCTCATTGCATATTCAGTTGGGAAATTTCATGTGTTCTACGTTATGGCTTTTGAAAATGAATTTCAATATTGAGGTCTGGAATACAGGCAAAGTTTTGAAAACTGTCAGTGGAAGATTAATGAAGTATTTGCCCGGTGTGCATTCAACATTGCCTTGCGAAATGACTCCAAATTTTATTTAACATTGCTTTTTTTTTTATCTGTTGAAACTTAAATCATAGCCCATATTTACACGAATACTGGTCACAATACCTAATTTTTAGGGAAGTTTTCAAAATAAGGTGTGCCAAACTATAGCTCGCAAACCGCGGAGCAGAGTTCATTTTTGATACAAATAAGGACTTTGTACTTTATATCACACTAGCTCAGCGGTGAAATGGTCACTATGCTGGCTTATCCTGGTGAAGACAAAACATTGTGATCTGGGTCTCATTCGGTGTTGTGTCCCTGGGTAACTCAATTAGCCAAGCAGTTTAAACTGGCATAGGATGAAAACAGAACCTACAAGATCCCGTAGGGCGGCTATTAGCTGTTTTTGAAATTAATTTCTTTACGGTTTATGATGCATGAAAAGTTATAGATACTCGAGACTTGCCGATGTTGCAGAAGAAGACACGAGGATGAAGTTATAAATTCAAATAAGTTTTTATGAGAAATGAATAGTTATTGAACTATCCTTATAATTTCCAATCAAGTAAAGGCATAGCATTTTGACGTTGTCGTGTTTATGACGTCAAAGCAATGTCACTTCTTGATTGTGTAAAACAATTGTGATGTCATGTACTTGACGATGATAGAGCATTGTTCTTAACCTACTGTCCAAACAATATCTCCTTGGAGATATCGATTGATCTCCTGTGTTTTGGGTGTTAAAGACATTTGCCTACTGCTAAGTGATGCATGTATAGTATCAAAAGAATGAAATAAAATAAGACATTCACAACGAAATGTGTTTCAATTCACTAGTGATGCATGTATTTCTTTACTTCAGGAAGATGCAACAATAGAGTGTCTTTTACACCATGGACAAACCTGTGGTTGCAGTAGTAGTAGTAGTAGTAGTAGTAGTAGTAGTAGTAGTAGTAGTAGTAGTAGTATGGATTGGCGTTGTAGGCTTCCTTGTTGTCACTAGAATCACAAACGATACAAGTCACAAAAGCAAGACAGCTTTAAGTAATGAGAAATCTTAACTCTGAAAAACCAGGGACAAAATTGGAAAGCAAAGTTCTTTTCTTCAAGATAAAGTGTTACCAGGCTTAGAAAGCTCTAAAGGTAATATTTTATTTCTCAAACTGGCTATTTAAAGACATATTCACTTACTTAAAGCTGTCCACGGCTGCAATGAAATGACTAGTAGTTCAAATAAAAATAAAAGTTTTTTTTAATGATTATTTTATAAACGGGATAATTGTACAATCAACTTTGATTGCATCCAATCAAGCTTCTCAATTCTAAGCCGGAGAGATGCTCCTATTAGAAAAGAATAGCATTTTATGACTAGATCTACTTCATCATAAGATATTGACTGTGGTACAATAACTAAATTACCTTCGGTTGATAAAAATCCACTCCAAATTATTATTTGGTTAAAAAGTAGGAAAAAATGCAAACCAATCTTCGATAATTACCAGGTTTTTCGTTCAAGAACAGTAATTTGAGCAACTCATGATAAACTTTTGCCATCATAATTATGTTCTCGAGTCGAGTTTAGTAAGATAGTAACAGTTGATGACTTGATGAGCGTTGTTTATAATAAAGTTTATACATTCTTATCAAACACAATGTTGTTTCTCTCAAGATAGTAATCTATGTAATCGTATGCGTTATTGTAATTTTTGAAGACGTATTGCCACACCTTCCACATATCATAGCAGAAAGGTTCCAGTAGTCTTAGATTTATTTACCAAACAAAAGTTCCAGTATGTGTAAATGCAGTGTTAAGAAAAATAACAACGCTTCAGGCATCACAACTCTTAAAATAAAAAAAACATTAAGCTTGGTATCTGAACATTATATCTGTTACTGAAATTGTTGTGGCAATGGCCTCTTCATTTGTACAAAACGCAAATATTTCTTACAACACAAAGGTTAATAGAAGATACCTTACAACAGTTGATTTGATATAGAATCTCTCTTTTAATAACCACAGCCAAAAGTTTGACAAGAAAATTGAGATGACTTATGTGTGGGAAGAGTGAATGCTGTCATCTCACCTGTTGTGGTCAGTTTAGATGGCTTGTTGCACAAGTCTGTATAACAACACATTCCGTATGATGGATGATGCACATGCTCCAGAGTTGGATTGGGAACTGACTTATCATCGGAATGGTCCTTATGAGCATGGGTTGAAATCTCATTACATTTCTGAAATAAGATACCATAACTAGAGTAATAAGAATATGATATCCCATCGGTCGCAATTTAATCGTTATATAAATCTTAAATTAATGCATTAAAAAATAGTTAATAACCTATTCATTACAATTCTAGAACAAAAAACTACAACGTGCATCGAATCCAACTCCTAAGCATTCTAATTGAAAATATTATGAGATAAACCTCATTTCGAAAGTCAGAGAGTATCATTACTCACTACTTCCACACATGTAATTACGTTTTATACAGATACATTGCATGTTTTGTTAGTTCTGTGGGGAAAAAACTATCTCTGTACAGATTTCAAATCAAACGTGTTTCCATGGTTTCAAAAAACATTTTAACCCTTGAATTTAAAAAATCTATATTAGCAAAATGAACAAATTCAGTAGTTTGGGGTCGTTGCACAAAACAACTTAACACTAAGGTTAACCTTAGTGCCATCCTTTAACATTACACTAAGGCTACCTTAGTGATTTAAGGCCACCCCAGTGTTTTGTGCAACGGGACCCATGTAATACAAATACAAAGTTTCAGTAAAATTCAAAATACGGTTTAAGAGCTCGCTGGAAGAACAAATCTATCTACGAACATCTTCCAAAACATTTTTTTTCCGCGGAAACATGAAAAATAAAATTTTCTGAAATCAAGATTCATCAAAACGACACCATGTAAGTAAGCGATTTACTTTTACGTTTAATCCTGCTCTGAATAAGAGCTCATCTCTCTATAGAGTCAAATTTGACAATTTTGTAAATTCTCAGAAATATGAAAAAATATAAAACAATACCACATCAAAAGTTGTAAAACACATGCAACATCTTAAAAATATTTAAATTTTAGATTTATAGTTCAGTTACACTAATGACATTATGCAGACGGACAAATGGACGGACAGGGCAATGATTATTACCAATGATATAACATACAATGTACATAACCGCATGTATATAGTCACCGCCCTGTCTGTCCGTTCGCCCATCTGATCGGATTTCACAAAGTCGATTACCAAGTCCATTTTCTATTATTTGGAATGCTGTAGGAATGGAACTTTCGGATCAATTTGAGGCACAACGGTTGAAATCATTGAAAGCCTGCCCTGAGATCGTCTCCTTTGTGAGGGGCACCCGAAGCACTCATCCCCATACAATTAGAAGATAAAACAATTTATTAGAGAACCAATCAAGGAACCTTCATAAATTTTCAACCCACAATCTTGACGAAAAACCATTATCGCAGTTTTAACTGCATTAGTCATCAGCAGCAACTAAATGCAACAAACTGATAATTTTTTCTCAAAATGCCGTTTACCATAATTTTCCAGGGACTCAATAATATTATGAGACGACAAGATAAATAAGATTTATGACATCTGATAACCCTGCCTAACACCAAACAGACATTCAAATAACTGTCCTTGAGAGAGATATAAGATATAGCCTTTAAAGACATATTACTGACTAAACAAACTAATTGACGTAAACACTTCAATGTTATAAAGGAAACCGCTCCTTTATACAGTCAAAGGTTGCCTATGGGATGTGTAGGAATTTATGACGGAAGTAGCTATGTTATTTTACTTTGCAAACATGTTGAATTTTCATATTTCCTTTCCCCCAGAAACAAAATATAAACTCCATTTTAATTATTAAGACCATGACAAAACGAGGACCAATATATTAAATATGTTGCAATGTATTTCGAATTTGTCTAAAGTTGAATAAACAAGAAAACTTTCATTGGATTTTTTGTCTTGTTTTGTCTTATCTTTTTTTCAACATGGTTATGAATATTTCTATTCACTTAGAGTATACAACGGATACATTCAATTAAAAGACCCTTATTCAGCGCATCTTTTTCAAAAATAACAATTCCACCTTGCAAATTAGTTAAGGTCATCGATACAGAAAACTGTTGGACATTTTTGTCACAGGTGTCTGTCACAGGTAAATGAGATGCCTTCACTAAATGAGATTGAAAACATATTCAAAATTATCATAACGATCACTGACACTCATAAAACCACCTTGTGGGTTTTTTTACTTTAGCATCCTGTCACAGGGTAATTCGTACAGGCTACTACTCCAAGGGTTAGCATATAGATAAAGCCGGTTTCCATGTTATCCTGACTCCTGACAACGAACCGCTGGCCCGAGATCATTAAACGGCACTTTATTACCATAAACATAAGGATTTTGAAACACGCCCTGATTTCAACGCCTTACTAGTTATATACTTTGTAACTTTATTTTTCCCTTTTTTGAGCGGTGAAATGGGGATAGTTTAATGATCAGCGGGCCTGTCCTCTTAAATCACTCCTTGAAGCTAATTATGAATTAAACCATGTTCAATATTTCCTGCGTTCTAAAAAGACCTAAAAGATTATTCTATCATGGGTGTCATGATTCATTTTCTGAAGGGGGTGGGGTAGCACAATGGATCAAAGGGTCCGCGGTTCGAATCCCGCCAGAGCTTCTACAACTTTGTCTGCAGTAGTGTTCACCATCAAGCACGATTTTGTTCTAATGCTACACTGATTTTAAGTGCATTACCCCCTATGGTTCGCTATTTCAAGTCGATACCTGCAGGTTTAACCGCAATGCACATCTACAATGGTGTTGCAGACTTTCTCCCTGCAGTAATTCTTGCAACGCGATAAAAGGGAAATCTTCTTGAAAGTGGAGCTTAACTCCAATTCCTTCACCTCAACTTATTTATTGAAACTACATCTTGTATAACTGGAAAATGAAAATGGAGACTTACGTCTAGGTCAATGCAACCTGAAGAGTACTGAGAATACAGACCAGCGCCGAACTCTTGATAAAAACACACCTGTAAATAGCACACAATGAAATAATATATGTTTCATGTTAGATGTTAGGCATATAACTATGGGTGTTTTAGATAGAATTGAATTGTATTGTTTTAAGTCTTAATGATGTAACTCATGGCATTCTACTTAGCAACTTCTACTTAGAATATTGTCATGACGTCTAATCATTAAGAACCAATGAACATGTGTAATATACATCCATCCAATACATTAAGAGAAGGCGATTTGGCTGATGCGTTTCTATTTTGACAATCATTTTTAAAAAGTGCAAGTAGAACGGAAACTAAAATTCTCTAGGATTATATAGTATGATTCTAATCCTTGCGCCAGGTATGTTATCATATCATTGATTGTTACATTCAAGGACAGAGAAATAACCACATGGTGTGAGGTATAATACTAAATAATAAGATATGTTAGATTACTAGAAACGAATAATCCATTTAGTATTAAGTTGTTACGAAAGTTAAGTAATGGAAATTAAGGTTTTCTGCGAAATATGACACAAATGTCACTGCAGTAAACATATTTGACATTGTATCCAGTTCATTACAACTTTCATCTTTTCGAGTCATGCTTCGATGATTTTGTCAATCCTTGTCCTAGTTTGATTGAGTGATTATCTTAAACCAGGCTATAAAAGGTGTCTTAGTAGTCACATTAAAGTGTATATTTTCTCAATATGTGCTCTTTTGATTCGTATACGTGAAACGAATTGTTACGAATGAATTTGTAATAAGAAAATGTCCCCAGTCAAACCAGCAAAATATAACAAGACAATTGTATATTAATTACAATTTAATCAATCAAATAATAAACAAAGTGTTTAAGGTTACAATATCAAGCTAATACAAGTTATGATACAATATTAAATGAGTCACACTAATTAGCTAAATAAATATATTTACCAGTCCTTATGAATCACACAGTTGATGAATGTGGAAAACAGTCAGTGGGTCTTGATAGGAGATAGATGAATCCGGCTTGTAAAGATATCCAAAATAAGTGGCACGGCAGATGATCACAAAGTTGATTGTAGGAAGCAAGATGAGTAAGAGTTCTAATGCCAGCCTATATAAATTGGTTGGATACCTTCCAGAATGTTCTTTAAAGTTCCATGACAAAATCCAATCAGAAGTGTCCAACTCAAGCAATCAAGAAATAGATATAACATTCTAGAATAGAGGATTCTAGACACTGCCAGCTTAGACTATCAAAACAAGTGTAAGTGTGACCCACTAAACAATACATCAATGTTATACAATGTTAAACTCTTAAACAATCACATACACTCTCCCCCTTAAAGAAAAGAAAGTTACAAAGAAACTGTCTGTTGTAGAAATAATTAACAGTTACATTTTAACAAAATTCAAAAACTAGAAAACAATATTTCAAATACAAACATTCTGCATCAAAAAGGACATTTTACACTCTGGAAAGTGCATCAGCACAAACATTGTCTTTACCCTTGATGTGTTTAATCACAAGATTGAACCTTTGCAAAGTTAAACTCCATCTCATAAGTCTTTGGTTTTCGTTCTTCATTTTGTGAAGAAAAGTCAAGGGATTGTGATCAGTAAAAACTTCAACTGGAAATGTAGTTGTACCTAAGTACACTTCAAAATGCTGTAAAGCTAACAACAGACCCAAAGCTTCCTTTTCAATGGTTGAATAGTTCTTTTGGTGCTTGTCAAACTTTTTGGAAAAGTAACAAACTGGATGATCAATACCTGAGTCATCCTCTTGAATCAAAACAGCACCTGCACCCACATGGAGAAATTTATTGTATTTGCTTTCTCAAAATTTGGTGCCTGTAACACTGGAGAATTCATGAGCATGGCTTTGACTCTTTCAAATGCAGACTGACAACTGCCATCCCACAAGAATTTAACCCTTTTCCCCAAAAGGTTTGTAAGTGGAGATACAACATCAGAACAATTTTGACAAAATTTTCTTTAATAGCCTGCCATGCCAAAGAATCTCATGAGTTCTCTCTTAGACTGTGGAACTGGAAAATGTACAATGGCTTCCACTTTAGCATTAACTGGTTGTACCTGGCCGTGCCCTACAACATGCCCTAAAAATACAACTTGTGCCTTTCCGAATTCACACTTCGCCAGATTGAGAGTCAATTTAGCTTCAGACATGTCTCTCGAAGAAAGCTCGAATTCTCATCAGATGTTGTTCCCACTCCATGGCATAATTGATGACATCATCCATGTAAGCTTCAACACCGTCAAGACCTGATGTGAAGTTTCTGACGAGTCGTTGGAACGTAGCTGGAGCGTTCTTCAGACCGAATGGCATCACTTTGTATTGATACAGTCCATCTGGTGTAGCAAACGCTGATATCTTCTTTGCACGGTCAGTGAATGGAACCTGCCAGAAGCCTTTCAAAAGGTCAAACTTACTGATGTACTTAGCTTGACCGATGTGATCAATGCAATCATCAACCCTCGGTATATAAGTTCTTGAAAGTTGATTCACAGTTTTCATGTCAGCACAGCAGCGCCAACCACCACCACCCCTCGGCACAAGAACACAAGGTGAACTCCACGGACTGTCACTAGGTTCAGTAATGTCATTGTCCAGCATGTATTTCACTTCTTTCCGCAGAATTTCACTTTTCACAGGATTCATCCTATATGGGTGTTGTTTCACAGGCACAGCATCACCTACATCTATATCATGACTAACAATATCTGTTCGACCAGGCACATCAGGAAACAGATGAGAGAACTCATAAATCACATCTGACATTTGAACTTTCTGTTCGGGAGATAAATGTGACAACTTTTCATCAAGGTGAGCTAACACATCAGAATTGCTAAGTTTGGGTGACACGTTATCACAAAGATAATCAAACTTCACTTTGCTAACAATGTCATCAACATGTACATCATCATTGACAGTACATTCAGAAACTGAGGAGAGTGTGGCAATACATGTAACCTGTTTTGGTTGTTCCCTATCATGATATTTCTTTATCATGTTTACATGGCATAAACGTTTGTGTTTACGACGGCCAGGAATCAAAATGATGTAATCTGTGTCGCTAGCCTTTTTGTCAATAAGGTATGGACCCTGATATCTAGCTCTCAGTGGTTGGCCAGGAATGGGTAGTAAAACTAACACTTTCTCACCAGGAATGAAATTTCTTTCTTTTGACTTTTTGTCATAATTTTGTTTCAATTTTGGCTTGTGAAGTTTTCAGATTTTGATTGGCCAACTCACATGCTTTCGAAAGTCTGTTCCGAAATGTAGAAACATAGTCCAAAAGATTGATCTCAGGACTGCGACTGAGCCATTGCTCTTTTAGATGTTTCAATGGCCCGCAAACACTATGACCAAAAACAAGCTCAAAGGGACTGAACCCTAAACTTTCCTGAACTGCCTCCCTGACAGCAAACAACAATAAATGCACACCCTCATCCCAATCCTTCTCTGTCTCAAAGCAATAAGTCTTGATCATATTCTTCAAAGTCTGATGAAACCTCTCTAAAGCTTCCTGCGACTCTGGATGATAAGCACTAGACTTAACCTGTGTAATGCCTAACTGGTACATTGCCTGCTGAAATACCTTAGACATAAAATTTGAACCTTGATCAGACTGAACAACCTTTGGCAACCCAACTAAGGTGAAAAACTTGATCAAAGCCTTGATAATCACAGGAGCAACAATCCTACGAATAGGGATAGCCCCGGGAAACCTGGTAGAAGCACGCTTGATAGTGAGAAGATACTGATTACCAGACCTAGTCTTAGGTAGTGGACCAACACAATCAATGATAACTCTACTGAAAGGTTCCTCAATAGCTGGTATAGGTTTTAAAGGAGCAGGAGGAAATTTCTGATTTGGTTTTTCAACAATTTGGCATGCATGACAGGTTTTGCAAAATTCAGCCACATCTTTTCTCAATATAGGCCAAAAGAAATGTGCCAACATTTTCTCACAAGTTTTGTTTACACCCAAATGACCTGCCATTGGATTTTCATGTGCCAATGAAAGTATATGATTTTGGAATAATTTTGGAACTACAATTTGGTGATGTAATTTCCATTCATCCTCCGCAGGAATTTCCGGCGACCTATATTTCCTCATCAAAACACCACCCTTGAAGTAATAACAAACTGGAACCTTACTAGCCTCCTCAAAAGAAACAGCCTTACTAGCTAACTTCTACACCTCAACATCTTCACCCTGAGCACTAATAAGCTCCTTTCTAGACAGAATGTGATCACCACCAGACAAACTTTCAGACTCAACAAGAAGACCTGAAGAGTTACCTCCCCTCGAAGCCTCTACCTCTTGGAAGAATGATCCATATATGTATCCGACAAATCATAAATGAAATCATCCGGCAAAGAAGTCTTGGAAGAAATGTCCTTTGACATTGAACGAGTCACTGCAGAAGAAGGAAAAATACCTGGAAAATCCTCCTCCAACCTTTCTGTACCAACTGAACTCTCTGGACAAACAGTGACAATGGGATCAGCACCAACTTTTCCACCCATAACATCATTACCGATCAACAGAGAGAGTCAAGAACACCAACCTTTACCTCACCAGACATCAAATTGACAAAATGAAGAGGAGCAAGAGAACTGCCACTTATAGCCTGAAGGAAAACATCTGAGTTAGCTGAAGACTCAACAGAAAAAGGCAAAGTATCCTTCAAAATCAGAAATTGAAGAGTTCCAGTATCCCTCAAAATAATAACGGGCCTTGGGGTAGAATTATCTCCCATAAGTGTCACAAATCCTTTCGAAGCAACAGGCAAAAAGTAATCATCTGCCAACACCGCTGCATCATGTAAAACATCAACCTTCTGCTCATCCAAATAAGTCCTAAGGTCAGAATTGACACACTGCTTAAAATCCTCCATCAAAACCAACTGCCTCAAACTAGCATAATCTGAAACCTCTTTAGAACCACACCATCTATCAAACAAAATCTCCTTATCTCTAGCAAACTCTACAAAAGTCTCATTGTCCCTTTTATGAGCATTCCTGAATTTCTGACGATAAGCTTCGGGCACTAACTCATACGCTTTCAGAAGGGTCCTTTTAATAAAATCATAATTTGAGCTTTGCTCAATCGAAAGGGCCGAATATGCATCCTGAGCTTTACCCTTTAACACAGTTTGCAATAGCATAGTCCATGACTCTTTTGGCCCCTTGAGGTTTTCAGCAACTTTTTCAAAATGTAGAAAATATTTTTCTACTTCTTTTTCATTGAAAGGTGGGACCAGTCTGGCGTGCCTTGCAATGTCAAAAGAGGAAGGGGTTGAGGGAGGAGATGAAGCTTCAAGCTTTTTAAGTTCAATTTCTTTCTCAATTTCCAATCTTTTTAACTCAATTTCTCTTTCTTTTTCTTGAATTTCTCTTTCTTTTTCAAATTCCAATCTTTTTAATTCAATTTCTTTTTGTGTTTGAATTTCGAGTTTCTTTAATTCAAAATTGTCCGAATGTTCCTCTTTAACCATGTCCAAAACATCAGGGCCAAAAACTTCCTCATCAATAAAATGATTTAACACAATTTTCAGAATTTGGAATTTCCTCATAGCTGGTTTAGCCTCAAGTTCATAAAACTTTGAAATCAAAAGCAATTGTGATTTTCGCAAGGCACCGACTGCATCAGGGGTAGGGGACTTTAGAAAATCCTCAAGTTTAAACGACATTTTGCTGGTTCAACAATTAAGTTTCAAAATAAAGTTGTTGTTTTTTTATTCCAAATGAATTTGATGCCGGACGAGCCCCCAATTTTGTTACGAATGAATTTGGAATAGGAAAATGTCCCCAGTCAAACCAGCAAAATATAACAAGACAATTGTATATTAATAACAATTTAATCAATCAAATAATAAACAAAGTGTTTAAGGTTACAATATCAAGCTAATACAAGTTATGATACAATATTAAATGAGTCACACCAATTAGCTAAATAAATATATTCACCAGTCCTTATGAATCACACAGTTGATGAATGTGGAAAACAGTTAGTGGGTCTTGATAGGAGATAGATGAATCCGGCTTGTAAAGATATCCAAAATCAGTGGCACGGCAGATGATCACAAAGTTGATTGTAGGAAGCAAGATGAGTAAGAGTTCTAATGCCAGCCTATATAAATTGGTTAGATACCTTCCAGAATGTTCTTTAAAGTTTCATGACAAAATCCAATCAGAAGTGTCCAACTCAAGCAATCAAGAAACAGATATAACATTCTAGAATAGATGATTCTAGACACTGCCAGCAAGTGTAAGTGTGACCCACTAAACAATAAATCAAAGTTATACAATGTTAAACTCTTAAACAATCACATACTCATAACACTCTCCCCCTTAAAGAAAAGAAAGTTACAAAGAAACTGTCTGTTGTAGAAATAATAAACAGTTACATTTTAACAAAATACAAAAACTAGAAAACAATATTTCAAATACAAACATTCAGCATCAAAAAGGACATTTTACACTCTGGAAAGTGCATCAGCACAAACATTGTCTTTACCCTTGTTGTGTTTAATCACAAGATTGAACCCTTGCAAAGTTAATTTCCATCTCATAAGTCTTTGGTTTTCGTTCTTCATTTTGTGAAGAAAAGTCAAGGGATTGTGATTAGTAAAGACTTCAACTGGAAATGTAGTTGTACCTAAGTACACTTCAAAATGCTGTAAAGCTAACAACAGACCCAAAAACAATCACATACTCATAACAAATTAAAATTAAGTACTTTAAACGACATAGATATCATTTTAATGATGACTTGATGCGTCGCATTTCGACTTGTAAACAAGTCTTTTCAACATTGTTGGAACAGTGCTCAGGAACCATGAAAAACTCAACCAAAGTCAACCATTTTGCATCATGCATTTTTAAGGCAGAACCATTAGAGTTAAAACTAAATAAAGGGGTATCTCAATTAACAATTTATCAACGCAAAAAGCCATGACCTATGAATTTTCCAATAATTGAAACTCTTTTTTATTCCATTCGCTTCTATTTTCTATTTCAAGAAGACCAATGTTCAATTAACGAACAAGCCAAAATTGCGTCTGCCATTTGTGTTCAACCCGTTTACTGTTGTATGCCAATTGTAAATGTATGGACAAACACTATTTCTAATGTTAAAAGACACTTTGAATCATTTAACATCTTCTAACACATGATCGACGGCAAATATACATCATTGATAATTTTTTAGTTAGCAGAACATATAAACTTTCTTATCTAATTGATAAACACACTTTTTTTTCAGAAGAAAATAGTCTACTGCCTTATCTATTTGTGAATATACACACCTGCTTCAAATCCTTGCAGTGTACCGTTTGATCACAGTTCCAGGTAAATCCAGAACGGATACATTTTCTGCATGTAAATCCTGTTATGTACAAAGATGCGAAGTAAAATAGTCAAGAAGTGAGGCAATGCTTTGATTTGGACCAATCTCATCGAAATCAGCTTTAAACTTGTTCCTCGTGCCTCGCTGTTTTTTTTAATCTGACCATGACTCCATATCAATCGTATCAGACGACCTTGACCCTAACCTTTCACCTTCTATTAACTTAAGCAATCAAAGGTCCCTGTAAATATCGCTTTTGTTCGATCATCTAAGATTGCGGAAAAGTTTGAAGTAAGGGACGTTCTGAACCCCTCCACTGTGTATCCACCTCTGCACACTTTCAAAATTTGTTACTGTTTTTAATGTTTCATTTCTAACTGTAAATGTTTCTGTTTGTCCTACAGTTAAATTATATATCTGCAACCATTACTCCAAAATTGAAAAATAGAGATGTTTCCTAAAGATCTTGTGATAAAAGGTTTGTCGTCATAACTAGGCCTTTTCAATCATCTGTCGTAGTTTTCTTTTGGTAAATTTCTTTACCATTACTTCCCAAATTTCTGAAAACTGTTTTAAGACTTAAAAAATACAAATAAAACGCAAATATTGTCAAAATCTATCTTCCTCGCGGTCAAAGATAAGGATGAATTTCCGTCTAAAGCATATTCGTCATGATAGTAAACAAACACACGACCATTTTGCGTTAATTCAAGCTCGGCTTTTCTCAGGTTCATTCAGAAAAGCTCGTATTCCGAGATGCAAAGTTAGATGTGATGTTTTGAATGTCAGTTCAAAGTTGCTGATGTCTTTCAAGCCTCGATTTTCATTGGCTGAAATTGTCTGGCAGTCAAGGCCGTGTGATACGGCTCTTATATGGAGCCGTGGAGCCGTGGTCTTATCAAGGAACGCAGCGAAGTAGGAGGGACAAGTTTCGAGCTGATTTCACTGAGTTTGGATTTAGCCGGATGGTTTTAAATCGGACAAAAAGATCTATACATTTCGATTTCAAATAAACCTCCCAAATGCAATTTTCAGAAAATTATTTGTATTTACGCCATATTTAATTATGATAAATATACTCTTAAGGAGAAGAAACTATACCAATCCTGTTTTGTTGTTATCGTTATCAAACATGAATAAAGTTATGCAGGTTTGAAACACACTTTAACTGACCATTTTTAATTGAAATAGAAAAACCTGGCACTTACAGTTTAGTTTAACGAATGGCACTGGGGGTAAATCTTTTTTAAAAAACCCAAAAAGACTTATAAAGAAACGTAAGAAAAACTATAATTCTATCAGAAAATGGGAGACGACTGGAAAGCTGCCCGTATCCTGCCTTCTCTGCTCCTCTCTGTCAGGACTGCCAGATGTACACAAACTTTATTCAAATCAAAAGATTAACACTCTTCAATGTATACACATAATTGTACTTACTTTCAAGAAGAAATCCCGACGCTGGACTTAGGTCTAAGAACACTGGGGAAAACAAAAAACATTATGATTTCTCTATTTTATGCTTACATTTTACAGTTCATGTAGATTAAAAACGGCTTCACTAATGTGTTGATAAAACATCTTAAAACTTGCCGTCTGATTAAACTGTACTATTAATTAAATAAAATTAATAAATGAATTAGTTGATAAAACGTAAGAGAATACATTTTAAAAACATTAATTTTAAAAAAGATATCATACATCAGTTGAACAAAGTTTTTTCCCGCATCGTTTTCGATATACACTTTGTCAGTAATTTTACCATGTGCATACTAAATACACAGATAATAAATTTATCGGTTGATTATTCTCATACCTTTGTTAATGAATATAGATTCAATTTGAATTTTAAGACATTAAATTGAAAAAGATATTCCTACATGTTATTTTTTCAAAAGGTTATTACTCTACTTTTGCTGTTTATATTGTATCTCGCCTAAATTTTCTTATACACATACGAAATCATTTAACTCATTAACGCCGAGACAGCTTCACGGCTCAACGCCTGGGCCACTGACCACAGACGCTGCTCGCTGTAGCGAGACCAATTAGCTCAAAGAACCCGTCTTTTCGCGGGGGCCTTTGAGGGCCATAGTTGAACGGACACTGTCTAGCCTTGTGCCATAAAGTCTCGATTGTTTTATAGTTTCGTGAAGATAGATGCAGGTGCTGGATATTGATACTTTACAGGAATATAACATGTGATATTTCACCATTGAGTTGATATTTTGCGGTTTGTCCGATTTCAATTCATAAACATGCTCAAAGAGTATTTTCACATACGTTGATTTATATGCATTTTCTTAGTAAATACAAATTCTGCATATCTACACATCATGTTGAGTAGATACGGTGTGTCGGTATTTCAACTATCTGAATTATAATTAAGGATTTATTGAGATGATATCCCGATTAAAGAGAAAGCACGTAACAATAACGAATGTAATGATTATTAATATTGACCAAGTGATTTACTCTGTTGGGACGTTGTCAACTCTAATTATAATTTAACATGTGCATGTATCCATTCAATGGCAGATCTATGAAGGATATTGTATAAGTTTTAAAAAAACATGTACATGCTTAAACTATTATTGTTACAGGACAGCTACTGACCGTGCTTGATTAAGGATGCGCTCAGCTAGTTCAGTTGAGTTATATTCGAACAAACTGTCATATTAATAAAAGTATCCAAAGCAGAACAACACTGGTGTTCAAAATATTAATTACATGCAATTATCAAATTGATAATTCATGACATGTCATCCCAAAGTGATGCATTCAAGAAGTAAAGTTCTTCTTTTCAAAGTGTTTATTTTTCCCTTCCAAGACCAACATATGCAGAATGTTTTCATTTACCAAACGTAGCATATTTTTGCACAAAGAGCAACAATTTTCATTTCTTATTGCTTTCCTGAGGATAGCATCTTATTAACGAAACTATTATCTACACTTATGGATGCTAAACTGATTTTAAAATAAGTTCATTGTTATACTATACGACGGACGCACATACGCGGCTCTCGCTGAATAAGAGATGCTTTCTATTTACGCACATAGGCGTCTCTCGCTGTGAGAAACTGCTAATTAACGACGCTTATATGCGGCTCTCGCTGTGAGGATCTCATTATTTTGACGCATATACGCGGCTCTCGGCGTTAATGAGTTAATGCATTATCAATGGTATCACTTTATCATGAGTAATCCCTGTGCCTGAAAACTATATTTTTCATTCAAGTAGGAACAGTATACATATGATATTTATATAAGCTGAACACTCTAATTGTCATAAGTAATTATGGAAATGTATCCAAAGTTGTAAAATAAGATGGTATCTAAAAAGTATGCAAATTCACATTTATCGGATTACACAACTGCATGTTTACATTTTAAAGCGAAGTTTGATGTAAAAATGTATATTTCATCAGATTATACAGCTTTAATTTCTATATAGTGTAAAGTATGATTGTTTAAAATTAGAACATGATTTCTGAAATATTTATTTCCACAAGTTTTCATTCTCATATGTATACTCTTTAATCGTAACTTCTTAATTTCATTTCCCAAATGTTAATTTTTTTCTCAAGTAAAGAGAAGAAAAATACTTTGCATTATGCCATTAGTTTTGCATATAATTTTATCAAAACGAAAAGATGAACTCACCTATCAGTAGTGTACTTATAACAACCGCTCTCCTCATGGCTCGCCCAACGATAAAACTCGTGTGAATGTGGTTACCGTGAGTCTGTGGCACATGGCGTCACGTGATAGCAAATAACTTTAACCTACATAAACAGTTTGATGTCATAATTTGGAGAATCTTTTGACAAAAACAGTCGCTGTCAGTCCTTCAGACTGTTTAAGGGGATGGGGAAATGCTTTGTTCAAATGGCCCTCCATACTTCATTTTCAAAGAAGTTTGGCAAATTGACGACAACATTCTAATATGTACTTTCTGTTTTTCCAAGTACACTTAAGTACACATACACTTTTGCAAACATTCTATGTGACATTTTTTCCTTACATGGCTTGGGTTGTTCCCATGGCGACAGCTTGATATTAGTTCGCTTCTTTTGTTTATGATGTTCTCTCTCAAGCTGAGTATGGTTTACAAGCTTCTCTTCCATGCACAAATTGCGGTTATCAGAGTCCCTCTTGTATTTGTTAGACTTTCTGACAATATCCCATTTGATTTTGAATTCTGTGTTTTTTCTTTTAAGTTTCCAGATGTATTTTGAGAGTTCTGTTTCCTTTTCATAACGTTGAAGTCGAAATGACTTGGTGTGATTATTATATCTTGTCTTGAAAGGACCACTAACGAGACCTATGTATGATGCAGTAGTAGTGGCTGTTTCTACTGTAGCCTTATATATGACGTCACTCGTTAAGCATTTTCCGTTTCTTGATTCAAGTGGTTTGCTTTGATTGTTTTGCTGTTATGGGATTTAATTACTTGTTGAATGTTGTTCATACAACTGTAGCCGATTTTCAATGTGGATCTGTTGAATAATTTGCGCAGTTTATGTCCACGGGGGAAGTGTTTGTCGATAATCCTGAGAAAAGTTTTGCCAAAATTTGTTTTGACATTCTTGCTGTATGGTGGGTTGTACCAGACAACTTTCCTCGATCTAGTCTTTCGCTTTTTACTTTGGTCATTGCAGTCAGAAATGTAATCTGCATTACAATCGTGTCCTGCTGATTTCAGGGCTGCTGCATAGTATGGCATAGAGTTTTGGAATATTTCTTTGTTTGAAGAGAGCATTGAAATTCTTTTGACTATGGCTTTTGGCATATTTTCGATTATATTTGGTGGGTGTTTGGACCTCGCATTTATAAAGACTGTGTCGGAGTTTGGTTTCCGGTATGGCGGGTGTTTACCTGTCTGTAGGTCTAAGTTAACATCAAGAAAGTTCACAGATGTTAGGTTTGCGTCCACTGTAATTTTTAATCCACAATTTTGAAAAACTTTGATTATATGATTCCTTGTCCTGTCGGTTCTACTCCCTGAGGAGGATTCCAGCAGTGCAAGTCCATCGTCTCTGTATAAGCCGGTGCTGGTGATACTGACTTTCTTGAGTTCTTGAAGAATGTACAGCCCAACGAGTTCACACACTTCAGCTCCGTCATAAGCGCCCACAGTGACGTCAAACTGGTTGTCAGTGCCCCTTTTCACCCAGCTTATGCCTTTATTGTCGTAAAGAAGTGACCGTCTTGAGTGTACGATGACGTCATACTTTGTGTCCTTGATTTCTGTGTACTTTCTTGCCCATGTTAAGCATTTAGAAAAGTAATCAAAGTTTTTCAAAATTGTGGATTAAAAATTACAGTAGACGCAAACCTCACATCTGTGAACTTTCTTGATGTCAACTTAGACCTACAGACAGGTAAACACCAGCCATACTGGAAACCAAACTCCGACACAGTCTATAAAAATGCGAGGTCCAACCACCCAGTAGAAAAGGCCACCAAAATAATTTAACCCGGACATTTTAACTAACAACCAAATTTATGCTTTAAATCAATCTACTATCATAGGGGATGCATCATAAAAAAACCAGACAAAATCAGCCTTGGGCAAACTTTTTTACAGCATGCCAAAGTTTGAGGTTCAAGTCTGAGAAACGACTCAACGACTTTAATGAGTTGTAGGGAAAGTATTATCTTGTTGCTGTTAACAACAATATGGCAGCCTCCATGTCGTCTGCTAGACATGTCTTTTTGGGGTGAACATTGCATAACAGAGCCATGCAGACATTTTTAAAAGCAGGAAAACCATGACACACAGTGAGTATATTACATTTGCCTTGCTTTCAAGATGTAATGGAATAATTTATCATTGTAAATTCTCATAAAATTATAACAGACTTGAGTTGAATGACAGTTGACTCTTATGATATACAGTCACAATCAAATAACTTGTGTTGATTTCAACACATAATCTTTTTATCAATTGCTTACTACTTTTTGTGCCTTTATATACTTTCTGAATACCTGGAATAAGTCATTTTTCATTAAGGAAACGATTTTCTTTTAGGGACTATATTGTGTTGTGTGAAGCAACGATACTATTCACCTAAAAGTTATGTTAATTTCTTATGAACCTCTGTTGGACTTTATAATTATGATAAAAAGGTATAGAATGGCAAGACTTAAATGTTATGATACCTACACATTTAGATGATTAACATATGATTATTTATCCCTTCAGTGCTTGTACTTCCTGTAAATATTCTGTGTAAACTGTACACATTGTCCATAAGTGATAAATTTACCCCATGACCTATTTTATTATTTTATTTACCTAATAGAAAAGAATATATCATAATTTAATATTTAGTGAATAAAACATGTAAATTGATATGTAAATTTGTTTATTGACAATATGTTCTTTTTACAGTTATTTTTACAGGTGATCATCCCCACAAGTTAGCACGCAAAGTGAGTATTTTTGATAATTTGCTCAAGCTTATAGCTGCAATGTTATTGTTAAAATGGATATGTGATACTTATCTGTATTTATTGTTAATTTTTAGCTCATCTATCAATCCTTCATGAATTATTTGTTTTTTAATCTATGTGTAAAATAATATCAGTTGAATGTCCTCAGATGAGTTTGTTTGATATTGAAAAAAAGCTACTCAAAATTCCCACCCAAGGAAAAAGTGTTGCCAATTTTGCCCTACATTTCTGAACTCTTTTGCAAACCTGAAACAATTCAGAAATGTCTTTATCTTCACTAGAGCAAATACGGCTCTTTATTTTTTGGGGCTCTCTGCCTTTAGATATTTAACCCCCTAAATTCTGTCAATCATTAAATTAATTTTGTCTTGGCTAAGTAACAATTAAAAAATGTGTTTGACCCTTTTTCAGGTTTTTATTGCTAATCATTGACTAAAGAAAATCTTCACACTCGTGACAGCCAAGGAAAACTGTGAGCATTTAATACTTTATATCAATAATGTTCTTTTAATCAGATGGGTATGACTTATATATATGACTATTTGCCTTCGGAAAGAAGTAAAATTTTAGTTCAATGTATTTCATTAATGAATTGTGATCTGTTTAAATAATTTTTCATTACATCTAAAGTTTGAGATTTTTTTCAGGTTTGGATTGTTCAGTGTACCTTTGACTGATTTAAGAAAGAAAAAAATCTTTGGACCTGACTACCATGGAAAACAGTGAGCATTGACCATATACTTTAATATAGCAAAAATGTCCTTTGACTTAGTTTTGTAAAAATGATATTGTAACTATCAAAGTGTAATTTTAGTGTACTATCTAATGGTTGAAAGTAAGTAAAAATGTTTTCAAGTAGAATCAAATTATTCTTCCTAATTGCAAATGCACTTATTTATTTACTGCATCTCTTCAAGAAAGTTTGACATTGAGAGATAACGTATTCCAATTTTTTGTATATGGAATTTGCTGTGTTTAATTGATCAATTATTTGGTTTATTACATTGATTTCAGGTTTGGAGTGCCTCATCTGTTGCAAACCTGGCGCTGATGTTAATGTTACACCAAAGGGAATTGAGTCAATTCTGGCTGCATCACAGAAAAGAGGAGATGAAAAATTCAAAACTTTCAGTGTATCACAGGCACAAATTTTCAGAGTTCATGAGGGATGTAGGAAAGCATACACTTCAAGTAAGAATATAACAACATCATGTAGAAAGAGTACAAATGAACCTGAACAAAGCTACAGAATCCTTTGAAAACCTGATGATTCATTTAGTTACAAAACAAACTGCTTGATCTGTGGAGGACATATAGACTTGGATAATATCAAGAAACATCCGGATCGCCAAGGAGTAAGTAGTGTTGAAATTGTTGACAACTCGGAGAAATCAAGCAAACTGCAATCTACACTTCTCGAAGTCTGCTCTAAGCGAACAGATGCACAAGCTTCAAGGGTCCATTCAAGAATTGTATGTGCAGGTGATATTAGAGCTGTGGAGGCTGTTTACCATCGCCCCTGCATGCAACTATTTCTGCTTTGGGATGGAAAGAGCAAAGATAATTCTAGGAATCTGAACACAAGCAATGCTGATCAATGCTGCAGTCAACCCTCAAACAGGAACTCAATACACCATTACCGACCTCAGTCGTATACTTGCTTTATTTCTTCCAGAGGACACTGATCCATACAGTGATAAACATCTCAAGCGCAAACTACAAGATTACTTTGGTGCATATCTAACAATTACTGAGATTGAGGGAAAGAAGAATGTGTTCACTTTCTCAAGGACAGCAGCCTCAATTTTAAATGAAAATTACAGCATTGGCGATGCTGCTGATGAAGAGGAACTCTACAAAGAAGCAAGGCATGTTGGAAAATCATTGAGAAACACATTTATGGAACTGAGGCAAAATGGTGACTGCTATCCATCTCCAGAAGATGTCAACATTGAACAGTTGGAGAGTCAAATACCCAAACTGCTACTGACTTTGATGCGGAGTCTTTTTGGAAAATCAAACTCAAGTGAAATCAATAGGCGAGTGAAACTTCAAGTAGTATCCCTATGTCATATGATCATGCATGCTTGTGCCCAAAACTCTTATCAGTCGCCACTGTTGCTTGCCTCTGGTCTGTTTATTCACCAAACAACGCGATAAAAAGTTCTGCTGAATACGTTGTCTGATCTTGGCATGACAATAACTTATGATCAGGTGTTAGACTTTGAAAGATCTGCTGTGACTAGTGAGTCTGTATTGGACATCCATCCTGGAATTGATACAAGTGATCAAAGGGGGTACTGTCAATGGGTAGCTGACAATTTTGATTACAACGAGGATACAACAAGTGGTCATGATTCTACACATGTAATGGGTATCATTACTGGCCAAACTCCACCATCACAAACTAAAAAAGCTGTAAAGAAAAAGAAGCTACTTGCAAGTGACATTGTACAAGCTGGGGCCTTTAGTAACATACAGCCTTATCTGACTCCCTAAACAAACCACATGTCTAAGCTTAAGTTTTGCACAATATCAGCAATAGAGGTTCCAAAACTTCACGATTTCAAACTTCAAGACACCCTTTGGATGTTGTCTAATTTTCGAAGTCATATTACACTTGGATGGCAAGGGTTCATGGCAGACATTGTAACAGGCAATTTCAATCAATCCCAAATACTGTACCATCCAATGATACCACTGAATCCTCAAACAAGTGAAGCTGTGTATTCAACCATGGTGTTTGTGAATAACCAGAGACAGAAAGTTGGACAGTGTTGCGCCCTACTTACCTTTGACCACCCTCTGTATGGCAAAGCATTCAAGATCAAGACAGAATCCATCGGAATTTTCTCATGTGAAATTACATCTTGGCGGTTTCCATCAGTTGATGTCCTTTCTCGGAGCAGGGTGTAAAAGTATGCAGTTTTCAGGCATGGAGGAGCTATGGTCAACTGTGTATGCAACAAACTCTATTCCTAAGATGTCTGAAGGGAAGTCCTACGGTAAGACAGTGAGGGCTTGTTTGTTGACATGAGCTGCATTGCACATCTTGCTCTTTGACAATCAATCAAATTTGGACAGTGACATACCTGAACACTCCAACAGTACAATAAAATCAGATAATGATGCCCTCCTTCAGGTGGAGAAGATGGTGAAAGATTTGTCAGACAACACTGTCAATGTTGATGAGATTAGTTCTACCGCCCTCTCATGCATCCTTGACACTGTTGAAAAAAAAGAAAAGATGGCACTACAAGAATCACGAACAGCAAGGTTATGGTTTCAGTTCATGGACTTTGTTTCAATCATATGTACATTCATTAGAGCAGAACGAACAGGAAACTGGCTCCTACACCTAAAATCATGTCAAGACATGCTCCCTTGGTTTTCTGCAATGGGACACAATAACTATGCCAAGTACTGCAGGCTCGACATCCAAGATTTCATCAACCCTTGTCCCTGTCTAATGAAACCACTGTCAGATGGTCTATTCACTGTACACAGGAACAAACAGCTTTTCTGGAGTGACACATGGTCCGAAATGACGATAGAGCAGTCTCTGATGAGATCTGGCAAAACGCAAGGTGGACTCATCAACATAACACACAAGGACAGTGCAAGGACAAGATGGCTGCTTTCTGCTCATGTTGTAGCACAGTATACAGAAGAGTTGCGACAGCTAAGCAACATATCCAAATACTGGGCAGATCATCACCGAGAAATCAATCCAGGACGAGTGAGACAGCACTACAAGGACATGATGAAATTCCTTGACTATCTCAAGATGCATAATCTGTTCGAGGTCCGAGAGGTCTCTTTCAAGAAGAGTAGTCAGGTTGTGACTATAGAGGTGATGAAGAAAGCACTTACTCTCACAAATGGAGAAAAGGTCCTCATATCATCAACAGAGCTGTATCAACGACTCCTCTCAATCGCATACTCGTCTGGCCCACCGCCTCCTTCAATCTTCTCGTATGAGCTTGCATCAGTTTCGCCTTCTTTGTTCCATGATGATGGTACCATGAGAAAATCTATAAAATCACAACTTGTCAACTTTATCACAGATTTGTACCCGGAAATTGTCAAGGAAGACATATATCAGCCACAATGAGTGATTATTGATGGATGTGCTCTACTTCAACAACTGACGTGGCCAAAAGTTGGAACTATGGCAGATGTTTGTACATCATATGTCAGTGCTGTGTCCAACAGATGCAACCACGAATGCAAGGTAACAGTTGTATTTGATAGTTATGCAGTCCAGACTACCAAAGACAAGGAACAGATGAGAAGGAAACAGTTCAGGTCGGTAATGCCAGATATTGCTGTATCAACAACAAAACCCATTCCAGGAAATTCGGCAAGCTTTCTCTCAAACAAGAAAAACAAGCAACAAGTCATAAACTTTATTTCCTCCCAGCTCCAGGATTCAGGAATTGACGTACATCATGCTGGTGTTGAAGGTGACGCTGATATTGCGATAGTGAGAAAAGTCGTGGAGCTGGCACAAGAACATGATACAATACATGTCCTCTCTGATGATACAGATGTCTTTGTGGTACTCTTATACCATGTTGATCTGGACAGCACAGTGAACATGAAAACCAGATCTCGGATGTTGTGTATACACACAGCAAAGCAAAAACTGGGGACTCAAATGTGTCAGCTTTTGTCCTTTGTTCATGTAATGTCTGGATGTGACACAACTTCGGCCATTTTTGGCTTTGGGAAAACCAAGCATTTCAAGCATGTCAGTGCTAACATGACGCATGGATTTCATGACAGGTACATCATGTTTGGTGAAGCAGCAGTTCCAAAAGAGGTAATTGGTGAAATTGGTGAGCTGTATATATGCAGGGCTGTACAGTAGCAGGAATGACTTGAAACTTGATGAACTACGTTTCATGAACATCAAATCATCAAGGTATGTCAGCATTGAAAGGATGCCACCTACAAGCAGAGCTGCTTTCTTCCTTTCACAAAGAGTTCATTTACAAGTAAGCACATGGAAGAATCTTGCAACTGTGCTGGACAAATCAGAATTTGGTTTCAAGTGTGAAAATGGACAGGTCATTCCCGCCATGACAGATCGAGCCCCAGCTCCTGCAGATCTGTTGAAGGAGGTCAGATGCTGCTGTAAATCAATGAACAAACCCTGTCGGTCTTGCAGTTGTGTGAAAAGGGGACTCAGATGCAGTATCCACTGCAAATGTAGAGGTACATGTGAAAATGGATCTGTTGGTGATGATGATGACACTGATTAACATGGTATGATTTGCAAGTTGACCTGGAAATATGAGTGATTCCTTTTATCATAAAATGGACCTGTGCTTTATACCCTATTCTCTAGTTTGTTAATGATAAGTTTGTTCAATTGATGATGTTGATATTAGTGATGCAAATATTATAATTACTTATTGAAAACATGAATTATTTTGTAAAATTCCAATATCAACTCATGACGACCTTCTTTCAAGGCCACCATGATATTTTGACAGACTTTAATCAATTTGAAAATGAGATAGTTACAAATTTGAAAGTATTTATACAATTCATAGATATCTATGTATTAGAAACTATATGCTGAATTCATTGGTTTGCATGAAAGCTGTAACATGCCTGGCGTTTTGGTCTCGTGTATGCACTATTTTTGAAGCCTCATAAAAAAATTTCCCAATGTCTGATTTTGTCTGGGTTTTTACCAGAAGCTACCCATAGCATGTTCTAATGAATCCACATCAAATTTGGTTGTTAGTTAAAATGTCTGGGTTTTCTTGCTTTTCTACTGGCCTAATACAGCAAGAATGTCAAAACTAACATTGGCAAAACTTTTATAAGGATTATCGACAAACACTTCCCCCGTTGACATAAACTGCGCAAATTATTCAACAGATCCACATTGAAAATCAGCTACAGTTGTATGAACAACATTCAACAAGTAATTAAAGCCCATAACAGCAAAACAATCAAAGCAAACCACTCGAATCAAGAAACAAAACTATGTAACTGTAGACAAAAAAACAATTTTCCACTGAACGGAAAATGCTTAACGAGTGACGTCATATATAAGGCTACAGTAGAAACAGCCACTACTACTGCATCATACATAGGTCCCGAAAGAATTTGTAAACTCTGTATTGGTAATGACATTTGCGATGAATTCCATTATTTATTTATGTGCTCTCATTTCACAAATGCCAGAGTAAAATATCTTATACCTTATTTCTACAAAAGACCAAATTTTTATAAAATGGAGACATTCTTTAATAGTAAAAGGATAGGTACATTACGAAAACTAGCCCTGTTCTGTAACGTTATCCTAAATGTTTTTTAAAAATGCCGCTAAGAATTATTACCTTAAATACCATCATATTCATCATGTATATCTTTGTTTTATATATTTGCATTACATTTGTTTCATGCCTTCATATGTATATATGTTTTTCGAATACATTATTGTACATCGTATCCTAAAATAAATTGTATTTTTAGCATATATGTGTAATGTATATCCTCATATGCCGCTGCTTGCGGCCTGAGTGTAAATAAAGTTCAGTTCAGTTCAGTTAGTGGTCCTTTCTAGACAAGATATAATAATCACACCAAGTCATTTCGACTTGAACGTTACGAAAAGGAAACAGAACTCTCAAAATAAATCAAATGGGATTTTGTCTGAAAGTCTAACACATACAAGAGGGACTCTGGTAACTGCAATTTGTGCATGGAAGAGAAGCTTACCATACTCAGCTTGAGAGAGAACATCATAAACAAAAGGAGCGAAATACTATCAAGCTGTCGCCATGGGAACAACCCAAGCCATTTAAGGAAAAAGTAAACTCAGTGTGCAAGTGACCACTCATATGCCTGATGATCGCCACACTGTGTGCGTGAAACTTAAAGTTGCAAATGAGGACATAAACGTTTAATTCTATTTATATTTCTGAGATGCCTAGCTGTTAGAACAATCGAAAAAAAAGTACTTTATCAGACAATAAAGGTATAGTTTTTCCCATGACGTAACAATTGAATGACGTTATATCCGCTCTTCCCCGCTGCCCCCTCGTGATCACGCGTCCATGGTAACCTTTCATCTCGGTTCTTTCGATCAACATGGCTTATCCCTATCAATGTCTATCGTATTGGCGATTTTGCCGATAATGTTCTTTTAATGGAGACCAGTTTCGAACCAACTAGTTCTATTTACCGGAAAGAATAATGGAAAGCAAATGTTTGTCGACTGTCGAGTGACCGCATTGTTTCACGTTGGTCACGGCGCCCCGTGTGACTGTGACGTTGGTTCACGTCAACCGTCTCTAGCAGGTTCAATGTGATAAGGTCAACCAAATAATTAAGTAATTCTGGGTGTACAGCCCCAAAAGTCTGCTCATATAAGAGATTAAAGTATCACCTTCAAAGTTTATGACAGCAGCAAAAAAATAGATGTCCGGATTCAGTCCGCCATCACGCTTCCAAAACAAACAATACCCATAATTCTTTGTGGAATGTTAACCATGTGATAAGCCTTATATGGGCAATGTGGCCCGCACTGCATAATCGCACGACACAAGTTTGTAAAAGTAAAGTTTTTTTTAAAAACATGAGGTGTTAATTTGTTTGTTAAAGTTTATAAAGAAAAAAATAAGAAAAAAATATAATTCAAAATTGAATAAATGAAAAAGTTGAAGTGCAAAACTGCAGTAATCAAAGCTTTAACCAACTTAATGTCGTTTTAAACTAGGGGTTGGGTTCCATACTTGGAATAGCCAACAGTTAGCCCTGTTCATGGATTACTAATGTGAGCAGTGTAAATGTATCATCCCAACTTGGGATCGCGTCCCATCTTAAGATTCCAAGTTGGGACGTCCCATCTTGAGATGGGACGGCGGATACTTTAACATGTTCATAATATTCTTATTCTAATGTTGAATTTAGTAATAACATGATAACAGGTATCATTTAGATAAGCACTTTTAGGACATCGAAAGATATTTTGATTTTATGTTTGAATTTCATGACTTATTGGCTATATCTATCTCTCATCGCATACGAGTCTTTCATCATAGCACAATACGATTTCAAAAGTAATTCTTATACAAAATTTTATAAATTATTTCATTACATTCTTAAATATATTGTGACAGCATGTAAGCAAATAAAAAAAAGAAATTATATTCAGTTATACACTCAAAACCCACTCATAGTGAATACCAAGAATGCTAATGCCTTGTAATCAGTTCAATTTCTTACACATAAACCGTTCCGTTAAGCAAGATTTCAATGTACTTATTGTGTTTGATAGTCGAATCTAAGACTTTATGTTTCTTAAACATAATTCACAAACACTAACCTATAAGTGGTGTTCCGTCAATGCTTATAAGATGTCCAGTAAATAAATCCAGTTATGCCTCCACATATTTCCGATCAAACCTGATCTGATCAGTGTCGTGGTGCAAATGGCAAGCATACCTGCTTGGTAGTTCAGAGATGGGTGTGTGTGTGTGGGGGGGGGGGGGGGGGGGGGATGTCCGAAAGAAGGGATTTTGGTAAACATTCGCTTCGGTTATGACACTAATACCTGTGTGTCACCTTCCAATTAGTGACAAGAATGGGTACCAATTGTACATGAGCATGCTTGTAACACTACAAGGGTACACGCCGAGCGTTTGTTGTTTTAGTCAATGATCATCATTCATATTTATCAAGGCATTTGCCCCTATCGGCAATATCACTGATAGGTGGAAGCAGACGTGATCAAACCCTAACCAAAAACAACAACAAATTTTTATTTGTTTATTGTTATTGTATTGTTATTCGATGAAAGTTGTTTTGCCACACTAAATATATTCAAAATATTTTTTTCATAAACAGAACGATTATCATGTCAAGTAACAAAAATGTAATCTAACATCATCCATTGATTATTTATGGGGAAATAGCAGGCTTTTTAATAGATTTTAAAAAAATTTAGAACTTAGTTTCCAAGATTTACAAAAGAAGATTGTGGTTTAAACATATTCTATTCATTTCATAAAAAGAAAATAGATTTGCAAGAAAGATGGAACGAAGCTTATATTAATGCCGCGCCAATAAAAATTATATTTTGAAACCATCAAACATACAACACAAAGTCAAACAAATACGATGTACAGCTGCAGCACAATGCGTTAAGATATTCAACATTGCAAAGGCAATTTCTTCATGCTAATTTAGAAATACAATATTTCAACTAATTTCTTATCGATACTGCAAGAAGATTATAAACAGAGTTTGTTGACTTTGAGTTCATTAATAAACTTTGTTTACCTTCACAAGATTTTTTGACACAAACCAGGGTACAGATCTAGAGTTGAGAAAAATTATTTGTTTCTACTTAGCCCGAGATAACATATGATTTTGATCAGTATGAAAAGGTTTTTTTTATATGTACAAGCGTCTATCTAGGCTTGTTAGAAGCGTTGAATTGAGAGAATTCTTGTGTGGTGTTACTGCTAATAAGTTAATCAACTGATCTGTACATAAGACAAATAAGATGAGTAGGTGAGAGGGAAGAATTACATTTCAGTGTAATATTGTTGTTTTACAGATGAAAGTTTACTTAACTAATCGTTTTGTTATCTTTAAATATGCTACTTAACATGGCCCCTCGAAAAAAGACATTAGGTTTGTAAATACACATCAACGAAGTTTTATTGATATACTAACAATTATCGAGTTATTTTGTGCTGACATACATGTACTAATGTAATATCTTCAGAAGACTAAAATGATTCATATGGTTATTGCTTAAACAAAAAGCAAAAAGCAATTGCTTAATACAAAAAGGAAAAAGGATTAGCAAACAGGCAGCAAATGCCTATATAAATTCTTTTGCTGAAACAAACATAAAACGATTTAGATATCAAGTACATTGGTAGAATTATACATTTGCAATTATTCTTACTAGCCTCAAATTTATATTAAGCTTTGTCTACCTTACATTTTGTACAAATTTTAGGAAAGAGCTTTAAAATTCGGTTGGTATCATTTATGAAATAATAAACAGATATTATTAGGAATTCGTTAACACTCTGTGACAAAGATTTGTCGCCGTTAAGATAGATTTTAGTATATTGATATGAGTTACTAGGGAATATTCCAACCCGAAGTTGGCACTAGTTGAAAATATCTAAAATGTTGGGGAACCAGACTTCGATAATAGGAACTTTTAATTTTTTTTTACATTTGATACAATCAACCAAGTCGCCAAGTAGATAAACAAGATAATAATTTGTTAAAACAACATGGGTTTATGGTGTGTCCATATGTTGTTTTAGCCTAACACTACCTACGGTGGGCAAATTGGTGCCCAAACATTCGTCCTCTATCACGCCAAGCTGTCACATTAACATATTCAGTCTATTCAGTGCTGGATTGTAACGATTGAGAGTACCTTAATTTCTGCTTATAGAAGATTTTTGCATGGATTATTCATTTCTCTGTATCAGGTACGTTTTTTAAATATATATATTTTAAAAAAGCAATTTATCACTAGTATTGTAAAACTTGGATCTGTATTAGAATAACTTCATATCTTTGATTGTTAATAGTTTATACCACCTTTTTGTAAAGAAACTAAGATACAAAGATGTCTCTGTGAAATGTGGAGCCGTTTGGTTTCTCTCTGTTTACAACTGTTCGATCTACGCATGTATTGGCCGTTTGAAAAATGCTGAAAACTATTATCTAAATATAAATATATATATTGATCTGATTTTGTTATGACGCTTAACAAATGTTGGTACATACTCGATAACAGATGAAACCGAGTGAAAAAGTGAAGTAAATGAACATCAAATCAAATTTTCTTCGTAGGTGTGAAAAGAATATAACAAAATTATCTAAAAACATGTTTTACTGACACAATTCATTATAAAATATGAATATTATTAACATGTTTTAGTATCCCCCGTCCCATCTCAAGATGGGACGTCCCAACTTGGAATCCCAAGTTGGGACGCGTCCCATCTTAAGATGGGGCGGATCCGCAGTTGGGATGATACATAAACACTATATTTTATTTCGAGATTATTAAAATCAGAGTGGTCCCCGTATAGATTGTTTTAGCATCTTAGAAAAGAAATAAAGTTCGCTCTACCCCAATGTGTTTTGTAATAAAGTATAGTTTTTCCCTGAACTACCGTCCTCGTGCTTTAACTATAATAGTTCAGGGCAAAACTATACTTTATTACAAAACACATTGGGGTAGAGCGAACTTTATTTCTTAAATATAATATGCTCTACACACTTTGTATTGAGCTCTCTCATACTGTGAACTGGCAACAATACACATATATATATATATATTATATGTGTATATATGTATCATCCCAACTTGGGATCGCGTCCCATCTTAAGATGGGACGCGTCCCAACTTGGAATTCCAAGTTGGGACGTCCCATCTTGAGATGGGACAGCGAATACTTTAACATGTTCATAATATTCTTATTCTAATGTTGAATTTAGTAATAAAATGATAACATGTATCATTTAGATAAGCGCTTTAAGGCCCTCGAAAGATATTTTGATTTTATGTTGATTTTCATGACGTATTGGCTATATCTATCTCTCATCGCATACGAGTCTTTCATCATGGTACAATAGGATAGCAAAAGTAATTCTTATACAAAATTTTATAAATTATTTCATTATATTCTTAAATTTCTATAATTGTGACAGCATGTTAAGCACACAAAAAATATATATACACTCAAAACCTACTCTTAGTGAATACCAAGAATGCTAATGCCTTCTAATCAGTTCAAATTCTTACACATAAGCATGATTTCAATGTACTCATTGTGTTTGATAGTCGATTGTAAGACTTTGTTTCTTAAACATAATTCATAAACACTAACCTATAAGTGGTGTTCCGTCAATGCTTAAAAGATGTCCAGTAAATAAATCCAGTTATGCCTCCTCCTATTTCCGATCGAACCTGATCTGATCAGTGTCGTGGTGCAAATGGCAAACATACCTGCTTGGTAGTTCAGAGAAGGGTGGGTGGAGGGGGGAGAGGGGGTCAGAAAGAAGGTATTTTGGTAAACATCCGGTTCGGTTATGACACTAATACCTGTGTGTCACCTTCCAATTAGTGACAAGAATGGGTACCAATTGTACATGAGCATGCTTGTAACACTACAAAGGTACACGCCAAGCGTTTGTTGTTTTAGTCAATGATTATCATTCTTATTTATCAAGGCATTGCCCCCTATCCGCAATATCACTGATAGGAAGCAGACGTGATCGAATGTTTATGTTTATTGTTATTGTATTGTTATTCGATGAAAGATTTTTGGCCAAACTGAATATATTCAAAAACAGAACGATTATCATGTAAAGTAATCAAAATGAAATCTAACATCATTAGAAATACAATATTTCAATTCATTTCTTATCAATACTACAAGAAGGTTATAAACGGAGTTTGTTGACTTTGAGTTCATTAATAAACTTTGTTGACCTTCACAAGATTTTTTGACACAAACCAGGGTACAGAGTTGAGTAAAATTATTTTTTTCTACTTAACCCGAGGTAACATATGATTTCGATCAGTATGAAAAGGTTGTTTTTATATGTACAAGCGTCTATCTAGGCTTGTTAGAAGCGTTGAATTGAGAGAATTGTTGTGTGTTGTTACTGCTAATAAGTTAATCAACTGATCAACTAAGTCAAATAAGATGAGTAGGTGAGAGGGAAGAATTACATTTCAGTGTAATATTGTTGTTTTACAGCTGAAAGTTTACTTAACTAATCGTTTTGTTATCTTAGATATGCTGCTTAACATGTCCCCCCGAAAAAAGGCATTTTGTTTCTAAATACACATCAACGAAGTTTTATTGATATACTAACATTTATCGAGTTATTTTGTGCTGACATACATGTTCTTATGTGTTATCTTCAGAGGACTAAATGATTCATATTGTTATTGCTTATACAAATTTGATATAGAAACTGTCATTTCTTATACAAATTTTATATAAAAACTGTCATTCTTATTGTAAAATATTATCATATTTCATTGTATGAGAATATGCAATACATGTATGTGTAATCATATGATGGTTAGTAAGTATAATACTATTATTTAAACAGTATTTTACTTCCATAAAACATGTGTTACACAAAATTCAGAATATATATACCAAAAAAAAAATGAAATGATTAAGATATCAAGTACATTGATGGAAATATACATTTGCAATTATTCTTACTAAACTCAAATTTATATTAAGCTTTGTCTACCTTACATTTGGTACAAATTTTAGGAAAGAGCTTTAAAAATCGTTTGGTATCATTTATGAAATGATAAACAGATATTATTAGGAATTCGTCAACACTCTGTGACAAAGATTTGTCGCCGTTAAGATAGATTTTAGTATATTGATATGATTTACTAGGGAATATTCAAGCCCTAAGTTGGCACTAGTAGAAAATATCTAAAATGTTGGGGAACCAGACTTTGATAATAGGAACTTTTAATTTTTTTACATTTGATACAATCAACCAAGTCGCCAAGTAGATAAACAAGATAATAATTTGTTAAAACAACATGGGCTTATGGTGTCTCCATATGTTGTTTTAGCCTAACAAAACCTACGGTGGGCAAATTGGTGCCCAATCATTCGTCCTCTGTCATACCAAGCTGTCACATTAGCACATTCAGTGTATTCAGTGCTGGATTCTAACGATGGAGAGTACCTTAATTTCTTCTTATAGAAGGCTTTTGCATGGATTATTCATTTCTTTGTATCCGGTACGTTTTTAAATATATATTTTTAAAAAAGCAATTTATCACTAGTGTTGTAAAACTTGGATCTGTATTAGAATAACTTCATATCTTTGTTTGTTAAAAGTTTATACCACCTTTTTGTAAAGAAACTAAGAAACAACTAAAAAACTATTATCTAAATATAAATCTATATATTGATCTGATTTTGTAATGTCGCTTAAGAAATATTATTCAATCAGTTATCAAATGGGACTTTGAATAATTGTTCGAGTAGTGTTAAATCGTTCGTACTCGATAACAGATGAAACCGAGTCAGAAAGTAAAGTAAATGAACATCAAATCAAATTTTCTTCGTAGATATGAAAAGAATAGAACAAAATTATCTAAAAACATGTTTTACTGACACAATTCATTATAAAATATGAATATTATTAACATGTTTTAGTATCCCCCGACCCATCTTAAGATGGGACGTCCCAACTTGGAATCCCAAGTTGGGACGCGTCCCATCTTAAGATCGGGCGGATCCGCAGTTGGGATGATACATATATATATATATATATATATATATATATATATATATATATATATATATATATATATATATATACATATATATATATATATCCATAAAAAGGCAAATTGATTTCTCACGTGAAGGAAGATTACCTATAAGAAAGAGTAAACATCGGATGGTTCTGACTGGATCAATCAATACGAAATATTGCCCAAGCCGTGTAAAACAATATTTCCCTCACCCAAACAAAATATAGAACAAGAGAACACTAAGACTTGTCATCAACATGAACCTTCTAAACCAATAAATGGCTATATGTTGCTGTATTCTGATTAAAAGACGCAGAATCGTTAAATTTTCATTTAATAATGCGCATTGACTACAAGTTGTAAGGGCCAAGTGATTATTAAGGAGGTGAAAATGAGAACAAAATACGTGCAGTCGCCTATTGTCAATGCAATGCATTTATACCATTGAGTCTTGTACCAAATGACAACTTTTAAGCACTTTTAAATATTGAAAAATTAGTCATGATGACTACATGTATGTATATATAGAAACCAAATAATTTAGGACACTTGTATGCCACACGAACCTCCTATTTTTTGCTCTAGAATACGCCATCTGGTAGGAACATGTAAAAACAATACTTATCTTATCAGTGGTCAGTCTTAAGTACAATGAGGGCACCTTTCTACGGAGTGTTTATTATGATTAAGGACTGGTAACCCAAGGTCCCTACTCTTGGATTTGACACTGACACTGTCTTTATTCTTAGAAAACTTAAGAAAGTTACAATACACCATTTATACTTTACGCGTATGAACGTGATTAGCTCTGCTTATAATGGTTCAAGACATAAATCTATTGTGAAAATGTTTTTAAACATTAGATGATGATTTTTTTTATACTGGAAGTGAAAGCCAGTATTGAACGATTGATGATGTGTGTTAATTAGATGTTTGTGTTGATAATAGTCGCTAATTTGCTCTCAATTGACCTTATTTAGCTGATTATTTTCATCGATATGAAGAACTTTAAATTATCAAGTAACACTTACTCCTATTATATCATGACTCAAGTCAAAAGTCTGCATTTTATTTTCTTAACATTGTGTTTATGATGTCTTCCCTTAATACAAATGGATTGCTTTGCCCACCTACTATTGTACTTCCATTGTTCATGGAAACATTATCTATCAAACTTCGGTTTTTCGATACAGATAAGGCATGCTTGAAAAAAAGGACTTTATTTGACTTACGTATACTAAAGTTGATCTCAATGAAATGACTCATTTGACTTCTTACTGAATCAAACCGCACATTGTCTGATGAAATTAATTTGATTGCAAAATATAAGTTTATCAAGCTAGTGTGTATGATTGTCAATGCGTTGAGACCATATCACGGAATATTTGTTTTTAGAACAATAATAAAACCATTTATTCTGATGGTAGCTCGTCTATTAAATTTGGAAATAAATTTTAAAACTTTACATTCGAATATACATGTTTGTGTTGGTGGGGCATTTGGCGCAGTAAAAATAAAGCAAATAGAGCAGTAGATATCTCGAATCATGAAACCAAGACATCTGCCAGCGATAAAGTCGTCAAATACTTTATGATAGATATTGAGTCCTTTATCCATCTATTAAGGTGCCATTTCTGCACTGCGCATTTTAGGTCCTACCTTGTGTGCTTTAACATATTATTGTTCAAAACTGAAACTTCGGCTCAATGTATTCCTTCAAAAGATCAAATCTTCAATATCCTAAAATCATTTTTTAAAGGTTTCCATAACTGTCTATCGTAGTAATAAATTTGGTGACCAAATACTCCATAAACGACGACTAACATTTTCGAAGAGGAAAGTCACATTCGATCATGGATAATACCCTTCCAACGTCACAGCTCTAGACAAAACTACCTTATTACAATAGCTATGCTTCACTAACCATACTAGCAACCAATCCTATACCAAAGTAAACTATCCTATTCAACTATACACTAGGCTACTTAACACTTTTCTACCATACCCTTCCAAACAAACACTAATTCCTATCCTACTACGTATACTGCATTGCTAATCTTACCCAATAGTTAATCAAACAACGCCAGCTTGCATTACACTACCCTTCCCCACTCTTTTACCTACCTAACCCCACATTACACTACCCTTCCCCACTCTTTTACCAACCTAACCCCACATTATACTACCCTTCACCACTCTTTTACCTACCTAACCCCACATTACACTACCCTTCCCCACTCTTTTACCTACCTAACCCCACATTATACTACCCTTCCCCACTCTTTAACCTACCTACCCCAACATTATACTACCCTTTCCCACACTTTTACCTACCTAACCCCACATTACACTACCCTTCCCCACTCTTTTACCAACCTAACCCCACATTATACTACCCTTCCCCACTCTTTAACCTACCTACCCCAACATTATACTACCCTTTCCCACACTTTTACCTACCTAACCCCACATTATACTACCCTTCCCCACTCTTTAACCTACCTACCCCAACATTATACTACCCTTTCCCACACTTTTACCTACCTAACCCCACATTATACTACCCTTCCCCACTCTTTTACCTACCTAACCCCACATTACACTATCCTTCCCCACTCTTTTACCTACCTAACCCCACATTACACTACCCTTCACCACTCTTTTACCTACCTAACCCCACATTATACTACCCTAACGGATTTTAAGAGTTTTTCACTTATATCGCGGTTGCTAGAACTAACGCAGGGAGAGAGCCCGCAACAGCATTGAGGCTATCCATTACGTTGAAACTTGAGAGCACCGACAGGGACTAGCGAACCGTGACTGGTACTGCACTTAAATTCAGTGTAGCATTACACCCAAACCTTAACAATCCCTATTGCAAAGTTGCCGAGCTCATAGAGAAATAAAAAGGGATTAGAACGACTAAATTTGGGTCTGGCTTGTCCCTAACGACCTGTCCAGCTTAAGTCACACTGCCAGGAGAATGTAAGCTGTGCCTGGCATAGCTTTTTGAGACTCTGGAGCACGCAAACTACCACACTACGATAAGGTATTTACAAAAAAAGATACTAAACAAGATTACTTACTACGGTGGCATATTAGTACGGTGGCATATTAGGGCCATCTGGGTTTTTTTATTTTATCTTGAAAATTCAAGATAAAAGTTGAAATTTCAACATGTCTATTATGAAATTTCAAGATAATTATCTTGAAATTTCAAGATAATAAGTTGAAATTTCAAGATAATAAGTTGAAATTTCAAGATAACAAAGTTGAAATTTCAAGATATGTAAGTTGAAATTTCAACTTTGTTTTTCTTGAAATTTCAAGATACTTAAGTTGAAATTTCAAGATACGTAGATAGAAATTCATGCTCTTTTTTTTATTCATCGAGTTGAAATTTCAAGATAATACTTAGATAAAAGAATTCTACTACAATCAAGACATTTGTACGGTGGCATATTAGGGCCATCTGTTTTTTATTTTTATCTTGAAATTTCAAGAAAAAAGTTGAAATTTCAACATGTCCATCTTGAAATTTCAAGATATTAAGTTGAAATTTCAAGATATTAAGTTGAAATTTCAAGATATTAAGTTGAAATTTCAAGATATTAAGTTGAAATTTCAAGTTAATAAGTTGAAATTTCAAGATACTTATGTTGAAATTTCAAGATAAATAAGCTGAAATTTCAACATAGCATCTTGAAATTTCAAGATAATGATATGTATATAAGGATTTGATCTGTCAAAGTCAGCATTACTTGTGAGGAGGTCTCCTTGATTAGACGTCCATACATATAAACAAAGTCTTATTGTAGATATATATTACAAATAAACATACAAACTTAATCAGTAATTATGTGTGTATGTATGCATGTGTGTGTATGTATTTGTATGCATGTAAATGTATATGGATGTGGGAATGATGTATTTATGTACTTTCTTATGTATAAATCATGTTGGAATTAACGTTTTTAGTATCTTATGTATGCAAGAATGATATATATAGAATTTTGGGAGGTTGTGTGTATTCAATTGATACCTTACATTATGATGATCAAACACAGACCACAATTATATCATCGGAATTTATTAGTGATATGTATGTTCTATATTAAAACGTGTAGGTGTATGTATACATAAGAAACAGTCATAAACATTCTTACAAAGAATGCGGGTAACCTCATAATCAAACATGCGCGGTCTTGTCAATATATGTCATACATAGTAACAAACATATACGAAGCGTTATAAGTAAAGATTCACATACACATATAAATTAAAATATTTAATACATATCACGAATACTTTCCCGATGATGTTATTGTGGTCTGTGTTTAATCATCCAATAGAAAAGATATTAAAAAAATACACACAACCTCCCCGAAACCTACCATTTATACATACATACAATATGAGTACATTAATTCCAACATAATCTACTACTACAACAATATATACTAGTACCAATATAGATAATCTCATTTCCACATCCATATACATTTACAGCAATCATACAGACACACATATAAACACAAACACATACATAGACAGTACATATCTACATACACACATACATAAACACATACATACACACATACTTATATACATACATACACACATTGTACATATTATGTCATTTACATACGTAAAGTCTTGTACTTTTTATGAATATGTTTGTGTCAATTTTTCCTGAAATGAAATTTTTGTCTGAAATGAACATTAAGGCCTATATTTCATGTTTCAAATGTATTTGGATAAGTTTATTATCAACTGGTTAAGTTTGTATGTGTATTTATATTATATATCTACATGGATTATTTGTTTATTTGTATGGACGTCTAATCAAGGAGACTTCTCACCCAAGTAATGCTGACTTTCACAGAGCAAATCCTTATATATATCATTATCTTGAAAATTCAAGATGCTAAGTCGAAATTTCAACTTATCTTATCTTGAAATTTCAACTTAAGTAACTTGAAATTTCAAGTAAAGATCTTGAAATTTCAATTTTTTTTCTTGAATTTTCAAGATAAAATTAAAAAAACAGATGGCCCTAATATGCCACCGTAATAAACCGCGTGTTCCTGTATATTTAATATCAAATATCAAGAATAAAATAAATGTATACGGCCCATGGTTTCCAAACGTGCGCACAATAAAAACACACTTGGTCTTTATGTCGGAAAACAACCATTCATTTGAAATTCTAGCAATGTTCTAGATCGGTTTATTGACTGTTACGTTAAGCATGTGATGCATCATATTACAAAGATTTAAATTCAAACTTTATATGTTATGTCGCGTTAGCTTGATTATGCTGTGTTATCGATGCCAGTGCACGATTTTCACAATATTTCTGCAATATTTTAATGTTATTAACGCATTGTTGTTTTGAATAAAGTTATGAGGTGAGCGCAATTTATATTTTGATGATTTTGGTGTGGCATATTGTCCTTTTCGGTTTCAAACCATCACTAGCCCTAGCGTCGTGTAATTGAATGTTAATGTCTGCCTTCATAAACTGTCGTGGTTTCGCCGTGATTGACCGCGTTATACATATTTGCATACGCCTCTTAAATTTGAATTTAATATAATTGTGCAATTTTTGTAGGTTGTTTTTTTTAAAATAGCAAAACAAACATCAATTCATAAAACTATTGCTCTCCCAAATCGATAAGGGTAATGAAAAACGGCAAGCTGAATGGGTGGTAAATGCAGCGTTTATCAATCAAGTAAGAGATAGTTACTTTCGCTTTTTCATTCATATAACATCAATTAGTTTTGGAGACAATTATAGTTATAAATTGACATACGCTTTGCTATCATCAATAATGCAACTTAAGACGAAAGGTGAAACGGTCTCTGGAACGGGATTTTCAAACAACTAGCGTAATCAATATCAGTTCATATGATGACGTTAAGAAAGTTGGTGACATGGTATTAGAACTTCGTGGTAGAATTGGATGTTTTGTTATGTAGATATATTGAGAATAAGTTAGAATAGGCGTTTATTGAGAAACATTCAGTATGTTTAGACAAAAATTTTAACAGAGATATATTATTTGAAAGTAGCAAATATGGAGAGAAACGAATCAATAGAGCAAAGGACATTAAGTGCAGTACAACGCGTGACATTGGGTTATTGAATAGGTGAAACACGAATATGGAATGAGTTTCGGGTAAGGGTAGACGTATGGAACGCATTTTGACAAGATTATTCATTGGATCATTTGGCTTAAGTCATTTCAGATGTCCAATACTACGAGACAATTAGAATTGAAGAGAAAAGCAAACAGTGTCGTGAAACTATGAATAACTGGACAGTTGTCCGAAGTTGGATAAACCAATAGTGAGTAATTAGTGACGTCATAAGGGTTATAGTGCAGAGATATACGGGTCAAAGGGCGTAGGTAGAGGTCATAGGTTAAAATTGTTGTGCGACTGCTGTCATAAGAGGAAATACCGAATATAATTGGTCAAGGGTAAAACACAACATGAAGATGATTAATGGCTAGAGGGGTTAAAAAGTTTATGCACGATTAGTTTCGGGGAACTGAAGCTGGAGCTGAAGCTAAAGTTGGGACAAGATAACTTGGACAGGCACCAGAAGAGCCATCGGCACCAGTGCAAGAGAAGTCCGGGGCATATAGGCAGTGGATGGAAGGCTAGGATAAAGTTTGGGTAATGTATAGGAAAGTAGACTAATTATAGGGGTGTTAGGATAGGGAGCTAGTTTAAGAATGAGAACTGTCGGTTGATGTAAGATGCTTTGATTGTTTTTGTAATAAAACCATGAAAAACCTTCTCTTGTATTTATTAAGAAAGTGTACCTCTCGCTAGCTCATAAGCGAGTCCCCAACCAAACCACGTATTGTGACAGTATAATTGACTGGAATATTTAAAGAAATAAAACTAAAGATAGTTCAATACTTTAACAGCTTTTAATAACATTGTCTCACTACAAGAAAACAACATTCAACATTCGTTGAACTAAAAGAGAAATAAACAGACGTAGTCCAATAGCACCAGTTTACGCAACTGAACCTTGACATTTATTGATAAGCAGACGCATTTATGGTAGCTTGCTCTATATTTTGCACACATTAATCCAAAGAATATCCAACCCAAAGATAAAACATCTCTGAACCTAAAGGTGTCTGAATCGTTAAAAATGATGAAAGTAAATGTTTGTCCTATGACAAAAGAACAGGTTAAAACTATGAAATAACATCAATCAGTAAAAATTTCAACTTTGGTATCACCTCCAAATTAAAACAACTGAAAAAAACTTGTTTTACGAGTGAACAATGATTACAAACTGATCAATCATAATGATTAACCTATTGGATACAGAAATGGTATAACCTCAAATAAACATGGCTTCTGTCAAAAAAATGTTAAGCCTTGAACTAAAAAATCTTAAAACAAATGAAGATGATCTGGTTGCAAAAATAGTATGTGTACTTTCTGAACAACGAAAGTTTCATCACACATAATCCATCAACCACACACCGCTGTCAAGAGTCAAATTGAACTCTGTACGGAAGTCCATGTAGTTGTCATACTGATGTGGAAGCTCTAGGACTTGGCCACACGTGTGGGCCACAGGTCTTCTTGCCAAACCTGAGATTGAAGAAAACCGAACAAAGATTGGTTTGACCACTCCGGTGACATCTGGAAGACACATGTCTGCACCAGTGCAGAACCTAAGGAAACGTCTCAGAGAGGCCTTTTCAAGTTCTCGAACATACTTTCTGAGGAAATCTGCCGTAACTGTTTGGTGTTTAGACATATCATCCGGAAAAGACAACATCCTTACCACCTTTCGAGGATTTGGCTGGATCGATTCATACATGTCGTCGAGGGATGTGTCACCTAGGTTGAATTTTAACAATGTGAGTTGCTCATACCAAGCTCCTTTGACATACATCGGTTGCTGAATCAGCTCCTTGTGTGCAATTTCACCAATCAATCTTTTGATATTGTCCCTGGTTGGCAGTACTCGGCATTCATGGACACTTAGGACATCTACCAATTCTTCCTCATCAAATCTTCCATCAAGAGCTGACTTGAGTGTTTCCGATTCTGAAATCGGCAAAGATGAAAGATACTCCGGAATGATAGATTCCTTAGATGTCGCAAATGTGTCCATTCGGAAAAATACAACAGGACATGAAGGACTTTGCGAGGGAGATTGGGAAATATTTCTGATATTTCCAGCCAAGGTAGAGCACACGCACGATTGCCTGCCACTCCTCATAATCATAATCATGACGTATAAATGGTACCTTGCAAATATTGCCTAGGCAGCACTGTTCAAAGAATGAATCCCAGAACTCTACCAAAGCATCACGCATAACCCCTCCATTATCTTCTGCAACCTCCATATCGCCGTTTGGGAGGATCATCTGGAAATTGAAAACATCTTTGTCAAAATCATAGGTGTGCTTTTTAAAATCTGCTTTCAATTCACCAAAGACATGACCTCTATGAAGGCGAATTGTATGTTGTCTGACCTCTGGTTGATGTTGCTCAAAATTTGCAAGGAAATCATCTAAGATGTCGAAAGAATCTTGAGTGTCATCAATATGAGCATTGAGGGGAAGTATATTCGGAAGTTCATCATCAGATGATGAGGAGCTGTTGCCACCTTTAGCACCGTGATTCTCAGTTTCGTAATGAAAGACAGAATGATCTTGTGTTTGTCTTAATTGAACTGGAAAGATGGTTGTTATAGACAGGGGATCATTAGGTTGAGTTGTTGAATCAGATGGAGCACTGGGTTGAGTTGCTGAAGCAGATGGAGCACTGGGTTGAGTTGCTGAAGCAGATGGAGCACTGGGTTGAGTTGCTGAAGCAGACTGAGAGCTTGGTTGAGTTGCTGAAGCAGACTGAGAGCTTGGTTGAGTTGCTGAAGCAGATGGAGCACTGGGTTGAGTTGCTGAAGCAGACTGAGAGCTTGGTTGAGTTGCTGAAGCAGATGGAGCACTGGGTTGAATTGCTGAAGCAGATGGAGCGATGGAATGAGTTGCTGAAGCAGATGGAGCGATGGACTGAGTTGCCGAAGCAGATGGAGCGATTGATTGAGTTATCGGCAAAACTGCTGAAGGAATGGGCTGGTTTGTGGAAGCAGATGAAACAGCGGCACCAGATGTTTGAGAAAAAGTGTCCTTTTCAATAACTTTTGGTTTCATAGCAAGATAAAAGCGGAGATTGCTGAGCCCTGTTAATTCCGATAACTGCTTTACAGTTATGGTCTCCTCCAGAGTAACAAATTGATAGTCCATCAAATCAAGATAATAATCTGCTTCAAGACCGAACTTTACAGATTGACCACCAGGGAAAAACAAAGATTTTGCTTGACACAGCAAATCCGACTTTGTTGCCTGTTTTGGAACTGGAACATTGCGTGTCCCCCCTCCAGACTTTGTTCTCACTTGAAAATATGAGCCTCGCTTTGGATCATATTTCATAAGGCCAATGCCAACCTTTTTTGTTGACTTCACTGCATTTTGGCTTTGTGGACTTGTTTCTGTCTCCTCAGGAGACGATGATGGCCGGTTCAGTTTTATCCGCAGCCGTTCGAATAGGCCGTGTTTCCGTTTTGAAACTCGCTTCATAGTTGCCGGTTCAACCTTAAATAAAATTCATAAAGATTATACCAAATTATATTAATTTCAAAGGTTGAACAACATTCAAAAGAATATACAGGTCATGAGCGACCACTAAGCTAAAAGAAGAATATTTAGTTTATTATTACTGAAGTGCTCTAAAGAATGTAACGGTATTAATAAACTTGGATATTTTGCAAACTTGAAATACATACTCTCGATTTTTAGGTTTAAGTGAAGTGAAAGTAATATCAATTGGACCAAAAAAAGAAGAGAATGAAAGTGCTAAAGGAAAGATCACAACTTACGGACGCAGAGTACGGTGGCATATTAGGGCCATCTGGTTTTTTTATTTTATCTTGAAAATTCAAGAAAAAAATTGAAATTTCAAGATCTTTACTTGAAATTTCAAGTTACTTAAGTTGAAATTTCAAGATAATAAGTTGAAATTTCAAGATACTTATGTTGAAATTTCAAGATAAGATAAGTTGAAATTTCGACTTAGCATCTTGAATTTTCAAGATAATGATATATATAAGGATTTGCTCTGTGAAAGTCAGCATTACTTGGGTGAGAAGTCTCCTTGATTAGACGTCCATACAAATAAACAAATAATCCATGTAGATATATAATATGGATACACATACAAACTTAACCAGTTGATAATAAACTTATCCAAATACATTTGAAACATGAAATATAGGCCTTAATGTTCATTTCAGACAACAATTTCATTTCAGGAAAAATTGACACAAACATATTCATAAAAAGTACAGGACTTTACGTATGTAAATGACATAATATGTACAATGTGTGTATATAAGTATATATATATAAGTATGTGTGTATGTATGTGTTTATGTATGTGTGTATGTAGATATGTACTGTCTAGTTATGTGTTTGTGTGTGTTTATATGTGTGTCTGTATGATTGCTGTAAATGTATATGGATGTGGAAATGAGATTATCTATATTGGTACTAGTATATATTGTTGTAATAGTAGATTATGTTGGAATTAATGTACTCATATTGTATGTATGTATAAATGGTAGGTTTCGGGGAGGTTGTGTGTATTTTTTTATAACTTTTCTATTGGATGATTAAACACAAACCACAATAACATCATCGGGAAAGTATTCGTGATATGTATTAAATATATTAATTTATATGTGTATGTGAATCTTTACTTATAACGCTTCGTATATGTTTGTTCCTATGTATGACATATATAATGACAAGACCGCGCATGTTTGATTATGAGGTTACCCGCATTCTTTGTAAGAATGTTTATGACTGTTTCTTATGTATACATACACCTACACGTTTTAATATAGAACATACATATCACTAATAAATTCCGATGATATAATTGTGGTCTGTGTTTAATCATCATAATGTAAGGTATCAACTGAATACACACAACCTCCCAAAATTCTATATATATCATTCTTGCATACATAAGATACTAAAAACGTTAATTCCAACATGATTTATACATAAGAAAGTACATAAATACATCATTCCCACATCCATATACATTTACATGCATACAAATACATACACACATATGCATACATACACACATTATTACTGATTAAGTTTGTATGTTTATTTGTAATATATATCTACAATAAGACTTTGTTTATATGTAGGGACGTCTAATCAAGGAGACCTCCTCACAAGTAATGCTGACTTTGACAGATCAAATCCTTATATACATATCATTATCTTGAAATTTCAAGATGCTATGTTGAAATTTCAGCTTATTTATCTTGAAATTTCAACATAAGTATCTTGAAATTTCAACTTATTATCTTGTAAATTTCAACTTATTATCTTGAAATTTCAACTTAATATCTTGAAATTTCAAGATGGACATGTTGAAATTTCAACTTTTTTCTTGAAATTTCAAGATAAAAATAAAAAAACAGATGGCCCTAATAGTATCTACATATAAACAAATTCTTATTGTAGATACATGATTATTACAAATTAACATACAAACTTAATCAGTTGACAATAAACTTATCCAAATACAAATATAACATGAAATATATGTAATCCTTGAAATGTTTATTTTAGACATACTTAACAACATTTTGACTTAAACATAACGACAATACGTACAAGATATCACATACGTTCATGATATTAAAATGGACAATGTATGTAGATATGAAGTGTGTATGTAGACATGTACAATGTACTAGGATGTGTTTGTACATGTATATGTGTGTGTATGTATATTTATGAATGAAGATATATATGGATGTGGGAGTAATGTATTTATGTTATTACCTATAGGTTAATCACTACGGTGGCATATTAGTGCCATCTGTTTTTATATTTTCATCTTGAAATTTCAAGAAAAAAGTAACGCAGATCCGTGTATCGCTGAGTGAAACCGGTATGGGGGAGGGTTCCACATGGTGTGGGGTGGTATCACTGCCCGTAACATAACTGAGCTAGTCATTATTCATGGCAACCCCAATGCAGTCAGATATCGTGATGAAGTGCTTGCACCTGTTGTCGCCCCGTTTCTGCAACGTCACTGCATCATTCTACAGCAGGACAACGCCCGACCCCACGCAGCTCGTGTTGTTCAACAGTAACTGCAGCAACAACAAGTGGATTTTCTTCCCAAGCCCTCAAATTCGCCCATTGAGCACGGATGGGACGAAATGAAACGTCAGCTACGCCGGCTTCCCCATGCACCGTCAACGCTTGTGGAACTCCAAAGACAGCTTATCAGAATAGGGAACAACATCGCACAACACTTCCATGCCAACCTGTTCGCTTCCATGAGGCGTAGATGCACAGCAGTAGTCGAAGCAGACGGAGGTCATACCAGATATTGAGTGTGTGACTTTTGTGTTTGACCCCTAGTGTCTCTGACTCTCCATGGCACCAAGATTCTTCGCCGTAGCGTAATGAAATTACTCATGTGGATCACAAATTGGTTGATCTGTGATTTATTGACTTTGCCATGAAATAAAAGTAGATGTATATATTGTTAGTGTAATTTTTTTGCATGCACACTTTCTTTTTTGGGGAAGTAGATACTTTTCTTGAAATTTAACTTAGGGCTATGCATTGAAGTGAACCTGCGAGCATCGGCTGGCACTAGCGAAGCATGGATGGTACTGCGTTGAAATTCAGTGAAGCATTGCACCCGAACCTTACTCATCTTCCCAAGCATTGCCTATTCTTACGCCAGCCCCGATGACTTGCTAAGATAAGCCTTGCCGCATTTCCCTAACTTGTTTCTGTGCTTGTCGCAAGGACAGCTGCGACGGATCACGATAGTCCAATGAGAAATCATATGAGAGTTGCAACTTTTCGCCGAAGAGGGCGCTGCACTCAGAACACGTGTTTTTACTGGTTAGCAGCAAGCTTTAAATCAGCCGGTAATAGCCGGTAATAGAGAATATAATTTAAAGCTATGCGAGGGAGATGAACGTAACTGCGTGTAGAACAGTTCCCTACTGCAGACCAAGTTGCCGAGCCCCTGGCGGGATTCAAACTCCGGACCTCTTGATCCAAAGCATCTTTTACTTTTTATTGACTCAGAACAGAAGCGGGAAAACTGTGTTTTTCAACCACATCAGCGACTACAAGCAACTCTCTCCAACCTTGAGATGCTGAAGGAATTGAGGTAAAAGAAATTGACGCATTGCTCTATCTGGTGTTGATAGTTCAGAAGTCACTACTCACCTATGCTTTATATCTTCTTCAGAAAATAAATCTGTCTGGTAGTACCATTAGCAACCGTATCACACAATTGATAATTGATAAATTTCGTTATTACAGGTCATGTGTAGTCAGTACTATTTCTTCAATAATTCCCACCAACAATCTTTTTCGATAGTCTCCCTCCTCTTTACTTATGCTCCTCCGTATCATTTTTTATTAATGTATTAAATCTGTCTTTCTTAAATTTCTGCTTGTACAGACAAGAAACCATGGGATTTAAGAAGTATCTGGGGGAACCAATCATTTAACATTTAGATTTCCAGAATTAACTTAAAGCTTTCATCCCCATATTTGACAATAGTTTTAATATATATAATCTGCCATGGTTTCCTATGAGCTGTCTCGTGTTTGTGCCTGCAATGCTTTGAAATCATGGTAGTTCTAATAACAATACAGTGCAGGACCTGATCTCAATAAAGTCTTAAATCAGCCACAAGAAAGCTATCATGGTAAAGATCTCAAAGAGGGCTCTGTATAACATGGGTCCCCACCAAAACTCGTCCAGAACCTGTTGAAGTGCACATCAGACAGATTCACTGATCTTGACAAAGGAGTCTTTTTGGCAACAAATGATTGACTATTAATCATTGCCATTTTCTAACGGAACAGCTGTTGGTGTGTGGTCCAACAATCATAAACATTCCCTATAAGTTACTAAGGTTTTCATTGTCTAAAAAGTATTGAATTTTAGATAATGAATTGTCGTAACATACTCATGCTGCTGCTGAGCATATTGATTTATTTAGTGATTAGTTGCTATAAATCTTAACTATGAACTAAATTGTTTTATTAAAATCATAAAACCATTGTATAGAAACTGTCAAGCTCTCCAATTACCTTACTCATGACCATTCAGCTACACTATACATTCTACTGATGTATTCTCCTTTGATGCCAACCCAGCAGTGATACCAAGCTCATAACAGGAGGCCTTACTTTGTAGAAAGGTCAAGACTAAGAAGTCAGCAGATGTGCGAATAGAAGTTCAAAACCTTTGACAGGAGTTTGTAGATAAGCAGCCTGTTGCTGCTGCTGTAGCTGATCAAACTCTAAAGGAGCTAGCTCGCTGTGACTTAGACTATGTGTTTGAGTTCTCAGATCTGGAGGATGAAGGCAGCGAGGAGTGTGTCGGTGATTTTGCTGAAGATCAAGTTTGATTCAAGTTCAGACTTGTTGAGTGTTCACCCAGTTTCAGAGCATTTAGCTTCTAAGTTATAAATTTAATATGAAAGCAAATATACTTCAATATCTATTATCGCTGAGCTAAAATGTTTAACTAAATAGGACTGGCAACCTTGAAGAAGGGCTTGTTAGTTTCAAAGTTACCAGCCATGTTTTCTAGTAAGTTTCCTACACTGCCTTTGATATGCGTAGGTACTACATCAAACCGCCCATGACCCCCAAATCATTTCTTAGTTGGAAAATGTAATCAAAGCACCGAGAGTAAAGTTTTGGGATCCATTATGTGGCGGTTGAGAATTTCAGGATCTCTTTTCGAAGGTTGGGTTTTAATAATACTTTAGAAATCTCCCTAAGGAATTCCAAAAGTTCAGGAAAACCTTAGTGTTGATTCAATTGTATTAATCATTGAGGATAACTGACCTAGGTTGTTGGCTCTTGGGATTGTTGAGAGATTACATGTTGGTGGATATGGTGTTTCTCGATAAGTTGATTTGAAAACGTCTAGCGGTTTCAAAACTTGACCTTTTAAGTTCCTGATGTAGATGAAATGCCGAAGAGTGATAGAGTTCTGATGAATGTTGTCTCTCCATTACCTATAGGATCAGAAGTTAAGTACAACTTCTCCAAATATATATTTTACCTGACCGTATAACCTATTGTTCTAATTAGAAGGTGCGAACATTTGTTTTTAATGGAAGTAGAGCATTGTATCGTTATTGACTATACTGTCGAGCCCTTTGAATTAATCATGTTATTGTGGTTAACTATGCTGTATGAGATATTTGAGTAAAGCAATGTATTTGTAATTTACTCTTCAATTGTACCCAATAGAGTAGGAAATTATATTGTATTTTACTTTGCTGTTTGAGCATTCAAATATGCAATTGGTTGGGAGTATGTTTTCGTTTACTTTAGGTTCAACTTTTCATGTAACCCAAGGCATATTACAGGCATTACATTTTTTTACAGATCATATGTGATGGATATTTTTCATTTATGTCTTCAGCAGTTCGAAACATTATTTATGCATTACATCATATTTAATTAAACTATACGTTTCTACAGGCTTTTAATTTTCAACGCATGTGACATATCAGAATGTTTTAAAGAGGTTCCGATTTGGACCCACGTTATCTGCATCTTCATCCGTTTATGACCCTGACGGATACAGATTATATTTGTTTACTTTATTCTGCCCAGAAAATCATCAATTATCGAATAAACAGTTATGTTATATTTTACAGGTTGATAAAATAGACAAAGTTGTTGTAAATAACCTTAGATTTAATCAAGTTGCTTGCCATTGCATGAAAATATTTCACCGAATAAACTTACATTTGGATAATCTGTCTTTATACATACAGTAGAGGATAAAACCTTCAATTTATTTTGATTTCCTTTGTTTTATTACGACATTTATTGGCGTGTTCATATTATGATTTTTTAAGTCTATTTATTAATTTTAGGAAATGAGTCTTGTATCTTTCCTTCAATTTACTTTAATTAAGCATGCAATGCGAAAGATAACAACAACTCGAGGGTCAAGCCCACCGGAAGAGACCGTCCGGCGCTTATTGCTTTGGCTATTTATTTTTCGCACTAAGGTTTTTCTGAACATCATATCAAAATATTGAAAGATTTTCATTTCATAACCTGAGTACAGTTTTGTGTTATTCTTACTATTACAAATTTTATTGATACATGATTAATATAGCGAATGAAAAGTGATTATTGTTCTTGTGACCTTGAATGTCAAAGGTAAAGGTAACGAGATGCTGTTTAGAGTCATATTCACCATGCAATCCAACCTTTAAATTTTTTTATTGTTTTTAGACCTCATATCGATATTACGCCCCATGGTAATCTATTGACATGTTCACATTCAAATTAAAAGTTCAATTTCACAAGTTCTGAAATCACTAAAATTTTGATCAAAATTTTGCAAAGCCAACCAAAAGATAGTCATGACATATGAATGATACTATTTATAAGTGAAAATTATTTATCTTCAATTGCCTTTTGTTGTATATCCATTGTTAAAAATCGCTTTTCAATGTTGATGTGGAGAAGGAAAATGAGAAGGCGAAACCCTAAGTTTGCCCTTTGCAGTGTTATCTACCCGATCTAGTATGACACGGAGTCGACACACAATGTGACAGGACAGCTTAGCATAATATATCTATTATGCTAGTTTAAGTTTAGTCTTCATACTATCTGAGCGTACTTCAGCAATTATATTAAGTATATTATAAATCTAGTTCAACCTTAATTAAGTCTTATAAACTAAAACTTCAATGTACTAAATGTTCACTTGTTTAGATTAACCAATTACGTTATGCAATAGGCTTCATTGTCTCGTGTTAATTGAATCTTAAGTGCATTATAGTTTACCATGTTTGTAATTATATGCAACCGTTTTAATTCTTTCAAAATATACATTAATATGTTTCATACGCACGGTATCATTACATTATTAGTATATGTCATTATTATTTATCATGCAGGTTACACTGGTTGTAGGCTGAGGCAATTGATGAATTGTCTGTTTATACATATGATATAGATATGTATGGGTATGTATGCTTTGTGTCTATGCGAGATGGATGTGCATGTGCTATGCACATAATAATGTATGTTTTTAATGAATATAACATGTATTGTAATGCTATCACTATTCATAAAGTATTGTATATTACTATTCATAATGTAATGATTGTTTGTGTTAACAATACAAGTATCATTATTAAAACTGCTGTGACTACTCATAAATGTAGCAAATAATATATTGTAATAATAACAGATTCATTATTCATGCATATACTTATGTTATTATCATTTTGGTTTTAAGGGCATCATTTACATTTTGTATGACATCAAGATGTGTTGTGTTGTCAATGACACTTAAGACCTCTGCGACACAATATTTGAGATCCCTGTGAATACACATTAGTGAGAAAGAAAAAAGTATTTCTTATTGAATTGGACCCTCTGGTCCTTTTCGCTTCCTTTATTATCAGAGTTTATAGAACAACGTTTCCTTAGAAGGTACTGTATCTTTGTTGCACCCGTCAACCTTACAACAGAACGAACAGTCCAGGCCAGGTGAATATGTAGCGCTTTCAGCAAGGTTTGTGCATTCTGGCTTTACACTTGTTGCTATCAGCCATCTTTTGTCACACTCGGTTAATGAGGCACACCTGAAATATTTGGAAATCTGTATATTTTTTCATTGACCATTAAAGATGCACATCTGAGTGATATTTTCTCGGAATAATTTGGATTTGAATGAATGCATTTATTATTTACTAATATATATACACTTCTGCATTGTCTGAAGTAGTTTTTATTTTATATACATGTAGGTTTACCTACATCATCCATTACAGAAGCGTAAGACAATGACGGTTTTGTTCTTTATGGAATATTCTAACGAAATTTGTTCAAATACGATTAAAAGTACATCACATAAAATTTACTCTCTCCCAAACAGAGATATGTTCATATTGACTCATTCCAATAACCGATCTTTTCATTTTCATGAATAGTAAACCCTTCTTTAGCCATTGGAAAGTTTGATGACATGACTAGAATGGGTTTGCAGGACGGTTTCCTTTTCATGATATTTTATGACAGTGGATTGCATTATATAAAATAACTGACTATTTCATTTCTCAAACATATTGATTAAACCAAGCTTAATTGTGGTTCAGTTTGAAAAAAGAGAAAAAAGAGTGTCCAAATTATGATATTTACAATGATAAAATACATTAAACAAAATTATTTACCTTTTTTCATGTATAACATTTCCATTTTGGTTTTTCACGGACGTCAAACACAGTGGGTACGTCTCAGGACATTGATAGGTTACAGTGCTGTCACAATTCTGGTCGGAGCAAACTTCACATTTATGACCTGTAAATATTTTGAAAAAAACAATAGGACTGACGGATAAAGCTGTAACGTATATATATATGAAAATATGAAATATGACTTGTTATGATTACTTATGTACTTGGCAAAAATAAACACAATATTGAAAATTACTGCAAAAGCTCAATAATGGACGAATGTGTAAGTTCCTCACAAACGATGTCAGAATGCCTCGCTCTACAGTCCCCCCTCCCCAATTCGTAAGTGTTGTCTATATTATTTCTCTAGAAGATATCTTAAAAGGCAATGATGTATATACATATATATATATATATATATATATATATATATATATATATATATATATATATATATATATATATATACATCTTTTCATACCGATTAGCGCTGTAGTAGGTGCCTTAGTAGTGGTAGGAGAAGTCTTTGTAGTCGTAGGAAACGTAGTCATTGTTGAAATAGTTGGCGAAGTTGCTGTCAGCGCTCTTGTGGTGGTTGTCATGGTCGTTGGACTAGTAGGAAAAGTTGTCATTGTTGAAGTTGTTGTAGTTGATGTTGGCATTAGAGTAGTAGTAGTTGAAGTCGTTGAAGTAGGAACAGTTGTAGTGGTTGAAGTAGTTGAAGTAGCTGCTGTGGATGTAGACACTCTGGTTGTGGTAGTTGTCGTTGAAGTAGGAACGGCTGTAGTGGTTGAAGTAGTAGGAGTAGCTGATGTTGAAGTAGGCGCAATAGTTGATGTGATTGCTGTAGAAACAGGTTGAGTAATTAATAAGGTAGTCCCAGTAATTGAATGTTATTGATTTTTTTTTTGCAATCAAAATCAATGATTAATTAATTATCCGAAACGTTCTTCATAATTGTTTTTATCTATAGAAATAACTACCATGAGAAGTGAGTTATTTTTACTGATAAGTGTGATTTTAAAAACCCACAACAACAGCGATGGTTATACACACATTTGCATAGGTTTTGTAAAAATCAGACGCCATATTTTCAAATAACACGGAAAGTGCATGAAAATATTAAGATAAAGGCCTGCTTCTCTAAGGACGACCTGCTACAGGGCCCCACAACACAGCTGGCAATGATATGAATTACAAATTGTTTTAACAATGCAATATTTTCATGCGTAAAATATTTATACGACCTCAGTGAGAAGATACCTTACCTCAGTTTTAAACATACATTTTTAATCTTGTACAAATACCTGTGAAGTATGATATTTGAGGATAGATAGTATGTCATCCTCAAATCCAATTACGTCATAGGGCCGGAAAATAATATCTGAATAAAAGCCATGCCTACCTGCTTGAGCAAGAACAGATTCGTCATTGCAAAACTCGCTATTGCAACACTTTCCTCGTTGATTCAGGACAGCCGTATTAATAGGCACTTCGACTGATGCACAGTACTGGAAGCAAGTTATATCAAAACATTGAGTAATGACCAAAAGAGTCTCTCACGCGTACGGTGATTCAGGACTCAATACCGTAGTTCAATACAAAACAAAAATATAAGGACTCAAGAGAGTATGTAAAAGCTGTCAATAATAAACTAGATAAGGCGTGTTTATCAAAAATTACACCCGCGAAAATACGAAAAAAGAAAGCTATTACCTCTGATGCAACCAATCTAGTTTTAAAATATAATGATTAACCTTAAATGCAAACCTTTTAGGATTACACCAATCAGACAGATAAAAATAAGCCTTAACTTGCAGTTGGGGGGACTTAAGGAGTCACTTTTTTATTTGCTAGATATATATAGGTATATATATCTTCTTAAGAATAGATCACTTCTTAAGTATTAAACAATATTTGCAGTAAATCTGTCATCTAAAGTGATCACTTATACCAAATTGTATGAGAGAGTACGATTTATACACCTGGAAGAAAGTATTGCAACTCCATGTTTTCTTCCTCTGACAAAAGCTCAACAATGATGAAATGGAATGGGCAGCTCATCGTCTTGATTTGTAGAAGAGGGGGCCTTTTGCGGCAATCGTTTGTGCTCATTTGGGCACACCAAATGATGATTGTCTTTCTTGTTTTTGTTCGGCCATCAATCAATTTCACTACTCGTTGAAACACCCCTTTACTGTTCGCACATTGTTACAATTTGTTTTTCAATGAATTTTTTCAAGGTTTACGGCAATGACAATATATTGAATGATAAACCAAAGAGTTTGTTGGTTGTATTATTCATAAGACATTATAAACAAACATTTTTTTAAAATAGTTCCTCATATCTCAAATATCAATTTTTCTTGTCACGAGAGTCATTGAAAAAGCAAGTATTGCAAAACTTTTTTCCAGGTGTATAGTCATTCATGCGACTAGTCCAACGTGATTGACAAGCGATCAGCCGCATATAACGCTTTAGTTAATAACAATACACCAATATCTAATACCATATAGAACCCGCATAGTGCTAGAGCTAGAGCTACAAGAAGTTGTTTTCCTACGTTACACTTAATGGGCTCAATATGTGTATGGCTTAAATTTAAAAATGGCAATTCATTTGAAAGAGGGCAAAATCCTCTACGAGTACACATCAGGCTATACACTATGCATAAATCAATTTGACAGAACGACTATTCACGGAGGACATTACATATTTGTTGATAATCATCGCAGCAATCAAAGCAGTATTGCATCGAAGCTCAGTGTAAAACTTATTCGCTGCTTATAAATGTTCTTACCCTGGGTTGTAACTCCGCTCGAAGCCAATCAAAAACGTTTATGAAATTGGCCAATTGGCCAACCACAGAAAGCCTTTTTATCTGTAGTTGGCTTACCGTCCTCTGCAAATTGGTGACGTACATAGATAAAGAAACTATAGTTATTTATTGCAGCAAATCATGCACCTTTTTTTATGAAATGACAGACTTTTGATGTATCTGCTTTGAGGGATTTGCAATCTAAATTTGCCGACTGATCTTCCAAGCTTAGTCAATTGTTTTCGTAAGTTCACAGATGATATAACACAACGAGTAGCTTGCGGGGTTATTACCAAGGGTAATAAAGAAGGTCGTCCGTGGAACCATTTTATCCTGAGACAGGATGATGAGCCTTACCTTGTTTAGACACAGGTCTATTTGTGTAATATTCATTATCGAGGTCATTGGCCTAGCTATGTTCGTATGATTATTAAGAAGACATTCAATTGCGTCACACAGAGAGCACAGTATAGAGAAAACTGGATATGAAGGTAGGAGGTTTAATTAAAATGAGTAAAAAACGCAAATGTTTGATTTCTAAGAAGGAGTCTCACAACAAAACCCAGAAAATTGTGGAAAATAACAATAATTCTAAAACAACTTATATTGACAATTGAAACTGACCTGCTGTTCAATACATCCCGACTTGTATGTCACAGGAAAACCGACTTGTTGTTCCTCGATGATATAACAGGCGTGATTCTGAATATTGGAAGAAAGAAATTTTCAAGAAAATTGAATAGTGGGGAAGTTTTGTTGATTTATCATATCTGTTTTGTTGTCTTCCTAACAATACGTAAAAAAATTTATTTGCTGTTTTGTTAGTTTGTTATAATTACTCTTGCAATTCGAGGCCATTTCCTGTACACGGTTCCTGAGGATACGGAACTCTGCGGGACTCCGCCAGATCATAGATTGGTGAAAACTGACAACCAAAATTATCCTAAGGATCTAATAATTTATTTGGTTGTAATCAGATCGCTCTACTCCCAGCCCGGAAAGTGCTTGTGTAAAACAGGGGTTGGCGTTGGAAGATATTGCTTGAGCTTCCTCTGTGAGGAAAGAATAGGGCACCAAGCCGGATGAATTTCATATCTTGACACCATTAAACACAACTATATCGCGACTTATATATTCGCGAACAATATTCATGGTTACAGTGGATCTACATTATTTGAAAATGACCATTACTTTCTGCAAACATTTCGGACCCTGTCGTAAAATGGCATCGCAGAAAATGTATATTAGGTTTAATCATACTTTAGAAAATGTGAGGCATAATAACATTTGAAATAAAAGCAGAACTCTGAATGATTAATAAAAGTATAAAAGAATAAAAACCGAATGCATTACATCTTTTTGAAGTTTCTAAATATATTTGTATTTAAGACACTTATGGGATTTCCTTACAAAATGCCAGGAGGTTTATTCGAATTCATGTATTGGTATTCGGGCACGCATCATATTTAGAAGAGTATTTTTCATGGAAACTCCATCTGGTGCCACTTTCGAGGCACAATGGCAACAATGAAGAGAAAGTCCTCTAGAATGCATACAAAGCAGTGTTTTATTTACAGGCAATTGATGTTAAAAAGAATGGTTACGTGGATTACAGAAGGGTAAAAAACAGTATCGAAAAATATCATGACACGTACCGGAAGTTTAATAAGCTTTCACATTTGCAGTTTGAATAGCTCAAATATGATAATTTGTCCCAATCTTTTCTTTGACGTGTTTCAAATTTTGTACTTGTTTCTGTTGTTCAATTTTGTATCTATTGTACCTAACATAATGTTATAGTACATAAAGTTATAATATAAGTTCCTCATTTTTCTAAATCTATAGTCTCTTAGTTTTTCCCAAAAGAAATTGCACGTATAAGATCTTTGTATTTCATTTTTAAATGCGGATGATTTGTTGGCAGAAACCTTTGTTATATATACTTTATTGGAACCACGAGTGTTTTGTGCTGTTGTAAGACTTATCGTTTTCAACGTTTTCCAAAGTTTCATCATCAATGTAAGTTCATTTATTTCTTTTTGTCATTTTTCACGGAATTTTAAAAATATGTTTCCCAAGTTATAAGTATGTTATAAATTTCTCTACAACCATTTTGTTCCCCAGTGTTTTGTAACGAAGGGGGTAAACTTGGAGCCGGATTTTCTTTTTTAAATGTGTTTTGCAGTATTATTTGATTAATTCAATTATAACCTTGCATCCTGGAAACTTAGCTTTGCATCAAAATAATGTTTCAATTTGTTCAACATCTGGGAAATCCTCATTGCAATCAAACATTTTGTTGATTAAAAGTATTCGTCTCTTGAGTACTGTATATAATCAATTAGTTTTTCATCTATTTTAATATTTTTTAAGGTTGTGTTTCGACATCTGTTGTATTTAAGCGTTTGCTGCTTATTTGGTTATAAATTGCCTCCATGTATTTCCGAATATTTTAAGAATATTTTGTTCGCATGTCTATGTTAAGCTACCACTGTCTTATGGCATACTAGTTTGTGCCAATTCCCTATTTTTTGCATCAGAGTTGGTTATTCTTTTTATCCATATTTTTTTGTGATTGAATAATATAATTTACCATATGTTCGCAAGTTTTATGTGGAGTTTTATTGTGTTTGAGTTTATTCTCAAACGAGACGTTCGAGCGTTTACCTTACAGTCGGACAAGGGACAAAACTCTCGGCAGAACGTCATCTATCTTTTTAATAGAGTTGCGCATAACCCAGTTTAACATAGTAAAATATACATACGGCACGTGACCTCTTTTGGCCAAATAGTAGCCGAAATTGCTGTGTAAAACTTGTTATATCTGGGGATCTTGTGCCTCCTTGTTCACAATCTTTAGTAATAGTGTCTCGATTTACTTTAAGAGATTTATTTCTCAATATAAACTTCAGGCAGGGCTGCTCTATTTCTCTTATCATTTGTTCGTTAGGATGTGCTAAAGCTCAAAATACGTTATGGTAAAAGTAAGCTTTTAATAGAATAGTTCTGCCTACGGGAGTCTTTAAGTGTATCTGTACAGTAGTGTTCTACCATTTATGCGAGATTGTGAGTACATATAGCTCCTCAAAGCGTAAATCAGTCTCATAATCAAGATTACAGTTTGTACAAAGGTTTATTTGTTTATTTCGTCTCGTGCTATTGAAAAGGAACCTCGTGATAAATAACATTATGTTTTAAGAACTCTTAGACATGTATATCTCAAATTTCCGTGCTTGTTTATGTGTTTGTATGTCCATTAACTCACCTTATTTGGTGAACACCTTTCTGTGTGGAGGCAGTTCACGCCTGACGAATCTGCCATGCATTTTCGGCAGAAAGTTACACCTGTATAACGTACATAATGACTTATTAATTAAATTATAAAATAACATTTAAGATTATCATTACGATACTTTTCAGTATATAAAGTGATAAAAAATACATTAGTTTGTGTTTACATGTTCACAGAAATCATCACACAGATGACATCATATTGCAACATATTTTAAGCAACATATCTTCATTTTACAACATTTTAGCAACATTTTATTTCTACACTCAATTATCATGGCACTTGTTAAGATAATTCTATTTTCTATAAACGTTTCCTAAGTTTTAAACAGAATTTTGGTATTTTTGTTGATCAAGGCTTAAATTGCAAACTTTTATTTCTACAAAAAAGTTCGTTTTCAATTTTCAATTTCATTATTATCATAATCTTATATCGAGGTGAAATAAATAATTACAATAATTAAAACAGAAGTAAATGATATAAGCAATAAAATTAATCTTTTGTTAAATACATTGTACATTGTTATCTTAAATCAGAGAGTTTAAGAATCATACGAAGACAATATTCAATAGATATCGTTTAGCTCTTCAATTGATTTTAAGCATGTCACCTGATGGTACGATGGACCAACTGCATGTTCTAAAGAACTTAAGGAGAAATATTTGAATCAGATCTTACATTGCATTAAAGTATTCCGTTTGACATATCGTACAGTAGAATTTTAGGTGTTTATAAAAGCAAATATCATTTTGCTGTTACATTTGTATTTTATCAAATCTTACAAAATTCACACTCAAAATTTAGGAAAGTACTTGTATCCAGTAATGTCATCTACCGTTAATTGCAGGAAAATTAAACAAGCATTAATTCGTAACATTTGTTTTCAACAAAGAACATAAATAAGTTACCTTGTGGATTGAGTACAAGAGCTGAAAGAGAAAGTGCTAACATGTGAAAGGACATACGTCATTGGATCTTAACACACTTTTCTGTTATCATAAACCAATCAGAGAAGGTAATGCAATAAGTAAAAATACCTTTAAAAAACGACGATTGCTAAAAGAAGACTTTTAACAGACCCCGAATTTAAAATTCTGATAAACCGTCGTTTTTTAATCATTTTTCACATTTCAAATACTATAAAAAAAATTGTAACATTAAAGGCTCGCAGAGGATATCTTTACTGTTAACAATTTTTGTTACAGTGATGCTATTTATCAATAGACTATATTCACGCGGCGACCATGTTGAAACGAAAGCGAGGCTAGGAACGCAAGCTGGAGTCTGCGCAGTTCTTCTACCTCAGTCCAGATATGTTTTGATTCGTGTGAAAAAATTTGTTTATATCAATTCATATTCATATTCATAAATTGATATTATATATATATATATATATATATATATATATATATATATATATATATATATATATCATATAATATCCTTATCAGTCGATTATAATTATTAAAAAATTACAAACCTCACCTACTTTTTTGCCTAATGATTACATCTGCTTCCCAAATGACACCTCTTTTTAGGCTGATATCTAGCTTCTTTTAGGGAAACCAATAGGTTGCGTTTAGGACTGTACCTATTCCTTTTTTTCGTCATTTTTCGCACAAGGAAAATATACATTTCAACTTGGAATAACAAATCTCAAGGTTAACAATTCTAATTGGTCTCGATTGAATTTAACAAGCCAATTGTGTACGATTTAAAAGTAATTGAATAGAATGATCGAAATCTGTTGTTGTTGTTGTTGTCTTTTGTGTTAGGGCCTATCATGATTCCTATTATTACAAACAATATCTTATTATCATTCTGGATTATTATTACTGAATAACTCAAATTAATCACGTCAAGTCTAATCAAAAATAAATATTTTATCAAGGAGCTGATAATTTAAAGGTAAATAATTTTTTCAATTGTATACTTGACAAGAAAAATAAACTTTCCTGACAAGACAAAACATGCCGCTGATTACAAACAATCATATCCTTTTGAGAATAGAAAACACTATATTTTCATTGTTCAAAATGTAAACACTATATTTCATTATATGTCTCCTGAGATGTAGCTTGATCTCCTGTGGAATACAGTTTTGGATCTTGAAAATCGTTTTCCTACTGTTAAGTATTGCTTTTAGATAGAAATAAAAAGAGAGATTCTCAACCAAATGTGTTTTAATTCATTAGTGATATATGTGTTACTTACATCATGGACACGGATAAGATGATCTTTGAGTCTTATATTGACTGCCTTTTCGATGATTTTCGAAATAAATGAAACATTTGACACAGGTTTTTAGCTACTCAGAGTGTCAGGATCTAACAACTGTCGTTCAACAACCTGTCTCTACAACAAACTGTCCACTCAATCGGGCTCAATCTGCATTAAGAACTTATTTCGAAAATATTATATATATTATATATTATTATATAAAATATCATTTTACCGTGATATTGAATTGTAGCCCGTTTTTGGTAGTTCAAGTATCTACAATGTATGTTGGTGTAAACTGCCTAGATATCGGAATGTAAGTAGAAACCGACAGCCCCGTCCCGTTTTTCTCTTACAATTTTGATGGATGAACGTGGATGACATCTCGTTACATTTATAACAAAATATGATCTTTACGGCCTTGAGGTCGATCTGTTAACTTCCTAAGAAGTTGAGTTGACTTGCGAATCCCTAACGTGACCGTTAGCAGTATTTACAAACCTTGTGAAGTTGCAGGAGTAGCAGTAGTAGTAGTAGTAGTAGTAGTAGTAGTAGTAATAGTAGTAGTAGTAGGGAATGGTGTTGTCACTAGAATCAGAATGGATACATGTCACAAAAGCATTACAGCTTTGAAAAAAAAGAAAGTTTATCTGTGAAAATACAGAGACAAAACTTGGAAGCAAACTTTACATTTCTTAAGATACGATGGTTACAAGGGCATTAAAAGCCATAGCGAAATTATGTATTTATCTCAAATTGGCTCATTTAGGACACACTTTTAGGTTTCTATGGCTACAGTAAAATAGTTTTTTCTATTTACAATAAAGCCTCAATCGGTACTGCCATATTCATGTTCAATTCCTCACGGTTTTTTAAATATACGTTCTAGCCTGAATACGTACATATTTTCAACATAAATATAATAAACTGATGTCCAAAAGAAAGTATACCAAATATATTTTGGGTTAAAAACATTATTTGTGAACGGAAATTCACAAAACTTTACAGGAACATGTGAAAACCTACTACCTATTACTTACTTCTTTCAAAATAGCGAAACTGTGAAAACTGTCGCGTGAACTCGAATTTTCGAAAAAGTGATATGAACGCATTCCACGAAATGCACGTCCTGAGAAACAGTATAAAACCAGCGGAAGACACGAGTCATTGTCGCAGTATAAAAAAAGCACATACGAAAAATGTCACGCCTAACCGCAATTCAGAGAGGGAGAGATTTAGGAATGGCCCAGGATGGACCTTCACACGCCAACATCGCAAGAACGTTCGGCAGCATCCGTGTATGCATCACAAGACTGTTTCGAAGGTAACGGCAGAAAGGCCAGACTGCAGACAGGCCGAGGATTGGAAGACTACGGGTTACCACGCCCCAGGAGGACCGCTACATCCGGGGAACCCACCTAAGAAACCGCTTTATCCCTGCAACAGCAACGGCACTCGGACATCGCATCAGTCGACAGACTGTGTCAAGGCGACTACATGGTATTCGGGCACGGCGTCAATACCGGGTAGTTGTACTTACCCAGCAACATCGACGTAACAGGCTCGACTGGGCAAGGCAAGTTTAATTGGCTAGTCCGAAACTGGTCAGGTGTCCTTTTTCTGATGAGAGCAAATTCTGTTTGTTCAGAGCTAATGGTCGTCAACTGGGGAACAATTAGCTCCAAACTGTGTTCAGGAAGTGCCAGTGTATGGAGGAAGCGTTTAACCTACCTTTGTTGTTTTTTAATTACTTGTCAAAGTGATGGTACACTTTCTTTTGGACGGTAGTTTAGATAAGGTTAGTTCGGATCGTTCTTTACATAACGAAAAATCTATATAATTCTACGCTCACCACAGCTCTAATATGAGAACTTCATAGAGTCCCAGTAGATTCTCTAACGTTAAACATCGGGAAAAAAACCTATCTGCAAAATATGAGCTAACAAAGACCGTGCATCTGAAACGTGATTTTCGTCACCGTGTCCGGCCAAGTATAAATCGCCATTTTCGTGACCGTGTTTCATCAAGAAGACTCAAAGTTCAAATATAAGTGCTGAGTTGAATAAATACTAGTTTCATGATATATTGACTCTGGTGATATAAATATTTTACCTTCGTTTGATAAATATAAACTAAAAATGGAATTATTTGTTAAACCAAGTCGCACAAAATACAAGCCAATCTTTAGTAATTGCAAAGTTTTTCATACAAAGCTCATGAGAAGCTCGTGTTAAACAGTCAAACTTTTAGTATGATGATACTGTTCTCCACGTCGAGTTCGATATTAACAGTTGCCTTATTACTGAAGACCCACAATAAGCAACACGTTTCCTCTTGACCTGAAGGAACCCCCGAAGCAGTTATGACATGAGGGTTTACTCCAGGATAAAGGGCATTTATCAGGAGAACTCTAAACATATCCAGTAAACCCTTATGTTAGACATGGAAATCGTAAACATGGACAGAAGTCAAGACTAACTGTTGATAACTATTTCTTAACTTACTTAATATATCCTTATTAGGACTTCATCATCGCCTAATAAGGACATAATTATCACCTTATTAGGAGAAACTATCTACTAATTAGGAGATATTAAGTCCTAATTAGGACATACTTATATCTCCTAATTAGGAGATAGTTATCACCTAATTAGGACTTAGTTATCACCTAAATAGGAGTAAACTATCTGCTAATTAGGAGATATTAAGTTCTAATTAGGACATACTTATTCCTAATTAGGTGGTAGTTATGTCCTACAGTACGATTGTTAATTTGATATAGTATATCCAGTATATCCTTTAAACAAAAAAGAGGTGACTTATGTACTCGTTTTGAAGAAAGACGGTTATTTAACCTGTTGTTTTCAGTTGAAGTGGCATGTTGCACGAGTCTTCAAGACAACACATTCCGCGTAATGGTTCATGCAAATCATGTGGGATGTGGTTAGAGTGATCGTGAGAATCATCCTTTTGAACATGGGTTGAAATATCCTTGCATTTCTGAAATAAGATAAGTCATAAGATGACGATCTCCCATCGGTCACAATTAAATCATTATATTCAGTACAATTCTAGAACAAAACTACAACTTGCATTGAATCCAACTCCTTAACTATGAAAAACACCCCATTTCAATAGTAAGACAGTATCCACTCACCGCTGCCACACATGACATTGTAACGTTTCATTAAGATAGAATGCACTTATTTTAGTTCTGCTCTGGAAAAAAATATCTTTGACAGATTTTAAATCAAACTGTGACCAGTGACTTACTATTGACCTGTCAAAGTAATAATGCAAAAGGGATCACAGATCGGCTTTATTTTAAACTGACGGAGTATAGGGGTCAATTCTCAGATTGTGAAGGGCTTACAGCTCACCTATATGTCAAACTGAGGGAATATAGGAATCGATTTTCAGATTGTGAAGGGCTCACAAATCGGCTTTATGTCAAACTGAGTGAGTATAGGGGTCAATTCTAAGATTAAGAAGGGCTTACAGCACACCTTTATGTGAAACTGAGAGGGTACATAGGAATCGATTCTCAGATTGTGAAGGGCTCACATATCAGCTTTATGTCAAACTGAGAGAGTATAGGAATCGATTCTCAGATTGTGAAGGGCTCATAGCTCGCCTATATGTCAAATTGAGGGAGTATAGAGGCCGATTCCTAGATTGTGGAGGGCTCACATCTCGCCTATATGTCAAACTCAGGGAGTATAGGAATCGATTCTCAGATTGTGAAGGGCTCATAGCTCGTCTTTTTGTCAAACTGGGGGAGTATAGGGGCCGATTCCAAGATTGTGAAGGGCTCACAACTCGCCTATATGTCAAACTGAGGGATTATAGGGGCCGATTCCTAGATTGTGAAGGGCTCACAGATCGGCTTTATGTCAAACTGACGGAGTATCGGGGTCAATTCTAAGATTGTTAAGGGCTTACAGCACACCTTTATATGAAACTGAGAGGGTACATAGGAATCGATTCCACACCTAGATATACCCGGCGGATAGAATACATAAATAAATACATGAATAGGATACACTTACAAATGCAAGATTGTTTTTGTTAGCGCTCGATCGAATCTTAAAACGTCTTCTTAGGTAAGTGTAACATCTTTTGTCAAGTCACTTCATGACTTTTACGTACCCGCTAATGGCTGAAACATTGCCCAAGCGGCGTTAAACAACAACTCACTTTTACGTTCATGGACATTTCTTGACGTTTTCCACGTGAAAAATCTATGGAAGTCAAATTTCATTTAAAAAACATGCCTGTTTAATTGATACTACCGTGTTATAGTTTTAATAAGCTACCGTAAAATCAATAATAATGTAATGCACTGTTTCGTTTTTCTTTTAAGTACTACTTCGTCTGTCACACACATATCACACAAACCTATCGCATTTGCGCAGTGAATATTTTGCGATTACACGATTTCCTTTGGAATAAGAAGAAACCAATTTAATTTTGCCTCTCTCGGTCATGATAGATAAGGCAAACATTTATGCCTCCTAATAAGCTATCTGTCGTATTTATCCTGAAAGCACTAGAGAACATATCCTTGTCCGTTTTCCGTTCTACTGCTCTCCTTCACGTCCCTTTGTCATATGATACGCCCTATTTACAATACACAGTAAACGCTTCAAATTCATTATAGTCTATATAATATTGCTGCTATAGATGAACTACATTACGCAGACTGAGATCTCAAATGACACTCAATGTCATTCGGTCAGATTAAGCAGTTTGAACCCTTGATTGCATTTGTTCTTGCAAGTACTTGAAATTCCGAATTTTGCAAACCTTTCTCTTAGGAACAAAATATTTTATCATCCAAAACTGTGTTCCACAGACGATATCGCTTGTGGAAGATCAAGCAATATCTCCTAGGAGATATCGTTTTGACAGTAGATTTTGAACAATGCCCTATTACAGTCAAGTTCATGACATCACAATTGATTTACATCAGCAAGTAATGACATCACAATGCCATGACGCCATAAACATGATGACGTCACAATGCTATGACATCTCTCCACTGAGAGTCTTAGAGTAGAGCAGTGTTCAGGAATACACTTTTCACGGAATTGAAATGAAGAATGATTTTGGATGATAAATAGAATCTCACCCTCGTGTTTTCTGATTTCAAATATATCAACACTCTTTGATAAAAGTAAAAACTTTTTTTGTAACTTTTATCAACTCGTGTTGACACTTGGGTGAGATTCTCTATATATCCATTTGAAGGATTTAAAACATGACAAAACTAGAACCATTATTCTGAATATGCGTACAATGTACTTCAAATATATGTAAATATACATTTTATCAGAGCTTTTGTCTTGTTTTTTTCTAATCTTTTTATTAACATAATTATGAATATTTCTTTTCAATAAGAGACATACATTGAAATGAAAAGACAAAACTTTATAACAAAATATAACAATAACACCTTGCTTAATGGATAAGTCCAGACTAGTTTAGTTAGCATTAAGTTAGGTTTTGGATATTACATGTACCTCACGAAAGGTAACGCTATTGGGATCGATTTAATCGTTTTGACCAACAGCTCGAGTAAAGGTCATCTATATAGAAAACAGTCGGACATTTTTTTCGAGTTCTGAGACATTCACTCACTGGATGAATTATGTAACAGGTGAACGTGACGCCTTCATTAAATGAGATTGAAAACGTATTCAAATTCTGCCGTGATCAAAACGATTCCTAGCAGAAATATGAGTTATAAACTTTGTTACTTTATAAGCGGGGAAATGGTTGTCGGTAAATGACCAGCGGACCTGTGGCTTCAAAGCACTCTTGGAAGCAACGTATCAATTAAATCATGTTTATTATTTGCTTCGCTTTTTAAGCTTTTTTGTGTTTGATATTTGACAATGAGCTAATCCGACCTCTTGAGGAGATGACTTTTAAAAAGTGATGCGATCATGGATGTCATGATTCATTTACTACAGGGGATGGATAGCGCAGTGATTAGCTCTTTCCGCTTCAGATCAAGTGGTGTTCGAATCCCACCCATGCAACATTGTTTGCAGTAGAGAAGTGTTCTACATTCAGTAAGGTGTAGGTGCAATGCTACAGTGATTTTCAGTGTAGTATGACCTATGGCTCGCTAGTTCGAGGCGATACCGGACTTCCTCCTTGCGGCCGGGATATAAGTGTATTCTTATAAGAGCGGAGTTCAACCCCAAATCACCTCACCTAACCTCATTTACGGAAACGGAGAGTGAAATGGAGACTTACGTCGTGGTTAATGCAACCTGAGGAGTACCAAGGAAACAGGGCAGCGCTGAACTCTTGATAAAAACACACCTGTAAATATGAAATTTGTTTCATGTTAGAATATATTATCATATATGTTGAGATAAACAGACAGACATATCATTAGCAAGAAAGAAATGACAAGGAAATAGTTGTTTTTTTAATTATAAACAATCCCTTATAATCAAGGATTTCTTACAACGTTACAATACATTTGATCATGTTTGACTCAATTAATGATACAATTATTTTAACTGGTTGAGTTATTTTATGATTCAGATTCAGTTTCAGATTATGTATAATTGTTTCATCCCAACTGCGGACCCTAAGTTGAGACGGCCCATCTCAAGATGGGACAGGGGTAACTTAAACATGCTCATATTATATTAGATATGAATTTTCATAATGCGAAATGTTCAGTGATAGTTGTAAAAGCTTTTGAACCCTACAAAGAAACTTGACTTGACAATCACTTTCTTGCAGGTATGTATTCATTTGTCACCGGTGAAAACGGATTTAGCCTCCATTTCATTTATACTTCAGTAAAACTTTTTCAGCTTATATCACATTAAAACATTATTTATTGTCAGGAGATTTTGAAAGTATAGAGTAGTCAAATATACTAGTACAAACATTAGGTACGATGTAAACAATGATACCATGCGGCATAAATAGCATTATCTCCCCTTGCACGGCTTTAAACTGCACCAGTTTCTATCACTGGTTGATTTTAACCTTGCTGCCAACCCGTCAAGGCTTATCTTAGCGAGTCATTGGGGCTGGCGCAAATATAGGCAATGCGTAGGAAGATGACACATATTTTTGAGTGAGTAAGGGAATTAAGATTTTATAGCGTATTTGTACACTTGGTTTAAGAATATCAGAATGACCATGGGTTCTACTGCGACAGACTAGTTATTTTGAAGCTTGTGTGAGATGGGCGGTTGTTGTAATTCTTGAATGTCGACATTATCAAATGAATTGCATCAAAAGTACTTTGCTACATATAACCTTTAATACCTTTGAATATACAGATATAGCAATTTTATTTTACAATGATTAAAAAAGGGTTCATGATAACCGCATAGACCATGAAGAAAATTAATATGTAGTACTAAATATAAGTATAGATAAAAAATGATCTACACACAAGTAAACCCATATGGACCATATTAATTCAAAAATTAAGATAATCATGGAGTTTGGAATGCAGTCATTTATCCGAAATGTAGCTGCAATAATGTAACCAGTCATAATGCAAGATATGAATAGCTATATATATTAGATGTTGTCAGTTTAAAAGATCAATGTCGTGACAAAAAACCCTCCTCTGGAACGTTCACCTAGCGTCAATCGATTCATTAAAATAGACTACATCATTTCTTAGTTTCATATAACATTCTACATTCTGTTACTGATACTAATATAATCCCTATAAGCAATGGTTAAGATCACTTTAGTATTTCTGGCCTCTTTATAAATCTCAAATCATCATTTATCAACAAAGAAACATGGCTTTTGAAGACATGTTAGAAAAAAAATTGATTATGAAAATATAATTGACAAAATAAATGTGAAAACGATAAAGAAAGTGTAATAGTCAAAAATGAAGCAGGTAATTTCAAAGTCAGAAAACCAAATCGGGGGATCAAGGGAAGAAACCCTCACAAAATAAATTTAGCATTTTGAATCTCGAACTTTTCTTGATGCTGTCCAGTAGAAATCCTGAAAAACCCAGACATTAGTCATAGAATGGTTTCTATATACATATACATACACTAAAGTACAAAAGAATGTACACACCCAAAGTTTTCGGTATTTTGATATACAAAGATATACTGATATATCGCAACCAAGAAATATCAGGTTGCGGAAAAGTTATTTTTTTAGGAATCACGATTTTTTTCATTTGCACATGAATTTGACAAGCCATGAGTAAAAAAATCGGTGAATTCGAGCATTCACTACTTGTGTTATGGAAAAATACGAACAAAACGCCACTTTTTCAGCAGCATAGTGAGAAAGGGTCATCAGAATGTATCAAGTTGGGGTTTCAAACAGCAAGCTTGCCAGGACGTTTGGTTTCACTAGACTAGACACTAGACTCCTTAATCGCCTTAACCACACTGGCCAGTCATCTGACCGTCCTAGAGGCGAAATACTGAGGGTGACAGGAAAACCGATTTCCACACTACAGATTCGTCACAATTACGTCAACGGCATCGACGGCGTTAGAGCATGCATATCACCAGGTACACTGTCTTGAGACGTCTTCGAGCTACCGGTATTCTGGTATTCTGGCATCACGAGCGTAGCGTGGAATGACTTTGACCTGCAACCATCGCCTCAACCGTCTATGCTGGCAACGTCGTGATTGGGCATGATTGATCTTCGATTCAACCCGTTTCAAGCAGACAGCAGATTGAGAGTGTACGGACGTAATGGAAAGAGAAAGGCTGCAGCATGTGTCCAAGATCAAAGGGACCAAGTGTTACTGTGTTGGTCCCATCCATACAGATGCATCAGCAAATGATGATTTTAACCATTATCAGACCAAGGTGGGTCTTAAAGGCCCAGAGGACTCTTTATAACCACGCACAAACTAAGCTGTTCAATTACCAGGTCTCATCCTTCATGAAATCCTGTAACTAGGTATATGACATGTGTACTTTTAATGAAATATGAAATACTTTATTCATAACATTTTTTGAGAGAAATTAAAATTTACATACAGTAAGTACCAAGCCGGGCCTCTGATGCCCGATCACTTCCTCTTTCTCAGATGCATCATTATTGACTGTGCCTACAATGGCCCTTTTTGAGACAAGTTCCAATCATTCAGCATGAAGCATCATACGAGAAGTAGAGACAAATTGGTGTCATTTGTTCAATATGTCAATGAGGATAAAGATCTGATCTGATAATGGCTTTGAATTAGTAAGCGGGTGTGACCAATAAGAGGGTATCTCAGATACATGTATGATGTTGTAGCCACTTATTCAGAACGATTCTTCTGTGGAAAGGATGGAGAACTATTGAATGCTCTTCCATCTGCCAAATCACGCAGTCAAGAACATAACATTTACGTGGACCACTTCAAAAAGTTGTGCACGCTAAAATTATTGCAAAAGAGGTTGATGCTTTTCGATTGTACATCATTGAAAGTATCATGAAGGATAGAGTTATGTACAGAAATGTACAGGCCTAGCAGGCATATGAAAGTAAAAAAAACATCATGGAGGGACACCGGTGAGGTTAAAATTAGGGCACTAATTGATGTTCAAATTTGTCTGGTACATAATGAAGCAGAACACGGTAGATACAAATATTGTCTGGTTATATGAAATTTGACTGATAAGAACCACAAACTCATCAAACAGATTCAAAGATCGTATGGCACAGCCTAACAACACTGATATATGATGATTGTAATAAGTATAAGAGTGTTTGCATACACCCTGCATTTATTATGTCTATCATGTTACATGCCAGTAATGTTTATGATGTCCAGTGGCTCTAATGCTGATGTATTGAAAAGCTAAAACACCAGCATTGTTCAGATTGTTTGTCAACTTTGTACAAGTCAATCTAGTAGGGCTTTGAAACCGTTTTTCTACATTTACACATTTTGCTGGAGGGGAGAACCATTTATGTTCAGTTATTTGTTTAAGTGTCAGATGACAATTCTGAAACAATATATAGAATTAAATAAAACGAAATTTTTTCTTACTTTCCATTGTAACAATAAAAGTAAATAAAAGTTATTCATCATATTAATTTAGTCGTCACAGTTCCCTAATCTCACACGGATATACCAGTGTGGTTCTAGCTTCTTACAACTTACCTCTATATCGAAAATTAGCATTTTGCATTGTTGTCATTCATTCATAATTCAAATTTTAAGGAAATAGAATTGTCTCTACCCCATGGTACTGTGCCATATCAAATTGTATATGGTTTTGTTATGGAGCATAACGTTTCATTTCAAGGAAGTTTATTTTTGTGGGATTTAAAATTTATATTGATTTATATATTTTACATATCACATCGGAACGGAGCATACTATTCTTCTCCAAGGTTTCAATACAAGGTTCTTGGTATTTGGAAGTTTATGTAATTCGAATTTCAAACGATTCTGTGGTCATGATCTTTGTGCCTTTTTGCTGGAAAGACACAGCCAGAGTGTAAGTAGTTGCTAAACATTCACGTTATGAAATATATTTCATTCATGAATATTAATTCATTTGATTAAGAAGAAACAAATTCATATGAAGGACAATATTTTAAATTTTGTAATCATCATGCACTACAAGAAGCACAACAATAAACGATTTCTGTGAAACATCTTTATACAAATCTTTCAACAAAATTTGCATATAGCAATGTGTATGGTAACATCTTAGATAAGATAGATAAAAAATATGTTTTTTAATGGTTCTCACCCATTGTCTCTTATTTGATACTTGAAAGCCTCCAATTTGTCAGCAAAGAAGTAAAAGGTTAAAAAGTCAACTAATGACTTCTTAATGTGACCTGATATCTAGAAAGGGTATGACGGGCCTCTTAGGCCCGACTTGGTACTTACTGTCTACAAAAAAGCTTGGTAGGATAAGGGTTAAATAGGACAATGCAAGACCACAAGCTGCCAGGACCATCAGGGACTTCCTTGAACCGACAAAACATCAAGGTTTTGCCTTGGTCATCACGCTCCCCTGACTTATCCCCGATCGAGCATTTATCGGACCATTTGGGAAGACAAGTTAGATGTCGCCCACAGCAACAAGTCATCATTCAACAGCTAGAACAGGCACTACGCGAAGAGTGGCAACGAATCCCGAATGACGCCATCCGACGTCTCACCTATTCGTTGGGGAAGACGGATCTATGCTTGTATTGACTGTATTGGGGGTCATACCCAATACTTACTCCACTATTTATGAAATTCTTACAACGTAATGTCGCCTGATCTGTCGCCCATTATATCTGCGCATATCTGAGTATATCTACGTTTATATACATACATCTAAGAAAAGAAAGAATGTTGTGGAAAACCAATGAATTGACAAGATACTGGATTGATAATGGTACACATTTTCCACAGAATCAGTGTTTGGATACATAACTGTTTTGAAGAGGCCTGTCATAGGATAAAACTCCTGTTTCACAAGCAATGATTGAGTTTTCACACTGGCAGTATTTTAATAATAGAATTGAGAACGCAGCGGTGGTCCACATTAAGTCATTAAGTCAGTTTTTTCCGGTCATTTAGAGATCAATGTTCTGAGACTCGTTTTAGCTTTTTGTTACTTTTTTGGGGAAACCTCTCTTCATGAAGACAAGCAATTAGTGACAAACACAGATTCAATATTAAAAACTCAGGATATATTTTATTCCTAAAAAATATTTTAAATCAAATATTATTTAATTTTCGTGTTTATTAATTACTGAGTAGAATTACATTGGATGTTATTTGATTTGAAAAAATATGTTTATCTTTCGCCAAAACTGATTGATAAACACATTTAACATACGGGACAAATAAACTGAAATGAAATAAAATCATCTGAAATGATAATGAAACATCATGTATTGTTTTGTAAGGGAAACCATCTTTAGCATTGAAAAGACTATCAATTTTATAAGGATAAGTAAATTTGAGTTGATGTTTACCTCAAGTGATCGTAAAAAGTACTGAACACAAGACGTTCTTCATTAAAAATAACTCAGCGAGAATGCATGGTTAGTTTTAAAGAGGGGGATGAATTATTGTTTATGAGATTATTATTAATTACTGAAATGGAATGTAATTTATCTCTTTAAACATTCTGCATTACTAGTTTACAATGATTTCTAATAAGCATAAATGGCATTGAAGTTATCAGTTTACAATGCCCAAATTTTGATTAATCAAAGATATACTTTTAAAACATAAAATACCAATAGTTGTAGCATGATATACCAATCCCAAATATCTCTTGTCAACGACATTGTCAGCCATTTTGGCGGTTGCTATGACGGGAGATAACTATCATATATGAAGAGCCTCCTGAAGGTGCATATTGGTAGCCATAACAATTTTGCAATGGTTGAATTTGGTTTTCTGAAGAAGTTATCGAAAATGCCCGGGATCACTTAAAACTTGGGAAAAACTATCAGATCTATAAAGTTGTGAAGACTGTGCACATATCAACTAAAGCGATCTTGTTAGTGAGAAACCGCAAGGCTTGATGATATGACATCTACATTGTTGGAGGGTAAATCAACTTATGATGGTGTCTGTGTGCATTAAAAAGCTGGATATCGAAAAAGCTGAAAAAAAGGAAAAAATGGATTTGAAAGCAGAATTTCTAATAATAATATTATGCTGGATCTGCATAAATACTTTACTAAAGCATTGTTAAAAGCTATGAATACTGTGCTGCGTGTGAATAACCAAAGGCAAGGAATAATAACCAATTGATCATGAAAACGAATCAAAACTAAACTTACAAAATTGGCGCCACATATCTCTCCATAGTAATTCAGAAGCAATAGCAAATAGATAACAAATTCATGTAAGATGTAGTAGACTTGGTTGACTGTTCTTTTTGAAGACATCACGTGTCTTAATATTTGCCTATACAAATATAAGAGATAAGTACATCTAATGATATACGTGTTTGTACATGGAATATTTGTGGTATTAATACTAATATATCAGATTCAAATGTAATAACATTTTGCGAATCACATGATGTTATCAGTTTTCTTGAGATTATGAGTCCCGAAGCACAACAGCTTCTAGATGTCACGTTCAATAAGTACGATGATTTTGTATGTAATGCCGTAAGGCGTCATAACTCTGGTAGATTTTCAGGTGGTATATCAGTGTCTGTTCGGAAAAAATATGTCTTCTCTTTTTCAGAGAGTCTATTCCAACTGGACGAACTGTATTTTCTTCAAATTAACAAATGACTGTGTAAGTTGCACACTTTTATTGGATTCGTGTATATCCATCCAAAACGATCACCGGAATATACCGCTTCAGAAGATAACGGCATAGATATATTAGAAAATAAACGTTTGCAAATATTGTTTGATTATGGGGAAGCCAAAAAGTTTATCTTGATTGGTGACTTTAATGCACGTTCGCTAACGAGCCTGACTACATTGTGGATGACAGTTGTGGCTATATTCCTGTTGGTGAGGACTATGCACAGGACGATTTTGTTAAACCCCGCATCTCATATGAAACTGTTACAAACATGTATTGGAAGTCCTTACTCGAGTTATGTAAAATAATGAATATTCATATTTTGAATGGGAGATGTCTGCAGGACATCCCTGGCAATATTAGCTACATTTCAAAAAACGGTTGCAGCACTGTTGATTACGCTATTGTTTCGTCTTAACTGTTTGATAACATCCAAACTTTTGAAGTTAACGCCCGCACGGAGTCCGATCATCTCCCGATTGTTTGTGTAGTTCAAAATGTAATTGCTCCCACTTGTAGTAAGGATAATGATATGACAGTACCCCTTCATCTTTTTATAAATGAATTAGTTGTAAGTATGTATGATACATGCAACAATGGAATATTTGTCACCCCTAAAATCAAAGACTTACTTTTACTTTTGTTTGCTGACGATATTGTTACATTTTCAAACATGGTGAATGGCTGGCAGCGCCAGTTGAATATTCTACAAAACTTTTGTGACACTTGGGGATTAGAACTGAATATGGATAAATCTAATATAGTTGTCTTTAGAAACGGTGGCATAGTGGCGAAAATGGAAAAATGGTTATTCCGAGGCTAAAATATGAATGTTGTTACGTATTACAAGTACTTAGGGCTTGTTTTTTCAATCGACTTAATTGGTCCAGCACGGTATTTAGAAGTTATAGAAAATGTTCATGCGTCTTATTTCAAAAGGTTTTTTACAGTCGGAAAATTTGCATCAAATAAAGCTATACTTGGTGAAACAGATCGCCATCACATGCATATTGAAAGTCAAATGAGAGTAATTAAATATTGGATGAAACTTATTAGAATGCCTGATTATCGCAACGCCCACCAATGCTATCAACTATTGTTATCGTAAGATGATCGTGGAAAACATTCATGGGCTTCAGATGTTAGAAATATCTTAATTTCAAGTGGATTTTCTTATGCCTGGTTAAATCAAGACGTCGGTGATAGAGAAATATGTTTGTCAATGTTTAAGCAACGAATAAGAGATATATTTATTCAGAATTGGTCCGAAACAGTTAATTCATACAATTTTCTAAGTCATTATTCCCGTTGTAAATCAGTGTTCAGGCCGGAAAAGTATATAAGCGTTCTCAATGATAGGTCACTTTTGAGAAATTTCTGTAAATTTAGAATTTCACTCCACTCCTTTAAAATACAGTCGTTTAGAAAAGATAACAATACAGTAGATGATTTGTCATGTTCGTATTGTTCGGCTGATCAAACAGAAGACGAATTTCATATATTGTTAGTTTGTGACGCATTTTCAGCTCGTCGTATGAAGTATTTAAATTGTATTAATGTAACATATCAAAAGATGTCTACTCTGTTATATTCAAACAATGCTGATGTCATCAAATCTGTCGCAATTTTTATAAAACAATTGTTGTCCATTTTGAAATCTCGAGTTAAACCTTTGTCTATGTCATGTGATCAAAATCTGTCATGATGCCACAGTTTGGGCAACTGGGCCTTTAAAACTGTCTGTCTGTATACAAATTCCTATAAGAAAGTTTCAAAGTGATGTAGTCGGGGTGATTCAATATAACCATATCTATTGAGTTCATGTGCAGAAATATTAGCAAATATGATAGAAATAATAAAAATAGACATGGCATAAAGATTTGAAATATTCTTTTGCTACTTGGACAATTCTTAAATAATAATACCCTTGCTTAAATAGATCTTTCTGCAACACTTTATTATTATTGCAAGAGTTTCATTTCATTTCATCTGCGCAAGATCTTTTGATCTTTTGACGAAAAGATGTACACAAAACAATGAATTAATTTGGTTTCACTTCAAAAACATTAACAATAAGTTGTGTGGAAATAAGCATGTATTTCAGATTGGTTTTGTGGAATTCCGAGTGTGTATTTTACGTAAAGAATTAATTCAGAGCATTTCACATGTTTTAATCAACTTTCAATTTTATAGTCAATATTGAGAGCATTGTCCAATGGTTTGCAAATCGCATAAGGAACAATTGATGTTAGCGCCGTATATATTTGTTTGGTTTTAAAGGTTGAAATTATATTCTTTTGATTGTCTTTGAGTGTATTTTTCTTATTTCTTCAGTTTAGATCGACAGATGCAGCGATAAGAAATTAAACCGAACTGCTGAACTATATATAACTTAACATCAAACATTACAGAGTATCAAAATTCCTTGCTTTGTCAACCAAGCTTTAACACATTCTTTGGTTCTCTCCATATGATTATAAGTAATCCACTAGTTGATTATGACACGGAAATTTATTCAATTCCATTAAAGCCGGTCCTTTCTTGTTAATATTTTCTGGCTATGCATCATTAACTCTTATAAGATGATAACATCTCTCGATGGTTGCATGGTTTAAAAATAGTACTATTTTCAGAACACGAATCTACATGGCAAAAGTATGACAAAACATAAGTCATTCAGAACGACATAAATAAGGCTGGGAGACATCGTGAATCGACCTTTTAATTTCTATGTGACTTCAAGTGATAAAAACTCTTTTGGTTTGTTCTAAGAACACCGATTTTCAATGTTTACGAACAATGCAATGTTGATTAGCAATTGATCAGATACAATTGATATGTTATATGTTATAAGCATATGAACTCCATTATTTACTTTATTAAAAAAAACCTCTTATTTAAGCACAAATGAAGTCTTATCTGTGAATATACATACCTGCTTATGATCCTTGCACAGTACTTTTTTTTCACAGTCCCAATGTCCAAACTTTGTACACTTTCTGCATGTTTTTCCTATTATGAACAGAAATTCACAGTAAGTGTCACAATTCAATACTCTCATATCACAGCATGACAAAAACTTACTCATGATGCCAAGCTGTTACTATGACCTTGGAAATTTTTTTTCGCAGCCAATCGTTATTCACTAGATTTACGTTTAAAAGAAAATAGAACAAAAATATTTTAAATGAACAACAAAGACGGCCTCATACTTAGTTTATTAATGTGCAAGGCTCTATTTTATTGCTAAAGAAATGCTGATTAATACATCCCTTTTCTTATCAGTGATAACATTTGTTGGATTTAGTCTTTTTTTCTGTGCAAGCCCTTTAGACTACTTCAAATGTGAATAATTAAACCACAAAGTTTTGTGCAATGCAGCAAGCGTTAAAATAACTATTACCAAGATGAGTATGTCAAGACCAATGTTATCGAACTAGATCATATTTGATTAAAAAAAGGCAGGGTGATGCATGCGATGAACTCTGAACATCAGGATGTACATTATTACCCCGCTTACTTCATAGCGGTCATTCCGTCCGTCCTTTCGTCCCTCTGTCCGTCAGGCCTTCTGTCCGTCCTTCGTCCGGTCAATTTACTCAAAAACCGTAAGATTTAGATCAACCAAACTTTGCACACTTGTTCACCATACCCTTGTCTACAGCTAGGACAACTTTTGAATTTTCTGGAATTTTCCATGGAAACGTCATTTTTTGGGCTTAGTTAATATAGTGTACAGTGGTGAAATATTTTCTCATAAACTATAACACCTAGAGGAGTGACATTTTGGTTTTGGATACACCTTATGATACTCTTGATCGAGTTCAAAAGCCATATCCGAAATTTTATTTTTGACAGAGTTATGGCCCTTGATTCTGAAATTGAACTTCTAGCGATTAAAAGGTCTGATGCTTTAATGGGGACAAGTTTTCTCAGACAGTATCACATTTACATGTAGGTGAATGAAATTTTGGATTTGGACACATTTGTTGATGCTCTTGATCGATTTCGAAAGCCATTTCCGAAATATTATTTTTCTAAGAATTATGGCCCTTGATTGCTCAATTGGACCTGGAGCAAAACAGATCTGTTGCGCCAATGGGAACTGATTTTTTTCAGAAATGATTACACCTAGGGAAGTGACATTGTGGTTTTGGATACACCTGATGACGCTCTTGATCGAGTTCGAAAGCCATTTCCGAAATTATATTTTTGACAAAGTTATGGCCCTTGAATGCGCAATTAGACTTGGAGCGTTTAACAGATCTGATCCTCCAATGGGGGCAAGTTTTCTCAGACAGTATCACACTTAGGTGAATGGAATTTAGGTTTTGGACACACCTATTGATGCTCTTGCTCGATTTCGAAAGCCATTTCCGAAATATTTTTTTTCACAAGTCGGTGTATAATAAGAATTGAATCTGGCATGCACTAAACCTTGACATCATCGTCTCTTGCTGCAAAAGAGGCGCTGAGGCTGCTGCTGTTTGAGACGGTTCCATTCCTTCACGAGTACTCTCCCAAGTACTTGTTGTGCATAGTTGAATCACATGGTCTAGCAATGCTTTTTTTAGATGGGTTCTTTTTCAATTCTATGGGTTCCTTTTTGTTCTATAGTCTGCTCATTCCTGTGATTTAGATCACAGGAATGAGCAGACTACCCCATCCACTCATTTGAAGGTAGCGTTTCACCTTTGCACGATGTAGACGGGCATTGTCGTCCAAAAGGATGAAGTTATCCCCGATAGCTTCAGCATAAGCTTTGACGTAGACATTCAATATTTAATCCCTGTAACGAAAACCAGTCATGGTGCCATTCTCATGAGCATGCAGATCAATCTTTCAATCCAAGCTGATTCCACCCTATACCATGGCACAATCTCCTCCATACCATCTGGCATGCGTTACCCCTGTGCAAACTCTCGTCCGCCTAAGTAGAGACAGAATTTATATTCATCCATGCTTCCTGTGATGAACAATCCAATCCAATCCAATTCACGGTGGATAGGAGTTACGGGGATTCAGCAAATAAGCGCCTTGCATGCAAACCGTTCTCATTTGTTTACGCAGTTTGTCCGGAAACGTTGACCCAACGCCCGCTAAGGAGTTCGACCTCAGCTGGGTAACATTTATGGTGTTGGGTCGCTTACAAAAGAAGACAACGGTCATCACGTGGCGTTGTTGATCTTTCACAACCTCCAGCATGTCGTCTGGCAGCAGTACCATGGGAACAATTACAAGCCATTTTAAGGACACCGGCTAGCAACGAATTTTCACTAACTTCACATTGTGTCGTCGCTTTTTGAAAAATTCCAATTCCTCTAGACAATGCGTCAGTTGTCAAATGGCGCCTACAACGTCGTGCATTCATCATTTTGGCTCAATGAAAGTTCAGGTTTGTTGCAAACTTCTACTAACATGTAGTAAAAAGGCCCTACAACGCAGCTTGCAATCAGAATCAATCCTTGAAATTTCTTGATGCTCTAGATTTCCATGGTGTGCATGTCTGATAAAGACATCACTGAATTATTGTGTGTGTTCGTTAGATATGTCCATTGATATGTACATTAAAATTAACCTGTTTTGATAAATAAGATCATATAATTCTTCGCAAAAATCTATCAGTATATACATACAGCATACACGTACACAAAAAAAGCTTGCGGTAAAATGTTGTTTCTACAATATATATTTCCAACGATTTCATGCAAGTCATGCAATACAATCTTTAAATCAAAACAGTAACACTATTCAACGTATATTCATAATTGTACTTACGAAATTCAAAGAGAATTCCTGACGCAAGATTTAACCCTAAGAGCACTGTGGAAAACAAAAATGTTGATTATTTTTCAATTTCAAGCTTTCATTTAACAGTTTATGTTGATCTATCTGAAACAAGTGGCTATCTAACACTATAGATAGCTTACTGCAATATTAATTAAAAGGTAGATAACAAACCTTAGTCCACACATCCTTGTTTTGTAGACAATGAAATCTCAATAATAACAAAAACAACTATCTCCTGTTATAAACAACATGAGATGAAATATGTTACATAATTCACATTAAGGGCATTATTTACGTGAATGATAAAACATTAGAGCTTACAGATGGAAATTGTATCAGATATCTGCTAAACAAAGGTTTGTTTCATTCCTTTATCTTACACACTTTGTTACTTCAATTTACCATGTGCTGGCTTAAAAACACTTCGTGCTACTCATCGGTTTGTTTAATTACGTTCTCGTTGAAAGTCATAATGCTCATGTTAATGCGATCAATTGATATTGATTCAACTTTTAATTTTGATCGAATTAATAAAGAAATCCCTCTGTGGTGTTTTAAATAAGAAAAGGTCATTACTCTACTAATGCTGTTTATATGTCATCTCACCTAAATTTTCTTAAACCAATACAAATCATTGAATGCATTATCAATGGTGTCACTTTATCATAAACTACTCACCTTGCCTGACAACTAAAGTTTTCGATATGCGATAAAAATCAGTATAACATGCATATAGTAAAGTATATAACCTGGCCATGCTAATAAGTATTTTTTTTAATTACATAAAGCTGAAAGATTGTTGGAAAGTTGTAACGTAAGATCATACAGTTGTGTTACACTTGATGTTTTTAGCTGGACAGAACATGTCTACATTTTCAAAATAAAATTTGAAGTAATAATGTATAATGTTCATTAAGATAATACCCGTTTTAAATTCCATAAAAAGTACAAGTATACTTGTTTTAAAATCAGCTAATGCCACAGTTATAGTTACTTTTTTAATTCAATTTCTTTCTTTTCAATTGGTTTTTAAAATCTCAAGAAAAGAGAAGAAAAATACTTCGCATTATGTAATTATTTTTGCATGTAAGTTTCACAAGACTCACCTATCAATAGTGTGTTTATAATAATCGGTGTCCACATGGCAGGCCCAACGATAAAACAAGTGTGAGCGTGGTAACAGTGAGTGTGACTGTACTTTCAATATGTGACACATGATGCCACGTGATGGCAACTATCTTTAACCTACAAAAGTGTAAAGTAAAAATGTTGGAGACATTTTACAAAGGCAATCTCTGTAAATCAAACGAATTAAGCGTGAGGGGAAACTCGATATTTTTTCACCAATTTTCATTTTACAGAAGTTATTTGTTACCCCTGTAAAAATTAACAACACATTCGAAAAGTTGCTGACGGGTGACGTCAAAATCTAAATCTAACGGTAATTCCCATTCCTCCCATTGTTTTCCAAAGACCTTCCATTCTTTATTTTCAGAGAAACTTGGCATTTTGAGGACGAGTTTCTGATGTCTTCTAACTGTGTGTCCAATATGTACACCTTCAATTATTTATTTTCTAAGATGTGGACATCGTCCCTGTTAACGTTGATAATATTCAAATTTCACAAACAGTTTCCGAACCAAAGTCAATTTCTATCACTTTTAGAATGTCGCCATCAAATTGCATTGTGACATACTGCTTATTGTCTTGAGTGTTGTGAAAAATTTTGAATTTATTTTACCAACAGAACGTCTGCTGAGAGTAAACAATGTGTAAATTGCATCTCCTTGATTATAAGAAAGGGGGCATCTAAATGTCAAGTTAAATTTTAAATCCCAAAACACAAAATCGCATATCGAGGGTAAACCAAAGTCATAAATTGAGATATATGCAAAGGATACTACAAAGCATGTCAAGCCAAATCTTAGAAACATGTTCCCCTATTCTTCCTTTTATGATTTCGCCTTGAAAATTTAGCGATTTGATAATCTTATTATGTTGCCTTTTATGATTTTGATGTTTTGTCGGCACAAAATTTCCTTATTTTTCTGCTAAATCTTCTTTCACTTGCTCTCAGAAAATGGCTAAAGTAAAAGTCAGTTTGTTATCCGCTCATACTCAAAATGATACATATGATTCATAATATAATGTACAAGAGACGACTTAGACTTCCCATCAACATAAACTTTTAATAAGGAGTCAACAGGTCCATTTAATCTTTGGCACTGTTGATCGTGGAGCTTAGAAAAATAGCAATTTATAGGTTTCCAAAAGTAGTTGGCAGATGATTACTTAATCCGAAGTCCATTTCCCTACTTGGCAGTGACTTATACAGTGTACGTTTCGAATTTACAAGGCTGTAAATATTTCAAAACAAAGAAAACTTTTCGGGAGTAAGTTTTAGCGGACCTACGAATCGAAAAAAAAGACGCAGCATCATTAAATTTCAGTTAATAATCCGCGTTGACTACAAGTGGTCAGGGCAAGAGATCATTAAGAAGACGTTGTGAATATGAAAAGATTACGTACGGTCGCATCTAGTCAATACAATGCCATTACACGATTGAGTCTTGTACCAGATGACAACCAGATTTTTAGCATTCTATAGAAAATGAACAACACAACATTTAAACTTAAAATATTTGAAAATTGGTCATAATGATTATCATTTTATTAACCGAATAAGTTTGGGCATCTGTATGTCACAAGAACCTTCTATTTTTTTGCTCTAGAAACTTATATCTGGTTGGAACGTGTCAGTAAAATACTTATCTTATCGGTGGTCCAAGTCACACCTAAGTTAATATAAATATTATCTTACGTAAATTCGGTGTCTACATACAGATGACAGGCTTTAAAGTAAAGCACTTAATTTGACTTTTTTACACTAAAATTGCCCTCAATGAAATGACTCATTTTTCTGATGAAATGAATTCGATTTCCCTTCAAACAAAAAAATGAAATGGATTTGCAAAATACAAATACATTAAGCTTATGAGAAAAATTGTCAATGTGTATTAATGAATATTATTTATTCTCAAGGTCAATTGCCTATAAAATTTGGAAATAAGTTTTAAAACTTTCCTTTCGAATATACATGTATGTGTCTGTGGGGCAAATGGCGGAGTAAGTATAGTGCAAATAGAGCAGTACCTATCTTAAAACATGAAACCAAGACAATCTGTCAGCAATTACGTCGTCAATTAGTAAATGATAGATTGTGAGATTTTTATCCATGTACTAACGTGACATTTTTGCACTGTGTTTTTGGTCCTACTTTTTGTGTCTTAATATATACACAGGAGAAAATAGAGTAGTTTAATGATACAGTAAACGAGAGGAAACTGGCAGTTTCCTATAATTTCATGCAGAGTATACGCCTAGTTTCCAAACGAAGGATACTCTTGGAAATTATATTAAACTATACGAAACTAGAGGAAATTATTGAAAACTCTTGAAAACATTCTTTACTTCTACAAACACAATATGCAAAAGGTATTATTGATTTACAACTTGAAAGATGGGTAGTTTGACGTTAATATCAGGAGTTTGAATGTCATTGTCAAACATTTTCATCACAATTACTAGTGGAAGTATGACAAAAGAACAAAATTCAAAGGTTAAATGTGGAACAACAGAAGTCTTAACTTATTCAAACTTGTGAAAAGGAACTTTGGAAAATTTTAGATAACGTAGTGAATCTGACTCCACACTATCATAAAGCATTGATGTTGCAGATTAAACGAAATATGATTATTGACATGACAATTTGTTCGATATCCAAAAATGTTAATTACAAATCAAAATGTGTATATAAAATAGATCTAAAGTTGGCAGAGTTATATATTATTTTGGATTTATTATACAATTAGATCTTCAAAAAACTTCTTATCAAATGTTTTTATCAACTGTATTTAAATCACAGACATGACCCTCAAAAGTAGTATTTGACATGATTTGCAACAACTGTAACATCAGTCAGTCAGTTTGTATTGGATACAAAATCATGTGTTGATTCCGCTTAACATAACAATATGATGATTGAAACGTTGCAACTTGTTTATGTATGATCATTGAATATATAACTATTACAGTCACAACATGTTTACAAAGAGGAATATGTAGAAAGTAAACAAATGATAATAATAAATTGAAACTAATATGCACTAATAACACGTAATATAATATTATTTCTTAATACTTATCAAATATGACTTATCATTACCTGAATTTTCCTTTGGGAATAATTTTACAAAGTAGCCTTTCTTACACACATTAGATCTGACAATATACAAACTACATGCAAATTGAATAAAGACATTTATTGAATATCACTTTAATTCAATACCAGTTTTGTATTTTGCACCAAGTGATTCTCTTATTTAATTACCAGCAATTACAGTTGGAGCAATGATGTGTATTTGTGGTCGTTATGTATATCAGGGTGTGTATTATGTTAAAGTGACACAACTACCCTGCTATTTATATGCAAGGGTCTTCTTTTGATGCAGATACGCATTCTCAAGGACATGGCACAATATTATCTTGATGTTATACCTCTAAGGAGGCATATTGATATATTCAGTCTGGCTCCTTTAATTATGTATAAAGACATCAAAATGGCAGCAATCCTAAACCTGTACTGTCTCGTGTATCATGCCATCGTCAATATTGTCACATATTTATTGTAATGAACATGAAAGTTTGAACCAGAATTTCTAGTTACAGATCAAGTACAAATAAGTATTATCTTTTCGCCATTGGATTTCGGTATATCACCGATTGTATAGATGGTATAATAGCTCAGAAATTATTCTCAAGACGTCTAGTTTCAGTTTACTTTTTGGTATGGGCGTTGTTTGGGACGTAATTATGTCCTAAGACATGTTTACATAATACTTATTCTAAACTGTGTTGAACTGTATACAAAAACTTATACTTAAGATACATTCTAGTTTATTTCGGTATTTGGTGTTGGCATTAATATTAGTTTATATACATTTGATAATAGTAGCTCCCATTAAACGATGGGCAAATGTGTATGTAATGGATACCGTTTACAATTTATATTCTGATTATAATAAACGACTTGTAACTTACTCAAATAACACTGAGTATTCACAGAATGTTTTGTTTTGTAAATTATCTAGTCAGAAAAAATGTTGCCTACTGATGCTGCTGTTATGCAAGGGGCAGTTGTAAGGGTAAGTCACGGTCGATTAATTTACAATAATGAAAAGGAAGGCAAATGGAGGAGGTCAAGCATGACCTTTGAATGACATTTAGTACGTTAATCAAAACAAGCCGAGGAAACAATACCAAGTGCCAATATGTAAAATTGTATCTAAATACTACTTCCTCAGATTCATTACTACAGTCGTTTGGTGGATGAAAAGAGTGAGTGGGTTGGGGTATAACGACGTACGGGGTATAAAAGACGTGGATGACAAGCAACCATCCAAGAGAGTGGACTGATCAGGGAGAACGGAAAGGATAAGGGAAATATAGACATAGTGAGAGATAGACAGTAGGTTTCCCCCGGCAGGCCTAAAACACGAGCATGTTAGCTCCGGCTGGCATAGACAGACAGACAGAAATCTTCACAGTGTCACAAGTTAATTAAGTACATAATATAATATAACGTAACTCTGTTAAACAACCAGCCAAATTTTGGCTTATGACACACTGTTAGAAATAATAAAACATATATATAGTATACAAGTTATAGATAAATAGATAATAAAAAGCAGAATATATATGTGATGATCTAAAATACTAGGTGATAAAAAGATAAGATGTAAAGGGGATTTTAAGTAAAAGACTGAAGCCTTAAAAACATAGTTTTAACAGTTAAAGCTATAAGTTTTAATTTTGCATAGCATTGCATTACTCTCGGTGTCTGAAGCACGCAAACCACCACACTATGAGGTTGAGTCAAATGGTCGCGGAATGATTAATAATAATGAAAAGATACACACCTAAAACCAAACAAATATAATAAAATAATAATAAGACCAAACAAATTTTACAGTATATTTTGCAACCTCGAGACACATGTACCTATCACAAAAGTATATTTAGTCAGTAATGTGTTAAGACACAGTATATCCTTTGTTTTATATAGAGTTCAATATATGGTCCCTTTTAACACGTTTTACACCTCATCGTATGTAGCCCATGTTTATTTTTTGTTTGTTTTAGTCTCTCATAACCCTCGATGGGTGGCTCTTTATCTATGGGTTTTTTTACCTGTATATATGTTTTTAATGCTAAGAGGTGAGACTTTAATAAAATATTTGCCTGTCTGTCTATACTCCCGTTAACTATGTACATATACTTTTTTTCTATTCCAGAGATATTAGATTCAGTACATAATAGCGTATTATCCGAAAGTGTCTCGCAATTTTCCTTACAAAAATTCATTTTAAGCGTTCGACTATTTGTTGTGATTCAAACATACAAAAATACTCAGTCTTCGCTGGCCAATTGTTCATAAAAAGGACGCTCAAATGCAAAGTGCAGACTTGACAAGAAAATGCGTATCAAAAGTTCAGTAATGTATCAGATAACATTATATTAAGATGAATATTAAAATGTTTTTGTTGTTAACAGTCATTGCATCCATATTACTCCTGCATAAAAAAAACAAGTATACTTTATCCTTATTTACACTGTTTTAAAATCAAAAAAATATTTCAATGATTTCCTTTACTAATATCCTTTTCTGCTTTTAGCGAATAGAATAGCCCATACAATATACATTTTGTTAATTTGTTTAGCCGGCAATCAAGGATGCCTCTTTGATCTCAAATTGGTAATTAACTGGACGCAATTAGTGTGGATGGTGGAGCAGGAGGGGGGAGGGAAGGGGTAGAGTCTTGAAGTGACACTCACTAGGCAGAAGCGTCTGACGGGATGCTTAATCCAAAACAGTTAAATTGAAATGTGCAAATAAATATTTATTTGTTATTTGTTAAGCTCAATCGACTTATATGATGACGCTTCTCCCGAACAGTGTTTAGAACAATATATTCATAGATGATAGGTTTGTAAAAGTAACAAATTCTTTACTAACGTACATCAATTCTTTTTTAAATTTAGTGAAATGAGGGAATTATTATTTTCCTGAGTAACCTTTGGATTATTCAATAATATCAAATGTATGAAAATCTTCATTAAAAAAACTGAAACTTCCACGATGTGCTAACAGTAAATGTTTGGATCATTCAACGACAGATTTCATAACAATTTCAAAGATATTTTATATTTCATTTAATAAGTCATCATTCCTTTTTTCTTCGCTTCCCATGTTTATTGGTGACTGTCAGTCATTCATAAAGGTTTCATCACACGTGAAAGGGTCTTATATATAATCTAATATTACAGCTTACCTTTTCGTTGAGGTCTTACTGAGAAGCTACCCAGCTCTGTTTGAACAGTGAGAAAGCAGTTGTACATTTATGCTCCATGGTAATTAACAGTTCGTTTACTAGTCTAGGCGACAATCAAGGGTGTCTCTCTGATCTCAACTTGACAATAAACTTGTTGGGCAGGATGCGGGTGTGTGTGAGAGGGAGTCACCAATAGAAGTGACAGGCACTAAGCAGACGTGCCTGACACACAAACATTAACGAGATTAAAATCAGAAGTTAAATATACCAAACAACATCTTTTCCCAACCAGAGTATGCTAATGATTACATTAAAATGAAGAATGTAGTAAGAATGAAAGTATTAATTAGTCTTTATATTGTACCACCTTAAGAAACTGATGTTACCAAGTCACTCCAAGAATCATTATTGAATAATCGTGAATATTGAAAAGGTAGCTTATTTCAATGAATGTGTTCATTCAAAAATTAATGCATCGGGTCATTACATTACATAAGAAATGAAGTTTACACTTATTAATCAATTTATTTATCAATTGTCTCTTGTATCAAACTTACATCAAATTAAAACTTTGATAATACTTCAATCTATACATATTTTGGTAATAAATTTGCACACAAATAATGCACCTCGTTGAATATATAGGATTTTTGTTCTTCCTATCTCCAAAGACCAATTATTCTTTATTTTCAGAGAAACTTGGCATTTTGAGGACGAGTTTCTGATGTCTACTACCTGTGTGTCCAATATGTACACCTTCAAATAATTATTTTCTAAGATGTGGACATCGTCCCTGTTAACGTTAACAATATTCACATTTCACAAACAGTTTCCGAACCAAAGTCAATTTCTATCACTTTTAGAATGTCGCAATCAAATTGCGTTGTGACATACTGCTAATTGTCTTGAGTGTTGTGAAAAATTTTGAATTTATTTTACAAACAGAACGTCTGCTGAGAGTAAACAATGTGTAAATTGCATCTCCTTGATTATAAGAAAGGGGGCATCTAAATGGCAAGTTAAATTTTAAATCCCAAAACACAAAATCACATAACGAGGGTAAAACAAATTCATAAATTGAGATATATGCAAAGGATACTACAAAGCATGTCAAGCTAAATCTTAAAAACATGTTCCCCTATTCTTCCTTTTATGATTTCGCCTTGAAAATTTAGCGATTTGATAATCTTATTATGTTGCCTTTTATGATTTTGATGTTTTGTCGGCATATATTTTCCATATTTTTTCTGCTAAACCTACCTTCACTTGCTCTCAGAAAATGGCTAAAGTAAAAGTCAGTTTGTTATCCACTCATACTCAAAATGATACATATGATTCATAATATAATGTACAAGAGACGACTAAGACTTCCGATCAACATAAACTTTTTATAAGGAGTCAACAGGTCCATTTAATCTTTGGCACTGTTGATCGTGGAGCTTAGAAAAATAGCAATTTATAGGTTTCCAAAAGTAGTTGGCAGATGATTACTTAATCCGAAGTCCATTTCCCTACTTGGCAGTGACTTATACAGTGTACGTTTCGAATTTACAAGGCTGTTAATATTTCAAAACAAAGAAAACTTTACATTAAGCTTATGAGAAAAATTGTCAATGTGTATTAATAAATATTATTTTTTCTCAAGGTCAATTGCCTATAAAATTTGGAAATAAGTTTTAAAACTTTCCTTTCGAATATACATGTATGTGTCTGTGGGGCAAATGGCGGAGTAAGTATAGTGCAAATAAAGCAGTACCTATCTTAAAACATGAAACCAAGACAATCTGTCAGCAATTACGTCGTCAATTAGTAAATGATCGATTGTGAGATTTTTATCCATGTACTAACGTGACATTTTTGCACTGCGTTTTTGGTCCTACTTTTTGTGTCTTAATATATATAATTCTTCAAAACTGAAATATACCCTCGAAACGTCTTGACTTCAACAATAGAGAAGATGCATTCCAGATATATCGTGATTTTCTTTTAACCTACCCTAAGTATACGTTACACTTCTCTGTCCCACTCTACACTACTCAACCCGTCTTCCTCTTTAGGACTTTAAATTTCACAAGTTTCTATATCAGATAATTCCAACCTTGCTGCCAACCAGTCTAAACTCGTGTTTTGATTGGAGCGCCGTCTTCTGCAAAAAGTTGCCATTTTCTTATGATTTCTCATTGGACTATTGCTACCCATCGCAGTAGCCTTGACAACATGCAAACAAAAGTACGGGAAATGCGGCAAGGCCTAGCAAGTCTCTGGGGATGGTGTAAGAAAAGGCAATTTATTTAAAGAAATTCATTTGAAGATGTACTTTACCCTATCCGACCTTGTATTAACATTTTTCTAATTTTATGTGTGTCCAAGACTTGCACTTTGCAATTCGTTGAAATCCCATATCATACATCAATATTAGTATTGCTGGTAATATATTCATCACATTCTCTTTCACGACAAGCATGAATGTGTAGGTTTAACTTTATTAAATAGGGTTTAAGAAGTTTGGTATTAGATAGAATGTAATGGATGAAAACTTTGATAATCCTGGGAATATGACGTTTGGACACACATCTTTAGGTCGTTGTCAAAGAATAGTTAGGAGATGGGAAAGGGTTGACATTTATCTGCTAATCAACCATAAAGAGGAGCAATTAAACCACAGTAAACAGTAGCGATTACATGATGAAAACTGACAGATTGTTCAAGGTGGAATGATAGCACGAATGAAGCTAGAATCCAGGGATGTAAACAATTTTGAGTGAGTAAGCTGTGGTTTAACCTATTTTGAACAATATTTCAGTTATCATGCATGTGGACAGATTAAAGAGAAAAGGGATAGAAAGGTTGAGGGAAAAGACGGAAAGAAAGGCATAGTAAGAGATCGAGAGCAGGATGTTAAACGACTCCAATTTGGTCAGGCTCTATCCATTGACCTGTCAGGCTTGTTGACTCGGCTAGGAGCATGTTAGCTCCGGCTGGCATAGCTCTTGGGGTCTCCGAAGCACTCAAACTTACACCACGATAAGGTGTCAAGAGTCAAGTGGTGGTGTTTACTTTTATCCCTATTGGATGTATCTCAAATTCGGTCAGTATTCATACTTAACTTCGTGTAATTTCAGCATTGTCATTAAAATATATAAACGAATGCCCTTGCTGAAATACATCATGTAAGTCGTTAGGTGGATTCGCTCTGTTTAAATGTTTTATTAACATATTTAATTTTTTTTAATTCCTATATGAATATTATTAGCATGTTTTAATATCCAACGTCCCATCTTAAGATTCGACTCTCGACATACATGTAGGACTCCAAGTTCAGACGCGTCCAATCTTAAGATGGGGTGGACTCGCAGTTGGGATGAAATATTTTGAATGTCCTCCCTAATTATGTCTACTTAGCAAGTAAGGAGGAGTTCTAATGAGAAGGGTATCACAAATTGTTTTTAAGGTCATTGCCACGTGGTTTGAACAAGAGACTTAAGTTATTTCTTATTAGGTATATCCCTGAAAGATAAGACGAATATAGCCCAATTGCTTTGATTTATTATCATATTTTATAGAGCAGCGTTTCCTTTGGAGGTACTGTATCTTTGTTGCACCCGTCAGCCTCACAACAGAATGAACAGTCCAGACCAGATGAATATGTAGCGTTTTCAGCAAGGTTTGTGCATTCTGGCTTTACACTTGTCTCTATCAACCATCTTTTTACACACTCCGAAAATGACGCACATCTGAAACATTCGAACATCTGTATATTTTTGTCACTGACCATAAAAGATGCACATCTGATTGAGTGTATTATCGCGGAATAATTTAGTCAATTTGGACTTGAATTCTTTAAATATTTTATTTACAAATATATAAATACTTTCTGAAGTAGTCTTCATTGTATATAATAAATCCTTTACTTATTTGTCTTTAGGGGAATATTCCAAAATAATTTTGTTCAACTATGATTAAAAATACAAATATTTACTTCACATAAATTTCTAATCTCTCCCAAAAGAGAGGGGTTCATATTGACTCGTTCCCATAAGAGTGGGGTTGATATTGACTCGTTCCCAAAAGAGAGGGGTTCATATTGACTCGTTCCCAAAAGAGTGGGGTTGATATTGACTCGTTCCCAAAAGAGAGGGGTTCATATTGACTCGTTCCCAAAAGAGGGGTTCATATTGACTCGTTCCACAAACCTATCTTTGCTCTTTCACAAATTGTACACACTTCTTCAGCAATTGGCAAGTTTGATGACATGAATGGGTTTGCAGAACGGTTTCCTTTTCATCATTTTAGGCAGACAATACTTTTCTCAAACGCATTGATTAAATCCTACTTTAATTGTGATTTAGATGGGGGGTTTTTAAGGAAATAATTTTGTATGTATTTACGTTCTTAATGAAAATAATAGAATGCATAATTATTTACCTTTTTTCATGAATGACATTTCCGTTATCGTTTTTGACGGACGTCAAACACAGTGGGTACGTCTCAGGGCATTGATAGGTTACAGTGCTGTCACAGTTCTGGTCGGAGCAAACTTTACATTTATGACCTGGAAATATTTTTTGAAAGGTTAAGCCTAAAGGCCTGAAGAACGCTTTAACAAGTCATAAAAATGATCAAAATCGAGTAGTTTCAGGCGTTTGGAAAACCGTAACGGAAAATAAAAGAGTACAAATTCTCAGCAGCGGCTAACAATCTTTACTTCTGTTCTGGGCGTTAAAAACAACTAACTCGTTGAATGTTTGCGGGACACTGCAGAGCAGAGCAGCAGAAGTGAAGGACGTCGTAACCCTCGACCTTGACCTTGCATTTCTGTGTAAGCATGACATAACATGTCCCCATTGGGTATAAGTAAGAAGTTATGTAAATGATCTCTGAAAACCTTATTGGGAAACATTTATAGCTAAATACAATATGCGGCGGCATTGGAAAGCGGATAAAGCTGAAATCAGCCTGCGCCGGGGCAGCTAATTACTGAGAGAGCTGAAGTTTGTTTGTCGAATGTGTTTAGTTTTCATACCATCGATACTAGAATGTACTTTTTGTTTACCTAAGCCTTTCTCTTTCATTATAAATTATATTCTGTACACGTTTAATGTTCATTTAAATTTGGTTCAAACCATGTTTCGCTGTTGAAGGTGACTTAGTAACTGTATCAGGAGTAGTTGTCATTGTTGAGCTGGTCAGTGTACTTGGTATTGATGAAGGCGAAATATTGAGAATTGGAGTACTCCATGTAATGGTTTTCTCTAATGTAGTATCTGTTGAAAACAAGGATTAGTATGGGATGAGGTTACGGCAGTACCAAACTAAGAGGCTATTATTTTATTTTATTGTCCGAGTTTCTAACACAATTTGCCTTAGCTCATAAAGTAATTTAAAAAGTTTATGAATGTGATGATTTCGCTATTACATACTGCATTACTTGATTATAATTGCAAAGATTATTGAGATAATGTCCCGCTTCCCTTTGGAGGCCGGATACAATTGTTTAATAACGTTACATACATCGAAATATGGGATTTTGCCCATTATATAAAGCTTTCAAGACTCACCTATTTTGGATAATACAGATAAGTCGTTACAAAATTCGCTATGGCAACATTTTCCTCGTCGATTCAGGACAGGCGACATTACAGGCAATTCGATTGGTGCACAGGACTGGAAGCAGGGGATATTGACACTAAATAATATTTTATAATTGAAACCCGAAAGTGCTGTAACGGCGATAAAATATTCGAATTAGCATAAGTATGACCATCGAATATATGTTTGAAAATAAGATATTTCTTGATGAAGATGACACCCGATGAGTGGATGCGTCGCACTTCCTCTCGTAAACAAGTCTTTTCAATAGGGTTGAAAATTCAAACTCTTCCTAAAGCAATCCATGAAAATATTGAAAGTCAAAGAGAGTAATCGAATATTGGATAAATCTTACTAGAATGCCTGATTATCGCAACGCCCGCCAATGCTTTCAACTATTGTTATCAGATGATCGTGGAAAACATTCATTGGCTCCAGATGTTAGAAATATCTTATTTTCAAGTGGATTTTCTTATGCTTGGTAAAATCAAGACGTCGATGATAGAGAAATATTTTGTCAATGTTTGAGCAACGAATAAGAGATATATTTATTCAGAATTGGTTCGAAACAGTTAACTCATAAAATTCTAAAAGTCATTATTCCCGTTCTAAATCAGTGTTCGGACCGGAAAAGTTTGAGAAATTTCTGTAAATTAGTACGTTTTTGATTAAACGTAATTATTTATACTTACCTGTTGACTAGACCTACTATGCCTGCCTCCTCTAGGCATGCTTTATTTCAACCTTATTACCACAGACGAAACTTGAACTAGTGGAGTAAGGGATGCGTAAAATCCCCCTCCAAGGGCGGTAAGTCAGTGGTCTCGTGACGTCACTCCCAGAAGCCTTCACTCTCCGAACAGGCCCATAAAAGGCAAGACAGACCAAGCGGGGAGGATGGGCGGGACTAGTGCGTAGGTATAGTCAACAGGTAAGTATAAATAATTACGTTTAAAAACGTACTATTATTTAAATACATATCTGTTGACTAGACCTACTATGCCTAGAATTCCACTGCACGGACGTCGGTCAGTAGATATATGGGAGAGACGAGACCAGCGACAAGCCCTGAGTGTAAGCTAACCTACGAGTCCTCCACCCTGTGGTGAGGACAAGGTACATCCCGGGAGACACTATCTCTACCGCTAAGCGGATTGAAGAGACAACCCAGCCACTCAACTCCTGATTAACACTGTCCCCGACCCATATGGGGGGAAGTGTAAATAGGAATAACCGACAAAGAACAAACGATGCGAACCGAAGTTTTGCAAGGAGCATCGAAAGACACACGGGACCCTCCTCCTAAGAGGACTGTCCCCTTCTCGGTCTGATCGGGGGGACCACCTTCGCCTGAGCGAAAACCTGCGGACCCAGCCTTGAGATGCCTTCGAGATCTGATGTGGAGAGATCTCGTAGGTAATGATTGGCGCAGACATCTGAAGAACGCCAAAAACACCCCGCCATGACGTCCTAGACCGCGATGTTACAGTGGTAAGCCCTCGTGGCCGAGACTGCTCGGATCTCATGCGGGTTGGAACACGATGGGGGTGGCAGGTCAGAGGCCTTGTACGCGTCAACGACTGCTGACCTAAGGTATACACCCAACGCTCGCTTGTCCAACTCTTTCGTGCTCCTCGGCGAGAGTGGCAAGAACAGACGACGCCTGCCATCCCTCAGCCTGCGTGTACGCTGCACGTAAACCCTCAACGCTCTAACCAGACACAGAGAGAGATCTATCTCTCCCGATTCAGACCCCAGTGCCGGAATAGAGTATGTACGGCCCGCATCATCAGCTGCTTGGTTTTTGCAGACGATGTCGGGAGCTAAACCAAGTAAGGCTGACCCCCCTTCCTGACCTCAAAACGTAGAAGGTCCGCCTGTAACGCATGGATTTCTGAAACCCGAGTTACGGAGGCCACCTTGATGGTGAGAGGGAGGAAGGGAACGTCGGAGAGCGGTTCATACCTATCGGAGCGAAGGTGGCTGAGCACGACAGCTAAGTCCCACTCGGGTGGACGAAGGTTAGTCCTGCCGTCCCACTTGAGGACCGACACATGTAAACCCGGCGACCTCTTCTTAAGTACAGAGAGGACAAAACCCCGCTGAGCACAGAAGGAGGCGAAGGCCTGCCACTGGAAATCATAGAGTTTCCTAGTGGTCTTCCTATGAGAGGTAGCTATGGCATTGGCGACACACCTAGAGTAACCACTGCTCCTTAACCCTCTCTTAATACAAGCCACTCGTGAAGGCAGAACACCTGAGGGTTCTCGTGTAACCTTCCGCTTGGCCTGCTGAGGAGCAGATCTCTCCGTGACTGAATCGGAACAGGGTACTGATTACAGAGACGCTGGAGAGGAACGAACCTCGGTCGGGCTGGCCACCAGGGGGCTACCAGAAGAAGTCGAAAGACCCGAGTTGTCCCTATCTTGGCTACCACCTGAGAGAGGATGGCCGGCGGCGGAAAAGCCTAGGCGTCCATTCCCTCCCACCCTAACGAGATCCCGTCTAAGGCCATCGCTCGAGGGTCTGGTACTGGGGAGACATAAGTCGGTAGCTGATGATTGAGACACGTCGCGATTCAGTTGCCACTCCGATGGGGGAGGGGCATCGGGTCGCGACAGCGCGTCCGCCAAGATGTTCTTGGCACCTGGAATGTGGACTGCTCGGATGTCCAGCTCCATATCGTCCACCAGCTCGAAGGATGTGGACTAGTAGACAGGGGCTTCGCAGGGGGACTAGCCAATGTTGAATGGCTAGGCGGACTGCGTCCAACTCGAGGTCCAACTTGAGACCAGACTCCCGCCACCCGCTCGTGACCCAGATGCGCCCCCACCCCTGATGTGGGAGCTCAGGAACACCTGTAACGGGCGGAGGAATAACATCCCCCTGCAGGTCAGGTCCTGATCTGATGTTAGCAACCCCAACACTCTCTGCCACTGATGTAGGGAGAGTGACGCATCGAGAGTGCGATCCATTAATCAATTGTAACGAGCCATCCGTTCCCTCGTTACGAACCATCGGAACAGCTTAGTGTCTAGGAAAGCCCCTAAGAACTTCTGACGAGTCGCCGGGATCAAGTCCGACTTCTCTAAGTTCACCTACCATCCTAGACGACGGAAACAGGTTTATCGTGAACCTGAGCTGTGCCTCGAGAATGACGGGAGAACGGTTGTGAGCGAGCCCATCGTTCCAATGTTCCAAGGTTAGTGACAAGGGACGCTCCCTTGGATCACCGGTAAGAGGAGGAGGAGACGAGACGGGAATGCGGAAGCCCTGACGCAGTATTCGACAAACGAACGGTTCTAAACCTAACTGCTCCCAGTCGCTGACAAAGCACGAGTCACTTCCTCCGCTTCCCCTTCTGAGGGGTACGGCCTTCGGCCCCAGGATGGGGGGACTTGGGAGATTGCTGACTTATGGATTCGCGGCCACGACCTCCCCGCCGAAAGTCAGTCCTGGCTTCCTTAGGGGTAGATTGACCCTGCCCATGACCCTGATGGAAGTTAGCCGCCGTACGTTTGCGCGTCTTCTAACTCCACGCGATTCGTGAGCTCTTGTTGTTGAGCCTCCTGTTGCGCTCTAAGTACCATCCTTGACGGACGCAAGAAGCAGCTCCGGTTTGAACTTGTCAAACTTAGCTGTCTTCTTCTTCTTCTTCTTGCTGTTGGGAGTAGTGGGTTCGACGACTTTAAGCCTCAGCGGAGACGTACACCTCTCACCCTCCCGACACGAAGGGGGGACAGAGAGCTACGAGCCCCAGAGCGAGAGCAGGAAGAACCACAAGGTGAGAGGGAGTCCCTCCGGACTGCTCTTCCGGAAACTCCCGGTCAAACTCATCCGTCCGTTTTACTACATCCACCCTCTCCTCTGGAGAGGCATGACGAATAGGAGAAAAAACTCTCGATCGCGACCCAATTCACCTGTCGGAGCTGTTCGCTTCAACACATAAGCCCTATCAGTAAAGGACTTGCGAATGACCGAAACGTAGGCCTTGAAGTCTAAAGACGAGAGAGGGGCACACTCGTTGCAACGAAACCCCTCCTCATGCTCACACAAGTCCTTACACTTCCTACACAGCAAGTGCGGGTCCTTGTTAGCAGACTTCCGACCTCCGCATTGTGTACAAAACGCAGAGTACATGGCGAAGGTAATGCGGAGGTAGTCGACAAGACGAACAAGGTGAAACCAGCGAGTGAAGACCGGAGTCAACGACGCATGAAAACTGGACCAGGTGAGTGACAGTTGAGTCACTGACGTGCGCTAGACGAGGTGAGTGACAGTTGAGTCACTGACGTGCGCTAGACGAGGTGAGTGACAGTCGAGTCACTGACGTGCGCTAGACGAGGTGAGTGACAGTCGAGTCACTGACGCGAGCTAGACGAGGTGAGTGACTAGACGAGGTGAGTGACAGTCGAGCCCCTGACACTAAGTAGCAAACCGTTCGATAGCTAACCACTCCAAACACAACAAGTGTGTAAACTCACAAAACGTTGAAACGACGAGACGCTTAAGTGAGAAAATGCGCAAGTCTAGACGACGGAGACTATCGTAGGCTCCAAAACAGGAGGATCCGACTATCGTAGGGTCAGACTACCGGAGGGTCCGACTATCGTAGGGTCAGACTACCGGAGGGTCCGACTATCGTAGGGTCAGACTACCGGATGGTCCGAAATCGAAGCACCCCCGAAGACGAAAGACTAGTGTCAGACGAAGGTGAAAGCCAACCGAAGCAGACGACGAGCTGTCGGAAGACCCACCTGACACTAGACGACGAAAGAACTGGTGGTGGCCGTACGAACCAAGCAGTCACCCGACGAAGCCGGAGGGCGGAGGGTGGAGGCCGTACGACCCAAGCAGTCACCCGACGAAGGAGAGAGAAAGCAAGAGACACGAGTTGCACGTGCAGAGCGTGCAGCTTCAAGCTTGGTTGCGCCCAACCTAGCACATGTCAACAAGGTCACTCACCCACTCAAACCTACAATAAACAACAACCAAATATAACGCCGAGCGTGTAGATAAGGCGTAAAACAAACCCTTTAATTGAATACGAAGTAAGGTTAGCAAAAGCAGCGAAGAATAACGCTAGAAATGCCCAGAGTCGAGAGCGAAAACATATACAACTGTCTTGCTCTGCAACTGAGAGGAGAGTGAAGGCTTCTGGGAGTGACGTCACGAGACCACTGACTTACCGCCCTTGGAGGGGGATTTTACGCATCCCTTACTCCACTAGTTCAAGTTTCGTCTGTGGTAATAAGGTTGAAATAAAGCATGCCTAGAGGAGGCAGGCATAGTAGGTCTAGTCAACAGATATGTATTTAAATAATTAAAATATCACTCCACTACACTCTAGTACCAGGTACATAACCCATAAATGTCAAAAAAACAAAGAATAAGACGTTTGAAAAATTATATTATCCTTTCTGATCCGAAGTATCAAACGGTTTGGAAAAATGTACAGTCAAAACAATGAACAGACCATTTTCGTCGTTCGAAGTCAGACAAGTTTATTTTAATAGATCAGTAGGATCACAATAGAATTTTGCAAGTACAAAGTCGGCATCTGAGGATTGAAAGCCTATGCTTCAGGTCGTTATTGTCTTTATCTTTATTTTGATTGGACAGAAAGGTAAGTCACCGAGGTTATTCGGGCCGAAAATCATAGCATTCTTAAATGTGTGCTGTACTTTGCTTTATTACAGGACTCTTAATGCAACATTCATCAACAGGTCCACTGGCTACATTCTCATCATTTAATATAAAGTCGGTATTCAATGGCATAGTGCAGAGAGCACCCACGATGTATAGAGGATAACATGACTATTCGGCATGTAAAATCATTAAAAATCATTCAATGTTTTATATTTCATGGGTTTCACGCACGAAAAGTGTACAAATCAGATGACAAAATAACAATCATGATAAAATCCAAATATTGTAGGTTTGAAACTTACCTGTTCCTCAATGCATCCAGATTTATAACTCACTGGAAAACCCGATTTGATTTCCTCGATGATATAGCATGCGTGAATCTGATCAACACGGAAATGTGGTAGAATCGTTATCTTTCTAGTGACAACATGTCAACTAGGGTACCACCACCACAAGGACAAAATAAAATTATCTAAAATAACTCTTTTTTAGATATCCAAGCGGTTACGAAAAACGTCAAACTCTGTTAGTTGTGAAAACGTTTTTATTTTCATTACTTTTGCTTAATAGTATAATTTAAAATAATATCTTTATATCTTAAATCTTAATACACTATGATACACGACAAATCTCAAGATCTCGCAGATTCTCTCCCAACAGAGATAACTCAAGATATATGTCTTTCTGCGCCTTTTAAAAAGATGTTATGCCAACTATCGGTCTAATTTCAGCTTATAAAAATACTTCTTGCACGGGAATATTGCTTCCTGTCTCACTGACCAACGTGGGGCAGGATAGTGTTGTGGTTAACGCGTTCGGCTTTGGAGCAAGATGTCCTGATGTCGAATCCCTCCAAGAGATCGGCTACCTTGTCTGTCATAAGGGACTATTCGACATGCAGTAAAATTTGGGTGCAATGATATACTTAATTTCAGTACAGTATCATCGATTGCTGAGTTAAAGCAGTGTTGTGACATTTTTCTGTGCAATAAAACTAACAGAAGTTATGTAATTGAAACACTCTTAAAAGTGGCGTTAAGCCAAATCACATCACCTCGACTAACCTTCGATTCTGTTCTATCAAGAAAAGTTACATGAACAGTCGAATAAATTCTAGTTGTCACGCAGCTATGGACATGACAGTTGAAACGGCGTCGCTGACTGCATTAATAACTTTTTAGAGAGCAAGGGTTTAAAAATATTTTTACGTAGCAAATTATTATTTTGGTTATCTCTGTTGAGAGAAAATAAATTTCACCTAGCCTGCAAACAAATGATTGCATGAATACATCGCCATTACCAAAGCAATGTGCATTTTCATTTTAATTGATTAATGTACCTTTTTATCTTTTAATTACCTTGATCGGTGAACACCTTTCCACGTGGAGGCAGTTCACACCTGAAGAATCTGCCACACATTTTCTGCAGAAACTAACACCTGTAAAATGTACTCTGTGACACGCGCGTTGTCACTTGGATGTCAAGTAACGTTTTACAATCATCATCAACATTTATTCTTAGGTTATTTGAAAAATCACATTTATTTGTTGTTGACATGTCTCATTACATATTAGATTCACACAATAGACATCATATGGAGCTGCGTATCACATTTTAACATTACTCTCCATGCACTGATGACGCTCACGTATATTTGGCATAGTAAATCATTTAAGTAAAATGGTGAAGAAGGTCGCACGTGAAGTAAATGTTTATTTGAAAATAAAATACTTCAGACGACACTTGCTGTAGATATCATCTGTTGAAAAGATTTGTTATCAAGTCGAAATGCGACGCATCTAGTCATCATTAAAATGATATCTACAGCAAGTGTCGTCTGAAGTATTATATTTTCATATAAATATATATATATAGATAGATATATCATTTAAAAGTTCAATTACATTTTATTTTTTAAATTTAAAAAACTTAAGATGCAATATATACATTGTCCTTTCAATTAAACAGATTCAACCGAGGTCTGTGAAATGTATACATTTGTTAACTGAAATAAGAGAGTATTTTACAGTCTTTGCTAAGAGAGAAGTATATAGTACTTGTTGAGTTTTTCATATTGTCTATATTAAATTAACTCACGAGATCTGACACTGAGGGAAAACTAACACTGCATGTTCTAGTTGATTTCAGGAAAATATTTAAATCAAATCTTACGTTGCATTAAGGTTTGAGGTCTTTTTGACATTAGGAAACTTTTGAGTTTAAAAATATTGTTTTGCGTTTAGATATGAAAACAAGTATAGACGTGCTTGACGTTATCTGTGTCAGGCAATCGTTTTAGAATTTGTACTTTGTAAAATTTACAAACTTTGGCAATATCATTACCTTGTTGATTGAGCAAAAGATCTGAAAGATAAAGCAGAAATCTTTGATGAGATTATTATATTTCACTTTACAAAATATTTTATGAAATGAAATCAATCAGGAAAAGTTATACAAACATTTAGACGAGATATCGGACACGGAAAATCTTAAATAGGTTTGATTAAGGCAACGCTGTTTTATGCTTTCAATTATTACTAACATTAGGTTATCCTAAAAATTCGTTGGCTTTAATTGGCTTTAAAAGAATTTGATGAATTATAATTTTAAAGCTGATTCTATATGCTTGCTTAAATCAAGATGTTGATGAAAGACGAAATATTTTCGTAAACAAAGCAACAAAAAAAGAGAAATGGTCCTTCAGAATTGGTCGAAACAGTTACTACGAACGTTGTTAATCGTAGGTCGGACCTAAAAGAAGCATCTAAATTCTATCAATGGTACCCAACAGTTGATGTATAGCAACGGTGTATTTGCATTTGAATGATGCTTGGCAGCAAAAGTCAGTTCTTACTGATAAACTGACACTTCATCACGTTCATCATTCGTACCATTCAATGAGGTGTCTTTTCTATTAACAAACCTTTGAATGTTGTTGCAGTAGTAGGGGTTGGCGTTGTTTTTCTTATTGACACTAAAAACAGAAAGGATACAGGACACCAAGGCATGATAGTCAGAAGATAATTTCACTGTTAGGCTCAAGAGACAAAATTTGTAAGCAAACTTGCATTTTTGTTGAAAAATCTTTTTGACCCTTGACTTTACAACTAATTATGGGCTGAAAAGATTTTAACACACATCACCCAAACTGAGAATTTCTTTTGATACCGTAGCATTTGAGTCTATGGTACCTTATCCTCATCCTCGCCCAACAAAGGTTGCTCCGTCATAAATTCCTATACATCCTGTGTCCTAATTCAAACGTTTCTCTGTCTTCGGTGACAATATTGCAACTTAAACTACCAGCCCATGAAAACACCGAATGAATGACATATTTGTTGTCACACAGGCCTAAGCAATGCAGTCGCTAAATGAGGCGTATCTGTTAAAAAGTCTTAAGTGCAAGGTAAATATTCGAATTAAGTTTAGCTTTTGGAAAGCTAACGGAAATAACTTGGAGTTTTGAATAATAACTTTTGAAAAGGCGTCGTTGATTGCACAACTACCTTTGATTGCATCCTATCATGTGTCTACATTTCTAGACTAAGAAACCTTCGTATTAAGACAGAGGTTGTATAGGGATTTATGACGCTACCTCTGTTGGGAGAGAATGCACTACCCTGTGTGGTACGCATCTATTTCTAACTTGACAGAGGTGTCGAAAATATGTGTTTTAATAAAAAGGAATAATATAAGCATCGCTAGTTTGTTTTGAGAAAAGAAAACAATTGCTCTGGGCTTAACAGAGACGACATGGAAATGGAAGACTTGGATACCTTTTGGAGGCAAGAATTAACTCTAACGAGGTCCCAAGAGTTACTACTACATCTCACCTGTTGTTTTCAGTTGAAATGGATTGTTGCATGAGTCTGTAGAACAACACATTCCGTGTGACGGTCGGGTTGGCCAATGTTCAAAGTGCGGGCTGGGAACTGAATGGTCCCCTGAATTGTCTTTATGAACATGAGATGAAATACCAATGCAGTTCTGAAATAAGAAAGCATTCAAAATATTAATGAAAAGTGAATTTTAGTAGAAATGGGCACAGCTGCCGAACAAGTGTTAGTTACATTAGTTGTAAACTTAGTGCAAATATCATTTAAAAAGATGTTCCATGATCTTTTTGAGAAAGGTTATTATTTTTAGAAGATAAAAGAAACTTCATGTTCAAACCACATACTTAAATACCATATATGTAGTCCGACTAAAACGCATTTGGCATGGATTTAAGAAACACTAGGGTCCAAAATGTTAAAACTTAATTTTTTAAAATAGTAGGATCGTTATTGATTAATTGATTCTTACTGTATTTTAAAGATATTCCTGTAAGTCGTAGAGAATGCTTTGGAGTGTTGTTGCGAACGTAGCTGAATTCTACAAATATTCATAACACACTCGTTTGTATACCATTACTGTTTCATGTGTCATCATGTATTGTATCAGAGAATTTGCAAATTATCATCAATCCTCACGAATGCTCAAGCTTGTTTATTTGTGATAATAAGTTGGATTTATGGTCCTAGTGTGTGGGTTGAAAAAGTCTACTGAAATTGAGACGCCCGTGGACATGAAATGTTATAACTTAACTAACGAAAATTACTTATTGTAGTCTTTGCCCATTTGTTGGACATCTACTGCAAGTATTATAACTTGAAATGGGGACTAACCTTTACTTCAGTGCATCCTGAATAATACTGAAGAGATCCGCCAGTTTTGAACTCTTGATAAAAACACACCTGTAAAAAACAAACTGACTTATTACATGTTCGATGTTAAATATGTAGCTAAACCTGTGTCACAGGAATTCAATAATATTCTTTAACGTCCGTTTCATCAAACAACATAATCAATGTTTTATCATGCCTCTTGAGTTCACCCAAATGATTGTTGAACCTCTATGGTGAGGTGAATTGGGGTTTTCCGTTCCTTTCAAGGGTATGTCACTTATATTGGAGCTGCTAGTTTTATTGAAGGGGAAAAGCCATAACAACATTAAGCCTTCTTGTCAATGTCTTCGGCTCTAGCTTTTTCGAATTATCAAGAGGATGCAGGCATTTTGTGTTTATTTTATGTGCAGAAATACTTAGCATCATGCTTAGAAATACCCCAAAGAAAAGGGCATAAAGATTGGTGAAGTTGAATATCTTACATCGCAATTTGCTGATGAGAACCGAAAAAAAATCCACAAAATGCCCTGCAAACCCTGAAATTGTATTCAGAATTCTCACGTCTTAAGATTAACACAAGTGACACAAGGGTCTAAAAGATATTAAGAAACGCTATCTCTGTAATAATTGGAATCTAGACTGGTCACAAACTTTTTTCAAAATCTTAGGAACAACATTCACACATAATTTGGCAGAATTGGTTGAAAGAAACTACAAAGATAAAGTAAAGAAAATTAAAATCAAAATTAGCATGTGGCTTGCACGTGATTTAACACCACTAGGCAGGAACACCGTGTTTAAGACTATTTCTCCCAAAACTTTATCACCTTTTTTCATCATTACCTATTCCTAGCAACGAAATTATAAACGAACTCAATAGACTATGTCATAAATTCATATGGAAATATTAACCAGAAAAGATACAAAAACGTGAATCATATATCAGTTAAAAGGTAATGACAGTTAGGACAAATGCTTTTTGGAGAGATTTATTCAAAGCCTTGGGGAAACTTTTACAGTTAAAGAAAAGAAAACAAAAACTGCCAATGATATACAAACCCAATCGTTGTGGCATAAGTCTAACATTAAAGTAAATGGGAAATCCATACATGTTGAAAGACTGAAAGGTGGAGGTGTAAAGTATGTGAATGATCATAATCACTCAAAAGCAAATTACCTTGATTTAGATACTTTCATAAAAACGTTTAACTGATATGCAGGTATCATCGCAGCAGTAAAACAATACATAAAATCACAAAATATTGTTATAAACTGTAAGCAGCCATCTCCTATATTACCTTATTTCCTTGAAAATTTAACAGGTAATAAAACTGGGTGAAGGAAATTATTGCAACGATATTTTGCAACTTGAAAACATAAATAACACAAAACCAAGTTACAAAATAAAGTTGGAAAAAGATTGTACTCTCACAGAAGTTAAATGGAATTAATACACCAATCTACTCACAAATGCCATTCAGCTAGTAACCATATATGGTTCCAATACCGTTTGATACACAGAATCCTACCTACAATTACTTTATTGACAGAAATGGGCTTTGAAGACATTGAAAAATGCGAAATATTGATATATATATATATATGGTTATAAATGACAAATTGGATCGAATCAAAAACTCAGTTTAAATTAAACTTATCAAAACAAACTGTGATCTTCGGATACCCAGAAAACAGAACCAATGTTCTAAATCTGATTCTGATAATGATAAAATATAATATTTTTAAAGCAAAACAACAAAATACATTTCCAAGCATCCTATACATTAAAGGACATTCCCAACATGTATAACATACACAAATATAAATAAACGTTGCCGAGCCTCTGATTGGATTCGAACCACAGACCTCATGATCCGAAGCCAAACGCTCTAACCGCTACTCTATTCCGCCCCATTGGATCTCCATTGTCAAAGGATAAATTGACACATTCATGTCATTGCAATAAAACAACTACCCTTCAACAAATTTGATGAAGCATGTTTGGTGTATTTGCATTTCTCAAAGCATATGCACATACATCTGATTTATAAAATCTCTATTCTCTTTTTAATTTACACACCTGGCGTTCTTTGCAGTTTACTGTTCTTTCACAATTCCAAGTAAAGAAACCAAAGGTACATTTTCTGCATGTCATAACTGTAACAAATTAAGATTAAGATAAATAATACTTTAATAACTTTCATATATTACAACTCACGAACACCACGTCACTGCCCAATTACTACTGTGGGAAAGAGCTCTCAAACGTAACGAAGGACCTGATTTTGAAGGTGATAATTATTTATCTTTAAAGAAATTCTCCTAATCGATGAACTCTGTATATGAATCAGCCTATGCTTCTCACGTAACAAATTTTGGTAAAAAAAAATTTGATTCTTTTAGAGGATTTCACCTTGATGCCACGAAGGGAAGCACTTAAAGATTCTTTGATAAAATTACAATTTGTTTTCTTTTGATTTCAATAGTCCCTTAGTTACAACTACTAGTTTACATTGCAGTATCATACACAGGGAAGATAGAAGCCCATAAGATTTGGAGTTAAAAAAATCGACTTACCATGTTGTGTTGGCACTGAAAAGTAAAATGTCATGACAATAAGTAAGAACCAGATCGACAGGCAGAGATATTAAAGTCAGTTAACCTTTTTTCGCCCTTCCCCTATATTTCCCACCTTTGGTGAAATGAAATCCGTTCCTACCGAGTAACAATCATTGAATAGTAACCTTCCTAAATAAATGTCAATGTGATGTGCAATCTTCAAGATTATATTATTTCATCTCACCTTGAGTTTTCAAAAAGTTTTGAATAAAGTTGACAAAAACATTTAAGTAACTATAATTCATATTCCTATTTTCATTTATTTTCATTTTTCAATCCTTAAAGTGAATCAAAACCTACAATATCATCAAAGTTTCTCCTAAAATCAGGTAAAAACATCAAACAAATGTTTGCTAATCTTATCTTTGCATTACAGCAATAATTTCATATTTAAATAAAATTATATTTTCACATTAAAAATAACTTAGCTAAGGCACAAAATGTAAGATAGTTCTCATAACAATCTGTTATTCCCCTTATAACAACTAGGAATATCAGTTAGAATCATCCATCCATCACGTATATAGTACAGATTGTGTTAAAATTGTCATGTTCAGTGCATGTTCAGGAACTTGCGTTTTAATGTTCAATGAAAACCATCTATTCTGATGGGTATGAGCACGATAAATCAATGTATCCATTATTAGTCAAATCAAGGTAGGGTAATTTCAGTACAATTTTTTCATGATAAAAGGTCTCGTGAGATAAAAGGAATAGCATTGGAACATTAGACCTAAATAAATGAGAATGAAAGATGCCATGGATAATGCATTAATGATCTTCGGTAGTCTAAAACAACAGGCGATGTTGAATATCCCATTGGTCTCGTATCAAAATTAAAATTGCTAAGCTTGGAAAAATAAAAATAAAATACACCCTCATGAAGCCCTCATACGTCTTTTTATCCTTTTGCATATGAATTCTTAAAACACATCAGTCATGAAAAAGCCTGTTTTTTATAATGAAGTTACAAAAAACTGCTCACCTGGTGACGTCGGTACTGAAAAGTGTAATGTCTTAACAATTAAAAACGACAACATCGCCTGGCAAAGGTAATAAAAACCTAACATCAATCAACATTTTAGCCCTTTGTTTTCCTTTGTTGAATTAAACAGGAACCTTAGTACTAATGTGATATCGTCATTAAAAACAATTTTCAATAACAAAAGTTCAAGATTTAGTTATATGTCAAATTTCTACGCTATGCTTGTAATGGTTGTTCTTAGAAATATTAAATCTGCAAAACAGAACATGTGTCCTGATGACAAATTCGAAGCAACTATTCTAATGGGTTTTTTATAGAAATTTTCAAGATTCAACCATATTTAATGAGGCATTTTGTTTACATATATGCAATATATTTGCTCAAATATGTGCATATCTTATAAATCTGCATAAAACAGATAAAAAATTGAAGTGATGGATGTCAATAACTCTTTTTATTGTCAAATGAATGTCATATACTTTTCACAGCAGCAAATGTTGTTAAAAATCTATACGTCCTTGTTATTTTAACACTAAATATAAATAATTATAAGGATATAAACTTCGAATTTGTCATCATGAAACATGTTTCATGCGTATAATTTCTGATATTTTCATCTTATTGCATAAAAGCTAAACCCTTTGAATGAATAACCATCATAACCTTATGGTTACTGTCATTCTCAGATCAGATCTCTATGAAGCTGCCAAAGAACCTCATAAGTTGTAAACGATAATCCTGCCAAGGACTGTCCTGTTATAATATATAACAGCAAGATCTCAGTGGAGCTGCCCAAGGTTCACCTCCAGCTGAGAATCCTCCTCAAGTAAAGCCTTTTATCCAGCTTGTCGAAGGTTATATACAGCTATCATTTATGAGGGTCTGTGGTACATAAAAGGTATGTGTACATGATGTAACCATGTATGTAGGATAAGGAATGTCGATTTCTTTCATGGAGAAAGTGAAATCTGCCCGATTCAGGTGACCGCGACGTACAGATGAAATATGGGCACCTACCATGAAATACTTGTACATGTATGGTAGGAGCATCAATACCATATGGACTCTCATGATATACTTTCAAGTCGACGATGTTGACCTTGATGTCTACTTACATGTAATTTAAGAGACCTTTGATTAGGGGAATTTTTATCTTTTTCCCTTGTTTGATTTATTTTGATGTTTCGTTTTTAAGTCTATTCATCTTCTAATCTCTGAATATGCAGAATATATGACTTAAATATATTTCAAAATGTTCCCATGATCGGCTTTCTTCTGTAGTTTTCCAAGTTGTATTTTTTATATGAATTTTTCTTCAAAGTTGAATGTTTTGTAATTCATCAACTTAAAATGTTTTGTTCGCAACATTTGTATATGATTAAATAGGAAGATTTACAATAACTAATTGCATTTGTGTGATGGCAATTAAAATTTTATGTTTCATAGTGATCTAGTATATCAGAAATTACAACTGTATTTCAACGAGACTCGAGAAAGAAAACCAAGGGAGTTTTCCGCATTCTTCACCTCTATTTCCAAGACTTGTCACCTCTAAAATTGTAATAAAAGTTTACAGAACATCAAGACTTTATTTTTAAAAATGAGTTCGATTGTTGGCTGTATAGAGAATATATGTGAAACAATATTTGATATTGAATGTTTGTGAAGGTGATATCCAAATTTTGATGCCGTTTTCCGCAAAAATAATGAATTCATATTCATGATACATCAAATGCACCGAAATGAAACACGTTTTGTACCCTCTTGCATATGACTTAGTGTAACCTATCAACAAGTTACAATAATCTGCTTACCGTGGGTTGTTGGCACTGCAAAAAAAATGTCGTTACAATGAGAAAGAAAAGCCCCCTGGCAAGCAGCTATGGTCAACAGTTTTGGCAGCTTCCCTTTTAATCAACATATTTGGTAGTTTGATAAGGCTTCTAGCCATAAAGAGTGAACCAGCTGAACTTCATTTTTAAAATTCAAAGGCAGCCATTTCTCCTCATGGGTTAAGAAAGTCCCAGGGTAGATAATAGGAAGAGCATTGAAAAATTAGCTCTGGATAATTGAGAATGAAAAGTGCCATGGACAACGATCTTCAGCTGACTAAAGCAACATTTGATATTGACGTTTTGTCATTGTCATATCCAAATTGCAATTCTGAAGCTACAAAATATTGAGAATGACACAAAAATACATCCAACAATTTCTATGCATCTTGTAATCCCTTTTCAAATGCCGTGGTACCACATATCAGGCAAGATGAAATATTTTTATAAAGTTACAAAAATCTGCCTAGCTTAAAACATTGATAATGAAAAAAATAAAATGTCAATACTATTAGTAATGACCACATCACCTAAACCTAAATGTAATCCATAAAACCTTTCTTCTGCTTTGATTAGTCAACGCGAACCTAAATATCATCAAAACTTAAAGCAATGTTTACTATGGTTGAACTTTTAAGCTTATTTCTTCAACGTAATAGAACCGCGCTTTGTTACACATCATTTGAAGTATTGTAAATCTAATCAATTTATTAGATTCATTGGCTTACCAAAATCAAGACAGGAAATTTCAGAACAGATGGTCCTAATAAAAAGTTTCAAAGGAGACGAAGTGAAGAGATTCTACGCACTAACCAATGATTAACCGAGAATGCCATTGATAATGTTCTTCGGCAGCACAAGAATTTTATGTTATTGGATATTCGTTGGGGTGCAGAGGCTTGCATATACAACTGATTATTAATAATGATACACAAAATAAATCCCGATGAAAACATAACATGTCAATCCCTTTGCAAATGCCTTGTAAAAGATTTCAGCCAAGTTTAAAACCTATACACATTTGAAGAAGGTTTTTTCTTTAAAACTGCTTACCGTTTGTCATTGGTACTGAAAAATAAAATGTCGCTACAATTAGAAAGAACAACAAGGGTACCTTGCGGTGACAACATAAAGCTGACGGTAAACAGAGGTTTAAGTCCCTTCAACTTCATTTAAATAGTTTGGTGAAATAAAGTGACAATCTGTCATCCTACTATAACAAAAAGGAATATCAGTAACATCCTTCAAACATATACAGACTGTCTTAAAATAGTCTGTTTCAGCGCATGCTGCGGATATTGGAACTGGGATCTGTTTACGAAGTTTACACATGGTAATCAAGCCAGGACACAAGTATAATCATTTCCGGTCCCCTTGCAGACACGACTCTGTCATAGCTTGTTTATGTTATATAGCTACATGTATATATACTTAGATGATATTGTACATTGCCTGGCGCCTGTGACCAAAGAACATTGGAATATTCAGCTATGAATAACTTAAGATGAAATTTGCAATAATATTAATCTGCCGTCTTAAGCAAAATTGGTTGATCAACTTGCAATGAGATTGCAAAGCTAAAGTTCACAAAATACAGCTGCATATCTAAGGTTTGTTCACATACCTGCGTATCGTAGTGCAAATATCATATAATTTGGAATGTGTTTGAGGCATCGTAGCATTGCGAAAAAGAAACGGATAATTTTAAATTTTCAAAACAGAAGAGAAAATCCATTGCACCTTAATGCAACCGTATGTCATAACCAACAGTTAACCGTATTAGTTTTTGGTAGGTCACTGAAGTGACCAGGGGTCAAAATTTCGAAAACAGTAAATTTTATTTTCCCCTACAAAATCCTTTAAAGGTGATCAACAGCTTAAAAAACAACTTATGTCTGTTAATTTTCATCAAGGTAATATGAAATTGCTGATATTTTTCTCAGAAAGTCGAAATTGAATATTTTAATCGAAATGTAAGGAAATCGGAATTTCGAAAATGTGACCCCTTCTGTCTTTTTAATCATGCCAAAATTTGAATTTTAGCACGAGTAACCAGACAATCACACAATAAGTTACACAATGGCTATTTTACACATTGACAATTGGAGATCCTATGTCAGTTCTGCTGAATTTATTTTATTGACGTTCCAACTAAACCCAAATTACATGATATTTGCACTAAGATACAGTAGTAAGTGAACAAACTTTTGATTCGCAGCTGTATAACTAATTCTTCTTAACGATACATTCTAAACACACATCTCCATCATTAATTCCTATACAACCTGTGTTCTCGGTCTCTACTCGAAGATTCCCCTTGCGGCAAAATATTGCAATATAAATTACCTTGCAACCAATGAAAACATCGCATCCATGGGTATCATATCTGTTGTGACACAGGAATGTGCAAAGATGGAGTCGCTAAATAAGGCAAAAGTGTTCTGTAAATAAAACAGTCAGATTTAGCTTTCTGAAAGAATATGTACACGAAAATAACTGAGGCGTTTTGAATTATAACTTTTGAAACGGCGTTGCTGATTGCATAACATACTTTGATTACATCCAATCAAGTATTCTATATTTCTAGACCGAGAAACGTTCGTATTAAGACAGAGGTTGTATAGGAATTTATGATGGAGCTTCCTTTGTTGGGAGTGAATTGGTATAACTTAACAGCCAAATCAAGAACCTATTAAAAATTCGAATAAATTTACAAAAACTTACTTACCTTCTGACATTGGTACTGAAAAAATACAATGTGGTCAGAAATAAATGTTTTTGGCGCTTCCTCTTTATTTCATACCCTTGATGAACAGTATTGCTAATGTGTTATCGCTGCACGAATTTTTTACAATGTTCACACTGCAGTAAGGGGAGAGGTTAAAGTGCGTTGGAACATTAAGCTCTTGATAACTAATGAAATATGCCATGGTAAATGTTCGTCAGCAAACTCAAACAATATTGGATATTGAATGTTACTGGGGCCGTATCCAAACTGCGATGCCGAGGCTTACGAAATAAAACTTATCTATCACAGTGATACACAAAATCGCACCCTAATGAAACTCTCAAATGACATTTTATCCGCTTGCATTTGACTTGGTAAAACAAGACAAGATTAAACCTGTTTACCTTGTGAGGTTGGCACTGAAAAAAATACATGTTGTCACAATGAGTTAAAACCACATCATTTGCCGGCAATAATAAAGCTATTAATAGTTTAAGCCCCTTCCCCTTTATTTCAAAACCTTTGGTGAAATTACACCTGCCGATAGACAATTCACGTTATATGCACTTGTACTACAGAAGCCTTTTTCACATTGTTAACAGTGCAGCATCTTACCCTGGCAAGTTGTAAGTCAGTAGGATAGTAACGAATTGACAGTGTTTGATGGATAATATATTTAATATTCATGTATACATAAAGCGTGAATGACTCTTACATTTTCATCGACAATAATTTATTTGCCTTTTCTGCACTTGACTGAGTTTACTGTTTGAATACCTTTTTGGCATAATTCTATTTACATATATTCATATTTATCTTGCATTTATTTACATGTTCCTAATTCCTTCGATTATGATAAAATAGTAAAATCAATTGTTAATCTACAAACATGCTGCCAATGTAAAAGGATTTTACCATTCAATGACAATCGACGGTGTTATGAGGAAAAAATGTAACAAATCATTATTTTCAAATGATTTTTTACGCCAGCTCATTTCATTTGCATACTGTCTGAAGATGTTTTTTGTAGATAGCCTGTTTATATATCCTGTTTATGTTACATTACATAAACAGGCTGTAAAAAGGCTGTTCTCGGACAGCTGTGCACAGGAAACCTTCCAATAAATCGAATTCGTATCTCAGTCGAGACAATAATATATATTCAATTCCTCGGGACATGGTTGATTGTCATCACAGTGACGTTATTTAAGGTATGATCTTTAGATTGAATACCAAATGATTTTCTCGGTAAGATTTCTTTTTAAACGGTATAGTGCAAATAGTTGGCAACATTGCTTAGATGTCATCACTAGCTCCTGCTATACCGATTTGTATTTGACAGAATAAAGTTACCTCTCTCACGGCAGTGTTCATAGTTACAGTTTGGAGTTGTGCAACAATGGTGACAGCCGTACTGTATCCCGTATTCCTTCTCAAAACAATATGGCTGAAATAAAACCATAGAAAATAAAATTACGTTAATTTATTCTTTATAACGACAATCAATGACAAACCGTCACTGAGAGCCTTTTTTTGAAAATGACTTTGTGAACCAGTAATGTTTGTAGGTCTAAGGAAAGAAATCCCATGAAAATGATTTTATTGTAATCAATGATAATAATTAAGATTAAGATGGTGCTATTGTTCTTTTAAATCATCGCATAGTTGTAGGAATGTTATCATATTGGACAACTTGACGACTGTACCCAAAATAGCCTTTGTTGATCCTGGTTTGTTTCTGAAAGTAACAACTTTAACACCACTTTTAAACTTTGTCAACCAGATGAGCTCTACTTGTAAAAGAGGCATCAATGGATACATTTTTGACACAATTTATTTCTTATAAAAGAATATCTATCTTTTGTTGTTTTTATGGAATAGTATGATATAAAATTGGTTGTGCTTGAATTTCCGCACATATAGATGTAAATAAACCTCTCTTTTCTTATTTGCTAAATAACCTATCGGCCACGTTCCGCCATCTTGATTTGAGGAAAATCAACATTTAAAAAGGCGTAGTTTTTTACTTAGTTTACACTAGTTTAATAATAAACTCTAAAAAAGGAAACAATATTTACGCATTTAAAAATGATTCATGATAAGATTATCAGCAATGCCCTGTAAACCCACAGCAAGGCCTTTTCATACTCATGGTCAATGGCCTCACTTTTTATTCTTGTTTATTTTACCAAGTGGGCGCTCTCATGATCAATTATCAAGTTATCAAACCTTTAACATCCAAACTGTTACCCCCAGTGATATGTATCAATCTTATAATCATGTACTTATATATACTTATACGGGAATGTCCCCTAGAATTTCGTTCCTACAAATCAATACCCCGATATGACTGTCCTTTTAAGGAGTTTATGTTCATCCAAGTTCGTGGCAAAGAGGGTTTATAAATCGGTCAGTATTAAGTTATATACATGTAAAGCCAATGGACAATTTATTTCAGCTTGCTCCTGTAATCTGCTCTCAACTTGACATTAGTACATGCGGTTATTTTATGTAGTTATCACGTTGTAAGAAAATATTCAATGTGACGTCCCGTTTACAGCTGTATATGTTAATAGTTGTACGTACATAACGTCATAAATAACGTCTCTTGCCATTTTTATTGCTACATGAGTTGCAACAAAAAGTATAGTAGCCTGATGAGCACGTTTGTGTGAAACCGGTCGGTAATAGACTGATTTTGAGCGGTTTATCTTCAGTCTGTTAATTTTTAAGTATTTGTATGCACAGATCTCCTTCACTACCCTGGTATCTATCAAGGTCAAGGCCTCATATTGCCATCAGCTGGTTCTTCATGGCAATACAGGTCATGGTCTTTTTAACTTCTTTTTAAACATCGTTATACAAGAGGCTTGTAGCAATTACCACAAAGTAAACAATCCTCACCTCCGGATGGTACCGCTTTTTCTAGATACATATAATTTCATTCCCTGGTTAGCCCCAATTGCCTGTTAATATCAGAGTATTCTAGGGGTTAGGTGGATTCAATTACGCTGATGTAACATGGTGCTATTAAGCGTTCAGATAATTCATATGTTAACAGTAATAACAATGAATAACAATAGCAGTTGGATGTTCGACATTGAAAAGTGAGTTTGTGAGTGAGTCAGGGTTAAGAAAGTTTCAACAGAATTCCCGTTCTTAAACCCTTTGATGAACATGATTCTAAATAAAGGGAAGGAAGATAGGAGAAAGAAAGGAGATAGAAAGAAGTTTTAAAGACGGCATAGTGAGCAACAACCCGTCTACTACCTGTCCAGTTTGGGTGCAAATATCAGGAGCATGTTTCCCCGGTTGGCATTACTCTTGGGGTCTCTGAAGCTCATCAACGCAATTAGTTGTGCAGCAGATAAAATATACGATTCATTTAGATTCGAGTCGCGAGAGAGTAGTTGCCAACTTTGCTCACACCAAAACTGACTATATTTCATCCTCTGTGTTGTGTGAAAGAGTAAACGTGGATAAGTGAAGAGGTTCTTACCACACATCCAGCTTTGATGTTTGGATTATGTTTGTCACCGGTAACTGTGATATTGCATATCTGAGAAAGACAATAAACTTAGTTATCAAGCATCTTTTACATTCTTTTACATCTTTTAAATATTCATTTCGTGACATGCCCTAATCAAAGCTCAGAGCAATTTCAGGATATATATGAATAATGATTATTACATTTCATGTAACTGCAAGAAGCATAGGTTGTGCATATATAAATTTCTAATTTTACTCGATGAGATGTACATGGTATTTGACGAGACATGTCAAGTCTTCTATCTATTATGTTTCTCAAAACCTCGTACATGACCTTAACTATATTTATTGAGTAGCTAAAACGCTTCGCTAGCGCGGCTGTTGCATGACGTCATTCAATTGTTTCTTGACGTCACAGACGACTTCATATGATTGTTGCAGTATTTCACTGAGTAGAATACCAATTTTATTTCACTTAGTGAAATAAGGATTTTGTTTTGACCGATAAATGGCATATTTCACCATTTGAAATGTAATTAAATGACATATTTTATTGAGTTGAATTTACTTGCAACTGAAATCACATGCATCTACTTCACATTATAATTTTTTAAGGATGAGGTTATACATATCAGCGTAATTCATTTTCAGATACTAAACATAATCTGTAAAGAAAATGAAGAATGATAACTTTTCAGATGATTAAGTGATACTTTAAAAACACAAATGTTAATAACATGGTATACCATATATTAAACTTAACAGAGCATATTTTATTCAAACTCAATAATTACATAAATAATGCATATGTCCAACGTCACGAACTATTCCGGTTTAGGTTGACACAAACAAAATTCTCTTTCCTGATGACATTTTGAAAACATGTTGAACCCTGTGAACCAGATAGTTTTAATATATCAGCTCAAATGTCCCCCCCCCCTCCCCCTTTCCCTAATATTTTATGCACTCAAAATGACGGACAGGAATGCTTGTACCTACCTGTCCATGTGGACATCTTTCAATATGACAATCACTCCAGGATTTACCGTTTTGACACACAGTGCAAGTAACTGTTAAAGTAAATGAATTGTTGTTATAATGTTCAATGACACGGTTTATTACAGTATCTTTATCCTCAGAGTAAGGTGTATTAATTATATTTCAATACTTAACCGGATAAGATGTTAATTGATTAACATTCAGCAACATTCAATATTCATTAGGTTTTCATAATTATAGAAATTTTACAAATAAATGAAGTATTGCGCTTTTATGTTCAATTAGAAATATAAATTATTCTTTGATATATATATATATATATATACATAACTATACATACGAGATTCGTTGAAAGCAAGAAATCCTGACGCAGGATTAAAGCCTAGGAACGCTGGATGGTAATAGTGTTCGCAGATGAAGAGAGAAAAGAAGCTGGATTTCATATCGACATAAACATCGATTAACAAATAATTATTTTGAGTAATTAATGATTGTTGAAAATTCACAAATATTTTCTAAATTCAATCTGAACTTGGCAGGCATGATTCAAATCATAATATTCAACACTGTAAAGGTCACTAAAATATATTAACTTGCGTCTCCCTTCCAATTCCAGTAAATATTTTTTAAGATGGTTAAAAATTATTCTTTTAACATGATGATGTGATTGGTCCGCTAATGGCAAAGTTTTGAATGCATTAAACTGGAGTAAGAATGTGTCCTACCTGTGGTGAGCATGTTAAGAGAAAATGCCTACATGGAACGAGTTCGAATCTCGATCGATAAAGTCAACATTTTCAAACTTTTATTCGGTCGAGGTGTGATGTGATGTACCAATATGCAAATACCAAAACAATCCAGTCAACGTAATTTAATCAATTCCATTTCACACGTACTGACAGGCGCTGCTTCAAACTTTTTATATTGTAGGATGATACAAAATGTTGTACTTCATGGAATCTATTTCCATTGGTAGACCCTCATTCTCTCTCAACAGAATTAGCTCCGTCATAAATTCCTATAAAACCTTTGTCATATCACGAACGTTAGTCAGTGTGGAATTGAAGAAGCCTGATAAGCACTCAAATTTAGTTGTGCAATCAGCAACGCCGTTTCAAAAGTTATCATTCAAATCGCCTAAGTTAACTCCGTACGCTTTCGCAAAGCTAAACTTTATTCGAATATGCACTCTGCACTTTTCACTTTGAGATTTCTTTACAGATTACATACGCCTAATTCAGCGACGTTATGCACACCCTTTGTATCAACAAATGTGTTAGTCATGCATTCGGCGGTTTCATTGGCTGAAATAATGGAAGGAAACTGCCAGAAGCTCTAGAAGAGCTCTTATTTTCACAACGATCGTACAGGAGTTAATGACGGAGCTACCTCTGTGGTGAGAGAATAGTAGACCTTTTGCCAGAAATCTTTTATTCGTTCGTAACGTGGGATCACGTTTTGCACCAGTACATATCCACGCAGATCAGTCTTCCTGGTGTAAAGATAAAATGCATGGATCGAAAATTTATTGTTTGACAAATTATCTGTACCGGTTCAACAAATGAATCACACGTTTGATGTTGATTGATAATCGTATTGATTGTTTCCCAAGTTTCACAGAAATACACAGAACTTGCATTTGCTTGAACAAGTAAAACAATGCGTTCATAACTTGAAATATATCGATTTAGAATTCCTAGTTTTCCAGTGTGACCCAATCCATGAACCTATCGTTTTAAATCAATGGATACTTCAGTTTACAGATTTTTTTCAGTTATTCATTTGAAGTCATCGCAATTTTATACGCATGAATTTGTTCTCACATTAATATAGTTCATGTTATTAACCTTAGTGACAGTCTGTTTTCAAATTCAAAAGTTTTCAGATATTCTATATTTTATTGTTTTGACAGAGAATTGAGTCTCAATTACAAATAATTTCTTGTATATATCTTATGACTGTTTTCAACTTTTACAGATTTTTAAAAACCTAATTTGTCTTAAAGAAACACATATTTCTAAAGTGCGTTATTGATTTCGTTATTTTATTGTGAGGTACTGACTGTTGCTATTAAAAAAACCTATAATTTTATGCTAACTAGTTAAGTATACATTCGTAGTTACGAGGCAACATTAACATGCCATATATTCGAAAGGAATATTGTAAACTTATCTAAGGCAGTTTGTGTGTTGATTATGAAAGTTTGTTATACCTAAATTTCATTCAGGTAAATGAGACCAATGATTTTTCTCCTTCTCTAAATGTAACTATCCAATATGTTTTTTTATCGTTTTGTTCCACTCTTATGTGTTACAAATAATGTTTTTGTTGAAGTAGCTGTAACTATTTTGTGCCACATTTCTGTGTATCTATATTTTCAAAAGAAAATGTGAATAAAATTTATGATATTGTCTAATCCAATAATACCTATTTTGAAAATTGGAAAGTAAAAACATGACCGAATTTCAATGCAATTTTTAATTTTTTTTAACTGTCTCGATACATAAATTTGTGTGTCTTATATTTATCAAATGAAATTTTCATACATATGTATTTTGATGTTTTATTCTTATTTTTTTTATGCAAATAGTAACATTTTCAAATAATAGAGTTATATAAGACTCTGAATTATGCCACAATCTATACAAGTACTTTTATCAAAACATACTTAACAAAAAGTTTGACCCACCTATCAATAGCGCTCTAATCGTCATAGGTCTCCGCATGGCAGGCAGAATGATTAGCATACCCACGGTATTTTGTGAGATCTCTCCATGTGTGGGACTTGACCCGCCATGATAACAAGGATCTTGAACCTTCAGTCAGGATTTTCATTAAAAGTTTGAAAAACGGTTGCTGAAAGGTCTTTCTGAACATTGATTAAGGGGAGATACATTGGGTATACTTTAGAAGTTATTTTGAAATCCCTGCTGAATAAATATGACCTTCAGGGAATTGCTGAATGATGCCCTCTAAATCTGACGTTTTAGTTTTAGGACATAACAATATTTCGTAAATATAAAAAATTCACTGTTGATAAGTAATTCCCGATGTTACTAACGATTGGCACTCAGGTAATCTACCTTGTAAGTTTTTTGTGTTTTTTCTTTTTTTTTTATTTGTTCCCACAGTTCATTACAATCATTGGCATGATGTTACACAACACTTAATAAATAAATAACAAGTTCTAATGGCAATATGCATTGAGATAGATTGACAAGTAGTCAGGGTACTATCAAAGACATGGTAAAACAGTTTTCAGTCAAGTATATGTTATAAAAATATTTTTTGAGAATTTGGAAAAACTATTATTTCTTCTGGCAATAAATTTTTCCACAGTGTAAATATTCTTTAGAATGTTAAGGAAATTACCAATATTTGGAAGTAATGTGCAAGTAAATATGTATCTTTTAGCTGAAAATATTATATGAATCAGCAGCGTGTTATTACATATATTCCCAAACCAAATCAAAGATTTTGTGATTTCACATGGGTGCATGATATTATTTTGGATTACCCAGCTTTCAATCTGCTTCCAGAAATTTTGGTTACCTCACATTCCCAATAAACATGACATAAAGTTTCGCTCCCAACATTACAAAAGCTACAAATTACATGGTCGACAACTTTCCTTTTCAACAATTCCTTTTTGGTATATATTTTATGCAAAAATTTGAATTGAAAATCACAAAGTTTTACATCTTTAATATTGCTTCTGCAAATATTAAAAATCATATGCCAGTCAAAAGTTTTCTCATCAAATAAATTTTCCCATTTTTGGCAGATATGAGGTTTAATATTGTTAGATAAGAGTTTGTCATAGAAAAGTCTGGAACGTTTCCTTGCAGAAAAGAAATCCTTATGGAGAAGGTTGACATTAAGTCCAATGCAATGAATATGAGAACATTGTTTTTTTGTCTTTTTCCAAGATTCAGGTAAAATAAACTTTATATATTCTAGATCCATAAATGTTCCTCTAATACCAAATTTTAGTTTCAGCTCTTCAAAGGATATAAACCCATGTTCATTGCAAAGATCCTTAATTGCCAAATGTCCATTTTTTTCCCCAATTTCTGATGAAATGATTTTGGTTCTTAAAATTGTTATTCAACCATAATGGTTGGGCTAAAATTTCCCTAATGTTGTCTTCTTCAATAGTATTTTTTTCACAGTACAATTTCCATGCCAGTAAAACATCATTCCAGAAGGGGTTATCAATATTTACAATATCATGAAAATTTGCTCCATACTTCAGTTTATCCTTCAAAGGAAAATTACATTGATTAACATTTGGCTTTCTTAAATAGCGTTTAAATGTGGATAGCTTCACGGCATTAACAAAAGTTTTAATATCTATCATGCGCAAACCACCTTCCGTGTAATGGTCTTTTAAGATACTTCGCTTAATTTTGTCATTTTTACCATTCCAAATAAATCTAAAAAATATTTTCTCAAGGGAAACAAGGAATTCATCAGGTGGGTTAGGTAATGAATTAAAGATATGTACCAATTTAGAAAGAGCCAGTGTTTTAATAACAGTGATTTTACCAATTACGGTCAAATGTCTTTTTCTACATGTTGCCAGTAATCTTTTCGTTGTGTTGATTACCCATAAGTCATAAATTAGGTGTAAATTTGATACCCAAAACTTCAAATTCATTTCTTTGCCAATCTATGTTCAAATCTTGACAGAGTAAGTCTTTACTACCTGCTTTTGAGCCAATCCAAATTGCCTTAGTCTTATCTACATTCATTTCAGTAACTTTGATTAGATACTACTGATTTAACATGGTCTAATTCTCATAAATCGAGGCTGATGAAGCATTAACGTAAAAACAAATAAAAACATAATAAATTTGTATTCCATATAATGTTAACAAGCATGATAAGAAAATGTTTGATATCGATCTGTTATATTTATTGCCTGAAGATTTAATTTTCAGAAATATATACGTTTATTTCATTCTATTTTGCTAGTGTTATTTGAATTATCAAGTAAAGAGAAGAACATAATTTGCATTATGCCATTATTAATTTGATTACGAACAAGCTTAACTCACCTATCAATAGTGCACTATCAATAATTTGTCCCCGCATGGCAGGCCCAACGACAAAAATTTGATAATAATGAGTGTGATCGTAAGTGTGACTGACCGAACATATGTGGCGTCACGTGATGGCAACTATCTTTAACTAACATGAATTGTTCAATGTCAGCATAAAGATAACTTTTTAACGAATAAATCTCTGTCAGTCCTTCAGACTGATTTAGGGGATGTGATAATCAATATTTTATCAACAGTATGATTGGTGATATCCTGGTAATGCCATAAAGATATCGAGTTTTAACTATTCATTACGAAGGGTTAAGGTTTTCACCAAGGGGTGTAATTTTTTTCAAAACAATTTATAAAGATTTTGAGGTCGTGGATGATGGTTTCCTCAAGGATGGTCTCTGCAGAAGCTTGGAAAAAAATCTTATTTTTTATTGATCCTAGCGGGAAACAAAATTCTTATTTTCATATTTTGTAGAAAATATGTATCTTGGTGATGTATATGTAGAGCAATAGCGATCTTGGAAATAAGAAAGACACCTGGATGCGATAAAGTCGCGCATGCGTAACGAAAGACTTCAGCTCAGTTTCTGGTAAATAGTTATTTAAAAAATCATTTTTTAAGGAGAGAAAGCCTCAGATAAATGAGCAAAGGTTCACTATTCAAAAGTTTAACGAAAGTTGAGAGTCTTTATAATAATTTTGAAAGAAAGAAATAGTCCTGATTCAGTCAAACCTCCAGTCAGATTAAATGACCATGTTACGAGGAATGACAGTTTTTTTATTGACCCTAGCGGGATACAAACTAATTCTAACTGGGGCTTTTTCCCCAACAACAGTCTGAAATAAGCATCAATGCCCACGCGTTCTGACCAAGTTAATTCAAGCACTTCAATCAGTGCACCAATCACATCATGGCGTTTAATAGAAGGATTGATACGATTAAGTGTAATGAATGGTTAATGGGAGTTATTTCCCCTAGATGTAAATGGCTATTTGGGATAAGTCAGGTTGAGGCGTAACTCTGAACACAGACAGTCGATTCAGTTGGGGTTGTACAGGAAGAAGCCCGGCTGCAATATCGTGACGTCTTGATCAATGCATCAATAAGTATGATCTATGAAGATATTATTGTGTAAGACACAAAAAGAACATGCTGTTTAGGATTCCAATGAAGCTCCACAGAAAGTAAGATTATATGACCAGGCCTTGAACATCGTGGATCAATTTTATTAGTTGAAGCTAGATAAAGTGGAAAGCTCAAAATCTAAGAACTATAACCCCGATATTCTTAGCAGGTTGATATATCGGAAAGACTATCGTTATTCTTGGACAACGTTTTTTAATTCTGTTGTTTGACTCATTGGAAGCCCATTTTCTACACATTTGTCTGTAAATCCTTTTTAATGATATCCTTGGTACCAACCACCAGTGAAGTCTCTAGATAGATAGTGATGTAGTTGTTGTGTTTGTACCCCATACAAATACAAGGGTTCACTTACACGACCACACAAGTCAGCTGACAGCAACGAACTGGTGACTGGTTACACAGTAACATTTCTGTTGTTTACGCCTACATAACAATTTGTCGTATTGCGGCGTCATAAAATTAAAGCATAAGACTAGCGAGTACACATTTCGATAAAAGAGTGTCTGATTTGATGATAAATGAAACTAAACCCTAAACCTGCACGTTTTCAGTATTTCTTACAGTACTATAGTCTTTCGTTGATAATTTATTTAAAGCTGCTCGTGCAGACGAGCCATGATAATATGTACAAGTATTCGTATAGTTGTGCAGACGAGCCATGATAATATGTACAAGTATTCGTATAGTTGTGCAGACGAGCCATGATAATACGTACAAGTATTTGTTTCCCTCTGGAGAAGAACACGAGAATATGTTAATTGGCATAACCCTTTTTGTCTTCATTACGGGCAAGGCCCACCAAACTTTACAGTCAAAATAAAGCTAGCTTAGGAATAAAGAGTCACTGAAACTGTTATTGAGGATTCAATCTTGAGTCAACGTGCTTCTACAGGAGAAGACAAAGATGTGGAAAGTTGATAAAGACATTGGCAGATGGAAGAACGTACGCAGGAAGGTGGACGCCATGCCATGCCAAAAACCATAGGGTCCTTAAAACCTGATGACCAAATATTTATGAAGTTTCAATCAATGTATGGATAGAGGACGTCAGCTTTTCAATGCTTAATAGCCGAGGTACAGTATCGAAATTTAAATCTCATTACAATAAGGTATTTATTTTGCTCCCCTACCTTTATCCTCGATGACGCAGAGCAAAACGTTGCGATCATACCCTATACTCTGGTTCAGTAGTCTCCTAAAACCCTACATCCCTCATCCTTTAACTTATCAACGAAATCTATGGTTAAGTGCACTTCTAATCCCTAGAATATCACCTCTTACAATACAGTGGAGTGCTCCGGATTGAATGCAGAAATAGTTGAGAGAATAACTTTTCAAGAAGGTGGCGGTCTCATCTATGCTTAACCGACAACATACACTATCGTAACCAATTTTTACCGACGCCTTATAACGAAGAAGCGCAGATGTGGTCTTGATTGATGTCAGTTGATTCGTCCGCTAGACATACCAGCTGAGACAGCCGGGTAAAGGGAGGTAATGAAATTATCGTGTCGATTGAACCTTTGAACCAGAGTACAGGGGAGAATTATTTGAACGTTTACTCTGGATTATCGATGATGAGGACTAACGATCGCATAAAACCTCATTACTCACAGTTTCATCCGTGACAAAGTTTGAATTAGCCAATTAGCGAACACATGTTCGACTCCTGGCCATGTTCGACCCCCGGAGTCGAACAAATATTTCCGGGTGTTTTTTTATCGTAGGAAGAAAGAATTAACCTAGATGAAGAAAAAACATTTTGTTTATTCAGATCAACCAATCGGAGGCTGAGTGATTGACATCTTTTTTATCCAGTTCAAAAACCTATACACCTCGGTGTACAGACCAGGCCACTTAGGTTCCGCGCATCCGTAACCCCAACTGGCAATTCCTGAAACAGACAGCTCACACCTATTTGCGGATCTTAAGAAGGGGTTGGGACGGGATGTTTGTTGTGGGTACCCCTCTTCCCTTTGATTTTTTTGTACATGTTTAACATTAAGTAGGATGCCGCTATTCCTTTTTTGATAGGTGCCCTCTCAACTGTCCCTTCACAATCTTTCTAGATACGCCTCTATATTATTCAGGTAAGTTTATAATTTATTTGAATACCTTGATTATGTCATTATTTATCTGAGTAACCGAAGCAGATTTTGATAAAGAATGCCAAAATAATCACTCATACGGTGGAAGGATATTTGTAGCAAATGTATTTCTAACATCCGTCTTTATGAGTTTTGTGTGTTTTTTTTATATAGATAGATATCTTCGAGACAAAAATATCGGGAAATTAAATACCTTGAACATACCAGTGTCCATCGTGTTTGCATGACAATGGGGATCCACTATCACCCTAGGAAAAGCAAAACTTATTTTTTATTATCAGTTTTGTATCGATAAAATTATTATATATTTTATCGGATTTAGTGTAAATACATTCATATTTGTGGTCACTTAAGATTGACCACTTAAAAATACCATTCATCCGATAGCTACGGTCTTTTGAAAAGGTGAAGAAACATCATATTTCTATCAAATAATAAATACTCACAGCACTACATAAACACAAATGGCAACACTGGGGTACAAATTCTTGCTTATCTAATTAAATTGTCAATTCGAATTTTCTCCAAACAAATCACGATATGTTTCATAATTTTAACCAACAGTGTCTAATTTGACCAAATGTCAACCAACATGTTCAAATTTGAATTAAGTAATTCTAAAATTCTCCAATTTTGACGCATGACTCTTTCTAATATTGCCAAATTGTTCCTGACATAAAACGTACTTGTTCCTTGTTCATACATTGTTAAAACTATCTCCTCGCAAATTGACCATACAATTAAGCCTATCAGGATCGTTTTACATAAATTTCTTTGACGTCGTGTAAACCCAATTAAAATGCACTAATGACGTATTGAGGTGTTTTTCCCTATTTGTACTGGTTCTTTATTATGTTATTATTTCTGTGAATTCAATAAAAGAGAAAACTTTCCACTAACTGTACATGCGTCGTACTTCCCCGTTGGGTACCCAGCACACACCATGGTCGCAGGGTCGAACTCAGAACCGTACCAGTCAGGTCGGCTACAGGTAGCGTCACTCAGCACAGGTAATTCTACTTGGTTGAGTACCGTCTCGTCACCTGTACCTGTAATATACATACTGTCGGTTCGTCTTTAGGTCACTGTATCCGGTGAAGTATCTTCCCCTAACTTGTATCTGAACTCTATACTCGTTTACTGTATATATATCTATAGCCGTAAGTCTACTTCTTCCACTTTAGTTACCTGTATCAGTAACGTTGTACGTTGTACATACTTTAAGTAGGAAAATTTTACTTAGTTGAATACCGTTTCGCCACCTGTACCTGTAATAGACATACTGTACGGAGGAAGAAAATTAACGCATTTTACCACTTCCGCTTCGTCACCTGTATCTCAGAAATACATAGTGTAGATATGTCTATAGGTAACTCGACCTAGTTCATTACGTTGTACATACTATATGTAGGAGGAACTCTACTTGGTTAGTACATCCTGGTTACCTGTATCTGTGTTGTACATGTATATACTGTAGGTAAGTCCACAGGTAACCCTACCTGGTTTAGTGAACATGTTCAGTACTGCCCCCTCACGTATTTCGAAAAAGTAATACATGTACATAGTACTTGAAATAGGTCTACCGATAACCCTTCCTTCAGAATATTTTCGTCATCTATATCTGTAATGTTGTACACATTTTCGCGAGGATTATTGGTAACTTTACTTTGTTCTGTAGACTACCGCGTCGTTACCTGTACATGTATCTTTAATGTTGTACAAACTTTCGGATACAAGGGAACCTAGACATAAAATACACTTGTAACATAGATTACGTTGGAAAGATAGTGCTTGAGTACGCTTTGCTGCAAGAGCAAGATCTAGTCTTGAAACTTTTCTGTTTTTATAGGGCAAGATTTCAAAACCCACTTTACCTAGTGTGTCTCCCCAGCCGGCCAGGAAGCATTGTTTGCCGACTAGTAATATCTCATCACTGCCTGGCAGACAAGCGGGTCGGATTGTATCGCTGTACTCTATGGGGTTATGCAATACGAGGAGCGCAATGTCATTGCGGATGGTAGTGCTATCATAGTGCTCGTGTCGTATTATCTTGTCCACGTAATACGTCCTTTGTCCGCGGTCATACTTGTCTGTATGGTGCTTACCCGCCATCACTTGCCAACGCCGCACGTCGCGACTCAGTGGGCTGGAATAGAGTTAGATATGAATGCAAAGTCCCAAGTCAGTCTTCATTGCTGGCCAATTATCTGAATTGCTGCAACACATTGGTGCCAAACTTTGTGTGTGCAGCGACCTCTTTGACGATAAGTTGCAACCTTCATAATATTTCTGAATGGATATTAAGTAATGTCACAGTAGGCTAGAGAGCGTTGACAGGACATGCAAATAAATTAGAGCGCGAAGGGCAATTGTGCTAATTACAAATTAAGTAATGCTTATATCTGATATGACAACTTTACAACTTTTTCATGACTTCGCTTTATCCGCATTTTACGGTGGAATCGATAGAATGTTCTATTCCGCTAAGCGGTATGTCTTAGTTCTCTGGCATATACGACGATCAGTCGAATCCCAGACATGCTCGATAGGGTAAAGGTTTGTATTCACACTTTGTCCACCAATGGATTCCATGTTGTGCAGACAAATCAGGTATGTAACTATCTGCAATAGTTATGACACTATGACAAACGTTCACATAAAAAATCGAATCTCTCGTAAGGACCTACCAATCTCTTTTTCCAACAAACTGCCCTTTTTAGGTCTCACGTTGCTGATGAGAAACTATTGTTGTGTGTAGTAATCTTGAACAAGTCAGTATTTGCAGAAATGGCAGATGTATAGTCTCTGCATGCATCTTTTTTACATTCATTGAAATAGCCAAATGTACAGCTGCAGATTGTAAATGTAATGCTGCCAATCAAAGAATGATTTATATTGTTACATTAATATAAAGAAACCTGATGGATATGTGTGAGAAAATAGACACTTGTCTTCTCTCTACAAGAAATAAAGATGTCTGATTAGGTCAATAGCTCCGCTTTCAACTTTTACGAAAACATCCATCCTCCTGCGATTAATACAGATAGACAAAGATTTTTAAAAGATATTTAAATACGTTTCTCTCATTGTTACAAACATTTCGGTCACCTTATCTGTCACATAATGGTGCCAGCCTAAACCTGAAATCGAGGTCACCAAGATAGACCTATCCTGTTAACATATCGGTTGTTAATATCGCTAAGCTAGAAATTCTTCTATTTACTGCTTTGTAGACTTTATAGAAAATATATAGGCCTGGCCCTCCCTCAAATATCAATGACCTTTTAGCTAACATATATAAACAAACAGGTCTGGTCGCAAACTTTGAAATAATCCCTCTTGAGCACAAATAGATATAAAAATAGAAACCCTTTGTGACTTGTTCTATTCACAAGCAGTAACTCGACGATTTTAACTACTACACATATAGCTAAGTTTGAAGTTATGCTCTTTTGTGTATTGGTCTCTCTGTCGAGCAAAGAAATGTCATTTGTGGTTATTTATTTAGGCGTACCTTGGCGGATTCAAAATGCGTACAAGCGTCATTCGGGTACCTCATTTAGCTTTTTGTATATCATTAGGTCTGATTATAGTATGATATATGGCTCAACTTACTCATCAAAGCAGTGGGCAGCCGTCAGGATGATGTGGTTGTTGAGGATAGTTCCCGAACACGTAGGCACGTTCAAGTCCATCAACAACACCTGCGGTGGTATGGGAAGGTAGGTACAGTGTAATCCTTAAACTAGACCTTAGGTATATCACAGACATATGTTTCAAATAACAATAATTTGAAATAACAATCCAATTGCTGCATATATGATTGATCATTAAAAAGGGTTGTGTGAGAGGGGTGGCTATAAGAAGGCTAGTATCATCGTTCTTCGCTTTGATTTGAATTAAATTAAAAAAAGAAAACTTCCAACCAATATTTTGAAAGTTATTTACACAATTGAAAAATTCGTAGCCAAAAGGAATTATGATCTTGTCTACTTCTATGTTCAAAGGGTAGGAGGGCATTCGAAAACAAAGCAACGAAATAGGTAAAAGAAAAGGCCCAATAGCACTGATACCATTACCTTTGAAATTTTTGAGTAGTGGAAAATTCTTCATCTTTTAATTATTACAATGAGAAATCTTGTGAAGGATCACACCTCAGTGTTTATGGTTTCAATTTTAACGATTCACAAATCTTGATAAATGTAGTTACAGTATGACGGGTACCTAAATTTATGTCAAGTAAACTTTGTCCTGTTTACAAAACTAAACAGAATGTCGTTTTTCGACAATATTATCTTCAATGAAAATGTATGTCCTATCTAAGATAAAAAGTTAACAGGAAAATGTTTTTTCTGGATGTAATATTCAAAAGTTATCACGATCATAAATAATTGCATATTTGATTACCCCTCTTTTTACTACTTTATTTGTTAAATAATATGTCATTTGGCACATCCCTAACCACTGAATACAAAGTATATTCATATATAAATAGTTACTTACCACCCAAGGCCAAGAACCAGGTTTGGCTTCATGACCATTCACAATGCGTGACGTCACAGGCAGCACTTTAGAGTCTCCACAGTGGATGTCATCAGCACCTGTTACTCTAACTGAAGCGAAAGGAAAATAGAGCGTCAAAATATTTTCGAAATTTCAATGTGAAGCTTTTGTACTGAGGGACTGTGTCAACCCTTTGCACTTGATTTAACTTGAGCTTAATTTCATGAAGATATAAGTGGTTCTTTAAAGAGCCAGTCCGTGAGTTGTTGGAGTCATATATTCCAAACTTTAATCAATGGTGGCATTTGATCGCGAAGTATCGACTGTTACCTAAAAGACACGTTTTAAAGTTTATTGTTTTTTTAACAGTGACAATATGAAGGTAGAACGTCGCAATTATGATCGAAAACCGGACAGAGGCGCGCGTCAAATAGTCAAACGTAATTTTGGAGACTTATCTAAAACAGCCAGGAGGGCAGTTAGGAGTTGATAGCATTTGTTAGGTTATATAACTAGTATCCATGTATATGTGACGTGTAATCTACACCTCTGTGTATTTATAAGGCTGTTTTTATATTTTCATGGAAAACCAGTATTTGTCATATATATGTCTTTTGGACATGAAAAGTTTAGATGTTTCGATTTTATATCACCACATATAACATTTATGTTCTTATCAAAGGTAAACGATATGTTATGAAAATCACGGAGTGGCTCTTTAAGCAAATGGGTATTCACGATCTTAATGCTAGGCGTTCATGATGATAACACTCTCTTTCAGATATTTGAAACCTATATTCGATATAGCAATGTTCCTGCAACCCGTAAGCTATAAAGGAGTGCAAGAAACTAGTAAGTTGTCAACTTACCGTAAGTAATCAGTATCAGAGTAAAGGTAGCGAGAAATGCTCTCGTCATTGCGTCGCGAGCTGATAGACCACACCTCGGCCCGCATAAATTCTCATACCAACGTCTTTGGAGTAAAGTCGTGATTTCCGTACAAGCTGCTCTCATGCGTACTGTACGATTTCCATTTAACATTCATCATTAGGATAACAAGATTTTATGAACAACTTTATTCTTCTTTATTTGGTGTACGACTTAATGCTTACTAAAAGCACAACTTTGCTTTCATATGTATGCGATTATAAATGCTCCTTAAATATGTTCTTAAAACTAAGTAGAGGATGTTCAGAAACAATACGAAACTACGGAAATGCACTGCTTTTTTCATTAGAGGTAGCCGCTCTATGTTAAAATCAGGCCAATTGCGTACAGATGAACATAAACGGTTCATGTGGGCGTCTTATCTGACGACCCCTTTTCAGTCGCAAAGAGATACAGTGTCAAAAGTGAAAATGGACGTTTTTTATAAGAGTAATTAAATGCTCATTAAACAATGAGACATTAAACAATTCGTCGTAGCATGTTCCTTATCAACCGTCCAATCACGATTTGGGGTAATCTGTCCCACATCTCTTGAAGCCACGTCGGTTGACGTCAACGAACACATCTCCCGATCATATTCAAGACATGCTCTCGATATTGGGGAAAGATCAGGACTCATGAGCGGCCAAGGCATATGGATAATATGGTGAGGCTGGAGGTAGTCATCTACGACACGAGCGTGATTGGCGCGGGCATTATCATCTTGAAAGATTAATAACGTCGATCTGCACAATGAGCAAAAGGCAGAACTACCGTTGCCAAGATATGATCACGCTAGAACACACCATTGACAATAAGCAATACCTGTTCTGCCAGTCACGGTAATTCCTCCCAACACCAACCACCACGGTGGCGTTCACTAATGCCTACATTGAAGAATGCCTACAGTCTTATCAAAACATCTTCATGCACTAGTGGCTCTAAGTTTAACAACCTTCACCCGATCAGCAAAGTGGAATGTTCCACATTGTTATCATAATCAGTATTTTTTATCGATATTGTAATTGATATTTTAATTGACATTCAATGTGACATAATCAAGGTGTGTGTTATACAACACCACACCACTCCCAAATCTTTCATGCGGTCTGACGTTTACGTTAGCCTGACGCTCATTTACACGCCACCAAACGCGAACACGATTATCAGTGGATTCCTGAGAACTCAGACAAGAGGTGCCCAAGTGTTTTTTTCTTGCTTCAATCAAGGAGAATCAAGGTTAATTTTCTTTTTAAATATTTTGTAATCATGACAACTGTTGTTCTGGTACCAAAATCATTGCACCGAACCTTTTTCAAAAACATTTCCCCATATGGAGATATTATGTGGGAGACATTCATGTAAACATTCATACGGCTATCGCCTCATGAACCATAAGGTCAATCGTACAAAATATAAACTGAGATATTTGTATTGTACCTATGATGTTGTAACGCCAAATGCGATGGCAACTTTTGAATGACTTACGGGTTAACAAGGGTTAGATATGGATCAAGGATAGCTGATTGTCCGGTTTTGAAGTTCAATTTTTTGTTTTGTCCTAGTTGGCACTAAAATTCAAAGACAGTTTAACAACCGATAACGTGTATAGTCAAACCTAGCACGTATGCAAGCATGAACAGGTTGTTATGCGAGTGGTGTCAGTCCTCTAATCAGGGACCTCCGCCATTCTTTTATAGGGCCCTCGCTAGTATCATTCGTGTCTGAATGGCTGGAAGGGTAGTGACTCTCGGACGTCTGATTTTTAGACCTTACAGACATGTCACCTATTTGTAACTGCTTATAAACCTAGAAATAGACCCCTGTTCCTGTTGCAGTTTTTCCCTTTCTATTAAAACACATTTGCATGTTAACTTTTTGATGGATATTTTTTAGATTTTAAACTGAAAAAAATCCATTGGTCCCTAACTTTTTTCTCATTATAGTTGAAGTAAATGCTGGCCTAGTGAACCTCTGAATTAGCTATTCAGATCACATACTCATTCTTAAAAAAGGTTTTTAAAAAGAATGGAGCAGAGACTGTCACAAAACTATGGTAATATAAATTTTGACATTTTGGCAAATACTAAACTGAAACATTCGAATTTGTAATGAAAGGTCCGAAATGTAATTTAAACAAAGAAACGATGACGTGTCTAGGTTGTTTTAATTTTGTAATTGTAATGGGTAAGAAGATTGTGTGTTCCCTTACATATTTTATAAGTTTGTACTTGCTTCCTTTCAGATTGGAAAAATGACTGAGTGATTACCTGGGATGACCATCGGGCGATCAGCGAGATCGAGGTCATTGGTTCAAATACACCACATGGGTATGGCTGATGCTGATTTGTATTTGTAATAAAATAAGTAATGTCAACCAGAGATGAAGTTTCTGAAGATGTTGAAAAGTGTTTGTATAGCTGCATACCGAAAGTTTGTTCACTTACCACTGATACTTAGTGCAAATATCATGTAATTTTGGTTTACTTTTGACGTGAATAAAATAACTTCAGCGAAATTGATAAAGGTTCACGCATTATCCATGTGTGAAATAACCTTGAACATATTTAGGAATCGTCTGGTCTCTGGTGCAAAATAACGAATTTTGGCATGTTGAAATAAACAGAAGTGGTCATATTTTCGATTTCGTTATATTTCTAATAAAATGTTCCATATCGACTCCCTGAGAATGAAATAAGCACATTCACTATGGTTTAGTGCAAAGAAACAAGCATGGCTAATTTATATTTAAAGCATTTGTTAACTTATAAGGGATGTTGTAGAGAAAAATATAAATTGCTTGCCTTAACGAAAAATCAGTCTGCACATCTGTATTGAAATTTCAACATTGTGCATTGCTTTTTCGCAATGCAACGATACCTCAAAGACATCACAAATGTAATGATATTTGCAGTAGTATAACCCGGTATGTGAACAAACTTTTGGCATGCAGCTGTATATATATGTAATTCTTAAGTGATCTCCGCCCCCAGGCATTGCTTCAAATTCATTTGCACACTACGCTCTTTCCACGTTAAGGTTTAGCACGCCAAAGTTTTCAATCTGACAATTCCAAGCTAGTTACTAGCTACATCGATTCGTTTCTATTTCAACCACAAAATCTCAACCTGGACATGAAATGAAATAATATGTAAGCAAACTGTAACAGAACGTCAAAGAATTTGTGTCAAATATAGTAAAAAAAGTTTTAGTCACTATTCAGTCTCTGATAGATAGGCCATCTAACTTCAGTTTACAGACTTAAACCATCCTCCCTGGTCATTTACTTGAGATTTACTGTATTCCTGTAATCATAGTAAGTTCTTAAACTAAGCATCGTGTGGTTATCAAGTATCTCACGAAAGAAGGGGTGATAGCGACCGAAATACATAAACGTATGCACGATGTGTATGGGAAAGAAAACCCTCAATAATCTAAGATGACTCATGGCCAGGATGGCCTGTTTAAGCCTTACAGATGACATGGTTGCACGTGTCCGGGACTTAATCATGTCCGATCGTAGAATATTGCTGATCCCGAAAACCTTCATGCCCGTCTGGTTACAGGGAATGAAACGTGGATTCATTAGTGGGATCCTGACACCAAGCAGGAATCTATTCAATCGATGCACATGCACTCTCCTGCACCCACGAAGTTTAGATCTCATCCTTCTGCTGGTAAGCGACCATTTACTGCGATTCAAGGGGCGTGGAACTTAAAGATTATAAACCACCTAAAATATAACTTCCAACTGACATGTTGAAGCATCAAGAAGAAGAGGCGCAGCATGTTGCCTACTTCAGTAATGCTTATTCGTGGCATTGCTCTAGTGCAAAAGGGTCGTAATGCAAAGGCTGGACTTCAACAATGTGGCTTTGAACAACTTAACCAATACCCCAACAGTCCAGATGTGGCCCTAAGCGACTTCTATCTGTTTCGCAAATTGAAATCACAATTGCGTGGTAAGATTTGGCGATGATGATGTACCGACTTCTACCCCAGGAAAGACAGTCTACAAGATAAATAAGTAAACAGCATCGTGGTCCTGTGACATAATATTTAAAAATAAAATCAATATCACAACCACTGGCTTCTGTTCATATCCATTTCTATGAACTTATTGACTTCTCTTCGTGATTGTACACGTGTCTGCTTGGGAATTATAGCACTCATGCTTCGCTAGTTCCAGCCGATGCTCGTAGGTTTCAGTGCAATGCTTTGCTTGCTTTTTCAATGCCATAATACTGGAAACTTGATATAAGTGAAATACACCTGAGAGCGGCGTTAAACCACAGACAAATCACATTATCTTTGAGCAAATTTCGTCTGTTAAAGCTATGCCAATTTTGTCCCTCCCACAAATGATTAAATAGTGTTTAAGAAGAATGGCTTCCAGTGGTTTTTGCTTTCTACCTGATTATTTCCACTATGGCTACGGATGATCGGGTTGAGTTATGAGATGTTTTACCCTCTGAAGATGATAAAATTGATATAAACGTATATCAAAAGGAATAATTGAAAGTAAAATGCTTTCTAAAAGGAGCCATTCCAGTGACAAACAATCTACCACATTGATAAATAATGTAACAAGAACAACGTTTGATTACAATCTTTATTGCTGACAAGGAGCTTCCAACAGAGAGGCATCCGGGATAATTATCCGGAAGAAGAATTGATTTTGCTGCTTATCCAGTTTCGAAGATTGAAGACGTCAGCGTAAACGCCTGGCCGGTATGGACGAGCGCATCCATAACCCCAACTGACGATTCCTAATGAAACAGCATAAATGATAAATTTCTTAATATCTGATTTTCAATTTTTGTCAAAACCATTTACAAAATCGGTACAAAATACATTTATATATATTTCTTTTTGTTTTGAAAGAAGGCTGTGTCAGTTTCTCGATTGATGATGATTGACTGCTTAATCTGTTTAATTGTTTTGGAGAAAGCGTTCCCAAAGTTCCGATAGGTACCCCGGTTCAACCAAAATGTAACCGATCCCGGCGGTATCAGAACAAATTATTGTCATAAAGTTCGATGATGTTTCAGATATGCTTAAACTGAACCTAGAAAAAAATATTTGACAAACAGCCGTCTAATTTTGGCAATCACTACATAGGTCAGTGAAATATGCAATGAGGCTACAATTGGACAGTTCATGTTTGAATCTTGACCCGTGTACTTTCAGAAATAATTCTTTGATATTATAAACATTTTATATTTGTCAATCTTGAGTTTAAAAACTGACACTACACCTACATCCCCTCCAACCTCCCTCCCCCTGCCCCCAACCACCCAGTTGAAAACAAATTACTATTTTATTGTTGTATCGATAGAAATTGTATATGTTCTCACCTGCCCAAAACAACCCCGATTGGAACGCGAAATGTCGTGCTATGGTGCCAAAAAGTTCTTAAGAGCTAATTCTATAGTATGTCAAAAAAAGACAAGCACCTATGATGTCCATCCTGTTTCTTGCAGGCCTATAGTACATCAATGGGCCTCCACTGTCGCCCTAGAAAATAAAATGATTAGTTCAGTCATCAGACATCAAATAACTGGAAAGTTTTCCCCAACGGTCGTATCGAATATTCTTCTTTCAGTAATCTCAATCAATCAAGTAATTAATTTAGTAGACTAAACGACCTACCATGATAAACTATTTATTTTTAACATATGTTCGAATCATATCATAGCGACAAGTACAGTTTGGTCTACCCACACGTGTACTCGATTAACATATATTTGCATTTGGAATTAAAACGAATGTTGGAATATCGAGGCGGAGGGAAAAGACGATAAGACAAGCTTGAGAGAAAGATATCAGGTATTAGAACGACTAAACTTGGTGTGGTTACTTCCGGTTGACCCAACCAGGAGCATGAGTTAGCTCCACTTGGGAGTCCCCGTGCTCGGAGTCCCCTTGCACGTAAACCACCACACAACGGTACTTTTCTAATAGACTATATATGAATCAAGTCTGTTCTGGATCATGAAAAATACATTTCAAAACTTAATTATGATAAAGATCGTGTATGTGTTTTATGATATTTCACATTCAAAGTCAAAAGTCGACAAAGGGAAAATAAATATCATTCAAACATGACTAGAGACCATTTGCGTGTGAACACCTTTTAATCATTTTTGTTAGTGATATGGATTCGTATATTTTAACCTTTCATGGTTCGTTAGTTTCAAAACTTCTTCCTTTGATTAAAAGACATTGTCTAGGAATTTGAAACATTAATTTTCGTTTTCAAGAGATATCTTAAAATCAATCTTAAAACCGTGTTATTGCCCCTTTAAAAACAGACATGTTGTGCTGAACTTTTTGAGGTTTGCTCAAGATAAAGGTTTGGATACAGCATTTAGAATTAATTTAGCATCTTAAATAAAAAAAATTAAAATAACATAGAAAATGGTAAAATAGTTGTTTGTGTAAATACCAAGGTGTTTATTTAATTTAAACTAGAGATTAACTGTCTTGTAAACGTACGTTTCCGGTGATGATTTTCAATGAGAAATGTGCGTGGAATATTGTCCAAGCACTGGGAAAGGATAAGAAACCCGTTTCACCGTTACATTTCCGAAATAACGGGTTGTTATGAAATATTTGATTTTGATTGATAAATAAATATATAATGTAGCGAAAACAACCAGTTGCATTTATAAATCGTAAAGTGAAAGTCAATGTAAAGATACCTGGCAGGCATCAGCACCACCCTCATCAAAACCAGCACATAGCATGCTGGCGCTGAGAAACCCAGATCCAAGATCTTGAGAGCATTTTGAGTTCGTCAAAATTGGCTTTACAACTCCGTGCAGTCTGGATGGTGAACTTCCTCCTGTAACAAAACCATTACAATGGAAGTTCTTAAGATGCTACATATTAGGCATTCATATCAAATTGTGTTTAGAGGCGAAACAAGTATACTTATTGCACAATAGAAAACGCCAGGAAAGCTACCAACTTTTACATCATCAACTTAATTACATTTTTTATTTGGAAATTCTTAGATCCGCAAAAAAAGATGATTTCAATTATTTACAAAAGCTGGATTTTGTTATTTCTTTCAATAATTGATTCAATATGCATAAATTAGTTTTAGAATATCAAGGATCATGAAGCCAAAAGAAATGACAAAAGTGAGGTTTCCAAAGATAGTAAGTGACGTACAACTTTCTTCAGGCTTCACATGATCACTGACACGTAGCATAAATATCAATGTAATGTCTAACGAGCTTACACCGTAATTTAACTAGTTTTGAAAAAGAGATTTTTTTCCCGAGGAAGTGTGTCATTTTTTTATATTACCAGAGCGAGAGCGAGGGTAAAACACAAATCCGCACGAGTTTCGTAAAGGTCAAATGACACACTTCATCGGAAGACGTTCTACAGTCCCATTAAAGAGCCACTCCGTGAGTTGTTGGAGTCATATATGCAAAACTTACACAATGGTGTCATGTGATCGCGAAGTATCGACTGTTACCAAAAAGAAACATTTTAAAGCTAATTCTTTTGTACAGTGACAATATGAAGGTAGAACGTCGCAATTATGATCGAAAACCGGATAGTGGCGCGCGTCAAATAGTCAAACGTAAGTTTGGAGACTAGTATCCATGTATATTGGACGTGATATCTACACCTCTGTGCATTTATAAGGCTGTTTTTATATTGCCATGGAAAAAACCAGTATTTGTCAGATATATGTTTTTTGGACATGAAAAGTTAAGATGTTTTGATTTTATATCACCACATATAACATTTAGGTTCGTATCAGAGGTAAATACTATGTTATGAAAATCACGGAGTGGCTCTTTAAGGTATCATAGGTTTAACCAGTCATGTAGTTGTTGCATTGGTTTTCTCAATAGCCACTAAATGGACACAAGTTGTTACATTTAGTGGGGTTTTGTACGGGTAATAACTTCGCCGTAGGATAATACATCCGTAAAAATCATCAAATGATACGGATTATTTTTGTATATTCTGAAATATATTAACTCGCTGTACAATCTATACTATTGAGGAAAACTTAAATGGTTAATTAGATGTATTCATACCACGGCAACACAACGGTTTTAACACTATATGTCCATTATAAAGTACATGTAGGACAGGAGTCTCTTATCAGAAAAAAGGGAATCTGTTGTGTAAGGATTTCGATCTTGAGGCATCAAGTTGTGGAATACATGGCGACACGTTCGTCAGGTTAGACACATCTTATCTTGGGATTTTATTCAGCCTAAGTTTAAAAAAAAACACGTAGAGAGCAACCCTGGCAATACATATATATTTCCACAGGACATTATGAATCAAAACAGCTCATTCTCTACTATGGAAGTTTCTCGTCGCAATGCTAAGCAAAGGTCTCGACAGAATTCGTGTTTTACATCTCTCCCAAACTTTGTGTGCGTGTGAAATCATAATAATTCAATATCAATTCGTTCGTTTAAAATGGTAAATTAACGGCATCAAAGCTATATTCAAACTGTAGAAATACGTTTTGATCATCATATTCAAATGGGTAGGAATGTCTCAAATTGATCAACATGGCGTTGCATTTCTGACAATCCAACTATGTTCCACACACACCATGCTGATGAGGTCCGAAAGATATATATAACATATTTGTTTATTATAAATCATATATGTGTGTGTGTCTGTGTGTGTTACCTTCAGTGAGCGTTCCCCACCCGATCACTTCCGCATCAGAACCATCAGGCTTCTGATCCTCGGCCACACATATGGGACTAACGTAACTGTTGAGACCTGGTGGCGTTATTAGTTCCAAAATGGAAATATCGTTGGCAAGAGTATTGGAGTTGTAGTTTTCATGGTCGATTATCCTTGCCACACCACTGTACTGAGCAGATTGCTCATTGGAATTAGAAAGGTCATGCCGTCCAAACTCAACAGTCAGTTGGTTAGCGTTACTGCCTCTGTAACACACATAATACTTTATATTCATAAATATTATTTATAAATGATAAAACAAAACTTATGTGGATTGGCTCCAAAAAAGATACCTCGATATAAAATATGTATAAAATGGAATTTCGATTGATTGCGTGACCAGGAAGTTATTGTTTTCTTTTGAGACAAATAAACTAATTATTTCCAGTAAGAAAAGTAAAGTAAATTTGAGTTATAATTCACGGCGAAAAAAAACCAGTTATAAATCCTTGTCGTATCGTTTCTTAAAATAAAATGCCTTTTAATAATGTTCACAAATAACAGCAATATAACGTTTAATCAAACATTATCGCTAATACAGTTTGCAATCGTTTATGTGTAAGATTAGTCATTTAGTCAATGTTGATCAACATTTATGCATCCATTGACCTCCTCAAATCAAAACCGAGGCAACTTCATTTTTCAAGTTATGTTTTTTGTCGATAGCACGTCTCGCTGTGTATTTCAGTTTTCTTCCAATAAGAGCCGAATATATAGCCATGAATTAACGACTACAGAAATATTTTTTTCATTTATCATAAACACAACAAATGATAGGTATTCAATTCAGTTTTAGTCACGTATATGCACTAGTGCACGCTTTTACGGTTTAAATTGGCTATTCAAAGGTATAAGAGGACTTATGCAGTCAATTAAGCTTTTTATCGATGCAATTAAATACTTAAAATTCTTTACAGTTGACCTGCAATCAACAACGAAAAAGTTTAGACAGCCGCTGTCGGCTTGGACGTATAAAAAAATATATGGTTAGCTGCGCAAAAAACGGATAAATTAGGGACAATTGAACGCGGCTGAAATAGTATTATGTGCAGCTATTGAATTTACCTAAACTCTGAACTGAGAACAAAGAATACAAGCAGACAGAGTCAGCTATATCCCCCGCTAAAGGGAAAGGGTAGTTAAGGATACTAGTTGTGGAATATTGAACAGTGATCATGTTGTTTTTCTACAAACAACCTTTAAGAAATCCTATGTTACGTTTCCATGGAAAAGGGTAAAAATAAAAATGCAAAGAGGTTGAAAACCCCAAAAGGCACATCTCCGCATGATTCCCGTTGCACATACCAAGTTTCGTCGAGCTAGGTCTCACCATTTTGGAGTTGTGCTCCGGAAACATTATCGGGACGGACGGACGAACGGATGGACGAACGGAAAAAATGCAAAGAAGTTGAAAACCCCAAAAGGCACATCTCCGCATGATGCCCGTTGCACATACCAAGTTTCGTCGAGATAGGTCTCACCATTTTGGAGTTGTGCTCCGGAAACAAAATCCTATGTTACGTTTCCATGGAAACGGGTAAAAATAAAAATGCAAAGAAGTTGAAAACCCCAAAAGGCACATCTCCGCATGATGCCCGTTGCACATACCAAGTTTCGTCGAGCTAGGTCTCACAGTTTTGGAGTTGTGCTCCGGAAACATTATCGGGACGGACGGACGAACGGACGGACGGACGGACGCAGACCATTTCAATATCCCCCACCAACTACGTTGGGCGGGGGATAAAAATATGTTTTATAATAGCAATGTTGTAAATAAACCGATTTAATAACACAGCATTAGCATTGTTATTAGATTGACCAAAGCGGCTGCCGTTTCCGCTTTTCTGTTTGAGCAAAATTTTAATATTTCCGATACCATAGTTCATGCGGATTTAAAGTTACGTTGCATTAGATACTTCCGGCCTTTAAAAATCAACTTTACTACCTGAATACGTAAATAATTGTTAAATTACTTACGAGGTAGATTACTTGAGTGAGGGTCGTGAGTTATATCGAGAGATATGCAGTATTTGTGCTTTCATTGAGTTTACGAAATATTGGTGTGTACTAGTGCGTTTAAGCTTTTGTTTTGTTTGCATTAAATTCAAAAGAACTAGACGGGAGTTTTGCATTTGGACGGAGGGGATGCTTTATTACTCATCCCTTGTATCGATATGCGCCTCACCTGACAACACAACAATTTAGTAAAGCCACTGACTAAACAAGTCGGGTTTCAAAAGAGTAAGATGGACAGTTGCTTATGTTGTTTGGAACGTTTGTGAATAGTCGAGTCTCTGAAAAATGCCCGTTGAGCACGATAATAACAAACTATTGCTTACTCGCTGCGCACATGCGCAAAACAATGTTAACATCAAGTCCTTGGAAGGCACTTTGAAGGTATATCAAATTGAAAGAAGTGAAGTAAACGTCATATTATTCTGGATAACAACTTTTTAAATGTGAAATTCACGACATTTCGGGGTTCATTATATTCCTACTTTATTTTTTATGTGCGGATTAACAAAAAAGGGATAGATATATACCATAGAAGGGATACAAGCTAATAATAAACTTTAAGAACCAAAGTTTTTGTTCACTTACTACCGCATCTTAGTGCAATCTGAATAATTTCAAATCATTGATTCGCTCCCCAAACTTATGTTGGACATTCACTTGTGACTTATCCATGATCTGACAGAATGCATGTGTCCTAAGTAAGCTATAATAGTACTTATCACTATCTCGTTTGGAAATTTCTTAAACAGTTAACATAGCTTTTCTAACGCTGAAAAGTGTAAACCGTTATGAAATTATCCAATGTTTTCAGATTTGTGATATCGCGGTGGTCACGCATCGCTCGATATCTATTCTCCAAGAGCAGAAAACAACGATTTACCGCTGAGAACCCGACTCACCAAATACAATGTACTGTCGCACAAATTCATTTATGCTTTGTCGGTATTAATTAAAACAGAGCTAATTTTAGGGATAGCTACCTTTTTTAATAGCTGAAATTCCCAAGAAGGCTGTAGTCTGATTGCTAGGATAATTGTCGGCCCTACAAAATGATTGGCTGTAAATTTTTGGGCCATATCCTGTATAAAGTTCATATAGACACACATATCTACGAGATTCCTTCAGATCATGAATGGGTGACAAGTAACAGTGTATCTTTTTACCTCAAAAGCAATGTTGGCAACTCATTCACGTAGATTTACCACCACTTTAAATCAAACAATTCCAAGGTGGAGCGAATACACGAGGTCACTGGACCAAACAATCAAAACTTAATTAGACATGCAATATACTTGTTATTTTTATTCAATTTCGCAATTTATGTCTGGTACCGCTGCACGGTACTAGACTATACTTTTGTGCTGTAAACGGTGATGAAAAATATACTACATGGAATGCACTAGACTCATTCTCTCGCCATAGAGGTAGCTCCGTCGATAATTCCGACAACTTCTCTTGTTAAACAAGCTTTTCTTGAGCTTCCGAAAGTCTCCTGACGGCAAAACAGTGCGACATAAACTATGTTGCAATATTTCAGCCAATGAAAACACAGGATGTGTAGTCACATAGCCGTTTGCAAAGATGCTGTGGTCAATATGCTGCGTAAAGAAGACTAAAAGTGGACATTCGAATACAGTTTAGCTTTACGAAAGTATACGGAAATTTCTGAGGCGTCGCTAATTGCACAACTTACTTTGATTGGATCCAGTCAGTTTCTACAATTCTGGACCGAGAAACGCATGAATATTGGAATATCCGACGGGGCTTCCTCTGTTCGGAAAGCTTGTACTAGACTATTCTTTTGTCCTTTAAACGATGACAGAAAATATAGATTTTAAAATCCATATACATAAAAGAGTAATACCGACAAGGTAAGCTGCCATTTTGACCAATCCAACGCTCAAGGTAGATTTACAGGATAAAATAAAGGTCCTCTTTTAGAAAATACGTTACCATGTTTCCGTGAGTTTGATATGGAGATTTATCATGTGTAAGAGTTAAACCTCAAATTTGAACGTTTTAGTTTGATATCTAACTCGAAGGCATGATAAATCGACAAGTTAAACTAGCGGACACAATATCATGGTAACTTATAACTTATATAAGGGAGCGAATCCATGATTTGATTTTAATGAGGTTGTATCTTAGTGCAAATATCATGTACATTTGGTTTAATTTGGACGTCAGTAAAATAATCCCAGTAGACCTGACAAAGGATCAGCTATTGTCATTTGGTAAATAGTTCTTCTTTAATTTTTTGAGGATTGCCTTATCTGTCGTGCATAAATTCGAATTTGGGCATGATGAAATGGACATTACATTATTTCAATAACAAGCCAAAAATGTAACTGGTTATTGTAGGGTATTATCTACGATTGTGTTGGTGTAAAATATACAAGAAACAATAGACTTTCCCTTCTATATTAAAAATTCAACATTGTCCTTTTTTCACAACTGTATGATGACTCAAAGATATCCCGAAATTCTTTATATTTGCACTAGGATACGCAGGTATGTGAACAAACTTAGGGACATATATGCAGCTTTAGTGAGTAAACCAAACAAGAGAGCTTAATGTTATCAGAAGTTGTACAAACATTGAGAAAGAAAGTTGTCGATGGATGATTTGTGATGTTGGTGAAACTTTCGAAAAGATTGATATTATTTCTGCATGTATAAACGAATTATCATTGAAAACAGATGCGTTTATAGGTTGTTCAATATTTACGCTGTGCAGTGGGCTGCTGTTAGCACATAGAGCCTTCCGCTGCTTCCCTGGATTAAGCTGGCACCACATATAAAGCTTCCCCGCCTTTTCAAAGCTACCTGAAATGGACAAAAAAATAAGAAATATACCTTGTACACCTTGTTATAATTAATATCTATATGTAATGGATCAAAACCTGGTCCTCGGCTTTGTTTGTGAAGTATGCCCGCGGAGGAGGGAAAGGGGAAGGGCCGATAGGCCCGCCCCCCTTTCCCGACGCCAAGGGCATACTTCACAAACAAAGCCGAGGACCAGGTTTTGATCTTACTTATGAACCGATTAAAGATATAATAAAGACAAAATTTTGATATTGGGTACTTTTGTGGTTTCAATGTATTTACTTCTGGGAGTTCAACTGCTATGAAGAGAGCACAACCGCGCCCTGCACGTGCTTTGCGCTCGCAACTCACGCCGTGCACGTGAGCTGCATGCGCTATCTGCCTCGTGAAGTTCACATGATTGTCACTGTGAAAAATACATCATTGTTCTCGTGGGCCTTTATGGCTGAGTTGTCAAAGGTGCCAGTTTAGTAAGCGAATGGTGCAGGGTTTGACACCAGGTATGCAAACCTTATATTTGTGATTTGTCAAAAATGTGCTATTTTGTGATGGTATTTATTCGAAGAAGGACCTTGAATCAAAGTATTTCAAAACGTGTATAATTCCCAATCAAAATAAATTTCAGATAAATTCTAGAGTAAGCCCCGGGCATTCTTGGAGCACGCCCGGCAAACTGACAAAAGAGGTTTACCCGGTAAAAGTAGAACAATAGAGTGACGTCACTAGAGGTTTATAATGTAAAATATAACATGTTTGAGCAAATGTAATAAGTCTTACTTACCCGTTTGAAAAATCAACATTGCCCACGCTTTCCGTGAGCTCTCTCTACAGTGTATTAGTATTTCACAACCGACGTCTGCGTTCGGAATAATTTCAGCAATAGTTTATTACCTTGACGTCGGTAATATGATGTTGATATTTGAAATATAGTTGAGGTCAGTGCATTCAGTATTTTGATTATTTTTGTATGACATTCTGCATTTAAAACTGTTTCAAGACCTAGGCCTAATTTCATGTTATTGAATGCTTTCCTTTATGAAATGTAAACTGTCGGGATTTTTTGCCGAATTTGACAGCGTTTAGCATTTGCATACATTTATTAAAATTGGAGTTATATATTGTGCCATGTGAATCACAATAATTTTATCTTGTATGAAATGTCCGGCAAGCTAGTATTTAGGGAAAATTGTTGCTTTCTTACACGCAACTAACAATGATAAGGACATCTCGTCTAAGATAGCTGTCTGGCGATAATAATCATTCAGGTTTAGTTGATGTTTCGTTGAGGGTTTTGCCAAAGGTTAATACATTGTCGAGAATGTTTACCATTGTACGATTAGTGAGAAACCTTGAAAAGAATCGGCGGTAAATTATTTCAGATGACATTGAAATAGAGATGTAAACCATGGATGGCGCTCACAGTCCTAAAGCCTATATTTGAGTTGGGAAGGGTATGCTATTACCTATACTTGATATACTGTTAGATATTGAATAGTTTCAATGTCTGTGTACACATAAGCACAATCTAGACTTTTTATTACTTAGGGCTGCAGGACTCATTGAACTCATACATTTGAATCACTTTAAATGTTTATTTGGCATACCGTCCGAATACTTTTGGAATTTTCACAGATCTTTCGGAACACAAAATGGTACATTATAGCACATGAAAGTATGGCAGGAAACAGACACAAAAAAGAAAGGCACATTATAAAAAACGAGAACAATTTACAATTGAACACATTCAGATTGTTTGCAGAGCATCCTCAGAAATGGCAAAATATGTACATGAAACGACAAATTAAAAGACCCACGCTCCCAAACGGTTTCGGGTGAAATTACGAATGTGAGCTAATGGAGCTTTGTTTCGAAAAAAGGTAGATCTATCTAACTATCTCCGTTGCAACAAGCCCACTTTGATGAGTTCTGACGGTTTTGGCCTTAGACTCACCACTTCAGAGCTGCCCTCATTTCTGGTTTAAAACTTGCAGAGACGGACTTGATTTCATTGGTAAACGCTACTTACTAACAGTTAATGGTAGACGTTGGTGGTATTGCTAATAATTCGGATACTAAGATCATCGCCTCAGAGCTTAAACTATACATAAAACGTAATATTTGAGTAAGTCGTGAAATATATAAAGAAGTAAATTTTGCGGGATTGTTCCTAGATCGGTTTCAAAGATCATCTGCAGGTATGATATCAGACATTTTTATTGTAGGAGTGCAGGATTCTGGGTCATTTAAGAACATTGCTCTCCCTTTTCTACCTCTTAAAACAAAAACACAGAAAAAAATTCACCTCTCCCACAACGCAGGTGGTCATTTATGTTACACAAAACGTGCATAAACCATAGACATAAACATTTTCTATAATGCTACTCTGTTGTACCTTTGCAAACAATCCAACATTTTCAACATTTTCAAAGGTTTGTGAAAATTGTGTGAGGAGCAATAAGAGTTCTACTACCATTGATCATAATCGTTTGCTTCATTTTGATCCATTTATGAGATGTCAACTGGATAGGGCATACGATATATTGACTTTGATTGAACTTTCAAACCGTTTATAAGCCAGTGAACAAACACATTATCTATTTCTTATAAATGCAAAGTTTGAAATTTAAGGTTAATTCAATATTCTAGTTTTAATTTCCGAAAATTTCAGTTATGCAAAAAACAAATAAGGGCAAAACAACGGATTTAGATTCTATGTAACAGTCCCTGAGCTCCGCCCAAATAAGTGCAGCTTTATACTCAGGAGATCACTAACACAAAGGAATTCATTGAAAACAATACAATAAAGCACATTATTTGCTCATTTGTTTTAATCAAATGTTTTACTCAAATATAAATCTTGAGTTTTATCTAAACACTTTATAAATATATGTGTGAAAACTGCATGAGATAAAAGTTTCAACACTGTGCAATGATACATTGATAAAGTAGTCCTAACTTTCACATGACCTTTCTTCGTCCAACAAGAGGGCAGCATTTTCTGTAACCTCCAAAATACGGCGACTTATACTGTGTGAGTACAGTGAAGGGTTTTTGAGGATGTACACTGGTCAGATGGCCGTGTTAAGTCAGTGGAGGGCATGTTGCTTAAATTTCAAAGTCTGAATTTATAGAATTTTGGTCGATATGTTTTAAAGCGAATTGATAAGCCCTAAATTAACAAAATTAATCAAATATATTATCATTAGAATTACCCGTTCATTTTTTTCATCATTTAAACTGACATGGCCAGTATTATGAAATTAATATTTGACTAAGATGCAACTGAATGTAATAGAGGATCAATAATGTTTTCCATGCATGTATCTGATATGATACTAATAGTATTTATGTTAAGGAGAATTTGCAATGAAAGATCTATGTTCACATTTTACTTATTCAGTGTGTAAATTGCACTCATATTACACATAAGGGCCATATGATTCACGCAGTAATCTATCAATTAACCTACATGTAACGCCAGAAGAGAGTGAACCACGCCCCTTGAAATTAAGGGAGTTAACTTTTTTATGTCCGACAAACAAAAACACGTTCTTACTGACGCCAATGTTATTGACACTGACATTTCGAGTGATGTTATCGCTTATTTATGGAAAAACCAAACACAAAGATCAATTGAAAGTCATAGTATAGCTTTTGTTATCATTGTTCAAAAAAATTTCCAAGACATTTTGCGAATGAAAAATGCACAGAAAAACGGATGCGGACGTACCGTAATGTGTAATGACGGACACATCGTATCGTAACTATCTTTAAGCATATATCGTGATTTGTTCACTTTCCCGACTTTTCCTACATTTAAATGGTAAAATGTTGTTATTACCTGAATCTTGTGCAATTCTAAAAAAGGAATATATAAACTCGTCGCCTTACAAAAAGTACGATAATAAAAAAGAGGAAACCACAAAAATATGAGCATTAAAAACTTTCCTTATGCTAATTTCATTTACAAATAGTTGGAATGTTTTATCATAAAAAAAATAACATAATTACATATAATGTCGAACATTTTCCAATTTTAGTGTAATGACTTAATATTCATTTCAGAACTGAATTAACAATAGTTAAACATAATAATGTCTTGAACAAGAAAAGCTTGCAATATTCTTTGAACTATTTTGCGTTAGATAACAGAAATTAAAAAATAGTCTTGACAATGATTGTCATTTAATTGTCAATATTCTGAATGGACCAAATAGCAATATCAAACGCTGGATCTTATAGCTAAATCAATTCCATCCAGGCAACAAAATATACATAAAATACTTCTTTTATTTTGTCGAATTCATAACCATTTAAAAGTTGCTGTGGAAAGTTATAGATAGCCTTTATTTTAAAGTATTTTTTATTATTTAAGTATTTATATACATTGAAAGGAAAACATACATGTATTTAACAGCGACTTATTGTACGTATTATCTGTTTTACAATTTTTTTGAATTTTGGTCAATAAGAAATAATTTTATCAATATGTCAGTTTCTGAGTCAACTTGTCAACTTGCAAGCGAATATCAAAGAATAATCTGTATTGTTAGTACAGAATTCCCCATTGTCATAGAAAGGGATTTTAGAATTGATGGAACAAAATATTGTTTTTCTTTTAAATAAGAATAAAGGCACAAGGTTAATTAGCCATTCTGCACTGTGAAATATAAGTAAACTCAAACATCAATTTGAACACACTTCATTGGATCTTATTTGCTTCATACTGTAGTAAAAATCCTTCATATCAAAATATATGTTAATATAGAATGCCAACGGATATTCTTGATAGGGCTTTTATTTGTAATTTCATAGTATCATTGTTCAGTATTCCTAGAAGCATGAACATAAAACCGGAGATTTAAAATGTAGGATGAGATATTATCTTGAGATCAAAAAGTGGTCAGTCATGCAATATTTCCAAAGAAATATTTTCAAAGCTGTGTGATATAATAAATACTTTAGAAAAATGTGTGATGAACATAATCATGGTTTTAGATGGTTTTAGAAGATAACTCATTTAGCGTTTACATTTCGGTTTAATACGTAACTAGTATCTGGTGACATTTTTAAAAAACATAATCCAGTTTGTATTTCATAAATAGACATAATTCATTTCTTACAACATCCTAGTTTCCCCTTTAAGTAGACACAGGCCGTGGGTATATCATTTCAAAATATCTGTTTTTGTGTTGAATTCGTTTTAACTTACATTTGCACTATCCTAAGATGTTGCACGTAAGAATGTTAACCGTGGTATCAAGACAGTATTGAACAAAACTCTCGAACACTTTTCGTGTTTGATATACATAATGTAACCGCGTATGCAGCGGAAATCAAACAAGGAAGTAAATCACGTTTTCTTGTTTGTCGGATAAAATGGCGCCTGCAGTGATGCGCTAAACCGGGTGAATAAACGACGCTCTGTGATTCGTCGGAAATTATTTTTGATTGACAGGTGGCGAAAGGTTATAAATATAAGCTAATCTTACCATCCAAGGATGTTGATTAGCAGGGACTTCCGCCCCACCTACAATGTGCTTAGAAGCTGTTTGGCCGCAACCATTGACGTTTATTTGCGCCGCCGCGTTCGCTGTAAAAACAAATTATGATAATATCATTAAATTTACCAACTTCCAGTTCCAGTAGTCGTACAAGAGCATATACCTATATAGAAATAGTTTCAATATGAACAGTGTCAAGGTTCATTTTACTTTGATTGAAAAATGACATTCAAAGTGTATATGTTTTACAGTTATCAGTAATTGAATTCAATGTGACAGTTGTTCTGAGTTACGATATCAGCGCAGTTGAGACGCAGGTGCCCCTACAGTAAGACTATTATGCCTAATTCAATCTGCCTGACATGCAAAGAATGCGAAAAGATTTGTTAAACTTATTAATTAATACGTTTGGCGAGAACAGTTATCCAGACTTAAAAGCCATATCTCAAACAGATCCACTTGCGAGAACAGCAGTGATTTCTTATAGGTTATGTCTCAAATACTCAAACATGTCTCAAACAAACTTGCGAGAACTGTTGTGAATCCTGATAGGCTATGTCTTAATTACTCAAACACTCAAACATGGTTAAAACAAACTTGCGAGAATTTCAGTGATTCCTTATAAGCTATGTCCCAATGGCTCAAACCCTCCAACATGTCTCAAATAAACTTGCGAGAACTGCAGTGAGTCCTGATAGCACTTGTCTGTCAAAAAGTTTCATTTGCGAGAAATGCAATTTGAACTTGATTGGTTATGTCTCAAACAGTCTCATAGCAAAAACTGCAAACCAGATTTGATGAGTAATGTTGCAAACAGTCTAACTGATGAAAGCTGCTGTAACGCACTGTTGGCCCTATCTCAAGCTGTCTGACTGACGAAAACTGCTGTAACGCACTGTAGGCCCTATCTCAAGCTGTCTGACTGACGAAAACTACTGTAACGCACTGTAGACCCTATCTCAAGCTGTCTGACTAACGAAAACTGCTGTAACGCACTGTTGGCCCTATCTCAAGCTGTCTGACTGACGAAAACTACTGTAACGCACTGTAGGCCCTATCTCAAGCTGTCTGACTGACGAAAGCTGCTGTAACGCACTGTAGGCCCAATCTCAAGCTGTCTGACTGACGAAAACTGACTGTCTGGCCGCCGCAGAATGCATTGAGACTCGATAGGCAATGTCTTAAACAGTTTCACTTTCAAAAACTATTATATACTATGTCTTGTCTCAAATTATCTAAATTTCAATTTCAGAATGAATCGGGTAATTATCGAAATAGCATTTACAAAATGACATAAAAACGTTGTTTTTTTAAAAAAAAGAGTTTTGGAAATTGATTATTCGTGTAAGTGATGGAGCTTGTTGAGATTAGTAAGGCAACTTACCGGCGTACAAAACACACACAGCCAAGATCAGGATCATGGTGACTCTGTTGGTAGAAAACAGGAGTGGTCGCCTTTTATCGTCGGATAGACATACATGTGCCCTTTTCCCAGTATTCTTAATCTGAATGGTCTGACCTAATGGCCTCGATGACACCGACATTTGTTTTGTTTTACTCTTAAGCAAATGGTATATGACTTCAAAATAATAAATGTTGAGAAAAAAAGAAAGTCCAAAGTCCGGAAAGAAAGAAATGGCAGGTGTTACAATCGATTTTAAGATTTTTAAAGGTTGTGTTAAAGAATTTCGATATGTTGATTTCGATATATTTTAGAAAAAAAGTTCATTCACGTCTTATATCAAAGACAGAAGATGTCATTAGTTTAGCTTCACATTTTATATCATCTTCGATTTATTGTTTGATTTGGAACTGTTATGACGTCCTATTTCAATTCTTTATCTGTTCCATCTGCCTTACTTATAAGTAACAACGTCTGTACTTGTACCGAACACCAAAAGAAACGTTACTCCTCTTTAGATAAGAAAAACTTATTTATTTGTTTTAACAGATAATAAGTTTTTTCTTTTGTGTTAAAACAAAAGTCTTATGACACAAAAGTGTATGAGGTTTGGGCTCACGTAAGGGGATCCTTCCGTCAACTTGATAGATAAGGTGCTCAATGGGATTCATATCCGGCTACCTTGTAGGCCAAGGTAAAACTGTTGTCATTAAGGAACTGTCAATGTCTGTCTTGCAACCTGAGGTCGAGGGTTACCCTGTGAAAAAGCCTGTTAGAATTCTGTTGCATGAATGGATGACCACTGTTTGTAGGGCCCTGTCAATGTGTCTAAGTGTGATGAGATTGCCTTCAATCACAGCAAGGTTGGTGGTTGCGTTGCCACATGTTCCTGCCCCAGACCATGACGCTATCTCCACCGAAAAGGATAACTTCCTGGAGGAAACGATCTGCCAACGTTTTACATTTCTAGCCTAGGCAAACTTGTTGTGCCATGTCGGCGTGTCAACTGCATTTCTTGCATCGGCTATTATGGCCAGTCCATATTGTTGCAGCCTTCTTCTCGACGTTTTGGGACTAATTCGTCGCCTAAGAGATGTATTAGCCGATTCTTCACTGTTTGAAACCTGTTCCTTGGGTGAAGTTATCAAAGGTATCGGTCGTCATTTGGGGTTGTTACCTGTGGTCAAGCGCTTCTAGATCGGTTTTTTATTGTTTCAGTCTGCTGTAAACGTTTACGCAGCGATAGAAATGTGTGCGACGACATCCGAATGCAGCAAACGACATATCCGTCAGTTGACCCACTTTGCAGAATGCCAATGGCTCTTTCCCGCTCTTCTGCTCTGATTCTCGGCATAATTTTCGAATTCTGGTATAGAAATAATGAAACACGGACCTTTTATACCGATTTCCAAATGTTTTACGCTCATTTCATGCGAGGTAAATTACAATGGCTACGTTTTTTTACATGTTTTTTCAGGTTTTTCATTAGTTTGTAAAATGAACAAAAACTTTTGGTAGGTTAACATGTGTTGAAGCTTCCTACAACGTTTACAATTGAGACGTTATGTCATGAGAATTTAAAAGAAACCGACGGCTTATGAAAGAAGGTGACAAAATTGGATAAAACTAGTCAGATTAAAACAACGTTTAACTTAAAGGTTTTAAGAATAATTGGTGGTACCTACAGGGAAAGGCAAGTTTAAAAATGACAGTGACAAGTGTCATGTTATGATTAAATCATAAACAGAGCTATTACATATTGAGGTCAGTAATCCAACTCAGTCTCATTTCATGATTACTTACAAGTGTCAAGTCTCTTAAGTGGATTTTTTTAAACATTGTAAATTTTAAAAACTTGTTGTCGTTCTCTACCATTCATCCTATTGGACCTAAAAGATTAGTGTTGCTTCTCCTCGATGAAGTCAACCAGCATGGCAAGTTTGGCTGTAATAGCTTCAGAGGTTTTGGCTGAATCTCGTTAAAAAGATCGGTGGAATGATAAAAATAAACATAAACCTGCAAATAACAATATATAAAACATGAAAATAACAATAGGAGCGATGGCTGAATCCTTCAATAGACTAAATTTTGTAATGATACAGCAATCTCCTTCATACTCTAAGCTCCGTCATAAATCCCATACAACCTCTTCCCTAAAACGATCGTCTCACGTTCTAAAAATATAGAAGCCTGATTGGATGCAAAGTTAGTTGTGAAATCACGCCGTTTCAAAAGTTATCATTTAAAAGGCTTCAATCTTTTATTTATGGTTTCCGAAAGCTAATTTTTATTCGAATATGCACTTTGCACTCAGAGTCTTCTTTACAAACACATTTGAATTATTTAGCGACTGCAGCATTGTATATTCCTGTGTGACAGCAAATATGGTTTGTATGCATGTAGTGTTAACATTTTCATTGGCTGAAATTTTGCAAGGTAGTTTATGTTGCCATATTTTGCCGCCAGGGGAATCTGCCGGAAGCCCGATAAGAGACCGTTTTTTTAACAGAGGTTGTATATGAATTATGACGGAATTACCTCTGTGGGGAGAAAATGACTTTTAGCAAAAGGGTCCTGTTTTTTACTGAGGGTTTGACTGCTATTCTGTACTCTTAACGGGACAGTAACACACGTTTTTGATAAATGCAGTGATCTCACGAAAACAAAAATAAATGTGTTCAATTGCGAGACAATATATTTCAACCATGTTCATTTGAGCTTTGAGATTCCATTTATTTACCTCAAATGATTAAAAAGGTGTTCACACTTGATACTTGTTTCTCGACTATAGATGACAAGGTTGAATAAAGAGATGTTTGACCCTCTGAAGATTATACATTTGGCATGAAATTATGTTTATTCGTAAGAATGTGATGAAATAAACTGCTATGTCATACGTTTATTCTTCATTATTTGGCGTTTATTTCCAACTAGATTAAACTAGATAGTTCTATATTGTGACCGACAAATAATTGTTCTGGATATAAGTCATGTCTCGAGAAAGATAGAACTAAGTTCTTGAGAGGAAGGGCTTGTAGATAACATAGTTTAGTTTCTGTACTGTACTAAATTCCAATATGAGTTAAATCATAATATAACTCACTTACATGATAACTTAAACGAGTATGATGATTATTTACAATGCGTATACCTGAAGAAAAGTTAGTTCTGAAACATTGGGTTTTTCCTAATTAAATTCTAACTTTTTTGTTGATGGCAAATTTCGCTGATCTAATGCTAATGAGATATTATAGTGCTTACGGATAAATTGCAACCAATGTGAACATGTTAAATGAAAAGGACTTCGAAAGTAGTTTGTAAATAACAAGTAGCATTAGTAGTTGTTTTTTTTCTTTCGTAGATGTATTGTCATTTTAAGGAGTTGGATACCTAAAGTACCATCAAACAATGAAGTAAAATGTTAATTCAAGGTGTGATACCGCAAATAAGTGAGGCGAAACCGAGCTTGTTGGCGGTATCAAACCGAGAGCGCATTTACCAAAAGCAACCTGGATTTGATGAGCAGAACAGGCATGTATCCATTCATCAAGGCATACATACAAACATACAGCCATCCATGCATCTATACATACATGTATACATTGAACATATCTTGTTCGTATACCCATTATACACGTTCCCATATAATAACATAATAATAAATAATTTATATTACGCTGTTTCCATGCATGAGATTTCTCAAAGCTCATACATAGAGAATGCCAGTGGTCAGAAAAGGCTTAACAGAAGAAATAGGTTTTTAAACTGGTGTTAAATGAAACTAGGCAAGGAGAGTTTTTAGTTCTTGTGGGAGATTGCTCCATTCTGTGACTGCAGCATATGGAAAAGAGCGATTGCCATATCGGACAGTCTTAGTCATACATTCATACATACAGTCGCTTGTCATACTTGGAGGTAACATTCGCATTCAAATCTCATATATACAAACATACAGCCATCCATACATACATACATACATACATACATACATACAAACACTGTACATACCTTGTTCGTATATCCATTGTACACTTTTACATATGTACATACATTAATGCATGCAGTCACTTTGTCACATTTGGAGATAACATTCGCATTCAAATCGCATGCAACTAGGAATATAGTGTAAACCCTCAAATGCTAACTTGCTCATTATTCGGACGTACTGTAAACCAAAACCTTAGAGAGTGCAGATACAAATGTATGGTACATTGTTATATTTAGGTCTGCGCTTTCTGCAATAATTATTTTTGGGTAAGTTTTTCGGTTAGAGTCTCTCTGAGTTTGTCAATAGATATGTTTAACTGATATACTGAAATGTATGAAATTGTTATGTCAAAATGTTGTTTCAAAATATGTGTCTGAATTGAAGATATCTATCTTAAGCTTAATGACTTGTTTATCAAAAAATTTCAAATGTTTGTGATTATAGTTTTACTTTTATAAAGTTTTGACTTGGGAAAGTTTTACTTTGAGGAAATGTTGACTTTTTTCAAATGTTGCCTTCGGGAAGATATATTGACGTAGGTGAAATGTATCCCTCGATAAAAATTTAGCTTCGATATATAAAATCTAATGTCGATGCCTTTTCTAAATGTTTAGATCTTGAAATTGAATTATTATCAAAACTGTGAACTTGAACTATGAAATAAGTCCTTTTCTTTGATAATAAGGATGTCTACTTGAATGTGATTTTGACATCATCTGATTTAACCTCATTCATCATAGTTAATTTTATAATAATGATCATCTATATTGTTTTATGAATCTATTTTCTAATCATTGTTGCAATGGTTATTACAATGGTATAGAAAATATTGTAAACTTTGTGTTCGGCCCTAGAAATCGAAAGGCGGTGAGCATTTCAAATTTGACAAATTGTTTGTTCAAGTTCCCATACATGTAAGTCTTTCTTCGAATGACAGTCGCCACAGTTTATTCAAAAAAGAGAAATAACAACAAAAATGTTTCTACCTATTTATCATTTGCAATGATATTCAACTATGATACACTATTGAAGTTTGACGATCTTAAAGTGTTACTCCCAGGAAACAAACACATGCAACATGAGATCTAGCTCCAGACTGCGAGTACCCGCTCTGTGACGTCACATAAATATAGAGAGGTACACGAAGGGAAAGCGCTTTGACTTGCAGGTTGACCATTATCTCCCCCAATCTATGTCATTTATTCCTACACAACCTATGTTCTAAACAAAGCTCTTCTTGATCTTCCGGCAGTTTCCCCTGGCGACAAAATATTGGGACCCAAACTACCTTGCAATATTACAGCGAACGAAAACGCCGGAATGTCTTTGACATTAAATATTTGGCAATTTTGTTTTCTTCCTGTTACTTTTACTCTACTCTTGTTCACTGTCTGCTGTCTGTGTTCACTATGTATTAAGTAAATCAATTCTGTACATACTAGGAGAGGGCATTTTAAGTTGGATAACTTGTCCCCAATCCTTTTCTTGTGAATAAAATATGATTAAACCAAACCAAAACGCCGGATGAATCAATAGCATATTTGTCGTCACACATGCGTATGCAAAGGCGAATGTGCTGTTTAAATACTTACTTACTTACTTAAAGACTTACATGCAAAGTGCATAATCTAATACAGTTGAGCTTTCCGAAAGCATACGGAAATATCTGAGGCGTTTTGAATGATTGCTTTTGAAACGGCGTCGCTGATTGCACATCTAACTTGTTTACATTTCTTGACGGGGAAACGCATGAATCAGAACAGAGGTTATATGAGAATAAATGACGGAGCTACCTCTTTTGTGAGAGAATGTAGGTTAACATGAGATGGGTTCAAATAACAACAGCCTCAGTTTTGTTCTCAAATTCCGACAATGTGTAATTATCATAATCAGAACACATGGGTTCATATTCTGTAAATAAAGTGAATGCACGGACAGTTTTCTTTTCCATGTACCCTTTCGGGTTTGTTTTTTTGATAATCTATAAAAAGAAGATTCAACAAATACATGAAAATATAACTTTAATACCAAAAAATCAAAACCATACTATAAGTCTACACCACCGGGTTGACCATCAAGAAGATTGGTGATCTTGGAAGCTTATGTTTTGGTAAGGCGTTGTCAAGGAACCATTCTTGAGGTCTGAGAGTTTAAGCATTGATGGTTTGCTGGATCCAGGGGACAGCTGCCGAGGCTCGGGAATACACGGCGGGTGAATTAGGTTCGGCGCACCCGAAACCCCAACTTACTGTGCCTGCAAAATATTTGGCTCGATTGATATGAAATGACTGTGGTTTATTTCGTTTAAAGGGGCCACCCGGCCCATCGTACATTTACACACGTCATTTATAAGTAATACATGTGAGGATCTCATGATGGAACTTAGTTTTGTTGCAATATGATTTGCTGGCTTCCGATGAGTGAACAATAAGTGCTTTAGTTGGTCTTGAGCACCGCTTGGGCAATATTTCAGCCATTTGCGGCCTGAAATGAACATCAGAAGACAGAAAAAATATGTTATCTATGTCTAGAAGATAGTATTGCGATACTAAAGTTTTTTCAAACTGAAGTTCCGAAAACCATAATGACACAAAAGAGATCCCTAGGTACGTTTATAGATCTTCTGAGAGGTGAATAAGAAAACGGAAAATATAGTAAGAATTCTACCTCAGTGTTTTGTCTGAGTCGTTTTTGGACAGCCACTTGTATTCATAGGTGTTTAAGAGAACGCTTATTTTAATTTCCTGTAGTGTATTTCAGTAAGTGGCCAAAGACAGCAACAGTTGACCTTCACCAATGATCAAATATTGTTGATGTAATAAAACGTTTTCGAAGATTGTTTTGATGACCGTTTTTTAGATGATTAGGTTAATAATAAAGAGTTTGTTGGTATTAAAATCTTCTAATTAGGTTTAACAGGAGACATTTTTATGTTAATTCAACCATGTTCAATCGAACAGCATCTGTATCACGACAGTCACTGGAAAAGCAGGTGATGCAATACCTTTAACCAGCGCAATGTCGTTGTGTGTGTATATATATATATATATATCAAGTAATTGCGTGTTTCATTAGAATGAAATTAAAAACTAAGTCATATAAACATAAGTTCCATCTTTCCCATGTATTGTCTCCAATAAACATAATAAAGTGAAGATTCCCTCCAGTAGTTTTTCAACTAATGTCCAACCTCTAATAGTTCATTCAAGGTTGCCAATGTTAGGTGGTACATACATCAAATAAGTAAAATAAATAAGAATATTTTGAAAGAATTTGACGTTTCAATTGGTTTTATAAACATAGAATTCAACATCCTGCTGCATCAGTGAAATTGAATCCGCTGATCCAGCTCCTTCCATATACCCTGATCTCTTTCGAGCCAAATCCCTTGTACGGCTGGCGCGGCTTGACGTTCGTGACTGTGCTTACCTGTTATTGTTTAAGCCAATGAAATTTCGTCATCCAAGGTGCTTGAAGCTACTCTTTTGAATTTTCCATCCGGGATGTGCCGCTGTTACTGGATGCGAGTCGTCTCATTGGCTGGTTAGATAGCTAGCCATTGCCAGCTAGCTTTTGGCCTAATGGATATCAGGGTATATGGAAGGAGCTGGATCAGCGGATTCAATTACACTGATGCAGCAGGATGAGAATTCAATAGAATCCAAAACAAAAAGGTTCTGACGACATTGCGCTTACCTACGATTTCCATTCGACTGTTCCGGTAGCACATCAGGGGACCCCCACTGTCAAACTGCAATAGACATTTATGAAATTTCGGTTAAAGCAAATATTACTGAAATTGAATGTTAGTATAAAACAATGTTGGTATCAACTTCTTGATGATATCCCTCTTCATCATTTTTTCTGTCTAAAGCGTAAATTGCACAACGGTTTTACATACATTTAATACTTATGATATAATTTAATACTTTTACTACCTTAAATTCGCTCTCCTGTCATTTTTAAATGTAGTAATCATTTAAAAGGGATTTTGGTAAAAAGGTGATAATTATAAAGAGAATGAACTACCGCTCTGTGAGTAGCATCTTTGTATAATTCAGCTGTCTTTGACTTGTCACAGGAACTACAGACTGAGAGTCGATTAGAGAGCATGACGTTTTTATCTCCATTTTATGGAGTTTCATCGAATAAGCACAGAAGCACTGACACTGCAGGAATCTTTGCCTCCCGCGTCGTGCCCGGCACACAGCATCGAGCTTGGGTGGTAGTCGGGCCCGTATATGTTGGTGCACTTGGTGTTAGACATGACGGGCTTGTCGACCACTTGTAGGAAGTCGGTGACCGGTCCACCTGCAGGGCAAAATTGTTTGAAGACAGACAGATTTAATCAATAAGTCACGAAAGATTTCAGAAATCGGCGATCGGTTTACCTGCAGTCAACTTGCACTGCAAGGCATAGCTCGAGTAAGTCCCATAACTCACCGAAATAAGCCTTGCTGCAATGCTAAAGCATCTGTGATTTGAGTGCAGTGGCCTTATCGGTGATAAGAAGTAAGGACGTGTCTGTTTAGATTATAAAGTTTAGGTGCAAGCGCTTGCACAGAAGAAGTTGCGAAAAGCAAGCCTAGTTATTATGACTAGTGAAATAAGACCTCTCTTCTTTAATATTTCTAGACGAAGATGACCGGATTTCGAAATCAGATCTTTCGAAAACCGAAAGGACAATAGACCCCGTCGTTCAGATTTACTTAGTTTTTCGGACTACCAGTCATTACACTGTACTTGCCTAGCTTTTACATTCCAACTAGCCATCGAACAATTATATCAATTCAATAATATTTGTTACCTATCATAACATACCCACTTAGCAATATCTAAAGAATGAAATATAAAACCCTCTTTAAAAACCTTAAAAATTCATCCGTTTCACATTTTGAAACATGTTTTACGAATAATTGTTTAGCTTAAACCATCTGGGATGATATCATATGACATGGAACAAAACTTCCTAAGCGACACAAAACCACCGGACAGAAATACCTTTTATTTGAGTGATGTATTGTGACTTTAGCCAGAACGGTAAAGCAGCAACGTAAGATAAGATTCATTTCGAATGATGAAACCGGTATCGGGAACCGATCTCGAGAACACCAAGAGGACATCGCAAACCAGACATGATGCTGAATGAAATTAGTGAAATTAGAGAGGTAAAATAGTTTACCAACGATAGTTGAACCCCATCCTATGACGTAGCAATGTTCGTCAGGGATAACTGGTGCATGCTGAATACAGGCGAAGTTGATGTTGGGGTTAGTCAGGTCGGGGCCGGAAGAGAGCTCGGCTAGAGCCATGTCGTACTCGAGCGTGACGGCGGAGAAAAGAGGGTGTGGCATGAAGTGGCGTACGTCAAGGGTCTGTGAGCTCGCTTCAGGAGAAGACAAGTCGTGCAGGCCAATCACCGCCTTCCATTCTGTCGCCAGAGTACCGCTATTTGTCAAATAAGAAATTAGTGTAGCAATGGTATTATCTCTCTCATACTCAAATAATAAAAAAATCCAGCGTAACATCTGTTACAATTTGGCACATTTGTCGTTAACCAATTCCATAAGCGAAGAAAATTCTGCAAACGAGTTATTGTTGAATTTGCGTGTTAATTCAACAATTTACATCTGTTACTGACATCTTATTTGTAAAAATATGTGCGCAACGTAAGTTTAAATGGACTCAAATCTTCTAAAAAATAACGCAAACATACACAAAGCTAAGTTTGAAGCAACATTTTCGTTTCCAAAACTAACATCTGTTTTTTATAGTTAAAAATTTGACCCAACAGTAAGAGAGGGTTTCACAGGAGGATATTGGATGAGTAAATTCTTGAACCGATTAGAAACAGATACAATGAATAGTTTCAGCATCACTTCAGTGAAGTACGTGTTCATATAAGAAACACTACAATATTATCAATAAATCAGAAAAACGGATACTAACTGCTGACAGTGGGCCGATGTGAAGATGTACCACTTGGTTTTGCCCTTGATGAGAGACCCCCCGCACCAGTGGATCCCCTTGTGCTGTAGACTCACCTGGAGCAACGAGCAGCTTCAATCAACGAATTAACCTAATTATTTAATAGTCCAAACAGAAATAACATAATGCAAAAGCTAACTTTAAAAAGTTTTTCTCATTAGGCTTACTTAGAGAAAACTTGTAACATTATATGCCATCCAACGGCAGTTAGCTTCAAACACGTTGGAATGACGTTCTATGGTTTACCTGTCTTCAATTTGTAGGAATTCTTCTTTAATACCAGGATAAAACACAATTCTCACAAGCTACCGGCATCAATTCCCAATTTGAGATCGACTGTGTGGCATTTATCGTTTATAACAAAAATTCCACTGGAACACCATTACAGCATCAGACGAAGACGTTCCATAGGTAAACGTCAATGTTGAACGGTCTTTGATAAATAACCATCTGTGGTTCCGATTTGTAACATGACTTGATATTGAATTAATGACTCTTTAATTGGTGTTTCTCTCGTTAAGTTGTGCTGTGATTACGTTTTTAAAGGTGGCAGGAAATTGTGCTACTGAGTAAAGTTTGATATAATTGATGCTCATACATGAAAATTAATATAGATGATGAAATTCATTGCTGCCTGGCAGGTATAACGATGCGTCCGTGGTCGAGACTATCGTCTCTAAGGCATTTTGGTTTCCGCTGGGACCAAACAAAATAGTATGCGGTAAGATTATCCAATTTAAGATGATTACTTATAAATCGCCCGTCTATGTTTCTCACAACAGTGATAAACAATTTTGTATTGAAATACGCTCGTTAAAGAAAAACAAGCAAATGCAATTCAATGCATATATGGAGGGGGAATTTGCATTTTCCATTAATGATACTTACCATCCATGGGAAGGCATGTGGTGTTGTAATTTGTCCTCCAATAATTCGCTTGAAGAGCTTCCCCGGTAGGTTGGCATAATCAAATCCGACTCCGTTAGTGCCGCACCCAGGTGAATCTATATCAGCCAGGGAGGCTGTAAATGTACGTATAAATATAGGGCAATTATAGATGCGTTTTTAACAAAGTGTGTAGTATTCAATGCAAATAATTGCCTATGCGTTCTCTTTCAAATTATGGTCAATTTCCCGTGATAATCATTTTGAACCATGAGAATACTGTCAAGATTACCCTTAATTGCAAGACTTGGCCTAATGAGGTTTGTGTAAAATAGGAAGAGAATGCGAAGAAATATTCTTGTTTAAACCGCTGTGACGTGATGTGTATGACGTGTCTCGTTGTGACCTTGAAATGAAGGTCAAGGTTTAAAAAATCTCGTCTAACATCGTGTAAAATATATGTAATAACCGTTAATATATAATAATAAATGCACACACTGTAGCACTTAACGAAAAACAGATCAGAGGCAGATCTTCCCATTCACAGTTTTAGATATTTTCCAAATAATCAAGATGATGGAAATGAACGTCTTGTAACATGTTTAAAAAATTAGGAAAGATTGCTAAAAATGTGATACATCATAATGTATAGTAATTTTACAAAAAAAGAATTAAAGATCAAAAGTGTCTTGCTTGTTTCAGTCAGTTTAAATAATGGAACTGGGTCAAACTACTGGCCAAAAGCTCGCCGGTTTAAAGGTCATCAAAGGGATCTACTGGCTAGCACAGAATACACTGTTTGTGGCGGCACAGCATAAACTAAAATTCATTAAGACAAACGGTTATCAATACTAATATGTGAAATATTGGTTTTAAATTCATTTCCATATATTTCAATTATTACAGTAAATGTATCTTTCACACGAATTGTGTTATCTCTTTTCTTTAAAACTTACTTTCATCGTATATTATAACGTTGCTTGTGTGAAACAGACAAATTGTATATCCATATCTTTAACACTACCTTTTACTTGTTTTAATAGTTGTTTGTAAATGAAAATGGCTCAAAATATCATTCCTAGCAAAGAGTTTTTACAATATGAGGGTGATTTTCCTATAACAATTAGAGCTTGAACAATTTTGTTTAAAATCATCTGCATGCTTTCACATGTAATTAGGCTTATGTATCTATTATAAAATTTATTCATGTAACTGTCCACTTTAGTGAGCTGAAATGCGATTACGACGTCCCTTTTCAACGACGAAATTATACAAAACATGAAACTGCATGCTTGGCTAATTAAATAATGCACATGTCCTTCTGTTTACCGACACCTTTGTTCTTCTGTGCACCGACACCTACCTGTTACAAGACACCTATAGCCTTCTGTGTACCGACACCTATGTCATTCTGTGCACCGACACCTACTTGTTACAAGACACCTATAGCCTTCTGTGTACCGACACTTATACCATTCTGAGTACCGACACCAATGTCCTTCTGTGCACCGACACCTACCTGTTACAAGACACCCTAAGGATACGTATAAATGTAACAACATCCTGATGGCGTACCAAAGTCCTAAATCTTTCACCGATATACTGAGAAAATGACATATGTGAAGCAAAAGAGATTGCGATAAGAAACTTTGTACCGCTCCTTTGTTTCGAGTTGATTCGCTTTTATGCATTTTTAAGGCTCAAATTCGCTCAAATTTTGGTAATTCAGGGCAAAAGGGCCATATGCACTCACTTTAGCTTTCTATAAATACGATGAAATAATTTATATCTTTGAAATCGAGATACGTTCCAGTCAAGTCAAAGGAGTTTATTTGTAAAAGGCCCATGTACAAAAATACACAAAATAATTGATTAACAAATGGAATTCAGGGTGTTTCTTCATACACAACATTTTTTTAGCATAGGCATGGTAAATGAAATACTGAACAGGTTTTATAAGATTATCCTGAGATGTACATAACAAGTTTCTAAATGTATGCATAGAAGGTGATATTTAAAAATATTCTGGAGGAAACTTTCTTCGCAGATCCTAACAAAGGTGACACACGAGAGTGAAATGGTTCTCATTTTCGATGGCAAAGTTACAAATGGGACTTAAACGTAATAATCAATAATGAAAGCTCGACGGCCGAAGTCATTAAGTATTATCTAAATAAAATGAAATATGAAAAACTCGATTTTGCACAAAATGGGAAATATTCGTTGTTGTAAACGGCAGAACTTTCGAATATATGTAAAACACCTAAAGAAACGCAAATCAAGAAGTTGTAAGATGTATTTCTTTAAATCAAGATTTTTTCTGCCCTTCATTCTTGTCAGGGTGATGCTGTTGCTTTAAAGAGCCACTCCGTGAGTTGTTGGAGTTATATATGCCAAACTAAATCAATGGTGTAATTTGATCGCGAAGTATCGACTGTTGACAAAAATACACATTTTAAAGATTATTGTTTTTTTACAGTGACAATATGAAGATAGAACGTCGCAATTATGATCGAAAACCGGACAGTGGCGCGCGTCAAATAGTCCAACGTAATTTTGGAAACGTATCTAAAACAGCCAGGAGGGCAGTTAAAAGTTGATAGTGTTTGTTAGGTTATATAACTAGTATCAATGTATATTTGACGTGAAATTTACACCTCTGTGCATTTATAAGGCTGGGGTTTTTTCTTAGATAACCAGTATTTGTCATATAATATGTCTTTTGGACATGAAAAGTTAAGATGTTTTGATTCTATATCACCACATATGACATTTAGGTTCATATCAAAGGTAAAATATGTTATGAAAATCACGGAGTGGCTCTTCAATGTGACATAGAATATGTTTTTGGGATCAAATACGTCAAACTTCCTATATCGTGTTATTTCATCGACATGAAGTGGTTGTTTCTGAAAATTAACATCTCAATGCTTATCCGAAACACAATATACACAAATTGATTATTGCCAATATCGTGGTAAATTCGATTTATTCAATATCACATTAATTATTCTGGGTCTTTTATAAATGACTATGACCTGAATATGTAAATATGTCCGTAAAACTTGAATCATGTATTGCCCGTGTTTTGTTTACGAAATGTTGGTATGCGTCAGTGCCGAAAATACATGTACAGGATTGTATATGTTTTATTTTTTACATTTTCCCCCACTTCTTGCACAACGCATTTCCTTAAAAGGGTAAAACGTATCATTACTCAACCTTATCAGTTACCATAGAATAAGGTTTCACATATCATAAGAAAATATAAGGAAATGGATTAGCGTAGCTTTACAGAACTTTGTACGTTCGTTAAAGAACTTGTTTATATCAATAGATATTAACTCACAACTAGTAAAACAATTATATTCGAGAGGTCAGCATATTTCCCTTAAAGCGTGCTGGAGTGTCTGTAAAATGGCTGTAATCACGTTTTCGAAACAATTATTTCTTCAATTTCCGCAATAAAACTACATTCGAACCTCGTTTATCCGGACGATTTGGTTACAGGTGAAAATCGCTCGGATATCGAATCAAATAAAATAAACGTGTTGTTTTTTCTGTACATTCATATTCTTTATGTACTTATATTCGAGATATTTGCCTAAAAAACATCTGGCTTCTGGCCCTTTAACAGACCATATCTGAATGATAATATATGAAGTTATTTTATCCTGTCAAAACCTCAACTGTAATTGTCTTTGATGTTTTCATGTGACGTTCACCCTCTTTGCTGATAAAGATGAATAAAGTTTGTTATATCTTTCGTTAAATGCCCATCTAACATTTCCGCTCAAATGTTTCTTCGCCTATTTTCTCTCTAACCTAACCTTGGACAGTCATTATTTAAAACATGACGCCAATAATATTATCATATATTATCTATGTCATGTAAGTTAAACATATTGCAATTGACGTATGGCAATTATCTTGAAAGTTGATTGTTTAATGACTGATATGATGTTGAGATACAAAAGACAAGTGTAAAATCATATAAATAATTTTTAATTAATATATTTTCCAAAATAAGGAAATAAAAATGAACTCGAACTGTTCCTGCAATGCTTGTATTAACTTGTGCCACATTTTACAGAACTCATTTCAACTGTCGAATGGTAAATTTTATCGTTGTCTTGGTTCTTTTTCTGATAATTCTTTCAATAAAAAATTTTAAAAATCAGTTTTTTTTTATTTTGCTGATTATTACATAAATGATAACATGGAAACAAAATCACAAATTAAAACGATATCTCGATTTATTGACCAAAAATATATGAATCATTTGTAATTTCTGTAATTTACAACATAGTTGTCAATCGTTGTTTCTAATGTGTCACTACACGGTTATTCTAATGTTCCCGTAGCAAAGAAATACGTGCGTACATATATAAAATATAGATTACAAGTCGTCCAAAAATTTGATTTACACAGTTATACATGAATGTATGTTTGTGGATCAAAACTGATTTGGGAATGATGGGACGAGCGAGTATGATATTTTAGAATTCGATAAATAATTCAAAATAGCAATTTAAGTGTGGGTGTGTGTGTGTGTGTGTGGGTGTGTGGGTGGGTGTGTGCGTGCGTGTGTGTGTGGGTGTGTGTGTGTGTGTGTTTTATCAGAAAAATAAAATAAAATAAGGGTGTCATCGAACGATTTAAAGCCTTATGAGCATTTATGCTTTTGTTGACGCAGTCTACAAATCACGTTACATTTGACAGAATTCTTAGACTTGAATAAAGCGTGCGCTTTTATATACATGTACCAAATAGTATATTAAAGATGTAAAATATATGACGCTAAAATTCGCAGATGTAGCTATGGTACGGTATTACAGTATACATGCAAGCAACATATCTGTGGAGTTTGGAAGTTCTTAAATGTCAAGTGGCAACCTTTTAAAGAACTCCTTATCTTGAAACCATGCTTTTAGGTTCATGCCCCTTATGGAAAGAAACATGTCAGAAATTGAACATCTTGAATCTGAAAAGAGAAGAGACATCCCCTATACATCAAAGTTTAACGATATGACGCATTATCAAAAACCTTCGAAAACTCATTCCGTTTTATTACATCCTGCAATATTTTTTTCTCCGTGAGTATTTTAACAAAATGAAAAACCAAATTTTGAATAAAATAGATTGTCTCTACAGTACTTGAAAAATACACTAAAATCTTCCAGTTCCATATCCCATGAATGTCTGCCCATTGTCAATTCTTAACGATGGCCCAACAGCCAGTTTACGTCTCTTGTTTCGCCTTTCAAGGTGGTTGTCCGAAACTGTTCGACGTCTGTTATGAGCTGTTAGACCCTTCTGCGAATCCATGCTAGTCCTACTTCGGGGATTGTCCATCAGATTAAACACCTGACTAACTGCTTGTCGCTCCATTGTCACCTGAATTTCTCCTGTATTTTTACGTGATCTGTCATGTTTACGAGACTTCCGGTCTCTTTTGATCTTGCTGTAAGAGTTATCCCCCCTTGTTGAATCATTGAGAACAGAGTAATAGTTTGCGGTGTCCTCTGGGACACTTGTGTTGCTTGAGTAGATAGCGGTTATGTACGCTAAGTTAGGGTCTGTTTCTCTTTGGGAGTCGTGTACCTCTTCATATATGTGGTCGGTCGTATCAGTCTGTTCGTCTCCATCACTTCTGTTAGCGTCTTTCAATCCCGGTGTTCTTCGGTGTCTGCAAGTGAAAACTGAGCACTAGAATAATGGATAGGATGTCGCGGGCGATATTGAAATAATACACATACCAATGTTACTGTCGTTCCTGTTCACAATGCTAGTCACGTGGAGAGAATGAGTCTCATGTCTAGACTGAGAAACGTTTATATTACGACAGTGGTTGTATAGGAATTTATGACGGAGCTACCTCTATTGGGGAGAATCGGAGGGACTGTGATTACAGAAAAATATCTGTTAAAAAACATATTTCTTTTCTCTTAAAGACTACATTGCCAAAACCTAGTCTTTTTTCAGCTTTTATGTCCTTTACATAGAAATTGTTAGAAAGACAAACTAATTCAAAATGTATATATTAATAAAACAGCATGTCTTTTAATTTAAATGAGGATTTTTAATTAGATTTAATTCAAATGAGAGTTATACTGGCATCTCAACAGAAATCATTGGAGGTAAGGAAATGGATTCGTATAGCTCAACCGATCATGGTACATTTGTTCTAAAATCCGTTCTGATTTCATATTGGAAACATTTATTTTCGTTATGGTTAGCTCACTGTATTTATCTAAAAAAACGTGGACTCCCCTTTTACACTTAGGTCAAAAGTTGTTTATATTAGGTCATACCGTTGACTATAATAACATAATCAAGAATAATTCCTTTTCAGATTGATATAGGAGCTAATTACCTTCTGTGTCTATAACAGCAGTCTGCTAGCAATCCAATAACCAAAAGGCCGCCCCCTGCTGCTGCTATACCGGATATTGTTGGCACATCTGCGGGCATTGCATATTACGTTTAGTTTCATATAAAACGTAATGCTTTACATTTCTTGATATAAAACTATTTTAAGAAATACAAGTATTGATAAACAATAAACTATTATCTAACAGTTTAATTATATGCATTTACCTTTTTAATATATATATACAAGCACAACATTTTGAATGACAGTGAAATGATTCGAATTCAACTATATCATTAATAGATTACTTTATCATGTTTCTATTATTATGAACCAAAGATTTTGAATGAGAGTCAAATGATTAAAATTTACCTTTATGACTGATACATGTACATGCAGACGTCTTAATAATGTTTTTATCATTATGAACCAAAGATTTAATAGCATCATTGAGTCACCGAGAATGTGTTCCTTTGTTTGTGCATCGGAAGATAGGATAGTTGTGGAAATTGTTGTAGAAGGTGGCGTTTTGTCTTCACGGGACTGCGATGTGGTTCCACCTAAAATCAAGATGTGTGATATCAGAAAAATACAATACACTATATAGGCGAAGGTGTTAGAATTGGAAACACTATTTTCTTATAATACCATCGTTAATTTTAATGTCAATGTATCAAACCTGGAAAAGTCTTATGACTGACTTACACTTCATGTTCACAATGATGAAACAATTTTTTTTTTTGTTCTTTTAATTCATCAGGTTTCTCTTGTTTTATATCACCATGCCATGTTACATGACACTGTTGCCACCGAATATATACATCTCTTACGTCAGTTGTTCATGAGAAGAAGTGGAAAAGGCGGAAAGTTTAACCGTCAAACTATTGGACGGGCGGACTTACACGTTATACCATATCAAAATCGTTTCGGCTCTTTCAGGCAAATATGTCCACACATAATTGAAATCTGATGAATAGTTTAGACAATTCAGAGAACGCGCACTGTAACAAGGCAGGCAAGGGACATTAATCTCAAAGGTTTACCTACTTGTAGCTCTTGTGGTCAAGGCCAACTTCGATGTCATCACTTCCGGTTTAGTTGTGGTGAAAAAAAGCGTTACAGGTTCTTCAGAAAAAAGTAAAAAACTTAATTAGAGGACAATTTAGAAATGAACAAAAATGAACAAGTCATCGAATAGAACACTTACTGATCATGGCAGATCTCTCAATTATTAACTTCCCTTCCACACTCAGTCGGTAAAATATTGAACATTAAGGTGATATTAATGTAGGAAGTGTCTGAAAAAGGTTTTTCTCGGTTTGTTACTTTTGCCAAAACCATTTCTTGTATGAATAAAATATATTTCAATCAGAAACTTTATCTTTGTTGACGTATGAATGCACGGACTATAATTTCATGTATCATATTATCAATGATGATTCAATTATTCAAAGATACATATCAGTTTTGATGAAAGTCTTCGTACATCACGTGAAATATATACATGCATGAAGGTTTTCCATCAGGACTGATCATAGAACCAAAATAGTGAGAAAACCGTTACCTACCACTGCAATCGTTCAGAGATGTGGCCGATATGTCTGCGGTTGTTTTGTCCGCTGGACACGGGAAACAAAATACTTCACCGGTTTTATTCTGGAAAAAGCCACGTGGACATGGTACACAGCTCGACCCGCTTTCCTCAGCCATAAAACCAGCAGGGCAATCAACTGTTGAGGCAGTTCGAACGACAATTAGTTTTTTTTTGGGAATGATTATCGTTTTTATGTGGCACATGTACATTTCATTTACAGCTAACATGAGCACTATACATATATTGACGGATATTGATTACTTGTCTGAATTATCAATTGCTAATCGAGGTACACATATATATATATATATATATATATTTCAATTTCAAATGGACAAGAACAACCTACGGATACAGTCTGTTATCTTCTTTGAGCCAGTAGTAGCTGTAATTTTTCCCTGCAAACAGGGTCTGCATAACGGTTGAGATGAAGCGTCCGTAAAAGTACCAATTGCGCAGCGCTGGCAATGACCGACAGATTTGTCCAAGTAGGAACCGGCACCACAAGACACTTGAAATAGTATTTGAGCAACTGAGAGAAAATTTCCCAATATGTATTAAAAAAAATAAACATATTAGTATAATAGTTAGGAATGTTTAACAGAAGGTCGTTTGGGAGTCAGTTATCTACAAAATTGATAGTTTTTTTCATAGTTTTTACTTACCACACTTTCTCGACATTGCTGTTCCATTACAATAATGTTTAGTCCGAACCATAACCGTTTCTTTATCAAGTTGGGCTATCGTCTGAAAAAAGGAAATAAAATGAAATTGAAAAAACATATAATTCTTTTAAACGGCTTTTAAATATGAAGCTTTAACACGGATCCAGTTGAAAGTCATTATGATTCGGTTTAATTCAGTTGATCATCCTTCGGCTGAAAATTACAGTTTAAATAGTGGATCGAAACAAGCTCTTTGAGTCGGTATTTCTGACTTTCTGTTTTTTTAATTCTACCTCTACAGTGACCATTTTCAGAGAGGTTTGAAAGCATATTTACAGCCATAGGTTCTGTAAGTTGTAAAATGTCTCATCATAAGGGCGTGGCTCTTGTAGCCCTTTATGAGGGATCACAGGGTCACCAAATCTATACATTCGAATCCCCATCAGCAAAGGAGTCTGTAAACTAATTTCAGTTTCTATTCCTTCTGCTTATGGAGAAGAAGCTGAAAAAACGTTTTTAGGGCGTGACCCCTGAGGCTTTCGGGCCAGATGAGTTTAAAATGGTGCTTGCTCTTAATAAGAAATAATGAGATGCTATATGGATATTAGATCCATGGCAAGATCGTTAACCTTTAACTTACCGGTACGTCTAGCTCCGTTGTTTTCGTTGCTAGTATGTATAGAACTGCTTCTGTTGATGCAGCAATATCAGTATCCGCTTTAGTTATCATTTCTCTGAAACAGACATTGCTCATCGTCATAAAATTGAAAAAAAGCTTCTTCTTTTTTTTTAATTGCTGGTTGTCTACAAAATGAAGATACTATATTAATGTCAACAATACTAGCACGTTTATTTTCATCGATGAAATTTATACGTTTGATTACTCTTACACCTTAATGTTTAGATAAACAAATGATAATAAGTTTAATAATAATAATAATAATAATAATAACTTAATAAGATAATTAAGTTAATATTTGTTTAGCGCCAGTTCTAACAAATTGCTCAAAGGCGTTCAGGCGAAGACTCCAGGGTACAAGTGGGTTTCCAACTGTTGTTTGAATTTGGTAAGAATGTCACTACCCGGTGAATAGCAGTATTCAAAACTACCTTTGAATGATAATTGTTATCATCAGTAAAACATACAATTGATGGTTGCTTGGGAAACATCAGGAAATACTCACGGCACATTATCAAATATGATATCAACAATAACATTCATGCTATCACACGTTGAACTCATATCTAAACTTGAGCCGCTACCATACAGCTGGGGCCATGAGCGTGGCAGAATGGAGTTGAGCTGGTCCCCCAGGCGCCGGACCAGGGTGTTCCTACTGAGGTCCGTACACTGGAGCGTCATCTCGTATCTGAGTGTCAGTGTCGTTGTCAAGAGTAGGTCTGTTACTTCTGCAATTCACAAAACAACCTCCCCCGCATACAACAGGCTCAAAGAAAATAACAGACTGTATCCGTATTTGAGAGCCAACAACGGAGAAGACAGCGGTTGCTGTACTGATTTAAATGTGCAGATTTGAAGTTTTAAGAAGTACATCTATCTCGCTCCTCCCTGCATCTAATAATTACAGAGTGAGACAGTTCCCTGCTATGTTTCGGTACATAAAGTCTGATAATTTTATTTTTCGTTATGGCAAAACCAACAATTCTAGATAACAATTCCCAGGCTTCAAAATCTCATTTTCGCAAATTAATCTGCACTTAGATGACATGATATATTGATATGATGACTCTTTATTGTGTAACAATAATCAGTAACTCTTTAGTGCTCTTTCACACCAAGCAGCCACAGGGCAACACCATTTTAGTCGTTATTGTATCCTTTTCATGTCATATTACAAGCAAGGTAGCAAAACCTCCAATCTTTTACGTCTTTTCCTGTAGATAAACGGCGGCTGCACCAAATTTAAAAGGGAAAGACTCACCCCCACATGGTGGCCGACTGTATGCGCTGGATGGGTGGGTGAGGTTGAAGGAACCGAGCTTGCCACACTGGAGGGTATTAGGGGTAGGGATTGACGGGTGTCTATTGGGACCACACAGATCACTCAAAGAGTCCGACCCACATGAAGTGTGAGCTGGGAGTCCAGAAGTGTCACATGAGTCGGTATCTAAAGGAACAAATTAAAGGTATACTGTAGTTATGTTTGCATTGCATATTGGTTCAAATTTACCAATCAAAGGAACAGAATGAAAAAATGATCATCGGCATTTATGTATATGAATACAAAAGGAAAGAAACATGCTAGGGCTGTTGCGGATACTTCAGAGAAGATTGCAAATTTCTTAGTTTCAACTGACATTTGTCTTTCGAAGCTTTTATCAAGTATCTTAATATAAGTAAGTACACGCATACGTACCTCGAATATACAGTTTGACTCTGCAGATAGTGTATCTTTCTTGCTTGTCCAGTAGAACAAACACGACATCATGTCGGCCCCAGCTAATATAGGATCCTTTAAAGCAAGGCGCAGTTGATTAATAGTATGAATAATAAATCACGTAAAAATAACAAGTTTATTAAAAGTTTTATCAAAAATATGTTTAAATTTTCAGGTAGCCACTCACATCTCTGTCCTAACCAGTGTCGTCAGGACCCAACTGTAAGCTTTTTGGTCAAATATCTTAAAGAGACACCTCCGTTACAAGTTGCGCCTTACAGACGAAAAACTTGAACCAAAATACATTGGTGTTTTTAAAAGTAGGTATGTCATCACGTCTTACCCGTTAGAGTTGTATAGTAGGTTATCTGCTGACCTGGCGAGGGGAAGGACAAGACATCGCTTATGTTTGTTACTCGCTCTTTAGTGGTGAACGATATCTCGACTTCCGGACACTTATATTCCTCTTCTTCTAAAATTAAAACTACAATATTTACTTTTATATGATTACAATGGCAAAGATTCATCTTCCGACTTTTCATTTTCAGTTTACAGACAAACCATATAGAATCATAGTGATACTCGTGGCGAGTTTAATGAATTCCAACGATTAGTGTCACAGTTATGAAAGTAACAAAATGTGTAAAAAAAAATTTTACATTCCAACAATATGTACCAAGTTATAAGTGAAACAAAATAACGGACAGACGGAGAAACCTGCATTAAACATGCAAACAAGAGACTGAAACATACAAAATGCACGTCTCCACAGCATGGTGATTAAATGTGTCACGTTTCCTTGTCTTCCTGCTGGAAGTGTCTGGGGTATGAGAGGAAACTTTTGACGGAAAAGCAGAGAAAGTTTGCGTTAATTATAGTCGGGACTGAAACCTAAAATAGGCACATCTACATGTAGAAGTACACACCAGAGTTTAAATATGTTTTACGAAATTCCAATGAATAGTGTCTGAGTAAGAAGATGAACACAATTTGACGGTATAACTGATAAATATTGCATAAATTATGCAACATAGGGACCGACATTTAATCCAGAACTACAAGCCATAGTGATTAAATGTGTTACGTTTTTAATACATGAGATACATGATATATGAGAGTTATGAGCGGAATAACTTTTACGGACAGTCGGACGGATACGCTGACCGCTAATAACCCCCGACTACTTCGTAACGGGAGTGAAATAGGCTAGTTGCGCAACAAGCGTTGATTTAAACGTTGGTCGATTCTGTGTTTCTAGCCCAGAAAAAGCAGTATCAGAGATCACTAGAGATAATCAGATTGAGAAGCCTCTGTTGAGACAGAACGGACTACCTTGTGTGTCCGGACAGTTTGGTGCCTGTTCCCTGTCAGTGTCACATGAACTCACACCCAGTCCAGCTCTCGAAGGCCTGTACGTTCTACTCAAGCCGTTTAAAACATAACGTGTCCAGCCGAGTTCAAGGTCATCGTGTTTGTTGAAATTGGCACCCTGCGCAGCTAACCGGATATCCGTAATAGAAAGTACCCTCTTCCATACTGTCAGTTGAGAGATGTAACCAGTGAAATCCGTGTCGAACGATGCAGAGTATAAACTGGAAGAAATTCGTTTATCAAAGCTTTGGACGTTATTTAGAAATATGATACTTATATAGAAAGGAAATATTTTCTTAGTAACAGTTTCATTTTTATGAAACGTTTTGGCGACATAGTTTATATGATCGCAGTTTAGACGTTATATAAGCAGGAAATCTCTTCCTTTTCTCATAGAGTAAGCATAATCACAACATGTCTCAGAAAAATCATTTATTGCATACGTTCTATTATTCAAGCAGAAAATAAACATTGATCTTAAACTCACGGTAGCCACTTTTAAAAGTACATGTAATATAGGCAGATGTTCACTGAATGCAGAATGTATTTGATAATGTCTGTGGTCAAAGTTAAAGAGCCACTCCGTGAGTTGTTGGAGTCTTATATGCCAAATTTGATCAATGGTGTCATTTGATCGCGAAGTATCGACTGTTACCAACAAGACACAGTTTAAAGTTTATTGGTTTTTTACCAGGGACAAAATGAAGGTAGAACGGATCGAAAACCGGACAGTGGCGCGCGTCAAATAGTCAAGTGTAATTTTGGAGACTTTTCTAAAACAGCCAGGAGGGCAGCTAGGAGTTGATAGTGTTTGTTAGGTTATATAACTAGTACCCATGTATGTTGGACGTGATATCTACACCTCTGTGCATTTATAAGTCTGTTATTATATTTTCATGGAAAACCAGTATTTGTCATAAATATGTCTTTTGGACATGAGAAGTTAAGATGTTTTGATTTTATATCACCACATAAGACATTTAGGTTCGTATCAAAGGTAAATGATATGTTATGAAAATCACGGAGTGGCTCTCTAACCTTCAACAAATTTATTTATTTTTCTTTCCAAACGATGTGTGACATCGTTTATGCACAACACAAGGTTATCTTACTTGTCATAAATATGAATATCGGTGCTGAGAGTTATCTGGTTTATCTGTATTCCGTTGATGAAGACAGTGAATATTCTGTTATCCGACCACGTGACAGTCACGTGACTCCATTGACCTCTGACTTGTTTCAGATTATAACTTCCAAAGTTCAAGGGCACATTTCTTAAAATGACACGGTCATGGTAAAGCTCCATCAAGGCTAGGGTTGAGTCTCTGTAAAAATGAAAATGATTGAATCATAGCTTTATTGTATGATTGAGGATGAGATCCAACTATTAGGGAAGATAATGAAAGAATATTATGGTATGTATGTAAACTTACATGCGGTTGTCTCAGCGAATCAGATTAAAACTTATGTCTGTACTTGAAAGCAGAAAAAAACATCATGAATTACATGTACCTTCTAAATTTATTCGTTTTAAAAATCTTTGAATTTCCTACATTTTAATAACAGAATTACTTACAATTTAGATAGAATTAGAGAACGACCGGAGTTGTAATAAGTAATCCACAGCGAGAGGGTAGTACTTGGGGACACCTTGAAAGGGGGAGAGTGTGTTGGAAATGTGCCACCTCCACCCAACAAGTACAAGTCAAAGTCGGAGGAAAATGCTGTTTTTAAAAAAAACCCAAGGTTTTCCACTGAATACATGATATTAGAAAATGCCAGCCATAGTAGAACACGAAAAAGGAACATTTCAAATAAGAACATCATCTAACCTCTTCTTGAGATCGCTCGTGGAAATATTCAACAGAGATGGTCTTTCAATAGTTAACATGTTTTTCTTTTAATATCATAGTCTCTTCGCTGGTACACAACGATTGGTTAAACACATAAACATAAAGGTAAAAAGTAACATTACATTGCTAATCAAAAACCGGGGATTATTCATAACAGATATGGCATAGATCCTTACATTATATCAAAGTATTTCAACGATCCATATCAAACTAAAACCAACATATCTTACCAAAAGGTAAATTAACTAAACAAAAAAGATAACACATCGAAGCATAAACATATCTAAACAAAAGGTAACATTTCTAGCAAAAAGGTAAAATATCTAACCAAAAGTCAACATATCTAAACAAAAGGCAACATTTCTAACCGAGTGGTAACTTAAATTAACAAAAGATAACATATCAGGCAACATATCTAAACAAAAGGTGATATAACGAAGCAAAAGTTAACATATCTAAACAAAAGACAACATTTCTCACCAAAAGGTAACATATCTATACAAAGGTAACATATATCTATACAAAGGCAACATATCAAAACATAAGGCAACATTTCTTGCCAAAAGGTAATATATCTAAACAACAGGTGACGAAACAAATCTTAAAGGTAACCTATTTAATCAAATGTAACATATCTAACTAAACAGTAAAATATCTGACTAAATCGTAACGCTCCTCACCAAAAGGTAAAATCTCTTACCAAAAGACAACGTATCGAATCAATCGTTAACATACATGTAGCAAACCTAATGGTTAACATATCGAACAAAAGGTATCAAACAAAAACAAATCGTAAAATAATTATGCAAAAGCTTACCTTTGCACTCTGACCCAGACCTAATGGAAGAAGGCGGACAGAGACAATAAGTATGGAAACCCTCGTGCACACAAGTGGCTCCGCCTGGACACACCTCAGGACAAATCGAATTCTCACAGTGCGTACCGGTAAACCCTTTCATGACAAACAAATCATAGAATAAATCATTTAAGAATCTATCATTTTCATCCTTGAGCGCCATATACAAGAGATTCAAAACATATCTAGATGTTATCATTTGAATTAAACACGTTTTGCGCACCAAAATATATATCTACTTCGATAGTAATGAGGTAATAATTTTGTTATGAGAACAGACAGACCGACACTTGGCTAAAAAGGTTAAATTTATCCTGCCCTATGGTCAAATGTATACGCTCCCGCTTCACTCACTTACCCCGGGATGTAACCCCACTTAAAGTAACGCGTTGTGAATTATGACAGTTAACTGTATGAAAATAAGCTGCCGATGGCAGCGCTTGAAATACAAATTGGCAATATCAAGATTGCGCCGCCTTGTTCGCAGGTTTCCATTTTTTGCGTTCTTTCTGTTGATCACTACGGAACTCAGTTTTATCCAAACTGTGCTTTACAAAACCCACTTTGATTAAATGTGAGCAGTTATTCGTTTTTATCTCGCTCATCTTAGGTCGTCCCAATGTTGCGGAAAAGCGAAAGCCAACTGACGTATAAACAGTGACTGTGTTTGAAAAAACTGTTTGATTGGCTAGAACATAGGTCACAACACGTACCTTTTAGTAGGGTTATAACCCAGGGTATATAAGGGAATCAGATTTTAAATCCTTTAGAATTAACTCATTCATAATTCAATGAGTTTTTAATGCTTCTCCTGAGGATGGTATGGTAAGTATGTAACTTGAATAATACATCTTCCTTAATTGACCCTGACTAAAACCACATTTTTTCAGAAGTTGTCTTAATAACTTATCTTTTTCCACAGCCTTCGTTTTCGTAAGTCGAGCGCCCTCAAAAGCAATGATCATTTGCCTAATGAGATAAGTTCTTATTGGAATATCATGTTTATCTGCAATACGCAAAAGACCTGACACAGGCAAATGACGAAATACAAATGACCATTATATCCAACAATGAATGTATGTCTTAAAGGGAAAATTTGACCACAACATGACAAAGATGGAAGTGATGGGTGATCTCCTAAGCGAGGACAATGAAGGAATTCGTACCTAGTGCACAGTGACACGTGTACCCCACCGGAGACCTTAGTATGCAGGTAGCCCCATTCTTACAGGGAGTCGTTGAGCAGTCTTTAACCAATTCACATGAAGAGCCGCTATAAACTGAAGAGTAATACAATCACTGTTATTTTATTACTTATTTAAGGTTATTTCAGAACAATTACTTCTGGAAAACATACAAATATATTCCAAATGGAATTTTTGAGAATTGAAAACTAAGTTTTCAAGTTCAACAATACAAAATTGTATAAGACATATTGTCAGGAACAAAACATAATTAGACAGACTGTTATTAAAATTTTAATTTGCAAAAGGCCTAGTAGAGAATACGTGGGGTGAATGATTTTGAGGGGGTTGGCCCTGCCCTCCACATTAGAAATTTCAAAGCATAAAGATAATATCTTATTACCCATATCGTTAATCATTACTGGTCACATATTTTCCATATGAACAAATGTGCAGTAAGAGCGTTTTGACTCGGGGCATTGCCTATGTTTTCCCACCTTCGGCGAGAGGTGGTGCTAATGCGAAACTCAGTAGTCAAAAGTGAGATGAAGTAAAGAACTGGACAGGAACTGTATCATGTAACGGCAATAATCTACGATCTCGAATCTGTGTATAACCCTCGCTCTCGTTCGGGTAATAAAGATCACATTCGTTTTGAACAATCATAGGAGACATTTCATCTGATATTTATCTCCATATACCCTGGTAACACATGTCCTTACACTGTCGACAACTGCAGAGAGCTGTACCGTTGATGGTTTCACAGGGTGCAGACAAGCAGGGTTGAACAATGTTGCACATATCATGCGCCACCTCGCACCGCTCACCGTAGGTTCCCTTGTGACAGCTGGTGGTAAAATCAAAATTAATCTTAAATGTGTGTTAGTTTGTGAAACAGTTCCTTGAGATCAAGTAATTGAAGGGCTGTTAAAAGTGATTTACATAAAGAAGACGATATTTTCTAAGTATCAACTTCTTAATTGTCAGATTCACGACCTTTTTTGAGTATATCCTTACTCCTTTATCAGGTGGGATAACCAGCGACTAAACTTATTAGAACTAAAACGATTCAATGCCTTTTTAAGTCATCTTGCATAACTTCACATTACCATTATCGTTAGGATTCCTCATACTTGTCATACTATTTCTTCGTACCAATCCTTCCAGAAACTGTTTCAATATTTGTAGTTGAAAAATTTACGATTATTTATACTTGTCACAGAGACGAAATTGAACCATGTTCAATAATATACAGTCAAACCATCACAGTTTGACATAACATTTGAATTATGAAACCATTTCATGCTAGTATCTTGATTTACTCTCGCAATGGTTTGTGTCAAAATAGTTTAAGTTTATGTGTGAAGTTAGTATCGTTGATTTTGTCTCAGGGTAAGATGTATAGCTGACGCTACACTCTTCTTACCCTGGGTGTAAACCCCGGTATAAACTTCGCGCCGTGACCTATCATTCAGCCAATCAAATACTTTTATCGCGATGGTTTGCGATTAAATTCCAGCAAACGAAAGAGAGCCTCTCAAACTGTAGTTGACTTTCGCTCTTCCGCAAAATGGCGACGTCCATAGATAACAAACTGACATTGAAAGCCGATCGACAATGGTGATAATATCCGAGTCCAATTTTGCGATTCTATTTAGTTTATTGCATCAAATCATACACATTTTCCCATAAACTTTAGATGATTCAGTTTAAAAGGAATGGTCTGGTTTTCGAAGGGATGGGCTCCGCCATCTTAAATTGCCGACTCGCCTTTCAAACGCTGTCATTGGTTTACTATTTTTAGAAAGTTCGTAGGTCATAGGTCACGGCGCGTAGTTTATACCGGAGTTTACACCCAGGGTATGAGTAGCGTCAGCTATACGTCTTACCCTGAGACAGGATGACCCTAACACGGCGGTTGTTATTTTAGTGTATTACCGTTTTGATAAGAAGTTTTGTTTTACCTACGACCTTTAAAAATACCATCCCATTCCCACCTGCAGTAGTGCCCATTGAAGACATTATAGCAGATTCCGTCGTTCAGACAGGAGCCAGGCGTGCACGTATTCTTGATGTTCTCGCAGTCCTTTCCCTCCCAGCCTTCCATACACGTGCATGTGTAATCTGCCAACCCCTGGCTACACGTGCCGCCATGTTGACACGGAAACGAGGCACACTCATTAATGTCGTCCTGACATAAAAACAAAATGTTGGCAAATTTTTAGTCTCGACAGAACAATACATTCGGCAGTTATCTCGTCCTGATATAAATATTCAGTTGGAAATGCTCTCTGACTGGCAGGAATATACAGTTGGCAGCCATTAGTCGTAACACTGAGAGAAACATGCAGTTGGTATTTTGTTTCGTCTGACACAACTGGTGGTTATTTGATTCCTGATAGTTAGAAATTATTTTTGTCCATACAGATCCTTTCAGTTTGAGATTAGCTCTACCTGAAAGAGATATACAGTTGGCAGGTTCTCTTACTAATAGAATATACAGTAGGTAATGTTCTCTTACTAATAGAATATACAGTAGGTAATGTTCTCTTACTAATAGAATATACAACAAAAATTATCTCGTTCAGGTTGAATTATACATTTGGAAATGATCTCTTACTAATAGTTGCCAATGTTGTCTTAATGACTAAAATATCGGTTATCTCGTCCTGTTTGAAATTTACAGTTGGTCATTATCTCGCAATAACAGATTATTCCAGTTTGCCATCGTCATTGTTGAGGGAGACTGAAACTGGCACGTTGTAAGTCCCTGAGAGTCATTATTACTTTACAAAATACCGGGCGATTATTTCTAGTAACTTGGGAGGGGAGTCGTAGTGTAGTTGAAGGTTGTACATCTCAGAAACTGTGTCAAACAACCAAATTAAAATGACAGATTGATATACTAAAAAAGAATCTTAATTGACAGCGAAGTGGTAAGGTAATTGTTCCATGTATAGGTATCAATTTGCTACAACATTTTCTGACATTTTTAGTGATAGTATTTTTAACTCTAGGCAACCCACAGTGCAGTTTTTCCCCGTATATCCTGGTTCACAGATGCAGGCGAAATCGAGGTGACGATCCTGACAACTGATTGCCGTTGGACCTGTACACTGCATCGCACAGTCGTCCTTGCTCTCATGACACCATCTGCCTGCAAAAGTCAAAACATTCTCTTTACAGCGCAAAGCTAGCAATATTCCAATTACCCCCACTAGCCACAACTAGTGCCAATCTCCAACACAGGCTTAATAGAGCCTTGCTGCATTCCAATTTGGGTGAAGCACCCTCATCGTACCATGAGGCATCGTCCAGCAAATTTGTGATAAAACTAAGTTTAGTTGACAAGATCATGTATCAGGGAAGACGCCTCCTTGTAATCTCAAACAATGGTGACATTTGTAACATTTAAATCATATCCAAACTGCAAAACAGATACTTCTTAAGCCGTAACTGAAGAATTCTGCTTGTCTGGCTAGGTAGCGATCACATGGATCACATGAACTAACTAAAGTCTCCAAATGACATGGATTTTATTCCAAATAATTTCTGTTTAAAGTTTGGGTAGGGTAGATGCATGCTCTCTGGAATCGATGTCAGCGAATGGAGTGTGTTTGTATTGACAAATATGTTGAGAGAAATACGTCTTCAAACACCTAACTTACCTTGCCATCCCTCTTCACACAGACATGTGTAGTTCGTGTTCAGACTCTGACAGGATCCTTGCAAGCAGTCGTCGGTCTTGCAGTAGTCCTCTTTGAATTGACACCTCGCCCCCTCGTACCCGTCCCTACACACACACTCATACCCTTCACCGTGTGTGATACAGTTCTCACTCCCGACTCCACAAGGGCTGGATGCACAGTGGTCGTACACCGTACATTCACCCCTCTCGTCTGGAATGTAAAACAAACAAGTTAAAGAAGACAAAAGTGTTGTCTCTAATCACTTTGTGAAACTAATATATTGAGGTAGAGGAAAGATTTCTAATGATATAATTTTGAGATTGATTGAATATGTAAATGAATTTTTGAAATGTTTTTTTACTATCAATCAGCATCATATTTAACTTCATTTTTACTTACTAAGTACAGAAGTTGAAACTTGTATAGCAACTATCATAAGACGTTCAAGATATTGAAAAGTAACGCGTGACTACCTACTTACCTAACTGATAGGGATGCAGGCATGTGCACAACCCTTGAGAATTGCAAACACCATTGCTGCAGTATCCAGAGGCGCAGGTGCGTGTTTCCATTTGACAGTGGTCACCTGTTAAGTCAGGGGGACATTCACACCTGTAGCTGTTGATTGCGTTCACACAGGTACCGCCATGCAAACACCCGGATGGGTTTAATACGCAGTTGTCTGGAAATAACGGGAGGCAGCTTCAGTGCTTCACTCAAATTATGTGGATGCAGAAAGTAACTTATGCTTGAAGCACGAAGGCGTGCTTAGCCATTTCGAGTTTCCATAAAATGGCAAATATTTCTCTTAATCTAAATCTCTTCAAATATATCCCTGCAATATAACTCAAGAAACAAGCTGTATTCAAGTATATGTATTTCAATCTATATCAGTCGGGACAGACTTATATAAATTTTAATCAAATCTTTAATTTGAAGACATCTTACTCGTTCTCGTTGAATGGTATTGGAGTCACTAAGCGAGAACATGTTGCAAGTTAGCTGTCGTTAAATTAGTCTTTTACGGAAAGTAAAGGGTTTCAGCTACAACATGAATACTCTATTACCGATTATTGATTGACACATAGTCCCCGTGGTTCCTGGTTGACACAAACACTGGATTCGACCCTGGACCTTTGAGAGACAGGTGCCCCCTTGTAGACAGGGGTTCGGTGTACACGGGTCGGAGTCCTTCGCGTAACAACTGAAAAAGTCAAATATTAAAACTAGTTATAGAAAAGAAGTTCAAACGTGCTAGACAAAGGTTATATGCAATGAAACGTACATGCAGTTGCTCAAAAAAGAATTGTTACTTACCAGCTAACAAAAGAATAAATTCATTTGAATCAAGAATACCTAAGCATACAAGTCTTCGACGAAGACCTGATTTTACTATAACGATACTTTGCATTACAATTCTGAGTGGATTGATACCAAAATAGCATTAATGTAGGTGTAATATAAATAATTAACCACGGCTTCCGTGTACAACCCCTCGTGTCATATATGATTAATTAAAGTTAAGGTTGAAATGTCACCTCTGAGGGAATATTTAGCATAACCAGCGAGCGTGGTGCGTTATCACAGATAATCGGATTGTCGAGGTTATTATTTCACATGGATACGGCTGAAACGACTTTTTGATAACAATGATACTTGAAGATTTCTAAAGAGAATTTAATTCAGGATACGGGACGTTTATTCAAAACGTTTTGGAATTTTAAAACTTTGGCCCAACTATTAAAACTTGATGTGTAAGTTTTATTTTTTAAAAATAATAAGAGGTTCTTGTTGATGGTTTTTAGTGACATTTCTTCAAAATTACACGTGGATGTAGACAAGGCGATCTACTTTTGCCGTATATATTTATTCTGTAAGCTGAAATTTTAAGTACTATGATAAGTCATAATTTAAAGATAAAAGAAATAGGAATAGTGGCAGTGAATATTTTGTAAATCAGTTTGCAGACGATACTCATCTGAAGCATGCCTCCGAGCGATATTTCAAACATTAGCACTCGTTTTCGGCTCTTGAACTAAAAACAAATATATAAAACACAAATGATGTGGATAGGCTCCGTAAAGCATTAAAAAAGACACTATGTAAAGTTTACAAACTAGACTGGTCAAACAATGAATGTATTATCCCTTGGCATAACTTTCTCACTCAATTTGGAAGAAACGTTGCCGAGAAATAACTAAAATAGTTTTTTTTAAAGTGAGTACTGCTCACATACACCCGCCTATGCAATACGATTTATTTGAAAGAAACCTTAAATCAAGCATATCAATCATTTAAAGGAAGAAGAGATGAGACCTATTTGAACAGTTAAAAGTCAACACATACGTCACATATATTAATAAACTTGTTTTGCTTTTTTGGGACTTAATTGATAAGCACCAAAAGGCACTTAAATAGCCTATAGATACCGAATTTACAAGTTTGCAGGTCATTTAAGTTTTCGAGAATAATTCGGAAAAGAAACAAAGTCGTAAAATTTTGCATTTTTTGGTCAAATATCTAAAATATGTGACACCCTGGATTAACCGCTACATTGCTACTAAATAAAGTTTTTAAGTAATGTTCGAAGCTGAATACTGTGTCAAACGCTTCGCGATCCACGGGGCGCAAACTACATTCAGAGTGACATTCAGAAGACAAACAAAATAGACATCGATATACCCAGCGTTTATTAAATACTGGTCGACCTGTCATCTACTGTTAAATAAATATCAAACTCTCTTAAAATATACCTTTCTTTACACTAAGTGTAATTGAAAATCGTAAACTTGGGTTTCTATTAATGCGAACACTTAACGTTTGCCTTAGAACTCTGCCAAAATTTCCACATCATGTTCTACAATGTTCTTACCAATATATTCACTGTAACTGTAATGAACAAAAAGTTTTCAAAAATAATAATTTAAGACGTTAAAGTTCCATTAACACATAGCCGATAACTCTGAACTTAGTTTTTCGTCATGTCTTCCCATGGCTCTTTATTGGAGTCCTATATACTAGACGACTTTAAAACTCGAGTGAAATTAAAGCAATAAGACCAACAAAACCAACGTTCCCGCAAATCTTACCGATGGTCCTTTGTCTGAGAATCGGCACACACGCACTGGTATTGACCCATCAGATCCCGACACACGCTGTCCCCGCTACAGCTGTTGTTGGCACAGTCGTCCATGACGTCTTGTTTACAGTTAACACCGGCACTACCTGTCCAACCATAATTCATACATACACTTTAATTAATTTTTTATGAAGTTTGCCCATTCGAACCCCGTCTTCGTAAGCGTCTTTCCTTTTCAGGTAACAAAATAGCATAACCGCCTTAAGATTATATCTGTTCATGAATAAATAATGCTATAAAATCCCATCCTATTCCATCAGAGGTAGCTCTAGTCATAAAATCTCGATGAAACCGTTGTTTGAATACGAAACACTTCTCGAACTAAAATAGAGACGCTTGATTGAATGAAATCAAAGTAAATTGTGCATCTAGCGAAGTAATCTTTCAAAAAAACTCAATCATTTCCGTATATATAGATAAAGTATATAGAATTTATTTGACTTTGCATTTCTCTTTTCGAATCTTCTTGACCGTCACATAATATTGCAACTGAGTCATGGCATATATAAACTTTAGTGACAACAACCAAGTGTTTTCATCGGCCGAAACTACGCAGACAGTTTGTATTGGATTATTTTGGCGGACGCCCGACAAGTGCTCGTACAACATGTATGTACCATGTATGTTATGATTTGATTTCCCTCTGTGGGAGAAAATGGTACCATTCATCTATTTCATCTTTCTATCCATAAAGTCTCACTCAATTCATTTCCTCAATATATCATGAATTCCATTATCTGTATTAAATGTTGCATTTGATGTTGGCATGAATACAAATATTAAAAGCTTGAAGTGTAATTAAATGTATAAGAAACTATAACAGCATCCTCATAAAATATCAAATACGAAAACTACAAAATAAGGAGAATTGGTAAAAAAACAGGAATACTTCTACAAGTACTAACATCACTCCTAAACTGTACCTACCAGCATGGCACGTGCATGAATAGTCATTTATGAGTGGTGTACACACTCCATTGTTATAGCATGGCATGGACGCGCAGTGATCGTAAAGAGTCTCGCACCTGGATCCTGTGTAACCTGTCAAAAAAAAAGTATGGAGTGGGGGTGTAAGCACTTGGCTACTACAACAGGCAAAGAAATCGAACAGATAAATTTCAATTTATAGAAGTAAATGAGGAATGACATGTAACAACACACTTAAATCATGGCATTTGTCACGAAAAAAATTCAATGTATTGAAGTAAGTGAGGAATAATATAAAACAACACACTTAAATCATGGCATGTGTTACGAAAATGAACGTGCATGATTAACCTTTAAGTGAAAACATAAAGTTCAATAGTTTCCTTTCAATATGTTTAAACATTTGTTTAACTTTGATCCATTTGAAACAAACAATGTCCCCCGCCGTTATGAGAAATTTTGCATAATTGATTCGTCAATTATGATAATTGTAGGTGCTAAGTTTTACAAGATATTGCATTAAAAATGTATTACACAGTGTTCAAAGTGTCATGGTGACCTTGAAAATGAGGTCAAGGTCACCAATGTCAACTGGCGTCTGAGTCTTCCTCCCTTGAAGGCTGTTCCGGCGGGGGACAATTATGGCTCTGTAACACTTTGCTGGTGACATAAAGTTTTCGCCTCTGTCAGTAATTGTGTGATTCAAAGACTTGCCATTTGGTTAGACCTAGTAGTTCACTGGTGCATTTTCCTCTTTAAGTTATCCTGGTTTTTATAAAAATTAAATTCTCTAAAATCAATTTGAACTTTGTGCATAAGGGGACAGGGGCCTTGTGCTTTCGTTTACGGCCCATATGTCAAAAGCCCTTCAATATTTCTATACGAAACCTAGTATATGGTTAGTTATACAGGAGTGTTGCCTTTCGCTACTTTGGTTTTTCGGATTTATATATTTTCTGGTGTCAAAATATGAAATTTGTGCATCAAAGTGACTAATTTTTATTGTTCTCTAACTCAAATGCTTATTCTAACATGACACGAAAACTAGAATGAAAATACTGCTTTCTGATTGGTTACCAAAATCAATTTTGGAGTGATTATTTCGCCGATAATCACCTCTAAATATTTACGACCGATTCACATTCATACGCGCACGTTTACAAACTCCATTCGCTGAACTTACTGTTTTCATCGCCTCAGACAACAGAAAAATGAATTTTAAATCAATTCTAAACAGACATTGAGAATACCGTATTTTTTAATGAAATATAGAAGATAAATCCATCCTGTGCTATAATTTTTGTCGAAGTAGTTTATTTTGTTATCACTAAATTTTAATTTCAAACCGAGCTCGCTTCTTACCGTAACGCGCGGTAATAGCGATTCGTCAAGTGAACAGAGGGGGCGTACGTTATTCTTCAACTTTCCTTCCCTTTCCCCCCTCTCATTCATAAGTGACCACATTTCCAGACAGTATATTCAACCATGACAAACTATAAAGCTTTCTTGATAGTTTATTCAATCAGTTCACATCTTGCGTGAGAAGTTACCGCTAGCAGTAAACAACTACTTTTAGAGTAACGTCCCTTGATTTGGTCAGTCCTTATCGGTATTGTAGGGGTGGTAGGTGTCCTATGTATTTAGGCCTACGTGAAAAACGTAACTGATGGGATAAAAAAAATCTGTCTTTTGTTGATTTATCCTCAATGAAATATATACTTAAGGGTTTTATTTAAAACCTGTTGGTTTATGCTTTGATATATTTTTTTATCATTGAAGCGTGTTCTTTGAAAATGAACTGTACCGTAGTTTCGAAAGCAAGTGGAACCGGTCTGTGCTGGTTCGACCTAATCACATTGTTGTTGCGCAAGGCGAATTAGTTCCTCATATGATTTCTAATTAGTCATGTTAGAATGGAGATAAATCCCTTCTGTTTTTTATTTTGGGGTTGTATATCGTGCATTTTTCACCCCTAAATTAACATTTCAAACCTCGCAAGCTCGGTTTGAAATTAAATTTAGGGGTGAAAAATGCACGATATACAACCCCAAAATAAAAAACAGAAGGGATTTATCTCCTAATTATTCTATGTAGTATTATTTATATGAGATACACCGTAAGAGATTAGTCTAGTGGTGTTGTTTTTAGCTTCTTTGGTTATTCTTAATTGTTTTGTCCCGATTTCAATGGAAACAGTTCGAACATAGTGCACAAGTTGCATATAGGGGTAGGATAACTACGTTTGAGGAGTTTGGTACTGCATAAGGGTAAACATGACGTTGTCTCGTGGAGCTTTGGTTTACTGTAACAACTGCTCTCTGTCCATTGTTTTCATCTAACCCACCTGGTATACTGTAACAAATAAATACCTCTGTGTCAATGGTATTCACCTCACCACCTGACAAACAGTAACAGATAAATATCTCTGTGCTCATGGTTATCGCCTCACATACCTGGCTTACAGTAACAGATGCCTCTATGTCTATGGTATTCACCTCACCACCTGACATACAGAAACAGATATCTCTGTGCTCATGTTTATCGCCTCACGTACCTGGCTTACAGTAACAGATGCCTCTTTGTCTATGGTATTCACTTCACCATCTGACATACAGAAACAGATAATACATGTGTGCTCATGGTTATCGCCTCACGTACCTGGCTTACAGTAACATATGCCTCTATGTCTATGGTATTCACCTCACTACCTGACACACAGAAACAGATATCTCTGTGCTCATGTTTATCGCCTCACGTACCTGGCTTACAGTAACATATGCCTCTATGTCTATGGTATTCACCTCACTACCTGACACACAGAAACAGATATCTCTGTGCTCATGTTTATCGCCTCACGTACCTGGCTTACAGTAACATATGCCTCTATGTCTATGGTATTCACCTCACCACCTGACATACAGAAACAGATATCTCTGTGCTCATGTTTATCGCCTCACGTACCTGGCTTACAGTAACAGATGCCTCTTTGTCTATGGTATTCACTTCACCATCTGACATACAGAAACAGATAATACATGTGTGCTCATGGTTATCGCCTCACGTACCTGGCTTACAGTAACAGATGCCTCTATGTCTATGGTATTCACCTCACCACCTGACATACAGAAACACATGATACTTGTGTGCTTATGGTTATCGCCTCACGTACCTGGCTTACAGTAACAGATGCCTCTATGTCTATGGTATTCACCTCACCACCTGACATACAGAAACACATGATACCTGTGTGCTTATGGTTATCGCCTCACATACCTGGCTTACAGTAACAGATGCCTCTATGTCTATGGTATTCACTTCACCACCTGACATACAGAAACACATGATACCTGTGTGCTTATGGTTATCGCCTCACATACCTGGCTTACAGTAACATATGCCTCTATGTCTATGGTATTCACCTCACCACCTGACATACAGAAACAGATATCTCTGTGCTCATGTTTATCGCCTCACGTACCTGGCTTACAGTAACAGATGCCTCTATGTCTATGGTATTCACCTCACCACCTGACATACAGAAACAGATATCTCTGTGCTCATGTTTATCGCCTCACGTACCTGGCTTACAGTAACAGATGCCTCTTTGTCTATGGTATTCACTTCACCATCTGACATACAGAAACAGATAATACATGTGTGCTCATGGTTATCGCCTCACGTACCTGGCTTACAGTAACAGATGCCTCTATGTCTATGGTATTCACCTCACCACCTGACATACAGAAACACATGATACCTGTGTGCTTATGGTTATCGCCTCACATACCTGGCTTACAGTAACATATGCCTCTATGTCTATGGTATTCACCTCACCACCTGACATACAGAAACAGATATCTCTGTGCTCATGTTTATCGCCTCACGTACCTGGCTTACAGTAACAGATGCCTCTTTGTCTATGGTATTCACTTCACCATCTGACATACAGAAACAGATAATACATGTGTGCTCATGGTTATCGCCTCACGTACCTGGCTTACAGTAACATATGCCTCTATGTCTATGGTATTCACCTCACCACCTGACATACAGAAACACATGATACCTGTGTGCTTATGGTTATCGCCTCACGTACCTGGCTTACAGTAACATATGCCTCTATGTCTATGGTATTCACCTCACTACCTGACATACAGAAACACATGATACCTGTGTGCTTATGGTTATCGCCTCACGTACCTGGCTTACAGTAACATATGCCTCTATGTCTATGGTATTCACCTCACCACCTGACATACAGAAACACATGATACCTGTGTGCTTATGGTTATCGCCTCACGTACCTGGCTTACAGTAACAGATGCCTCTATGTCTATGGTATTCACCTCACCACCTGACATACAGAAACACATGATACCTGTGTGCTTATGGTTATCGCCTCACGTACCTGGCTTACAGTAACATATGCCTCTATGTCTATGGTATTCACCTCACCACCTGACATACAGAAACACATGATACCTGTGTGCTTATGGTTATCGCCTCACGTACCTGGCTTACAGTAACAGATGCCTCTATGTCTGTGGTATTCACCTCACTACCTGACACACAGAAACACATAATACCTGTGTGCTTATGGTTATCGCCTCACGTACCTGGCTTACCGTAACAGATGCCTCTATGTCTATGGTATTCACCTCACCACCTGACATACAGAAACAGATATCTCTGTGCTCATGTTTATCGCCTCACGTACCTGGCTTACAGTAACAGATGCCTCTATGTCAATGGTATTCCCCTCACCAACTGACTTACAGAAACACATAATACCTGTGTGCTTATGGTTATCGCCTCACGTACCTGGCTTACAGTAACATATGCCTCTATGTCAATGGTATTCACCTCACCACCTGACATACAGAAACAGATATCTCTGTGCTTATGGTTATCGCCTCACATACCTGGCTTACAGTAACAGATGCCTCTATGTCTATGGTATTTACCTCACCACCTGACATACAGAAACACATAATACCTCTGTGCTTATGGTTATTGCCTTACGTACCTGGCTTACAGTAACAGATGCCTCTATGTCTATGGTATTCACCTCACCAACTGACTTATAGAAACAGATAATACCTCTGTGCCCATGGTTATCGCCTCACGTACCTGGCTTACAGTAACAGATGCCTCTATGTCTATGGTATTCACAGTTCTCTTTGCCGGCAGAAAAACACTTAGAGCAGGAATTCTGACTTGTCTCTGAAAAATACATTACAAGTTGTAATTAAATCGCATATTTATTTCATATTCAGGGAACGTTTGCTACAAAAGAAATAATTCAATTATGATGTCATGTTAAGTCTTTTTCAAGACATTAGGAACCGGACAGGGGCTCGACGACTCTGTTTTTAGTAGAGATCTGATATACACCCTTTAAGCTTGTGCCGCAGCGCTACGCTGAATTTCAGAGCAGTACCATCCATGGTTCGCTAGTTCCAGCCGATGCTAACAGGTTTCACTGAAATGCGTAGCGACATTAATGTTGCGAGCTTTTTCCCTGCAATGTTACTAGCAGCGGTTATAAAAGTGAAATGAGTTCGGGTCATTTTCCAACAAATTATACACTGCCTCTTATCTCCAATGACAGTTAGAGTTAAGAATTTACAGTTTACCTTAAATTGAATTTTTTAAAAAGGATTTAAATAAACTAAGTTATACCAACCGAAACATTTTCACCTTTAGCTACACGCATCAGAACGTACATTTACTTCTCCATCACGCACGTACCTATAGGTTGACAGTCCGCACTTGATGTAGATCCGAGGCTGTTGGTGACTTCGTTGTATGCGCATTCCCTGCAGGAGGTCTGACCCGTCGAACTCTGGTAGAAGTGGAGCGGACATGACGTACACGGAGCATAACCGCTGGTTGAGTAATGGCCAGCTGGACAAGGGTCTAGGGATAGGTCAGATAAATGTCAATAGAATTTGTTGTTAACTCACTCAGTGGCTTAAAGTGATTACTGCATTAATACAGAGATCAAGATGAATTCAATTTGATTTTATCAAGTTTGTAATCATTTAAACTCAATAACATTAGAGTGGCGTAACTCAAAGTTCACAAGTTAAGATAATCTGAAATAGAGTCTGTAGGTAAGATCATCCAAATTGACAACTCGAAACTTTTGCAGATGTGGAATGATGATGTAAAATGTTAATTTGGTAACATGAAGAATATATTTCACAAGGTTCTACTCACTTTTACAGAATGTGATGTTTGGAGCCCCGTCTACCCGGAGAGTTGACCCCCCGTCTGGACATGGCGCACAGACGGTTGGACTTGACCAGTACGTGTCGACACCACACAACTCGCAGGGGGGCTCGCCACTTCTCGACACAAAACCGTCTTGACAATGTCCTACGGATAAGAAATTTTAGAATTAGATATTATTTTGGGATCACATTATTCGAAATTGTTGATAAAAAGTGTTGTTGCGATAGTCAAAACCAAACGATTAGTGTCAGGTAACAAGAACTAACCATCAATCAGTAGCCTTCTGGTAATTTGTTAGTCTATTCATCAATATATCATAACATCTGATCGATTTGACTCTTTTTAGCACCTGAATATGAAATGACTGCCACGCAAACAACATGGTATTCATGTAAAACCACTATTTATTAAGCTAAGTTGTGAATCGGACATGTGTCACTAGCTAATATGAGTGTGAATTTATTTATATGTAACTCACAGGAACCAGACTCTGAATTCACAATATCATGTAAGTATATGTACATGTAGCTATATAACATAAACAAGATCTGACACAAGTGACAGACACCGTTCTCCAATAGGACCGGAAATGGTTTCCTCGCTCGGTTACCCTCTGTAAACTTCGTAGACAGACCCCAGTTCGCATTTCCGGTCCTATTGCAGACATGACTCTGTCAGACCTTGTTTATGTTATATAGCTACATGTACATATAGTTACATGAAATTGTGAATTCAGAGTCTGGCGCCTGTGGTGACACTGTTCGACTCGTTGAGTAAAGGTTCGAAACCCGTAGATAACTACTGGTTCAATATTCTCTTATTTTAAGCCTGGTTTTTTTCTCGATTCTGAACACGTTGACATTGAATCCAAAAAGCTTTAACTGAAAAAAATACTTCGATATTTAATTCAACAGACATATTGTGTACTTTCTAAACATGAGAAATAGATAAAACAACAAATATATTCATGTTTAGATATTGATTCTTTTACCAATACATTTCCCAACAAAAGCTTCAAGTTATGCACTGAAAGTGTTAAAATATTTACGGTCAATATAGCCACAAACGTGAGTAAAACAGCATATGGATGATTTAGTTTTGGTTAAGATTCCTTATCCTGAATCAATGTCAATGTACTCGCAACGAAGGTATAGTGAAACATTTATTATTTTAAGGTATCTTAAAGTCCCACCAATGCAGTTTTTGGCGCTTGTTCTTGGTAGGACAGATCTGGAGTGAGCACTGCAGTGTTTGCACGTTTCCTGTCCTGCCTCGTTCTGAAACTGTCCGTCTAGACATTCTTCACACGTTCCGTCACTCAACCAGTAGGTTCCAGGTGGACACAGTGCTGTCATGGTATAGTAAATGTGGGTTTTACAGTTCACAATCATTTCAAGTTAACAATGGAAATTAAATGTACCACGGCATCACACCCACAGCAAAATTCTTCAATGATTTCCACTAATACATCGACTCGGTGCACACCAAGGAAACAGTAAATAAGAATGTAACCAAATTTCAAAACATTTCTGGAACAAAATACGTAGGCATTCTTGAGAAACTTTATTCAATGCCAATGTAAACACTTATACCAAGTTGTATAGATTTAAAGTTTCATGTGGGCACATCAATGACAATCAATAAGATGTCCATGAGGACATAACATCAATTAGAATGTTTGTGTCAACCAATAACAAAAAACTACATTATAACGTGGAAATACCCTTAAAGTAATGAAGGGGGAAATGATTATACTATTTTGAATATGAAATATTAATTTAGATGTTCTTTGAATTAGATAACAGATCAAATTTTCGCAGTGTGCTGGGTAGCTGACTTCTATAGATTTTTATTTTGTGACATTTGCTAAAAACATTACATCTTTAATTATCAGACCCTTGCGGGGATATAAAGGATCATTCTACCATAACTGTGCAAAATACCCAATTCTGATTGGCTGCTGTGAAAAATCAGAGGGTGTATAATCTGGTAACACAGTCTTCTGTTTACTTCGTCTAACGCGCAAGAATTCACTAGTTGCCTTGCAACAATATTCTCTAAATACTTGTCTGCCGAACATTTTTAGAAACGATAACATTATTGTGATTAACATTGCACAATTATATAAAATTCCAAGTTAATAGACGTATGCAACTTCGTAACGCGGTCAAACACGACAGTTCATGAAGGCAGGCATTCAATAACACGGCGTTAGGGCTAGGCTGGTGATGGTTTGAAACAGAGACGGAAGAAATATTACACAATTCATCAAAATTAAAATTGCACTCACCTCATAACTTTATTCAAAACATCAATGCCTTAAAGAGCCACCCCGTGATTTTCATAACATATTATTTATCTTTGAAACGAACCTAGATGTCATTTGTGGTGATATAAAATCAAAACATCTTAACATTTTATGTCTAAAAGACATATATATGACAAATACTGGTTTTCAATTAAAATCTAAAAACAGCCTTATAAATGCACAGAGGTGTAGATATCACCTCCAATATATACATGGATACTAGTTATATAACCTAACAAACGCTATCAACTCCATACTGCCCTCCTGGCTGTTTTACACAAGTCTCCAAAATTACATTTGACTATTTGACGCGCGCCACTGTCCGGTTTTCGATCATAAATGCGACGTTCTACCTTCATATTATCACTGTTAAAAACCAACAAGCTTTAAAATTTTGGTAACAGTTGATACTTCGTGACACCGTTGATTAAGTTTGGCACTTTTGACTCCAACAACTCACGGAGTGGCTCTTTAATACCGACTTAGAAAATTAAAATATTGCAGAAATTATTCCGAACGGCGACTCTGGGCGAGAAATACTGACGTGGGCTGAAATAAGTGAGCTCCTTTGAAAGCATTTGGAAAGTGTCGGTCATGTCCGAGGCTTACTTCAAGTAACGTTATTCGAGATTCTCAAGTACTTCATCTCTGTATGAACGTCAGTCCGTGGAAATCGTTCACGGGCATCCATGACACAGCACAATCGAGCTAACGCAAAAGAATATAGTTCAAATATAAATCGTTGTTATGGTAGAATGGAGATAAACATATTGTGTTTGGAAATCAGAGGCATATAACGGAATTATGATACCTCTAAATTATCCATTTAAAGCCCCACGCTACGTGTTCGACTTAATTAAAGCTAAATTTAAATTGTTTCCTAATTTTCCTCTATTAGGATTTAAAATTGAATTTTCATTTGCAAATAATGATGAAAGATACAATATTCGTTATGTGGTAAATGTAACTGGGAAATACATCATTATTTGCTACGTCTGCTGTAAAAGTAACATATATCATTGTCAGACCCTTTAAATAAGGATGGGATAAATGATAATATTCACCTATTAGGATTTGAAATTAAAATTCTGTTTTCATATAGGATGATGATAGATAACATGTGTAACATGTCATATGTGTAACTTTGACTAAAATATTATTGCAACCTTTGTAAGTATCTTTATTGTCAATACAAACTGTACTCACAGCACATATCATTCGCTCCAGTATCGTTGTACCCAGTCCCACATGTGTCGCCCGTAGCAGCACTAGCGTTGGTCAGCAGTTCCACAGTGAAACGACACTCGTCCGTGTTCACAGTGAACAAATCTGTCTTCCTGCTGGCTATAAGACCATTGCAGGACTCCAGCTTAGTCAGGACTCCGTCATAGTTCTCGACCCGCAGACTCAGAGACATTTTGTGCTGTGGAGATAGGATTTTCTTATGTAATTGCAAACAAGGTCAAGGTCTTCACGTTCTGTTGTTCAACGTAAGTTAGCGATTTTAAATATCTTCACATTAGGTGATATTTACGGATTTATACCTTGGTGAAGAAAAAGACTTTCCATAATGGTAGTTCCAGTGAATGAAAATATTTCTATATTTAGAAGAAGAAGAAGAAGAAGTTTATTGTATTCAAAGCCTCCGGCCCATATACAGTTTACAGAGTAATATAAGAGTAAATAATATACAAGATTTTCCAGTGTAAAATTGTTATTTTAACAATTCATCTCTTAATTCAATGGCATTTGTTATAAACAGTGACAAATTCATAATAATGTTTTCATCACCAGATAATAATAATGATTTAAACGCTACTTCTGGGGGCTTTGATAGAAATTCATCATGTACATTTATTTTTCTTATTTCATCATATGATTTACAGATATAAACAAAATGGATTTCGTTTTCAACTGCGTCTTTGCATAATGGGCTGATCCTTTGGTTTCTCTCAATTGACAGAATTCTTCCTTTATTTATCATTAAACTAAGTAATCCAAGTCTAAATTTAATCAAACTATACCTCAAATCTCGAGCTGTGAGAATTGATTATATAGGTTTCTGGCTGAAGTAGACTTTTAAATTTCCTTTAACAATCATAGCGTGTGCTATCATTCATACGCGATTGCCATTCCTGATTAAACATATCAAAAGATCTTTTGCGAAAAACTTTGATGAAAGCATCAATATTTCCAACGGTTTGGTTTAACCAGACGACACCAAAGCTATGGGTAAACAATAGAGATCTAACGTTTGATGCTCCAGTTACTTTTCAAATATTATATATATATATATGTATATATGTATATGTATATAATATATATGTGTGTGTGGGGGCGGGGGTGTATGTGTGTGTGACTGTAATATTTGTGAAATTGACCCTTTTAATGTCTTATAGGACAAACTAAATGATGTTTTGAGACAGTTAAAAGCGGTAGTTGCCGTACCCTGTATCTATGGATGGGCTCCTCGAACTGTGCACTGAGAAGACGGAACCTGTAGAAGGTGTCTGAGTCCGTCTGTCGTCCCCTCTCACACAGGTTGTTCAACACGGATTCAGGAGACGAGAGGAAGGAGTAGACACTAGACACATTCACTCTGCAGTAGGAATCGCTGTTCAGGAACACGGCCGAGGAGGTTTGTAGCTCGATGTAGTAAGACATCTTGTACGCAACAGCTGTTAACACATAAGAAGAATTTATGTGTGGTGTTCTTTAATAAACGTTTCAAGGTCTGTAGACTGTCACCAGCTGTTAACATATTTGATACACGTTATGTTGCATGCTACACGTAAGACCATGAGTAGGCCTAATCAGGGTATGAAACTCGTAAATTTATACTAGACCACAGGGCTGGCTAGCTCAAATACTTGCCAGCCCTGCCCGAAACCTGCCTGTCCACTAAACTTTAATATTTATCTGTAACTGTAATTGTTATCAAATTCAAAATTGAATATGAATACTATATCTCTAATAAAACAGTAGTAAAAGAATAAAAGGAATTTCGCAAAATTGTTTCATCATTTTTATTTTTAAATCATATCCAAGGGCTTACATTTGTATGACCTGTTTATATAAATAACCCTAGAGCAGTAACCTAGGTGAAAATAAACTGGTCGAATGTAGTTTATGCTCGTCCTTTGTAAACGCTACCCTTTTTACACTTTGTAAAAGTTATAAAACGACTACCCTTTTGGTAATATTCATAATTTATCTTTACTTGTGTATAATTTCATTGAGAACATAAGAACGTTTTCTCCCTAATTCCTTAAAGGCTTAGAGACAGATTGACAGTGCATTCCGCATTATGTAACTATTTCCCACTTTGAACTTGTCGTATCACTTGTATGAAGCTAATATTTTGTCATTATAAATTGATAAATAAAGTGTTTTGATTTTTTATTTCATTATTTTGTTTGCTTTTGAGGATAAAAACTTGGCGACGCCCAGGGGTATTGTCACAGTGTTTAATCTGACATCAATTTAAATTGCGATACGTGTTTGACTTTTTACATTAATTGAAATAATCAGCGAATATACGTTAAAACTTATTGCCAATATTCCCATCAGTCCAGGTATCTTCCAAGAAAATCATTGCTTTTAAATGCATTCAATCAATAACTCTTTAAAAATGTAAAATTTCTTTACACAAAGTTCCTTATGGCACACTCCTGTTGTGATCATAATGTACATGTTCCTTTGAATTTCCTTTAAAACCCCAAATGCAACAGGAAAGAAAAGCCAACTCTACCCATAACAATAGTTTTAAATTAAGACACTGACCTCGACATGGTTGGGCAGGATCCCCCTGATTCCACTGATTAGTCCCAGCACATGTGTAGAAGCGTGAGACACTGCCGTCAGGGAAGCTGTAGCCTACATCACAGATCACAATAGTTGTGTACGAACTGTTGTCTACACGTGTTGTAACTGCGTTGTCCGCCTGTTTTCTAGTGTCGTGGAAACAGGAACCCGCTTTGGTAGATAGAAAATAACCGAAAATATGAATATCCAATGCATTGTACAATAGCAAAATTTCTTTTTTCAAATATAAACATTCAAACATTTAATGGTTTCAATACAAAATCCTATATCATATCCCACCAACAAATAACTGTCTACACACAAAGGGTTATTCTAAATCTCATCGCAGTGACTTTTGTTCAAAGAAATCCGATACTCTGCAACATATATTCTGGGACTTTATTCTGGGATTATGTAAAATCTTAATGGACTAAACTGGAAGGTAGTCCTTAAAAAATCTCCAATTCCTATTGACAAAGAAACTTTACTATTTGGCATCCCATGAAGAAACGTTGATCCCTTCAATATAATTGTCTTGATCTTCTTAAAAATTTTAATAAAAAAAGAAAGGGCTGCTATACTTCTGCTGTAAAGTCTGTGACTACTTTTATGTTACTCAATGTGCAGCTCAAATGTCTAAAAGAGTTGACATGTTCTCTAAATCCTGGTCTTCATGTCATCATATGTTTACGTAAATGTATCATGTCATTAATACCTGCATAAACTATGAAGAACAAGTTTAAATTTTTTAAAAAATATTTGACGGGCAGTCTTTTTAAGACCTTCATTCATTATCTTCTTGATATATTCCATAAATTGGTCAAAATTAAGTATGTTGATACAACATAAATAATATTTATAAAACATTTAGTATGTTGATGCAAATATGAGAATATTGCCAAAAGATATTCATATAATTTTTCGCAAATGCTTTCACACAAAATTTTACCCAAAAGTAGTAAAACGATATCTAAACGAATTTTCCTTGTTAAACGTTTAGATAAAAAATATTATGAAACATAATCTTCTTTCTCATCAGATATATTTTGCTGATAAAAAAATAGGAGTTGCCTAACTTTTGTCCGGGTGTATATGTGGACGATCAAAGGACTACACACGTACCGATAACCTTCACCTTGATGGTACAGGTTGAGTTGACACCGTCCTCTGTCTGAAGCGTGACCCTGTAGTTTAACTCCGTATCAACAGTCCTTGGACTGACCTCTATCCGTGGCGGGTTGACCAACTGACCACCCGAGTACCGCATTCTCTCTTCCACGTTGTACATGGTGGTACTGGCGGAGGTCAGATTGTAGGTCAGTAGATCTAGACATTCCAAGCTTCCTGGAGTTAGATCTGGAATAGCAAAACATTTGGTAAGGTTTTTCTTTCTTTAAAAGTCTTGGAAGTATTTGACGTTCATTGTGAAGTACAATTCGGGTGGAGAAAAGTATGATTTCTGAGAAACAACTTTTTAATTGTAAGAAATCGTATTAATTCGCTACAAGTGTTTTTTCCATTTTCAAGTTGATTGTGAGGCCAATATGTGCCTTCGTACTTGCATGGGAAAAATAGTTAACTAAAGACCAGAGAAATTGGAATAAACGAAAAACAATGTTATGAAAAAAGGAAAATGGGTTAAATCGTTTAAATGTTTAGTAAGAGAGATGGGTTTTAATGCATCTGAAGATTTAGTACTTTAACTGTTAAATTTTCTGACAATTATGATGTTGTTTTCAAGAAATCTTGGTTCTTTTCCTTCAGGTTGTCTGGACAAGGTTGGTCAACACCCTAACGGCAGACATTCAGGGACATTTATTTAATTTGAAAATGAACTGGTTAAAAGGTGCTTGATTATAAATAATGTTAAAGTATATCAGAAAACGTTCATCAAATACCTGGAAATGTTGGTCAAGTATTAATTTATCTTATAATGACGATAACAGTTATCTTGTTATAACCCTTGAAACGGTTAACGCCACTAACAGTTCAAGAAAACCTTAAATTATTAGCTAATCAAAACGTAAGTTGATCTTATTCCAGTCAATGTTTACGTTGCTTACCTTTCAGTAGTATAATAACCTTGCAGATAGCCACATTGCCAGCGTGGTCCGTCGCTGTGTATGATACCGTGGTATTACTAAGGATGGGATCAGCTACATTGAACGTGACCGGAGAGACAGTTATTGACTTCACTGGTCCAGAAGTATCTTTTGCAATCATACTGATGTCAGGTACATCCATTCTGTTGACTTTTAAAGTTATTTCCCCATCTCCACAGGAAGTAAAAGTTGGAGGCCTCACATCTGAAAAAGATACGAATGTTGTAATGTATACAAGAATATATTAAAAACACTAAAACGCATCGTCCCAGAAAAATAATAAAATGAGAATGATTAAAGACGTTTTGAATGTCTCGGTTGCTTTTTCATATTAATTTTTTCTTAGTTAATATTTTTCATTCATTCAAATATGTCTCAGTTGTTAAAGATATGTGGCAAAACCCTATTTCAAATGGAGTGTTGAAATTTTCATAAATGTTTTGAATAATTACGTCGAAAAATTCATGGAGTCTAATTGACGACTCTATAATATTCTCTGAACAGAAAAGCTTACGCACATGAAGCACTAACACATTATAATGTGCTAGATGATAGACTTATTTAAGCGAATGCGTAGTTTCATTCAATAATATGCCCGTACAACTTTGAACAGAAAACTCTATGAATTTAAAACCTTGACCAAATATAACGTTAACAACATCAATTCACCAAAGTTTCTAAATTATACCATTACACTTTTGTAATCACGTGAAGCAGTTGTAAAATCACTAACCTGAACAGGTGGGTGTAGGGTTATTCCATTGAAGGCCGCCAAACATCAGAACACAGGTGAGGTTATAAGTGTGAGACAGAGAGTACCCTACCCTCGCGCAGCTGTAGGTCACGTTACCCCCAATCTCGTAACTATCCCACTCCTGAATAGTTCCAGCAGGAGTTCCAGGGTCCTCACACTTGCCAACTGGACAGAACGATTGGATCAATTACATTTTGGTTATTTCTGATTTGTTAGTTATAACTGTTCATGCTTTTCTCGCTTCAATGTTCATTGTATGAAAACAATAAACATGGTGTAGTGGCACTCAAAAAGGAAATTGCTGACATATGATTCTTACAAGTAAATAGAGGTTGTTGGTTGCATTTACAATAGGATTCGAGCCTTGCTGAACTATGCACATAAAAATGAGTTTTCTCTGTATATTTCAGTCTGACAGACCATGTTCTTACACGGTGATATCAAAGTACATTTACCTCATTATTCATTATGAAAAATTGCACAAATGGACACTTTTCAAGAAACCCAAGTTAATCGACCACGATTACCTGAGCAAGCCAAACTGCCATAACCCCAGGCTCCGTTGGCCAGGCATCTCACCACGTTGTCACCAGAGCTGGACTGTCCAGTAAGCGTGGCACCAGCCTTACACGTGTAGACATAGGATGCACCGTACTCAGTACTGGTCAACGTCGGAGCAACCTGTCCTTTGTGTACTTCCATTGGTCCACAGTCCACGACTATAGGGTAATTTTGGAATCGAAAATATCAAATGACCCCAAAACGGCAATTAAACATTTCCTCTTAATATAGTACATCATTATGGAGAAAGACAAATGTACGGGAGCTTCTATTGGAGGATTTGTGATTGGTTAAGTAAACTCACGTGAGAACACTCGGCTGTACAGAGGACCTAACTCCCATTTCACAATTGATCGGGTTCTTATCCTGATATAGGCACGTTATGAAGCTTTCATTTCTCAACCGATGGTATACAATCGATAGAATGCTCACCGTGACAGAGTGGGGAGTCTCCCTGTAATGAGAATCCCTTGGTAGTGGCGTCGTAAGCACAGAAAAGAGTCCTGTTCTCTTTGGAGCCATCAGGTCTTTCACATACCACTGTCACGCTCTGACCAGGGAGCAGGGAAGTGGCCGGGTAGATATTTTGGACCAGGCTTCTCTGGGTGGCTGATCCCATTGGCGTCAGGGCGGAACAACCAGGCGCTTTGAATCAAATAAAATTTTTGATTTGAGGTTTAGGGATCAACGTGGTTTCCGTGAGTATTTTAAGTGATACGAGGGCGATTTGAACGAATGATTACCTGTTAATGCCAAAGTGCACGACACTTTTGTGAAAGCAAAGTACAACAGGTAAAATATTTCTTTTGTTAAATCAGGTACTGTGGCCTAGTGGATAGCACACTGGACTGTAAACCCTAGGTTCCAGGGTTCAAATCCAGCTAGAGGCATCCAAAAACTTTTGCAAATTTAAATTGAATCTTCTAAGCCTCACTTTCAGATCAGCTGGTCACATGACTTCATTGCACCAGAATTTCATGCGTTTACTGCTTTTCATTGTGTAGTGTGCTGTCCACAGGAGCACTTGCCTGTTTGTAAAGATCCATATTGAAACACAAATTTCCTTTAACCTCATCGATGGACTATAGTCACACCAACGCCTTAACGTCAGTGACTTTCATGACTTTCACATGTAGCTATATTTGAGAATTAAATCCCTGTCGATGCGAGTATGGACTTGTGATTCTTGTATCTACATTACCCAAGCCTTATCCCTAAATGAGTACGGAAAAGCCTCTCGGGTAACATAATTAATTACATCCTTGATTTCCTTCATCATAGGCAATTAACTGTCGGGGTCAATAATTAATTTTGGGAAATATATCCACTCGTAAACGGTACTCCACAAGGCGGATTTTAAGTCCAACACTTTTCAACATCATGGTTGATGACTTTTCAAGGGAATATCCAATAAAGTTTATCTTTCCAAATTTACAAACGACGGCGCCCTCCAGGTCCGTTGTAACAACATCCCAACATCCACTAAACTACTCCAGTTCGCACAAAATAAGTCGCCAAATGCGCCGAAAAATGGGGCTTTAAACTAAATGCAAAATAAGTTGTATACAAACATAAAAATGCGCACTATCGCTTCTAACAAGCAAAATCAACCTCCCAACCCAGACTAAAGTAAACAAAGTGTGTACCACATTGACAAGAGTTTAGCGCCTCGCTAAACTACATACTATGGCCACATGGCACAAACTATTAATTAACAGCACCACAACCAAACACAACTGAAATATCCTCCCAAAACCTCTAACATAGATAGGGCAATCACCAAACTACAAACAGTGCATACCAAACTCTACACCACATAACTCTACACTAATAACACAGACACAAAACTCCACATACCCATGCTGCATACCCCAAGAAATATATTGTCTCAGTGTAAAACGTATAAGCTCCCACTCCACTTAAATACCCTGTGGTTTGACCCTAGTAAACCTCCGCGCAGTGACCTGATATCCTGATATAGTCAGCAGTGCTTGAAATGCGAATAGAAGATATTGCGCAGCTTTATTCGCAGCATTCAAACTCCGTTCCTTATTTTTGGCTGAGAACCTTGGATCTCCCACAGGTTTCTCAAATGTTTTTAAAAGAAGTACCGCACCTACTTTAATTAAATGCGATTAGCATTTGATTTTATCTCAGTCCTCGAGACGTCATCATGAAGCCTAAGAGCGAAAGTCAACTATTAAGTGGTAGGTTGAAATACTAAATCTGCAAAAGAGTTGCCGCAAATAAAATATAGTTACCGTTTTCCTCATTATCTGATTGGTCAAGTTTGTCACATGCGAAGTTGCCCCCCTCCTGTCTGAGTGTGTATCCCTGGTTACAGCTGCACATGTGGGATCCGATGGTGTCCATGCAGATCTGTTCACATCTATGGCTTCCTTCCTCGCATTCGTCAACATCTGGATCATATACGTTCAAGACACACTCAGTGGTTACACTGAGATATGATACAAACAAACAATCGCTTTTCATCGCCAAACAGTCCTATGTGACAATTCATATTTTGATAAAAAAAAAATCCAACAGTGCTAATTACGTGAAAATGAGTTCAAAAACCTATTTATTACAATCAACTTCAGTCAGTTCTTCTGCGTGTTTCAGAAAAGATTTTAATATTACGTTTGACTAGTACTAGCGCTCGTAAGAGTGATACTTTGTTCGGTTTTCGATCAAAATCGATTTTTATTCAAATACGTTGTCATTTTGATGACAGTGTTAACAGGGCCTGAGTTTGATGGCAACTTAATTAAAGAATTAAGAATTCACGCAACCACAGACCGTTCTCTCATTTAGAGTATACTTCCCTACCACGTTGCCATTTGTATTCAAGTTCAGGAATCAAACTATCAATGTCGAAGATTATCCAGCTATGAAGCGGGTCACCAAAACGCCACGCCGAGCTCTGATGATGATGCTGAATTACAGATTGCGGTGATCTGAGCTATGTACATGATTGCGTGCCTATAATGTGTGTAATTTCATTGCATTTGGCGCTAGTATTGGCACTGGGCATTTGAAAGTACTAATAATTCGATTTAATTCGTCGGAAATGTGCTTAACTAACTAATGAAGCGCTCAATGAAATATGATTTGATAGTGCGTCATGTCCTAGACGTCCTTTTGATTCGTAATAAATCGGGTATACGTTATATCAAAACCTTGAAACCTAAAATACATACAGCAATTGTGTGTTAAATAAGACATTTTCTAATCATTGTATAATATCATTCAAAATGTAATGCATTTCAAAATATGCAAAGGAGATGGAATGAAATAGGATATTGCTTAAAGTTTTTTTCCGATTAAAATAGGATCTATTTAAGGTTAGAAAGAATTACTGGTGCATTCCGATCCAAGTCCGGGTTTGAATCCAGGTCGGCATTGACAATTGTAACTTCCAATGGTGTTGACACACAACCGATCTTCCCCGCAAATCGATCCTGTACACTCGTCTAAATCTGAAAATAGTACATTATGTATTGTTAAGATCATCGTTACAAGTACAACTAGATTACAACTGCAGGCAAAAGTTTGTTCACATATATCAAATCGTATCGAATCGTAGTACAAATATCATATCATTTGGCATGTCTTTGAAGCATCGTAGCATTGCGAAAAGGTATTGGATTATTTAGAATTTACAAACGGAAGAGGAGATGCATTGGACATTTACGCAGTCGTATGCCATAACCAACAATTAACCGTAATAGTTTTTGGCAGGTCACTGAAGTGACCAGGGGTCAAAATTTCGAAAATAGTAATTTCTATTTTTCTCTACAAACTCCTTGTTAGGTGATTACCATTTTTTAATACAAGTCATAACTGCTGTTTACAAGTCAAAAGGAGTTTGCTGATTTTGTTCTTCAAGATTCAAAATGGAACATTTTAATCGAAATTTTGGGAAATCGTAATTTCGAAAATGTGACCCCTTCTGTCCATTAATCATGCCAAAATTCGAATTTTTGTTCGAGAGACAAGACTTTCCCAGAATAAATCAATAAATGTCTACTTTACACATTGACAATTAGAGATCCTGCGTTATTTCTGCTGAAGTTGTTTTGTTGATATTCAAACCAAACCCAAATTACATGATATTTGCACTAAGATACAGGCGAAAGTGAACAAACTTTTGATATGCAGCTGTATACACAATACAACTATATTACTTGTACGAAGATAACCCGTCCTACTGAAATACGCTAAATAACTTCAAATATAAAAGTACACTACATGTAGTTACCTTCGCATCCTATTTCTCCACCAAACGTTTTATCAGCTTCACACACAAGGTTCCCTGTTTGACGCTTATAAGAAGACAACACATAGTCGTTGTTACAGATCACAGTTATGTTGGACCCAAACTCAACCGCTCCAGTTGAACCAAAAACACCGTTCCTTATCTCGGGCAAGGGACATCGCAATTCTGTAATGAAAATTGTATTACTGTTTGTCAAAATAAAAACACATTTACATGATCAATTTATTTATGTTTTTTTTATATTGCCCGGCAGGTAAGATATTTGATGTAGGCAAAACGTAATTAACACAGTGTCATAATGGAAACATCCTTCAACACCTTGAGACCACAAGGCATGCTCTTGTGATTTCGAAGATTACTGAAAAAGGCATTTAATTACGTTATGTCTAAACCTTTAGTGACGTCCTTTTATAATTCTTGGACTTAATTATACATTCATATATTGTAGTTACAAGTATCAACGTAATTAAATCCTGGCTGAAGCTGTAAATGTGCCATTATATAGAATGCCAAGAAATCTTATACGACACAAGTGGACGAAGACATTATTCTTGATCGGTTTTGGAAACCTTGGAAAGAACAATATGTATAGTTGTTGATTCAGACATTCAACCACAAGACATATAAGAAAGATATACATAAGCAAAGATCGTGTGAAGATATATCTCTGTCCAGTACATATTTGAGTTATTCAATGTCAAAGCTAATGTATGTATAAAGAAGTGTACTTTATAATTGAATATGAGTTAAATGAAATCAAAGCTGAACATTATTCCCTTCTCATCTGTCCACTAAGATTTACAAGGGGATATCAAAACGTTTTGAGCCTCACATATTTATTACAGTCGGACAGTACAATGTACTGATGTACATTGATATCATGATACATTGAATCACGTAGCTGACTGCAACTGTTGTGAAAAAACACTCTGTTCACGAGACCAACCCCCATGTGAATTGCCAAAATGTAGAAAACTCAGTATGGAGCACTGATAAAATTTCTTTTGCTGGAGGGTCAATATGCTAAACAGGTTCAAGAGCGATTGTCAACAGTTTGTGGTGAGAATTCCCCTTCTTATGTACATTTGAACGAGGCAGAAAGAGTTTGGAAGATGACTCCCGTTCAGGAAGATTATCAACCAGTACAAAATCTGAAAACATTAATGCAGTGAATCAACAAGTGGTGGCAAATCGTCGAAGTACCCTCCATGAGTTAGAAGAAGAACATGCCTGTATTGAAATAAAGATTAAATTATTGATCTTATTTTTTTCTTCCTCGCAGGAGATGTTCAAGTTATGTCCCACAGATGCAAATTATTATCAACGTAATCACCTTGCAACCCTTTATGGTGAAATATCCTTCTTCAATAACTAGTAGAAACTAGAATGAATGTTGGTTGTTTGTTACAGTCAAACTGTTTACTTACTATCCCCTATGAAAAATATATACAGATTGCCTATCGATTTCAAAAGCTTTAAATTGTCACACGCTTCACCCAGCAATGTTGCCACTGTACCACAGCAACTGAGCTGCGAAATCCGTTATCATTGCCCCACTTATAACCAAGGTCTGGGTGACGTAATTTCACAGTTACTGTAGCTTTTGTATATATATTTTCATCTCTGTTATGGATAACATCAGCGAACGTATAATTAGTTGGCTTTTTATCTAATGTGTGGGTCAACACCCGTGGAAATTAAGAGGAAGTAAGAATGGTTCACCTCTCGTAAAATGCTTAGCCATACTAACGACCTTTGGTTATGTTTTATCAATAATTTATAGTATTGATGTGTTAATAGATAAGTATCATGTTGATTTATTACAATAAGCAAGTATGGGTATGCAATCAAATCGTCAAATCCCCGAGTGACCACTAGCCTGTACCGGAAAATTGTATTACAGCGGCATACCTTCTACGATTGATCTACTCACTGGCACACCGTGGAGAACTGAGGGACCACGCCCCGTCCTTCTGACAGAGTCTCCGAGGAGATCCGATTATCTGGTACCCGGGCACACAACGGTACTCCACGATGTTTCCGAAGGAGGATAGATAAACTTTCTTGGCGTTACTTATGTCCGGAGCTTCCCCACATGTCACCTGATCTGAAGTTGCTGAAATAATATAAATAGAAATAAGAAGCTTACAGTCATCTTTGTTTCGGTTTAATTCAATGGCTTTAAAGGAATTATAAAGTGAATGTATATAAAAACATTTTAATGGGAACAAGTAGTTTAGTATCGAAATGAGGCAAATGAGAAGTGCTCTACCCTTGAGACGGGAGCATCAGCTTGCGATCAAGGAGAGTTTGACATTATTTTCTTGTGCTGACTTTGTCAGGCTTCTTAAAGTATTACAATAAAAAAAATTCAACATTATTTCGGAAACATCATTATTCAATCGATAAAATTAACAACAGAATTCAATCTTGATCGTGAATCTAAATAACTAGTTCAGTAAAACTATACATAGTTTATTCATGTTGCGATGTACGTCTCATACTGTCCCTGTTAACGTGATTAATAAAAACATATTTTACTCCTGTTTACAAGCACTTTCGTTCTGATATACTCAAATCTCAAAAAGCACTCACGTTCACAATTGGGTGGTGTTGACCACTGTCCATTCCCCAGACAAGTGACCAGAGGGTCCCCGACCAGCCGGTATCCAGCGTAGCATCTGTACGTTGCTGTACCCCGGTATTTGACACTGCCGCTGTACGACTCGACATACCCAGAGAGCAATGGGGTCGGAGATCCACAGTACACAGCTGATTACGAACATAACTTCTTAATTACTTGAACTGTGGATTTTATGAGCGCATCCAACATCGCTGTTTCGCGCTTAACTTAACATATCCCTAATTTTAAAAATCCGAATGTTTTAAAAATGCAGACGCTGGACTAAAGTATTCTCAAGGTGCTTTAACAGATTTATTTTACCCGATAAACATTTGTGGGTAAATCTGATGACATTAGTAATACATTTTTATTGAAATTAAAGTTTTACATTAATACAAACAGAACTTTAATGAAACATATTCATGCTACACTAAATGAACATGAAAGGATAGGGAAATCATGTAATAGTGAATGTCCATAGTCTGTTCATGTTTGAAGGAATCGACATTAAAGTTATATTAGCGCGATGATTTAGCAGTAAGGATCGTTTAAAGTACTTTAAACGACTTACATGTAGAGGAGCTTTGTCAAGTCACTGATATACTTATTTATTTGTAATGGTTTCTTCATGATGGCACTGATTATTTACAAAAAATGTTTTTCCTCACCTTCGAAAACTAAGTTAAGCCAAATTGAGTGTCTAGCGTGAAGTAATATCTATGATTGATTAGTTATGAGATTTGCAGTGAGTAAATATATCATTATTCATAACTTCAAAACTTACGAATATCCCTAACGTTTTTGTCCAGTATATATAGATTTAATTCTGCATTATATAAAAGTAATTTCTTTCCCAGCAATTAACATTTACCTTAGAGGATAAGATCAAGTTGACATGAATAGTGTCTCCACTAGCTGTATTTTATTTCGAAAAGTATAAACGTCTTGAACTTGTTCGTAGGGCACCTTATATAATGAGTTTTAAAAGTTGACATTTTGTGAAAATAATACCTTAACTGAAAAAAACAACAAACAAATTTAACATCGTTCCAAATGAAACAACATTGTTAAGTTGCCCACCATGACATGACGGCATCCTCACGACGTCCCAGAGTCCGGTCCACTGGCAGGTGAGAGTAACCTCCTTCTTGAAGAACTCCTGCTGTCGGAACGCGAACCCCGACGCGCATGATATATTCACCACTGTGCCAACCGACGTGCTGTCACTGGATTTGACCAGTCCTTGAGAGTTTGGGATAGACCTGCAGTCTGCAGCAAGATTGAGGAATACTTAGATATTCAGATAAATTTTTGCAAGCCACCATCGGCTGCGCGTCAGTTCGAGATTCGGCGTCTACTCGAAATTGGCCTCTATAATTGTTGAAGTAAATCAACCCTATTTCAAAGAAAGCCTTCATGTATGAAATCATGACAAATCCGCATAAAAACTGTTTGGGTGAATATGTATCCATAAATGGAAGTAAAAATGAGATAGCATGTTGCATATAATTTCAGATGAGGGAAGGTTCGCTTATACATCTTAGACTACATACGATACGAGGAAAATGCTGCAAAGACTATCATAGGATCGAAGGAGCTTAGCGAGATGCTTTAAGTTATTAGTGCGTTTAAAATCAAATATTTCAGTAACTCCCTCTAATTTTAACCTGCAACGATATGTATTAATTATACTCGGTCGACAATCAACTTACCAATTGAAAACATCATTTGGAACCCCCCAGTCTCTTGGAAGTGGTCAGACACGAACCTGACAAACAAGGGCCCGACCCCCTCCATATTTATCGGGGAGAGCCTGTAGTCGCCAGTATAGGTGGATCCGATAAATAAGGGAGGGGCACTGGCAGATGAGCCGTTTAGCACCTTTAATAAGAGGAAAAATAATTAATAAATTGTCCTCAAAGTAAAAATCTGCATATTGTCTCCGAAGGATTATTCTGAATTTTGGATGCCATAGGATGAACCTGCATTTTTTAAATGAAATTAGTTGACCTACTTTGATTTCAAACTCACCTCCACAAAAGAACCCTTGGTTTGAAGCAAAAACGAGAGGAATCTTATAGTTATCTTATTCCCATAGCCGTAGGGGACAGTGAAGAGCCACCCACACATCAGTGAGGACGGGTAAACGTTCTGAGAGAAGCCGGAAGAGGACAGCACCCCTGGGTATTCATCAATTTCCAGGTCACAACCTGCAGTAAATCATCTTGAGCTGATTTTCTGTTCAAAGTTTCTCTTTGTCATAAGAGGTTTTTACAAAATATACTTTCTCAAAGGGTAAAACATATAATAATTTGTATCATCAATATATGTCAAATATGGATTGTAAATTCGTGCAACCATTTAGAGGTGAATACCTAAATGAATGTCCGTGTTTATATATATAATCAATGAAGCTGTGTGTTTAACATAATCTATATCCACACCATCAGTTGTCATATAACTAATCAATGATTAACAAATTTTAAGGACATCTCACCTGCTTTGGCCAGGATGCAGATACCTTTGCTCTCCCTGGTTATGTGCTGGCCTCTCATCACGACTCGGACAAGGCTGGATGTGGAAAAGTAAACAGCAGGAGATGCGAGGTCCTCTACCTTAGTGGCGTTAACCAACACATCATCGTACGTATCTCCATTGTACACCAGTATTTCCCACTCGCCCTTCACGTCGATGTCTTTCATCTGCAGCAGAATAGGGATATGTAGACCAGTTTCTCAAAGATAAATTTCCAAACTTCATTTTAACTTGCCGTTTCTTACCGATTACTACTACGAATATCATAAGAATTCCTGTGTTCGCGCGTTTGGTACAACTCTTAATTGAAACTGAGATTTCCTTAGAACAAATATTCTCAACCTGTACCCCATCGTAGCATCACAATATGTAATGGTTCGACAATTATGAGCAAAGATGTGATGATGATGAAGATGATGATAATGAAGATGAGTATGTTGATGAAGATAACAATGATGGTGATGAATGATGTTGATGATGATGAAGATAATGATGATTATGATGATGAAGAAGATGATGATGATGATGATGATGATGATGATGATGAAGATAATGATGATTATGATGATGAAGAAGATGATGATGATGATGATGGTGGTGATGATGATGCAGATGATGATGAAGAAGATGATGATGATGATGATGGTGATAAATGAGATGTTGATGAGTATGACGATGATAATAAGTACGATGAGCATAACGTTGCTGACCATCGTCCTGTTGTTGATGATGACGATGGGCATGAGCATAATGATGAACATGACAATGATGATTATTACTTTTATTTACCTTTAGCGTTAAGGTTGTTCCCTGTGCGCTGGTTACCAGCCACTCTAAGTAGAATGGTAGTAAATGTGTAGACTCTAGGTAGAAAGGCGTAAAAAGCTGTTTCCAATCATCTCCTACTGTCCAACGCCGTATATTGTTTACTGCAAAGCAAGAAGCGTTACACGTATACACGTCTTAACGGGTTACTTGGTAAATACTGTCATTCTGAGCCATGACCCTGAAAAGTTGAATAAGTAATTCGTGCACGCGAGCTTTTGAATGCAAAACGCATCATAAATGTTTCTACGACAACAGAAGGTATCCAAGTATCTAAGTTTTAAGAGTAAATGATTATTCCTAACGATTGTTTTAATCTGAGACCCGAGGCTTACTTACCAACTGACCACTGCATGTGGAAGCTTGACCCTCTGGTTGACCAGTCGGTGAGGAGACGAAGAATGACCATGTTGTTGAGGCTGTGTATAGTTTCCTTCGACGCTGATCCAGTCAATGTATCCAATACCTGACTGTCTGACATTGTCTGACCTCCGCTCCTGACCTCCAACGTGTCGAGATTGCCCTCAAGGTCATAGGATTGAAACTGGAAGGAAAATGCATATTTAAATGGTAACAGTTATATAGAACTTATCAAGCAGTAGCTATCTTAGGTTAGCAATGCGATGATAATTTTCTAAACGTTCTTTAAAACCAATATAAAATTTGTTTAACGTTGCTGAAACAAATTCAAAAATCAAATTTACAAATTCACAAATCTCCTTTTGCTATGTTCACGATCCTAACACATTTTTACCGGTTTATCTAAAATAGTCATGTATGCCCCACTGTGTAATACGACGTTGGCAGTGTCCTCTCTCAGGCTGCCGCTCCACTTTCTTACCCTGGGTTATACTGAACCCAACTGAAAGCGGTTTTACCCTGACACAAGTTGCATTGCTCATGAAATAAACATCTTCAATTACCCTAAGTACAATCTGTGTTCCAGGAGACGAAACGATGGTCCAGACACAGTCTGTGTATCTATGGCTCTGTAGGTTATAGTTCACAGACCCAGTGTCGCTCTCAAATCTATAGGAACACGGTGAAGGAGGTGGCCATTTTGGATCTTCAGGAGAGGCTGTTTTAAAAACAGATCTAGTCAATATCCATAACCATAAGATTGGTGTACAAAATGTGTCAACAGTCGCTTTAGATATATCTATGATATTACTCAGTTGCCTTTAAAAAAAACACCAGTCAATATTAAAAAGGGAAACAACTCTGATTACACTCCTTGATCCATCCCAGCTCAGCGTGAACTCTAGAGTCCTTTCATGAGAAAATTATGTCTGAAAAATTAAATAGAAATGGAGTTCTTGCCGCTATCAAAATTTAGTGGCATAAACTATGTACAAGAGACAAAGCTGATTGGTCATTTGATGTGTCGTGATTAACCCAACACGTTAGAATTGCATTGGCTGTTAGATAGTGAACAATGTTGACATGTTATATTTGATAATGAGTTGGTGCCAAGTTGTAGTGAATAGCTGTTACTGTGGTCAGTGATGTTGATTTTTAGTTGAATCGAAGGTTTGTATAATCGACCCAGAAAGTACCAAAACGTGTACTTTGACTATTAACAGTTGTCCATTGAAGACGGTGACGCGATATCTTGCATGTATTTAATTGTTTTAAGAATTTGATGATGTATTTTCTCGGCAAAACGAATTCGAAATATAAAATTGTTTAGATTTTATCATAACATTACTTTTTAAGGTAAATATGTTGTTTATTAACATTTGCCAAAATTAACGACACTTTCTTACCACAATTCATTTCGTCCAAATTATTTCCGCAGTCATTTATTCCATTGCACTTTCTTGTTTCGCTCACACATCTCCCGTGTCCACAATCAAATGTGCCTGGTTGAGAGAGACAACAAGCATATTTGATTTCTTTTTGTTTGATACAATTCATAGGAAAATCAAAAACTATACGTTGAGTCAAAATAAAGATCTTATCTCATACTATATCTTTATAACAATGAGGTCTTGTTAACGTATTTTACATAACTGTCATGGATTTTAACATGATTTCATTTGTCTTATTTTTCTGCAATAATTAACAATACATGTATTTACTAGGGCCTCACGTCTTATATAAAACTGTCTTGGATGTTATCATTGATAACATTATTCAATTTGAGTAATTTTTCTGCAATTGTTCAGTAAATATGCATACATTTCCTAGGGTCTCGCGTTTAATTATAACTTTCTTGGAATTAAGCATTGAAAACATGATTTCATTGGACAAATGAATCTGCAATTGTTAACAATATTTCCAAAGGTTTCAAATGCTAAATATATATAGCTGCATGGCAAAAAAAATTTCACATACCTGAAAATACTAGCGCAAATATCATGTAATTTCAGATGCCTTTCAGGTATCGTAGCGTTGCGAAAAAGAAACGTATAATTTTGAACTTTCAATACACATATGCAGATCCATTCTTCTTTAAGGCAAATGCTTATCGTACCCAACAATTACCCGTAAGAGTTTTGGCAGATCATTGAAGTGACCAGGGGTCAAAATGTCGAAAACACTTAATTTTTATTTTTCTCCATAAAATCCCTTATAAGTTATATCCACTCCTTTAAAAATTAGTCACGATTGTTCCTTAGCACAAAGTCAATGTGATTATGTTGGTTTTAATCTTAGCGAGTCGATATGGAACATGAAATTTACAATATTGACAATATTTAAATCTGACCTTCAATGCATGCAGGCCTTTCACAGAAGAAGGGTAACGGTTGATAACAAGACTTGGAGAATAGTACACCCTCCGGCTGTAGCGTCTTTGTTCGGTTCTCCGTGATCCCAGTACCCGGAGCATTGGTCTACGGAAGATCAACACGTTAATTTCCCATTGTGCCGAAATTTTGCAACACATTTTGTTTCACTTATGACAATATTACTTTTGTCTTCGCCACTGAACGACATAAAAATGTTACCATCACCAGTATTAATTGTCTATAAGCTGACATGATGATGACGTACGGTCAATAGGAACACCTGTTATCTGCAGACCAATCCAGAAAAGCGTGAGAGGAGCTCATAACAATAGAGCTTATAACTCGAGAGAGGAAACAGTAACATTCTACTGTTATCCGTCTCTCCTCCAAGAGAGGAATGAGACTGAGAGGAAATGATAAGACGCAACTGTTATCTGTCTATCTCTCCACAGAGGAATACGCAACTGTTAACTGTCTGTCTATCTAGAGAGGAATAAAACTGAGAGGAAATGGTAAGACGCAGATGGTATCTGTCTGTCTATCAGGAGAGAAATTAGACTGAGAGCAAATGGTAGGACCAAGATGGTATCTGTCTGTCTATCAAGAGAGGAATTAGACTGAGAGGAAATGGTAGGACGCAGATGTTATCTATCTGTCTGTCCAACAAGTAGCAACATGTTATCTGTCTGACAAACCATATGCAATTACGCAACTTTTATCTGTCTGTCCACCCTGACAGGTGTCGGTGCCTACCAATTCAAAGGGGTGTCAGCGGAGCTATTCTGACGCTCCTATTACCTGTCTGTCAATCCAGAGATCAGTCAGATGAGTAAGACGAACCTGGTATCTGTCTGTCCACCAAGGGGTGAGTCAGGGGAGCAGGTAACACGCACCCGTTATCTGTGTACCCACTCAGAGGGGTGTCAGAGGAGTTATTAGGACGCACCTGTTATCTGTCTACCCTACCAGAGGGGTGTCACAGGAGCTATTTGGACGGACCTGTTATCTGTTTACCCACCAAAATGTGATTCAGAGGAGCTGTTAGAACGTACCTGTTATCTGTCTGTCCACCCAGAGGGGTGTCACAGGAGCTAGTCCCGCGACAGTAACACTTTCCACCTCGTCCTCAATCTGCAGTAGAGCAGACTGGTACCTGCAACCATACGAAGAGTTGAGTGAACCCCATATTTATAGTATATATCAAAATTACATAATATGTATGTACACACAGACCCTTAACAATATTTGCAATCAAAGCTTGTAGTGAGAGTGCAAAAACTGCGATCAGATGTTATCATTTTGAAATCTATAAATTACGATACCTTAAGTTATGAAATATGAAGATTATGGAAATATCTTCTAAATCTGATTATTTTGTTAACATTTCTGCAGTTAAACAAAGATTGGTCGAATTTGAAATGAAAACTCATTCCATGGATTTGGTATAAATAACCATTCGCGAAAAGTCTCAATTTACAAATAGCACCTGCTTTTCACCTATAATAAACACTTTAAGAAGTGATAGCCCCTACATGTCGTTAAATGGGTGTGTTTCTAAAGTATGATTGTGGCATATATCTCTGACCCCTTTTTTATCATCATATTATAGCAAAACCGCGGAAAACCTTGATTATTTCCTCTCACTGATCATGAATTCAGCCAGGCGATCGTAAACTGATACTCACAGAGAGCAAAACTGTTTGGCATCCGATTGTTGCATCTCCGAAGACACCCAAAAGTAGCAGCTCGACCTCCACATACGCCAGCCTGGAAACAAAATCGGGGACGGAAATGAAGTTGTATTGATAGACAATTTAGTCATTCGGGTCACAGTCAGAGTAGTAAATAACGTTCCCCGGAAAGCATAACCGGCGCCCTGCTTCATTATTAAAGAGCCACTCCGTGAGTTGTTGGAGTCACATATGCCGAACTTAATCAATGGTGTCATTTGATCACAAAGTATCGACTGTTACCAAAAAGACACATTTAAACCTTGTTGTTGTTTTTATAGTGACAATATGAAGGTAGAACATCGCATTTATGATCGAAAACTGGACAGTGGTGCGCGTCAAATCGTCAAACGTAATTTTGGAGAGTTCTCTAAAACAGCCAGGAGGGCAGTTAAGAGTTGATAGCGTTTGTTAGGTTATATTACTAGTATCCATGTATATTGGACGTGATATCTACACCTCTGTGCATTTATAAGGCTGTTTTTAGATTTTCATGGACAACCAGTATTTGTGAAATATGTCTTTTGGACGTGAAACGTTAAAATGTTTACATTTTATATCACCACATATGACATTTAGGTTCGCATCAAAGGTAAATAATATGAAAATCACGGAGTGGCTCTTTATTATAAGCGAATCCTCTTAATTCATTCAATGTATCAAAGATTGACGCCATAACTTGTAAAAAAAACTGTACGCCTCTCTTGTATACTGGAAATTTTTTCGCCGCCATGCTATTCCAAAAGGGAAAAAATCCTAAAAAGTGACCTTGAAGAAAATGATTGGACAATTTTTAATATTAATGCCAATAAATGTACGAGAAGCAAAGACTTGAAATGGTTTTATAGATTTATTACCATTTCTTTATAAAATTGGATATACATCATGACCATTATGTTCATTTTGTGAAACATTCAATCCTATTTTTTGTGAATGTGAACCTATCTTTATATACTATGGAATTTCATGAATTATGAGTTTCTAATGTTACCGTTTTGTTCATTTATGCGGTTTTGAAACGGTAAACTTGTTGTTAGGAACATGTACACTTACATGTAAATCTGTCACCCATGGGATTGGATGAACTGTTGCCATTGTATTACATTTCAGTCTCCTACTATTGATATAACATACACCTTTCAAACAAATCGATTTTATGTAAAAGAAAAAAAGGTAAGTTCAATTATTTTTAATCATTTACAGTGTTTAATGCATATCCTACTAAGGGTTCATCTTCGGGCACTTAAGGTTCGACGGCCTAGTAGCTGAAACAATTGAGCTATAACGTCCTTGAAACATGAACTACAACATTATGGCTGAAAGACTGGGTATTAAGGATCGGGTTTCACGTTACTTATACCCGTGTTGTTGTTTATTCGTGTCTGGATAAAATTACTATTTACATTTTCTCAAGCGCTTTCCTTTGAAAATAATTTATAAATATAATTTGAATATGTCTTTCGGATATAAACCGCTAGTACAATAGGTATTAAAGATAACTGTGTAGTATGTTTTTGTATATGGAAAGCATAGAGAATGATAATCACATTATATATATTCTAAATAACGAATTGAAGATACAATTTTGAGAATTATTCCCATGAAGGGACCTTTCACAGCACAGAGAGAAATGTTTGAATGGTGAGTGCATGCGTATTTTATGTGAAAACATTAGCAGTGACGTATTTCAGTTACTAAATAACTACTGGAATGTGATAATGCTAAAGAATATCGACTTCTTATTATTATTCATAGATCATAACTTTTAAGAAAAGGCATAGTAATTCATTGACGTTGATAGGAATCTTTCATTTTGTTTCTATGGTAACGTGTGCTGCATGAAGTGGTATTGTAATTTGCACTTTGCAACTGTAAAGGAGACAACTTTCACACAAAAAGTAAAACAGGTTAAAGTTAAAGCAATACAGGTAAATAATTGTTTTTTTAAGTAGCCCACGTCCAAAGACATACGCTTTTTTACCATTCCTATTTGCATTAAAATAATGATGTCATTATACCAAATACATCAAAGTAGTTTTCTTACAATCTTACAAATAAAACCCTGAGACAATGAAGGTTTTTAAAGGTATAGCTAGTGAACATGTAGATGTTTGACTTTTTTGTTCGTGCCGTTTGATTAAGAAACGTTGTAAACTCACCTGACCGGCATACTAGTGTCAAGTTGCCAGACTTATCTGTCTCCTCGCTCGAGGACTGAAATTAGAAAAAAAGGGGATATATTTTCATTTAAAGGGGAACAGAGTATGTTGTTGGATTCATATATGTAAAACTTTAGAAAAAGTGTCACGACGAGCAGTGATAGTTTTTGAAAATTAACATCTCCATGCTCATAAGTAAGCACAGTGACATTATCATGGATATGTACTCAAAAAATAAAAGTTATCACAAACCACTATTTCTGACTATTTTGACAGTCTCAGTGGCGTGAGACAAGGTTGTATTTTAAGTTCTTTGTTATTTTTTGTGTATATTAATCAAATACATACAGTTATTGAGCAGATTGTGATAGAGGTATTTTTGTTGACTCAGATTTTCTAGAATTATTCCCGATGATTTGTGCTTGTTTTTAGATTCTGTTATAGGCTTACAAAAGCGAATTAACGTACTTTCGCAGTTTTGCAAGACATGGGGTCTCACTGTTAAATCTTAATAAGACTGAAATTCTTGTGTTTAAAAACGGTGGGAAATTAAGCGGTTATGAAAATTGGTCAATTGGTGGTATTAAGCTGAATGTTTCAACATTTTTAAATTATCTTGGTTTGACATTTTCAAATAGATTCTCCTGGTCAGAATATAAACAACATTTAGTAATGAAAGCTGATAGAGCAATGGCAGCAGTCAAGAAATTTTCTTTTAAACTGAAAAATATTCCCTATCTCTCCTTTTCAAAATCTTTGATGTCCAGCTAAAGCCAATAGTATTGTATGGTTGTGAAATTTTGGGGGTTAGCAAATGGGATCTTATTGACAGATTTCATGTTCGTTTTTCTTAATATGTTCTTGGTGTGAGTTATTAATGTTCAAATGATGATGTACTTGCTGAGTGTGGGCGAAATTATGTATATAGTGACACCCTGCAAAGAGTTATCAAATATTGGTTTATTTTATTAGAGTATCAAGAAACGCGATATCCAAAGCAATGTAAAATAATGATTTTTAAGCTAGAAATAGTAGGACGTAATACGTGGGCTTCAAATGTTAGAAACATACTGTTCATGCACGGGTGGATTTGGTTATGTATGGGAAGCTAAAACAGTGAACAAAAGTGAATTTTTACGTAACTTTGTATTAAGAATAAATTATTGTTGTGTACAAAGCATTTTTGCTTACATAAATGACAGTTCTTCTTTTGACCTATATTCTACCATCAAACAGTCCTTTTGTACAGAACCTTACCTAACAACTGTTAAATCGAAAGAATCAAGTCGCAGAATTACTTTGCTACGAATAGGTGCCCTATCTATACGTAAAAATACTGAAAGAAGAGAAGGAACACCTAGATTTTTAAGATTTTTTAAGGTTTGTAAAGATCATGTTATTGAAGATGAACTACACTTTTTATTCAAATGTCCTTGTTTTTTTAATTAAGAAGAAAGTATATCCCAAACTTACCTGACCATGTTGATATTTCTTACTTACAACATGTTTTACAACGTCGAAACTCAGAAACTCTTTTATCCTACTCATGTTTTATAAGAGATGCACTCACTCTACGTTCAATGACTCTATCACCCAATTAACTTACATTGTATATTTCATTGTTCTGTCTAATATGATATTGTCTTGTTTTGTATATATATTTTGTACGTGGGTCTAAGGCCGTTTACTGAAATAAATAATTGAAAACAGTGACAGTAAACAACCCAAACGTCGAGATTTATGATCGAAAACCGGATAATAACGGGCGTCCATGAATCAAACGCGATTTTGGAAACTTATTTTTAACAGATACAAAGATAAATATTAGTTGGTTTTGGTAAGTTAACTAATTCAACTGGTATACATGTAAATGTGATGCGGAATTTCTACTTCTTAATATTTATATTGTCGTTTTGATTTGATTTCATTTTCCATTATTACGTGAAACATTTTCCGGTTTCCAATGAGAATCACGACTATATCCGTTTTCATTGTCGCTCTATTTAAGCAATAAGCTAATTCTATTAAGATAGGAATTAAATAGAATATTTTCACAACTCTGCCTGAAACAAGAATAATGTCGAAATTCTTTTTGTGGATGGTTAAACAAAAATTGCCTTGCCTGTTTTATCCGTCATAAGCATGTTACCAGAAAAGTTTACAATCAACATTTTTCTTTGAAATAATGAATTTCAAGAATCGAATGGTTTAAGGCCTAATCCATGATCTAATTAACAATCTGAAATCCATTCTGATATTCATAGCAGTTCCCCTTTCTTAAAACCCCTCAATGCGTATGTAAGGCAGTTTGACGTATTTACGCGATATTTTAAAAGATGCCCCAACCTATGGCTGACTGCGTCCTGTACCAGGAAGTAAGTTTATTTAACTGAAACTAGGTCATTCTTTAAATTTCATCCATAAGTTTAGTCCGGTAATACTTATTTCGGAGTAAATGGAAAACTTTGTTTTTACATTTGACCATTTCATAAACGCAACGTTTTCCTCATTAAATTTCAAAACGCCTCGCAAATGTCGTGGAGTTGAAACCTATAATCAACTCTTAATTGCATTAAGCATTTTTTTAAAGTCAAAGTAATTTCAACAATTGAAACACATTAAGAAGTAGCGTTATATTAAATTACTAAATTTGAAGCATCAATGCATGTTTTTTAAAACTTGAGTAAGAGGTAGTTATCGTTGTACGGCAGTAAGAGCGTCAAAAAGAGAATACTCACACATGAGAATAACGCACATAGCACAATGCACGTGTAAAATGGTCTGAAGAACATATGTAGACGCATCTTAACACATCTCCCCTCCTAGCTGCCCTAGAACGACGTGAAATTATGTGCCGCGGTCTGTCGTGCATGAAAGACTCGTTAAATAATACGTAGTCTCCACTATTGTTGTGTCGGGTATATATCATAGTATGTATTACCCGTAGTGTCTATGAATGCACTACATTTGCATACAAACTATTTTTTATAACCTAGTCATTACTAGTCTACATCTAGTTTTATACGGTTTAACAAAGTAAGCTATTTTACACATCAGAATATCTTCAGTTTTGCACAGATAACAGTGAGTCCCACAATATTATGGGAAACATTTTTCTTCATCTATTCATGGCAGGGAGAACATCATCTTCCCACACATGGCTTATTCTTACGCCAGCCACAATGACTTGCTAAGATAGGCCTTGCGCGTCAACAACCTTTTCTGTGCTTTTCGCTAAAGCTGCTGCAACGGATCGCGACTGTCCAATAAGAAATCATATAAGAATTGCAACTTTTCGCAGAGGAGGGCGTTGCACTCTAAATACGAAGATTTAACTACGCATGAACAACGACATCGGAAATATTCAAGTTTTGCTTACAGCCAAAAGTGCAAATACGGCAGCCGCTATCTTAATCCCTTAACACTGCTAAAACTACCTATTTTTAAATTGATAAGTTAAAAAATTACTTAGATAAACAATATTTTATCCTATATTATCAATTCAATAGCTTCACACATTATTGGTTCAGCCGTTTTCACCTCTCTATATGTTTTCCATTTTGTGCACAGCTGACAATAGAGTTTACATACTTCCAAGCATCTTCCCACGGCAAGGTGAAAATGTATCGAGATGAACTCTATCCATTTTCTACCTTGCCCTCAACGGTAACAAAACCTGTGATACGAAGCAGCGACACCTAACGTCATCACGAGTTACCGCCCATACTAGCTGCTAACCTACAGCCAGTGAAATCGCCGTTTACATTCGAAACCTACGCCCAGCCTGGAGACCTTAAAGGAAATCCAAGTGTAATTTTCAAATGATTCTTTAGTCAGATGAATTATATGCAGGAATTCACTGAAAACACTAAGAATTAAATTTTAACAATTAAATAACATAGTTATACACAAATTCGCACGAGTTTCGCAATTAATTATTTTTCAAGTAACTAATGCTTTTTTCTCCTTCTGTAAATGATCTGTAAATGTATTCAAGGCATTTGTTTTACGTCATAAGCTGTAGTTCCTTTACGTGAGAAAATTTGTACGCGCTGATAAAATCCCTGCAAAGACTGAGAGCTTGTCACATCATCAAAATAAAAATAAAATCCTCGTTTTGCACGTGCAACAGTCAAAATAGATTTTACTGAATAATGCATGTAGTGCCGTGTTGATAATTTCGAAGCTAACCTAGTCGGCATAAAATTTTCAGACATTCCATCTTTCAATGTTCAGAATTTGAGTAAATCACATCGTTGTCTTAAACATTAGTTAACACAAAACGATGGCGCAATTAAACAAGGTGTGCTAACGACTATTTCGCGTTAATTTTGTTTGAAAACGGATACATCGATATGAGAAAAATTCAAAATTGAAATAATGATTATGAAAATTTTTTAATTTTCATCCGTACAATAATTTCGTATTTACGTTACTTTTAAACTTTACAAACGTTACAGTTAATATCGATCAACCACAAACGTGATAAATATATAAATATATGCTTGAAATTACAACTGAAATCAATGTTTTAAAAAGTCGTCTCTTCAAATGCAACAGGTCACTACCGCTATCTTTGCCGATGACATTTGAAGTTCGTTTTGAAAGCCGCCTTCTGATTGGCCTATCAGAAAAGCCTGCAGTGGGCTAAACTCTTAGCACAGAAAATGTTGGCCGTGATGTCAAGGGCGAATCGGAAAGAGTTCGAAATCTTTTCGTTTCGGCCTTGACGTTGTGAAGATGACTTCCAAGCCGACTTCGCCTGTCTGAACGTTGTCATTTACACAGGTGAATTGTATAACAAGTATTTCATTGCAGAGATATAGAAAGCTTTAGTGAGTGCTTTGTCCTTCGATGCAAATTTGAACCGATATTGCGAACTCAGTTTTACCAGGGACCTTATATACATGTATATAAGGTCCCTGGTTTTACTGAATATCGGATCAAAAACAGTGAATGCAATTTGAATTCATTGTATTAGACATTATTAACAGTGATGATGTATACGTCTTAGATATGAAGAATAAAGTTCAGAATGTTCATAATCATGCACTGAAAACAGAAAAAACTAAACTAGTTTGCGCTGACATAGATGAACAGCTTTAATCTTGGCAGATCTGATTAAAGATCTTTTTAATTCATACATTTTATCATCTCTTGTTGATATATTTGATATTAAATAGACACCTGGGTGAGATGCTCCTTATAAACTATCAAATGGACATACACTAAATTCATTTGATTCACAATTGTATGATATAAACATGAAATATGTAAAGAAATGTCAGTGTTTTCCATAAATATGTTTTTAAGATAATTTGTGGGATTTGACATGTAAGCCAAGAAAAGAGCAAGGTCGTGTTTTTAAGAAGTTCGACAATATCGCATCCGAAATCCAATCTACCATTGCTATGGGGGAGGGGATATGGTTTTTTATATTGATGATTTATTTAGAGATTGACTATTCATAAGCAAGAATTCGTGACTATTATAATCAAAATGTATACATCGCTTCTTAAACTTCAATATTCTATCTAAACTTATAACAAATTTCATTATATTCTGTTGAGAGTTGCTTCAAATTCGCATTGAAAAAAGGTACTTTAGCTCCTATGTAGTCATGCTAAAAGAGATGGAAATTTAAAATTGTCCGACTTAGACAGCTCTTTAAACTACTTTATAACAAACATGTCTCAAATGTATACATTGGTGCACTTAGAATAATATATCAGAAAACACTATGCAAAAATTCAAATTCCTTACTTAATGATATATTGCTTCAAAATTGAATTTAAAAAGTAGTGTTTTTGACAATGCATGTACATAATCGAGTTACTTCCCTTAGATCAGTGACCCCTGACTCCCTTCGCTGCAGCCTTACCATACGTATACATGTATAGGGATCAGCAGGGTAGCTTTTGACATCTTGTAATGGACAACTTTGTATGAAAATGTATTATTTGCAAAAACGTAAAACTTGGTTTTCAAGAATATCGACAGAACGGCTTTAATCACAGGATTATATTATATCACTAGTAGGTACAAAAAAGTCCCCTGTAATTATGTCATTGCTATTTGGAGTTTGTAGTAAAGTTGAGCAATTGTTTTGTTTAGGGAACTATAACTTTTAAAAAGTGTCTATAAATTACAACTTTAGCTAACAAGGAGACATAAAAAAGAAATAGAGATTAACATAATCATTTATAAACAGATCGGTGTTTCCAAGGCCTTTTTATAATTAGTCTTAAAAGTAGTCATCACAGATCTAAATCATAACATATTCAATTTAGTTTAATCAATTGAGTTGGATCTGCTTTAACATGTAAATTTGAATGGGAATTTTTCTCCTGGGCTACATTCAAAGTCTTCCCCTGGGAGGTTGGTTGACAGTAATATGAAGCTCTGCTGCCCACTACGCCTGATATATCTTTGAGCAAGAGAAGACTTTTCCTCAATCTCTTTTCTCCCTTTAAGTGCGACAAGTTTGGGATCAATGTCGATTTTATTCGTCGCATATAAGTTATCTATTGTTTGTCCATTGAAGTTGAACAAACTCCTTAGTCTGTAAGTATTAGTAAATACCGGCACCTGGAACAACATGCAGTGGACCTATGGTGTGATGTTACATCGCCGGTATCCGCTCAGCATGTCTCACAGTAGGAATATCGGCTCGGCCCTCGTCTTTTGTTTTGTCACTCGATCAACTCCTGTGACGTATTGGCCATTTGTGAGCTTACTTTTATGTAATTGAAATGTCGGTATATTCCATCCTACACGTAAAGTAGTATTCATTAAGAGTCCTCTGAATTTAATTTGCTTTGGCCAGAGATAACCATCCTCTATATAGTTCATCATTTTGACAGACCATGTTGCCCTGAAGAAACATTGTCTTCCCCAATATATTCCGTCCAGGACGTCAGTGAATCGTAGCAGCAGATGTAATACATGTGGTATGAGACTTGATGATAAACAGAGGATTATTTTGAGCCCCGTTTTACAGTCTATCAGTGTGAGGTCAATCTTGGTACATAGTTCGAAACACATGGGTTTCAATAACTATTTGGATGTTTTTCAGAAATATAAAAACGAGGCTGGTAATCATATATGAAATGTCAATGTTCTGATAAATTGTTTTTAAAGTTTTAATGAGATCGATTAGGGGAAGTAAATACGTTCCATCACTTCGCTATATATACAAACTGAAGAACACGGGCATCGACCTCTAAAGCTAATTCAAGCCATGAAGACGGAAGTTTGAGTGGATAGGGCGTAAATAATTTTTAAAAAAAAACTACAATGATACAATCCGGTGTCTCTTTCCAAGTTGGTTCACACAATTAGTTACGCCACATCCAATCTTTACAAGTAAACGATGCAGGGCATTAGGCAATCGGGGATCGCTACGTCTAGTAGACATAACCTTAAAGCTTAAGTTTCACGAAAGTAACAGTGATTTTATACTTTTGTTCATGAAAGGGTAAAGCGCTGTGAACCTGACGTGTTGACCTCTACTTACTTATATTTGCAGCATATAGCTTAACATCTCATCGAAATGCGACTCTGAAGTCGATCACTTTACTTCAGTCATATAGGTAAAATTATATATTGAATGTATTATCATCATTACCCAGATTGTGATTGTCTTGTCCTAAGTGAGCAAGCAATTTCATTGATTTATATTTTGTGTGAGTATTTTCAATCATAAATAGGGAAATCAAAAAGCATAAGATTTTACAATGTACCGATGCACTTTCCTAACAATGGTAATAACCCCTTTATTTACAGTCAATGTAGCATCACGTCCTTCGTGACAATTTACGTTTCCAAATGTTTAAAGGTACGCATTGCATATCAGCATTTAAAGTACAGAATGTAGTATTCAATCTGGTCTATGTTCTATGCTACAGAGCGATACACATGAAACTGACAATGGAATTAATTTGTTTGTATTATACAACACGGACACATGAAACACTTGTCAGAACGTTATTGCACTATATGAAGTGTTTTGAAATCATCAAAGTGGTTTAAAAGTAGTAACACCTTGATAAAAGCTGCGGTATTTCAGGGGTTCTTCACAAGGATTACAGCTAGAAGCTTGTCAAATTTATTCAGTTATGGCTGATGGAGTTAAGGCCCTTGTTTCACGACCCAGTGAACACGGTACCCTCTGGTACATATGTTCAAGTTCTGGGTGTTAAAGCTAAATGACAACGTCAAATTTTACTTTCCTCAATTTTCGGTTCGACATAGCATGTTCATAAGACCAAATCGTATTTCAAAGGCGAATAGTTTGTATTTGTATATGCTCAAGAACATCTCCGACTTCATCCTCTTCCACGGTTAGCTCTCCATCACTTCCGGTCAAGTTTCTCTTGGCCTCCTCGGACACTTGCTCACTTTTATACTGGACATCTGTTCCAAGTAAATGCGTAGTGACAGCTTCCGGTTCGCATTCATCTTTCTTCTCCTTTGGAATGTTCGCTTTGTCAGTCGGTGTGCTTATTTTGTCCGCAATGTCCTTAAAATTCAAATGTACTGATTTGATGATTACAAGTTCATAAAGGAATGTATTCTAAACAAAACACACATACACATAGTAGATTGGTGGACACGTTACGATAACATTGTTACACAGTTCGCATGTCCATCATTACATTCAGGGGCCTACCGATCAAGTACCGACGACGACAAATTACCTAGTTAAAACGACGAAAACAATGATTTCATTCAAAATAAAAGACACCGGACAATTGGCGAAATGTGGCAAGACGCACAGGGGCGTGTATCGCTTAGAACTAGCTTTAGAAGCTATTTCTAAGCGATAAACGCCCCTGTGGCAAGACGTATGTGACATGACTAATCATATTCGCACGCACGTGTAGGGAGGGAAAAGTAACTCATATTACCATTCCATTTTGAAGGATGAAGAGGTCATTTACTTAATTCCAACCCATTACAACTACTTCACTTATAATTTCTCAGTTTTTGACGAAACGAGGATGTTTTGATATGCATATGTACATCGAATATGTCTGATTTATAAATCAACAATAAAACTATTCTTTGATACCTGTGTTAGTATTGGTAACCTTTTAGTGTCAACGTGTTTATGATTATTTCTTTTTACAAATTTAAAGTGTTTACATTTAATATTACAAACTAAAAGAAGAAACTTAAATTTAATCATGTATTTGTTTTGACTATAAACCAAGCTTACTTAGTACGTCAGAAATGAAAATCCGCGTACGAGTATGTGTCTTTTGAACATACTTACGATTTATTATTGATATTTATACTACAGCTTGTATTTTAGATTTTATTGAATTATTGATCCATTACATGTAATATCCAGTTAAATAATACAGGAATAAAAAATAAAAAAGTAACAACAAAATACGTTTTTTCTATTCAGATAACCGAACGACTCGCTATCCGGACGATTTCCGCATGTAACCAAATTTTCCGGATAAACGAGGTTCGACTGTACATCTTGCACTTATCGTGTTGTATAGAAACATTTATCTTACGATTCATAATTATAATTGTCTTGATAGAAAAGTGTATGAGAAAAAATTACATAATTTGTGTCTCTTTACGCCGCGTTTCTTCAAGAGTAACGAAACAAATTCAGTTAAACCAATGTGAGTCTACTATTTGCTGAAGATGATTTTTATGATCATTTTCATAAGTCAATTGATGCGATGCGTCATGATGTTATCATATTTTGCTTACGATATTCCAAGTGTTACATCACTAAAATAACTGAAATACAATCGACTCACTTGTTCCGGCAGCGCCAAATTGCAGAAACCATCTTCAATGGATTTACTTTTATACCATATCTATAGTGTTGAAACAAAATGAAAAAAAATCATTCAAAAGTGAAAAGATACGATAAATATATGCATATATCTGGTATAGTTCTTCAATGGAGCACAACGTTTTTTCTCACTAGCTTGCCTATAGCTTGTACTTCAACTGAACATATCAAATGATTCGCAAGAGTATAAATCCTTATTGCGTTTTAGATACAAACACTTTCAGCGTATCAAATTACCGGAATGTTCTATGAGGTTGAGGGCTTTTCGTAGTAAAAGTAGTTTAACTATATATAGTTCATAATTCTAATGTTTGTAATACGGCAGCTGTTGTTTATATTACAATATTTTTGTTATGTTGGTCTCAGTAGTCATTCATTTATGTGTCTTATTGTACTGTGTGTAGTTGTCTACATTTCCCTGGTGTGTTTGGGGCGAGAGAGATATGCCTTTCCATCTGAAGGTACAAAATCCCTTTCAAGTCATTTGCAATGATGAAAATTTACATTTAAATAACCGGAACAATCAAATGATATTTCCTGGAAAATTCATTGTCCGATTTGCCAGTTCACTTCACTCAGAGGTGTTTTAGTTTTAAAAAAAAACATGGTAGATATAGGCGTCTGTATTCTATCTTACGTAAAATAGCAGAACAAACGATTTGTTTTGCCTTTATCTTAGTCTTGATGTGCTCCGGAATGCGAAGAGAATTCCTAGATGAATCCAACGTGGCAGGTTCTGACATCACCGATCTCTCTGTCTTGAATAGATCGATGGAACAAACGTGGGCTAAAGCAAAAAAATAACATGTTAACGTTGTGATTATGATCATGTTGTGATTGTGAAATAGTTAAATAGTCGATTTAGAATAACAATACTTACTATCATTTGTGCAAAAATCCTTTGGCATTGGTTTATCTAAAACAAAGCAATATTCAATTAGTGAGTGAAAAATCATTTTACGAGACTTTGAAAGAATTTCCATGTCATATATAGTAATGAACAAAATCACATGAATATATTTCATGGGGGGAGGGGTTCATCATAAAATCTCTCATTATGGCTGACAAAGGTTAAAACGCATATTATATGCTGCCCGCACTTCCTGGTGGGAGGGTGAAGTCCGATCAAACAGCTTTCGAGAGGGCACTCCCTATCTATTCTACGACAAAAGTTGGTACTGGTAAAACAATGTTGATCATATGGATTCTTTTTATAATTTTTAGTAAACGTAAATAAGTTTTTTGCAGATTCGTGTAAATCTGCTTCTTAAAACAACGTTTTTGAGTTTCCGTCAAACAAACCAATCAACTATCAACTACCAGCCTGGACAGTGTTAGTTAGCCAGTTTAAACATCTTGATATAACTTATTGAGAATAACTTGTGATGTCTACAAGTTAAATTATTCATAAAATAACAATGACACCTCTTAAACTTTAGAAAGGCTCGGACTTTAAAAGAATCAGGTCATTTGAATCTTGAGTTGTCCGAATGTAGTCATATTATCAGGTGACCAAGAAGATGCCAAAAGCGAGGAGGGGAATGACGCTACAGAGACATTTCTATTTTGGACAAGGAAGTTACTTTTTTTCAGCAGTCGTACGCCAGTTTTGACCTTTCCTCTTCGTACTGTCTTACATATAAATTTATTGACGAAGTTCCACAGTACTCCCAATTAGTGAACACTTATCGCCTTTCAGCATAGGAAGTAGCTTGTTGTTGTTCTTCCTTTACGAAGAAAAATAGATGTAAAAAAATCACATTTTGATATCCGAATTATTTTTAGATTGTCTTTGGAATCGGCATTTTAAATTTTAGCTCATAGTCACCTAGTCGACTAATTGTAAATCAAATTGATTTAAAATATTTCAAGTTTTCTATTCTTTTAGGGTAAATGAGCTCATTGTTGGTTTGGATTGGTTTTCTCAATTAATTCCTCGGGGGGACAGTCCGTGTTTTCAGACTTTTTTTTTGGTTTTCTATAAGTACACATACATCACTCCTATTGCTATTTATCCCCTCGTGCCAAATATATAACTTTCAAAATTTTAAGTGTAAATCGAGTAACAGCCTACATAAGTGCAGGAAGCGATGAAAAAGGTTTCATTTACATGTATACCTTTAACATAGCAATCCAAACACTATCAACTTAAATCTCGTCGTCTTTTTAAACTTTGAGGAATTAGAGCGCGTCTGCCAAAATACATTGTGTCGTACAAAAATCAAGAGGCATACCTTAACGATATTGTTAGAATACTAGCTCGACTGGTTTTGGTCTATAAGACCTGACGAAACATGAAGTGTTACTTGAATGAACATTTGATGAAATCCATTTCGAATTTGGTGGATTACTTATAAGGCAATATAGCACAGTTTCTTTCGAAAATAAAGGGATATTAAAAAAAAGATAATTTCACACTGGAAGACGATATATTTTAATCAATTAGAGGGGCTCTTACAATAACATACCAACTTCGCCCATAGTAAGCAAATCTATTTCCCTCACTGGAATGATCTAAAGGTGTTCACACAAAAATGGCCAGAGAAAGTTTTCATTTGAAACCCGACCCCGAAACCCGAAAGAGGTGCTACAAGTGATATATGTTGAAAAGCGAATAATTAATGGTCCACTGCTGTCCAAGATCTTCCGTATATCTAGAGAAAATATTGTGCTAGTGAAAACACTTACTTTTTCCGTCGATGAAGGTCTTGACCCTCCTTCTCCAATCCTGTGTCGGGTCAAACTTGACATAGTCGAAGTGCAAGAGATGGGGAGGCAACGCACAGTCGTCTACGTGAATGGTGATGATATTTCGGCAGTTGTGGTCAATGCAATATCGAACTGCTAGGTGAAGCTGATACATCATCAAACCAGACTTGACGAAACCCTCAGATAGAATAATGATCGTCTTGTTAGAGGTAAAGAGAAAGTTACACATGACATCCAACACTTTCTCCCCAATGAGTACGTCCCTGTGGTATTCTGCACACACGTACCCGCAGCTTTCGAGCCAGATGAGTAGTCTAGTATCTGTTCCCTTCGAATCCCTGGCGTCCTGGCATATGTAGACATGGTACTCGCATCTTCCTAGGGGTTTTGGAGGATTTTTTGTTTTTGAAGAACATTGAGAATCGGCCCTCTCCTGTTTAAATTTGTAATTGGCTGGGAGTGTCCACATATTCACCACGTACAGCTTACTTCACATCACGACATGATAACGTGCAACGTTAAATCACTGTATGCGGGAATTTAGGTTGTGATTAGGTATACGTGAGATCAGTGATGTAGGACATCTTTACTAGAGCGTAAATTCAAAAGACTCTCAATGTGAGAAATGGATATTGTGCAGTTTGGTAAATTACGAGTCAGGTTACTCAACATTGTGAGATCATCCTTTCGCAGCATCTTGAGAATATTGTTACAAAAACATAACAAACTGATCAGATTTTTCGTTGGGCCCGTTAAAGTCATATACTCGCTTTTTCAGTGCAGCAAAATTGAACCTATTATATATCTTGCCGTGCAAAAACTGTAGGTAAGAATGCACACAATGTTTCAGGGGAAAATTGATTTGAGCGATGAACTATTTGTGCTATTTACATTAAATTTGACTTGCAAAAATGAGCTTATGACTTTAAAAGCTTTCAAGTTTTGTAAAAATCGTTGTGTGGTTTAAAAGAATCTTCAGTCAATGCGTTCCTGTAAATATGTGAGAATGAGCCCATCATTGTAACAAATCCCTACTTAATACATTATCAATGTTGTCAATTGCATGGTCTTGAAAAATTAATAAGTTAAAACAGTTAAACAATACCCGTCAACACGCTGAGATGACCTTGAAAGTAATGGTAAACAAAATATATATATTGCAGGGTATTAACACTAATAGACTTGTGTATGGACTATAATGCCAAAATACATGAATGAAAACGTCATTATTGGTACAAAGAAAAGCCCTAATGATTCTGACCATTTTTAGGAAGAATAGTATGAGATGGTTGACCGTATTTCCCTCAACTGATTTACACTCAAACAAAGTATTTGATTAGAGTATTTTTCATTAAACTGCTTCTCAAGGATTTTGAAGCAGCGTGGCAATTTGTACTTACGGTATCGTTGTAAAATCAAAGTCAGTATGCCATCCGTTCATCAGCGAACCTTTTGCCTTTTTCCATTTCTTTACCCTTAACCAATGACTATAGAGATAAAATCATGTGAGCACGTACCCTTCACAATACTTAAAAATAATTGTAGAAGGATCAGTGCGGCCACGCCCTAAAAACCTGGTCTTCTTCAATACAGGTGCGCGGTATTATCGGTATATCGGTATATTACTAGACAGTTAACATAAATCCAATGGTAAGTTTGTATCTATGGTAGTCTCTGTACCAAAGGGGAGATATGAACCAGAGGAAAGAAAACCATATGAAAACATAGTGTCAACTTTCTCTCAAAATAATTTTATTTTGAAACTTCGATAAGAGTTATTACTCTAAAAGGGGTAGATTACCCTTTGTTAAGAACACCATCTTTAAACGTTCCCTCGCCTTGTGTTCGTACTTATAGAAACTCTGCATGCATAATACTGAAGCTTCTCTGTTCTATTGTTAACATCAACTAAAAACTTAATTCGATCTTTAAACGACTTGCTATCAATAGTCAACCACTTGACTCAATTCTTTATCTTGCTGTGGTGGTTTGGGTACTTCAAATACCCTGCCAGCCAGATCCTACATGTTGTTGTTAGTGACATCCAAGCTGGACAGGTCATCGGAAAGAAACAAGACCAAGAAAACCTGCTGTCTTCCTCTCACTTTGCCTTTTCCGTCTGTTCCCTTCCTTCGATCCCTTTCTCCCTGTTCTGTCCACTCTCTTTTGGATGATCTTCATCAAATTGATGACCAAATTATCATTGAAGGAACTTGAAACTCCAATACCTTCTAAACATCGGAAGCAAAATCTTCAAAAGAACGAAATGTTTACTTACTGTTTTATTAACAAAATGTAAATATCTAAAACATATGAAACCATATCACATTTTGTGTACAACTGAAACATTTGTCAATAGCTACAATGATTTAATGCAAAAATATTCAAAAATTAAATTGCAACAAAGACAATAAATGCAAAAAACGTCATTTTATATAAATCAGTTGTAAATTGAGCAACATATTTTCACGTGTATATGTAAAATTTTTGGAATGTCATAAAATAATGTGGAAGACTGATACAATGGTGTAATGAAAGAAGCCTCCTCTGCATCAATCCGTATTGCAACGATAGACTTGTCGAAAGTATCCTACGAGCGATAGCAGGAGCAAGTAAACTGTCTCATGCAATTGCATTTTTCCTATTCGCCAAACGTATTAAAAGTACCATACGCAATAGGTGCCATGTATAATCTCTCACTAAATAAGATGAAAAACCAAAATGAACTTAAATAAGCAATAGCATCAGTAAGCATATTTCAAATGATTAATCATTGTCATGAATTGGAAGCGCTTAGAATGGTAAATCTTACTTTAGATCTCAATCGGTATCTACTGATCACAATTATATCTAAATCATGAAGTTTACCAGTGACCCGTGTTAATTCTTAAACTAAGGGGAAAAAACTATCTTTTACACATTGCTTGCGATTGCAGTTAAAAATTATGGGGCATGGAATTGTTTTCTGAAAAACGGCAAGAGAAGCATATAGAGCGACACAGAGCATGTTTCCTAAATTGTGTTAAGTGATAGTTAAAATACCATGTGTAAGGTAAGATCATATAAATCGAACTCGGCGACCAAGTTACATATATATCGTTTAGTTGACCTTCCAAGGAAACTGACCTATATATATTTTAGTGTCTGCTGTAAAAGCGTTTCAAAAATTATGTTTGAGTCTTTGGCGTACGCCATTGTCCGGTTTTCGATTACAATTACGATTTAACCTATTTAATGTCACTATAATGGTAGGCGATAAGAGTTTGATTGTCAGAAAGATCCAATACTTCTTGATCAAATAACACCATTGAAGTTTGAGATATGTTACCCCAAAAGTTAGCCTCTGTCTCTTTGAGAGCATGTGAGAAAGACAGCGCAAACAGATCATAATTGAAATTCTAAAGTAAAACATATCACACATAATCAGGAATGGCAACATTTTTCCAGTAAACACATAGGCCTATATATCAATTAGCGGTTGCGACACTTTATGGATAAAAGAAAAGGTATTATATCATGATCTGAAAAAAGGAAAATGGAGAACTATTATGTGTTATTGAATGAACTTGAGGTTTGGATCAATGCCATTTGCAGTATACACTCAACTTAACAATATACCTACTTTGTTTGGTTTGGAACACATTTGGATCTACATTGATAGACTACTGAATCGTATAATAATATCATCACAACAACATGTCCATTTTTGTAACATTAAGCAACATGTTCACAATCTTAATAGGAATTTGGTTATTTCGAAACATATTTTCAATGTGGGAAAGATTATTGCAACAACAAAAACTCATTCTTCGTAAACAGGACACAATAATTGTCATCTATATTTGCACCAACTTATCAAAATCCAACACTTATATTTTATTGTAACATGCGGTGGTTTATGTAAGATTTGTATTTGTACATTGTATTAATGTACGACAATGTGCTTTTGGAAATGACAAAAAAAAGTTGAAATTATAATTGGTTACCAGTAGGAATTGAACAAATACTGTTGAAAACTACAATATGTCTCCGAGAAAGAGAGTTTACAAATTGCACAACGAATGATGATCAGCGTTTCAACAGTCAGCCTGGAAGCTCAAATTCTCGCCAGTCTCTGACCCATAACCCTCACTTCCGGTTGAGATGTTTGAAGCACGTTGAGGAGAGAAACCTTCGTCGGCCACACGTTTCACACTGTTCATTAATACGTACCCTGTTTCGTTAACACAGTTCTTGAACTTGGCCATCCCACCAAATGCCGGCGTCAATTGAAACAATATATCGTCTTCCTCCACTGACAATTGCTGATAGTTCTTATGGTGAGCGGCTTTAACAACTTGATGGCAAATACACCCAAAATCAACAAGCTTTTCTTTGAATTCAGCATTTTGTCTAGACGATTTGGCAGATAGGGTCATCTGTACCACCCATGACGGAAGATAGTGAACAGAAGGTAACAGTAGGCTCTTTGACACGAGCCCGACGGCTCCGTCGGCGTTGGCACATTTGTACAGGTTTCCATGGACAGGCTGGTCTTCAAGAATCTCGAGAACTTCCCCCTCTTCCACGACCAGTTCTTCTTCAATCCTTGTCAAGTTGCTCTTTTTCGCCTCGTACACTTGCTTGCCTTTAGACCGAATATTCAGCGCATGCGTCAATGCAGCTTCCTGTTTACTTCGTGGCGTTTTCTTCTTTGGAGCGTCTTCCTGGAGTGGCTTGCTCGTTTTGTCCGCATCGTTCTTTAAAATGTATATATGTTATATGTATAATTATGTTGCCATAAACTCAAAATGATGCATATTTACTAATAAAAACAAGAATGCCCCATTATTGTTTAGTACAAGTGCGACAGGAACATGGGTAATTCTCTGGAAGTATCCTGGACTTCCAGGGCGCATTACATCAGCTAGTTCGAACAAAATTGATATGATGTTTTTTCATTGATGAAATTATCATTTAAATGTCTGACAAAATATTATAAGCATGAATTCAACTTGAAAAACCTTTCAAAACAACTTATGGGTAAATCGTTTTTCTTCCTTATTCCCTAAACCTCTGAACCTGTTAAAGCGTGTCTTTATTGCATAAATAAACAAACGTTTAAATTTGTACTTTATCATCAACTTACTTTCTCAGACAGAGAAATATTGCTGATACCCTGTTCAATTGATTTACTCCTGTGCCATATCTACAATGGAAGAAAATGCAAAATCACTCACAAGAGACATAAATTACCAAAGATTATCAATTTGAATTGACACATGTCATAACTCGTCAATTGAGCATAACTTTAGATGTTAGTACGTCTCAAACTTTAGACTGAAAAGCTCTAAAAAATTTGTTTTAACATACCTTCCTATCATCGGTGAAATGAAAAAAGTCATGTTATTTGCCTGAATTTTTTGTGTTGTGATAACGATAATTATCATTTACTCAGCAATAAAATATTTGGCTTTATTAGTGAAATAACATGTCTAACAAGCTACAGTGAATATATCTTACATTTTAATTGTGATCAGTGATACCTTATGTATCATTATGACCAGGCGGAAGAACTGCTTTCAGACAACAGAGGGGTACTTTGTAATTTTCAAGCAATTAAACTGCATATTTTATGTAAAATTATATAAAGACTTTCCAGTTTCTGGAATAAACGAGACACTAGGTTTGATTCCTTTCACAAAGTAACCTTTACTAAGGTTAGCCTAATATCCCTTTCTTTTATCACCGCGCTAAGGTTACCTTATTGACTTACGATCACTTTAGGGTTTTGCGAAAGGAGGCCCATGTTTATTTCATCTCGTCACAATGGTAAAGTTGATATTTCACACAGAGCGTTGTCAATTTTATTAGGTGAAATATACCTGACATATAGTAATTTCCATTATGTATTCTCTATGTCTTCGAGATGCAAAATATTACTAAAGACATATACTCGCCTTTATCATGAGTTTGATATTCTCCGGAATGCAAAGAGAATTCTTTGACGAATTCAGAGTGGCCGGTTCTGACATCACCGACCTCTCTGTCTTGAACAACTCACTGGAACTAATGTGTGCTAAAACATGAAATAAACATTTTTTGTAATGGTTTATCCAACTGCTTCAACAAGGCTTAAGTAGTGCAAGTCTATCAATCTTATTCAAATTTTACTGCTTTTCCCTCATCGGGAACATTGGTTAGTAGCAAGCTCTGAAAGTTTTTTGACATTACTGTAAAATTTAGCCGCAGAAGGTTGAATAAATATACCATGAAAGTCGATGAAATGGTTACATTCTCGATTCGAAAATAAAACCGATACTTACTATCATCTGTGCAAAATTCCTTCGGCATCGGTAAATCTAAAAAGACGAAACCTTATTAGAAAGTGTGAATTAGTTTATTTTGTATACGACATGTCAAATATAGTTTGTTTTCTTTTACCTTTTGGAACAGCCAAATGATGTCAGGCTGAAAGATAATATCATCGTGATATCTACACATAAATGCATTTTTTATGTTTTACATAGTCGCATTTGACGACTTAGGACTTGTACTAAAAGACTGATAGTAGTCGAGATATCAACCAAAGTTCATTCTGCTTAATCAGCGTATATGAATCCGCTCTCGCTCCTTCCTAATACCCTGATCTCTTTCAAGCAGAAACCCTCATATTGCTGGCGGCTTGATATTTGTGGCTATGCCCATCTGTTATTTCTTCATCCAATGAAATGTCGTTAATAAAAGAGCGTAAAGCTACTACCTTGAAATCAACGGATTTTTCCATCCGGGCTGTGCCGCTGTTGCTGAATGCGGGTCGTCTCATTGGCTGGTTAAATGGCGAGCGATACAAGTGTTTTGGCTTGAATGAGATCAGGGTAATTGATCGTAACTGAAATACCTTTACATTTCTTATTAGTGGAATTATTTCATTGGTCTTATTTTGGGGAAAACGGGCTAAAACATATAGTTTTTTGGGTACATTTTCGCTGATTTCTCGGTTTATTCCAATAATATAACCGAGTGACATTGCCAATTTGAATAACAAAATCTTATCCTTGTTCCTCGAAGGAACTCAATATCGTAAGTATAGAAAACGAAAAGCCTTTATATACTACAGTGCATGGAGTAGGTCTGTTTATCTTTATTATATCTACGTTTAGCTTATGATACCGAGTTCTCGTGCATATGTCGCCGTCCGAAGATGTAGAAATATTGAACTCATGTAAAGCAGAGATACACATAATTATAGATACAACATAAATATAATACATGTGTTTATTGGTTATAGTGTACAATGTTTAAACGAAATGTGGGGAATTAAAGAAGGGCCCCCCCCCGCCCCCCTTCAACCCCCCCCCCCCCCCCCCCCTCTTAAATTCCCTACATTTATTTGTACATTGTATTAGTGTATTTGCGTCATATACCACCCTAGAGACATACTATAAGCACGCTTAAACGCTGTCTTGCCCTTTTGAAAAGGCCCATAAAGGAGTTGTGGTTATCTACGTCAATTTATTGAAATTGTCGACACAACTCGCAACCAGGAAGATAACGCTACTGTACTTTCCAACAGTATGAGATATCATATGACATAATTTTAGGCGGGTACAAAAAGCAACCAATAACCGCTTCCGCTTATTTATAAGTATGATATTTTGGTCACGAACGAGTATTTATTGACTTGGCCTATCGAATATTGCGTCATGATTAAACCGGTTACTATTGTTATACTATGAAGGAATGAGGATGTACGCGACTATGTTGTCTTCCTTAAAGGGACACTCAGTGACTTATATCTACCACTGGGTGTAATGTGTACACGAGGACGTTCGTTGTTACTGATTAATCACGTGACTTACAGCGAGGAACCTGTTATCGTCGTCCAAATCAGTGAAGAAAAATCCAAATTATTATCTCTTTATAGACAATCCTGTAATAATATTTGTATATATATTTTGCAAAGGCTTAACCATGTACTAATTGACAACCAAAGTCTTATGATTGTCTTTTTTTATATTGATGACTGCAGTGAGGCTGTTTAGAGTCTTCATCCCACAACGTCATTCCTCGACTAACGTCTAAACTAAGACACAAAATCTTAAGTAAAATCATACATACTAAAACATTATGGAAGATAACAAGAGACTACCAGGTTTCACAGACCTGCGTACTGTATTAAGAGAGTTTGGCCGAATTGAATTTCTCATTCAGAAACGAACGTAGTGCACGGATTGTTCTGTTTACATATACGGGTCGTTACTGATTGCATCAAACCTGGTGTACGGATTGTGTTTATTGACGTTGATTGATGAAAACGACACTGCTTACAGTAGAAAGTGTCAAAATATTACATTTTCGTTTCAGATTTTAAACTGTGCAAAGAGTACTATAACAACCTTTTTCTGATATCAGAATGCAACATCTTTCTTCGTTAAAACTGTCTTGAGATTATTGCCCCTCTCTAATATTCTATTGGACATACAAAGATTGTTAATCCCCCTATTTTTTATAAATACGGAAAAGGTAGTTGTGTGATAGAACTGGTATTTATATATATATTAGCCACTTACAAAAATAAAGGGAAAAAATGCAAAGAGTCCTACCTATGATTTATGATCGAAACGAGACAAAGGCCAGCACAAATGAATAAAACGTTACACATTACACCCAGTGTCTACCAAATACCATCCATATGATGATCTAGATTTAAAACATCTCAAATATCCATCCTGACATGTCACTTATACGACAATAATAGTTTTGATAGAAATCGAATAATGTGTTCAGCCATAATTAATCATTATGTGGAATAGCTGATATCTGACGTTTCAGTTACATGAATACAAGCCTCGGGTATTTGTAACTTTTATCAACTCGTGTTGATATATTTGATATCAGAAGCCATGAGGGTGAGATTCTATTTATCATCCAAAATCATTTTTCATTTCGATTCCGTGATAATACACGATAGTTATAAAATCTATCACAAACCGCGAACCTGTGTGCTTCTATCTGCTATGAAATTTCCTATAAAGATGAATCTGTTTCAAATTTTGATTATTTGTGCATGCATACATGCATTATGGCTTCGAAAAAAAGATTCGCATACCTTGAATTAACAAAAAGGTGAAACAAATTGACAACTGCAGCGCGACCACTATATGATTAGGTAATTCAGTGCGTCTGCCTCGGTACGCTCTCCTGATAGCGTTTGGAAATATACGTCACTGTTACTACACTCGGGGTGTCACTTTTTTATATGGTGCAATAGTTTCAACGTCTAAACAAGTTCCTTGTTATCGGTTTTGACAGAATGTTGTCACTCAAAACACTTAATACATTCGCATATCTGAAGTAAATTTATACAAATTTGATATTCAATTAATTCCCTTAAACCTAGTATATGTTTCGAACATACGTAAGAGAATTTGAATGGATATTGGAATAAATAAGTACAAAAATCACAAGTCAAAAAAGGGTCATAAGGGGCCCTGGAGACCATACCCATTCACACGGTTTTCAATCATAATTGTGACGTTCTACCTTCATATTGTCACTGTGATAAAAACAATAAGCTCTAAAATGTGTCATTTTTGGTAAAAAAAAAAGTCGATACTTCGCGATCAAATGACACCATTGATTAAGTTTGGCATGTATGACTCCAACAACTCACGTTGTGGCTCTTTAATTAAAAGGGTAAATAAAGACTTACTTTCACTGTCAAGGAACGTCAAAACCCTCCTTCTCCAATCTTGTTTCGGGTCAAACTTGACATGGTCGAAGTGCAAGAGAGGGGTAGGCAACGCACAGTCGTCTACGTGAATGGTGATGATATTTCGGCAGTTGTGGTCGATGCAATATCGAACTGCTAGGTGAAGCTGGTACATCATCAAACCAGACTTGAGGAAACTTTCAGATAGAATAATGATCGTCTTGTCAGAGGCAAAGAGAAAGTTACACATGACATCCAACACTTTCTCTCCAATGAGTACGTCCCTGTGGTATTCTGCACATACGTATCCACAGCTTTCGAGCCAGCTTATAAGGTTGGAATCTGTCCATTTCGAATCCAAGTGGACCTGGCACATGTAGGCATGGTAAAGTTTACATCCTTTCAGAGGTTTTGGGAATACTTCAGTCTTTGAAGGCTCAGCAATCTCGTGTTTAACTTTGAAACTGGCTGGGAGTGTTGCCATGATCACCAGTGAAGGCACATTGCAAGTCGATGGTGGTTTACTGATTGTTTACTTCCTGGTCGGTTTTCACCTGCACAAGTACGCTTGAGGTAGTCTTGGTATGTATGTTCTTACTGTATATATAAATGATGAGATACCTATCTCTTGAAATGTATCTGATCTATTGACAAGCTCACTGTCAGGTAATTCGCGGTTCGATTCTAATCATACCCAATGCCAACGTACGGCGGATCATGTGGCCTACAAGGTGTACACTGTACTGTACGCGGAGCTGGGTTATAAATAGACATCGGACATTCCATGACGTGTCTAACACCTTTTCAGTCCACTCGCTGATGTGAGACAGTTTGTAACAAAAACTTTACAATTTAATTGTCACTAGAAGCTCAAATGTATAGACCAGACGGAACTATGTCATTTCAAATCAAATACCTGGTATCCGGCTCTTCACTGGTATCCTACGTGTTGTATACCTGTTCATGCATTGATTATTGTTCGCATCATTTCATGTAGTACATGGTATCCTACGTGGTGTATTCCTCATGATACGGTGATATTTGTTTGCAGTTCTTAACTTACGGTGTATTCCTTGTAATACATTCATAACTATTTCCAGTTCGACATGCAGTACGTGGTATCACACGTGGTTCATTGCTGTTGCTAACTTAATCAATCAAACTCGAAAGAGCGTTCGATTAAAATGTATGAGTTTCCAGCAGTAAACATACATGTAACTCAAACAAACCACCCGATCCACTTGGCATCTCATGCGAAACGTGCAATTAATCGATAGTTTGGAAAATAGATAAATCTGGCGATGTTTCTGCCTTGATGCTTAAAAGCTTTCCCCTGTGCCTTATTTCTCCAACAACTCACGAAGTGGCTCTTTAGGACATGTTGTCGATTGTGTGATTTAATTTATCGTTGAAAACATCTTTTCAGACAAACTGTACTTTGATTATGTCACTTACAGTTATATCGCCCCAATGTGTGAAATTGTCTCATTTACATAGATCCATATACCGCATGGGTGACACATTGGTTAGACATGAAAGACATATCAAAAGCTATTCCCTCCAATCTGTCTTTCTGTCTGATTTAGATATGTTTTTAAAATAAAGTTGTATGAACGCCAACCATGCGATAAGATCATTATCAAATAATTACTTGATGAATAAAAAAATATTATTATCTGGGATTCGACCTTTGAACTTACGTGTAATTCAAGAATAAGAATTTACCGTATTAACTTTAAGCAGAGTGACCTCCCTTTGCTTTGTTGCTAGATAATTTGAACTTATAATATTTGAAATTCATGTAGACAGTTTTCATTTAACGAATATTTCTGTAAATCGATATTATGTTTGATAAATCATTTATTGTTAAATATTTGTTTATGAATATGACATGCGCATTCATGCCGGCAGAACCACGAGGTTTTCAAGATGGCGGCCGGGCGCAGTGAGATGGAGGGAAAGAGAAGATCAGAGTCAAATGACAACGCCTATGACGGATATGATGAAGACGAACCAGATTTTAGTGATCCAGAAGATTTTGTTGATGATGTGACTGACGAAGGTGCGCTGAACATTTTTTGTTTTCCTCTGAAACAAAATGCTCTGTCACATGTGCCATATGGACTTGTGAAGTTATTGAAAATAATTAATTGTTGAACAAGCTCTGACATATTTCACCAACCAAGTCTCTGCGAAGATCATATCGACGCAAGATCAATATATTTTAATTATAATCATCATTGTAATCGATCGTCATATTGTAGCATGTAATAAAGTTATTTTCTTCCTGTAACTAAAACAGACCAAGAAACATAGTTCATGAAGTCATAAAAGCTTGAAAAAGTAAACCTCATAAGACTCTTTTGGAATTGCAAAAAAGTATCAGCATGCTTATTTTATACTGATAATTTCTGTACTTTTATGAAAGTCCTGCATTAAGTTGTCAAGTTGTACTGTACTTTAGTTTGTATTAATCCTTACAAAAGGACACACTAACCTAGCTTGCCTAGTAAGATCTTTTAATGGATGTTAGCATAACATTGAAATTAAGACAAAAGATAAGCGAGAGACAATACCCCAACAGGAATAAAATGCTTAATATCAAGAGTGTAACGTAAACACGATTTTAATTTTGTATTTCTTTTTATTTTAGATTTAATAATATATGTGGCATTATTGGCTATTTTAAAATCTATATGTCAATAATTAATTAGTGCGTCGGGAGCGAAGCGTTTTGGTTTTTTTAATGCGTATTTTCATTTTACAGTGAGTCATATAGGCAGAAAACCTGCGTAAGCAGGAACCCTGCTCTTCCCCCTTCCTGTCCCACCTAAAGACAATAGATTCATAATATAGACAAGTAACATATTATTCAGCATAGATAAGGGGTTCAAAATTAATTTTGAAATATTTCGTTTGAGAAATCATATTCATTTCAGTCAGATCCATTATTCCTACTTGTACCTGTTGTAAAAATCTCTATCTCTTTTTTTTTCAGAATTACTCCCTGATCTTCTAAAGACAAAACCCAAAGCAACTGATGGGATAGACTCAGTTATTGTTGTGGACAATGTCCCAAGCGTTGGTCCTGAGAGACTTGAGAAACTGCAGAATGTCATCAAGAAACTTTTCTCAAAGTTTGGGAATGTTGTCAATGAATATTACCCCGAAGAAGATGGCAAAACAAAAGGGTACACATTTGATATCTTCTAACTCTCATTAGTGGGACATTTATTATCTTCATTTCGTTTGTAATGCAAGAACTAGATGTACTTTAACATGGTTAAAAGTAGTAGTGTATTCTAAAAAAAATATTTAGTTAGTGAATTGACTATAATTGTTGAATTGACTGTTTTTCTTTTTTTTTCAGATACATTTTCTTGGAATATACATCACCCCTTCATGCACAAGAGGCTGTTAAAATGGCTGACGGCTACAAATTGGACAGGCAACACACCTTCAAAGTCAATCTCTTCTCAGACTTTGACAAGTAATATCATTATGTTTCTCTGTTTCATATGAATCGGATTTGGTTTGAGGTTAGTTAGTACTAACCATGGTCCGCTAGTTGCAGTTGATGTTAACTGCAGCGCTTTGTGATGTTGAGGGCTTTCTCCTTACAATTATCCTAGCAGCCGTGATATAAGTGATATACTTTGAAAGTAACATTAAACCCTCAAATCAATTCACTCAATCTATGAGGTTAGTCGAGTTAAACTTTAATAACTGAGTGTGAGAAGTAGGGTTAAATGTGCCTTTAACACTGGTATCCATTTGATTTGATATCAAGGGGCCTTAGGGCCCCTATCCAATAAAACATAGGGGCCAATGATAATTTTGTGTGGCCATAAATTTATGATGCTTGTATTACACTGTACCATATCAGTTCTGCAAGAATCATTTTTAATGTGAATTCAATATGTCTCATTATATAATGTAAGAGTAATAACAACTGAGTTTAGTTAGTCGCATGTTGGCAGTGCTAAAGTTAAACATTCGTAACGTGTCCCTAAAAATATGTGAAAATTAAAATCAGGGGAGAATATCTTTTTAGACAATAAAAATGTGTACATGTCTCATCATTGACTATCAAGCTGTTCATAAACAAAAGTAAAATCCAAACGAGCAGTATTTTATGATAAAAGAAATATTTTTTAAAATTTTAGGCATACATGTAGTATTATTTCCAAAATTCAAAACAATGAGCATGGATGAAAATATAAGTTGATATTACAAATTTGTTTCCTTTGTTTTAGATGCCTCTGAATTGGGTTTATCTATTTATTACGCCTTTTGCAAATATAAATATTCTTGGTAGGCACTGGTGACTGAAATAATTGTTTCACGATACACATGATAAAAGGGTCACTAGTCATATATTAGTAAGCAATGAAAAACCTAAATTAAAATGATGCTTTTTTAACTTGATATTTTATTTATCAGTCAAATGTTAGTAAATGTAATCAAGATTATCAGAATATTTAATAACATTTCGTGGATTTTACTTGCGGCAGGAAAAGTAATCAGGAAACCCCATCCTCCGAGTTCAATAAATAATCCATTGCGAGTACAGAATTTCTATCAAATATTCATTTATATTCCGATGCAAGGTCAAAAACAGATAAACATGTTCTTCGATTTTTATTGACAAACTTGTATTTATTAATGTTAAGAAAAACGGAGCTGAAAAGCCAGACTGTTAAAAGATTGATGTTCACTTCACTATTGCGTAGCTTCTAAAAATAGTTTATTTGGGATTTTCCAGATTCCGTTAATTTTGGTTTCCGTGTTTTAGTGGCCTTACGTTTTCGACAATTGAAATCAGTTTCAATTTGTTTTCCCATTGTTGACATCAGTGATGATACAGTTATATTAAAATATTTTTGCGCCATTGGGGCGCGGGATGAAAAAAATTTATGCGCCATGCAAGTATAACTAGAGCAAATGGCGCAAACGCGCAGCCTAGAATGAACACTGGGGATCTATCAATATAAGTAAACAGCACCATCAGTCACCAGTGAAAATAACTTTTATAATGTGTTATCAAGTGACAGATCATTCAGAAGATAAGAATATTGATCAACATACCGGTAGTTAACTGAAGTGTGACGTTTTCTACATTTTAGGTATGAAAATGTTCCTGAAGAATGGAAAGAGCCTGAGATAAAGCCATACCAAGATCCTGTAAGACTTAAAATATTTTATTTTTTAATTTCATCTCTCACGGAAGGATTGTTTTTCTTGTTAAACCATAAGTCACCAAAGTAGGATTCATTTATGAATCTACATTGAAAGAAATATATTCCATGAATGTTGATTTATCAAAGTTGCAAGATTTGACTACAGACTGAAGAAAAATTTCTCTGTTAAGTGTTTGCATGTATGTGTTGCAGGGAAACCTCCGGTACTGGCTGCAGGACAAGGAGTGTCGAGACCAGTATAGCGTCATATATGAAGGAGGGGAGAAGACCGCCATCCTTCTCAACGGGGTTGAACCCACCACACTGGAAGAAAGAGCTGTACGTCTGATATATAAATGATATACTTGTTCGCTGTTTTTTTGTATTGAGATACTTTTTCTGTCCAGTTTGGTTTGAGTTCTGTACCAAGATTATATCAAAAAATAAAATCATAAAAACAAGTGATGAAATTTAAAGTTTAGAAGTTTTTTAATCCTGGTTAAAATTGAAAAAGATTCAAAAGTTAACGTAACATATTGTATGCAGTTTAAGTTGAAATTAAGTTTTTCCTTGTGTGGTACACCAAACTGAGAGCTAAGTCTTTCTTCAACTAATATTGTTGTAAACTGATTCACCCCCCATATTTTAATTTTAGGTATAAATGCATATTTTCATGACAAATTTTTATGTAAGTAAAACTTGACATAAAAAAGAATTAAACATGTCTATTGAATAATTCAAATGATTCCCCTGTAGAGGTGGACGGAGACGTACGTGAGATGGTCCCCACAGGGCACATACCTGGCCACTTTCCATCAAAAGGGAATTGCCCTCTGGGGTGGCGAGAAGTTCGGACAGATCATGAGATTCAGTCACCCTGGGGTGCAACTCATTGACTTCTCACCCTGTGAAAGGTAAGTAGAGATAAAACCTTTACTATGTATTTTTGCATTCAGAATTTTTACGCTTTGAGTTCAAATTGTTTCAGAATGATTTCACAATATTATACAAGTAGATATGGTATTTCAACATCTTTAATCGTGTGACTAAGACCATACCCTTGAAAATTTGAATGTTCTAGATACACCTCATTGATTTGTGTTCGCTCTCAGGTACATGGTGACGTTCAGCCCTCTTCAGGACAGTCGAGAAGATCCTCAAGCTATCATCATCTGGGACATCCGAACAGGGCAGAAGAAGAGAGGATTCCATTGTGAGAGTCAAGGAACATGGCCAATATTCAAGTAAGCACTAACTGTATCTAAACGAAAAATATTCAACAAACGTACCTAATTCTAATCGATAAAGCAATTACAAGTTCAGAATAAATCTCTATTCATCTTTTAGTAGAATGTTTTGTTTTGAGGATATTTTGTTAATTGTGTTATAATGAGATACAAACACTCATAGTTAAAATGAAAACTTGGTTTTCGACAATTTTCCAAGTAAATTACGTTTATTTGCACCTATTTTATTAAATATAAGTTTGTGCAAATATTTCAGCGACTTTACAAAAGTTGAAGCATTACGACTGATTTGTATATTTAAAACATGTTATTTTGACAGGTGGAATTTTGATGGCTCCTATTTTGCAAGGATAGGTCAGGATGCAGTTAGTGTATATGAGACACCAGTAAGTATATTTGAATATATTTAAATGACCAAAAAGAAGTTGTATACAGTTAGTTCCATTGAAATTGAATATTAAAGAAATGTAAATATTTTATTTATGTGATATATTTCAGTATATATCCATACAAAGGATGTAATTGAACAGGAATATATGTATTTTTCCTCTTTTTCAGTCATTTGGTTTGCTGGATAAGAAAAGCTTTAAGATTCCTTCTGTACGGTATGTTCATGACTTTCTTTCCTCCAAAAGAAATCAGATTTTAACTGCAGATCTCATAAATTATTTTGCTCATTCTTTCAAACATATGAAATCCTTTTCCTTTCACTCTTGAAATTCTTTTTTTATGTGTTTCAGGTTTTTTTATAATGTTTTGATTTTTAATTCTGAAAACAGGTGAAACAAATCATATTGATATGATTTAGTATTGAAAGCTCAAAAATGGTGTATCAAAGTGATAATATGTAACTTGTTAAGTTGTTTGCTATTCATTTTAAGACTCATTTATAGATTGAAAAATTGGAGGTGGGTTTTCTCTTTTGTTGTTGTATTAACCTGACCATGCTTAAGTTACATTCAAATAACTTTTGATCGCAACAATAAGCAAACTGATTTACAGTACCATTTCCAATTCAGGGACTTCTCTTGGTCCCCATCTGACAACATCATTGCTTACTGGGTGCCTGAACATGAAAACGTGCCAGCGCGTGTGACACTGATAGACGTGCCTGGACGGAATGAGCTGTGCATCAGAAATCTCTTCAGCGTGGCTGGGTGCAAGATGCACTGGCAGAAGAACGGAGACTTCCTGTGCGTCAAGGTCGACCGTTACTCCAAGGCTAAGAAGATGGAGGACAAGGACCAGGTTAAATACAGTGTGAGTAAACCTCTTCTGGCAGTGTATAGACTAGTTGCCTGTCCATCAGCCAGTTCCTGGTTCATTCCAGATAGAGCAAATTACAAAAGAATCAAACAAGTTTTTTTTAGTCAAAATGCTACATTTTTATATCCTTGATAAAATGTTTAAATCTGTTAAAGTAGAATGTTTTAGTGACGCATAACCCCGTTCATTGTGCTTTTTGGACTCCACAATATTTGAAATTATTGTTGTAAAGAGACAAAAGTACATTTTTTCAACAACATATCATTTGAACCATAAAAATGAATTTTTGAGGTAACCCCTCCTCTGGATAGATACATGATTTAATTTTATTGGATAATTACACATTTCAGTAAAGTCACTGTCAACTATGACAATTTTTTATTGGATTTCCTGTTTTTTTCAATTTGAATCAACAAGGGGAATCTTTCTTTTTAGTGAATAATATTTACCATGCTTCACATTTCAGGGTATTTACTACAACTTTGAGCTGTTTAGAATAAGAGAGAAGCAAATCCCAGTGGACAAGGTGGAAATGAAAGGTAAGGTTATGAAGAACAAATGCATTGCAATATTGGCAACATTTCTGACTTCATTGACTGGCAATTTCTTAGTTTTTTATCTCTCGGAATCATGTGTCAGTGGTATATAATAGTCATTTTCAACACTTACCTGCAATCTATAAATATTTTTACGTATGTAATATAGATTATCTTTTTTTCCCCCCAGAAATTGTGCATGCCTTTGCTTGGGAGCCAAATGGTAGCAAGTTTGCCTTCATCCATGGAGAAGCCCCAAGGATATGTGTGTCATTCTATTCACTTAGGACAGGAGGCAAAGTGGACAAACTCAGTAAGTTAATGGAAACCAGACCATTGTCTGAACTGTTAATCTGTAAACGTTTCTTTCATGTGGGCACATCCAATTACAAATTGGTTTTGACAGGAGTTCGAACTATAGAAATGAGTTCAGACTTGTTAACAAAAAGGTTTGGTCTGTTCGCATTTTCTTGAATAATATTTCTGAAGTGAACTCGAGTATTTTGAGAGTTCTTGCAAGAAAAAGTGTTTCCTGTGATGTTTATATCTATCTGTTTGCTTATTCCAAAACATTAAGCTTAGCCATTACTTTCGAGTGGTCATTGATGGCCTTTGTTACATGAAAGTTACTTGTGATGAACTTTTTAAAAGAGATCATGGTCCCTTTTCACAAAACAATTAAGTTTGATTGTAAGACTGAAATCGTTTGTAAGCAATGTTAAATGAATGGTCTAGAAAGAATTATGACTCTGCAACTGCTGTGTAGAACCCAGAACTTTTATCCGAATGACGCTGGCTTTGGCCATAAACTTCTGTTGTTGCAAAAAATTTGAAAGTGTTTTTATTTGGGACGTCAAGGTTTTCATAAACACATCTTGTTTCCTCATGTGTTTCTTTTCTTTCAGAAACTCTGGAGAAGCGTGTGGCTAACCACTTATTCTGGAGTCCAACTGGACAGTTTATTGTGCTGGCTGGCCTGAGAAGGTAGGTCAACTAGAAAACCCTGTTAGTGCTTTTATTGTTAAGCAGATACTCTAGCGTAAAAATACTGGTCCCTATTCTATTGCAGAAATTGTTACTGAATTTTAGATGAGTTGACACTACTTTTGTAACATTCATGCCCCAGTAGTTTTAACCACTTTATTATGGTTATATAGCTCAAAATTCTCCCCAAACCATTCACACACTATCATGTTTATAATGTTAATATAGCCAAAATTCAGAAGTGTTCACGTATGACAAGTATTTATAGCTATACTTGGTAATTAGCCACATTTTCATAGATTCATGATGATAATGTCACAACCATTTTGAAGTGCAATAATTTTAAAAACACCACACGCTTTCCAAAGCAGAAGAGATAAACAACTCAAAGCATGTCCGTTTACATCATTTGTTCTACCTTGTTACATTTGTCTGACTTTGTCTGCAGCATGAACGGCGTGTTGGAGTTCGTGGACACCTCAGACATGACTGTGATGGCCCAGACCGAGCACTTTATGGCCACTGACATCGAATGGGATCCCACTGGGCGCTACGTCATCTCTGCTGTCAGCTGGTGGGGACACAAGGTAAAGTGACGATGGTTATGAGGGTTCCATTATTAAAGGCACTCTAGCACCTGTTCTTATACAAAGAAAAACAACTCTCAATGGGGAATTTGAATATTACTTCTTGACAAGTAATTTTTTTCAATCAATAAAAAAAAATCCATAGACGAGATTTACAGTTTAGGCAAGGTTTATGAATAAGTTTCCCAAATTCAAAGTAATTTAAGGTGTTCACACAATTTGAAGGGGTTAATTTGAAGAAATAAAATATGCAAAAAAATGCTAGTGCTGTTGAATGCCAAATTTAATGAATTGCTCACTAATATGGAATTATTTGAATGAAAGTTTGAATTAATGCTTCCGCTAGTTTCTCTAAAATGACATACTATTTGCTAATTCCACACAATGTTCTTTTGCAGGTGGACAATGCTTACTGGCTGTGGAACTTCCAGGGAACGCTTCTAGCCAAACAGCCAATGGACAGATTTTGCCAGTTGCTATGGCGACCACGACCCCCGTCTCTCCTTACAGAGAAGATGCTGAAGGTCAGTTGTTTATGTAATAGCCACATTTAACAAATAAGTTCTATGTAGTGTGATGTTAGTTCAACATTATAATTATTATGTGAAATTATTCTTGAATTGAGTATGAGCGTAAGGTCATATCATCTCCACATTTTCAGCATATTGTCAATCCATGTGAAATATTGTTTTCTTGCCTATCAGTCTTTCACATTATTTGCAAATAAGCATAATAATGAAGCTCAAAGGATGTGACAAACGTTCAAAGGTTTTTATCATCAAATGATAGATTATTCTGAGAATTGAGTGCTGAACATTGTGAGAAGTTCAGATCAATGTGAAATGAACCCTGTTTAGGTTGTCATTGCTGTAATTCCCTATTTATCTTCTTTCAAATCTATTAGGTAATCTATTAAGTTGGCCTGTACATGTTGGCAAACCTTTTTTCTTCATTCTGTCTATTTCTCCTCGCAGGACGTCAAGAAGAACATGAAGAAGTTTTCTCAGCAGTTTGAGAATGAGGATATTTCAAAGAAGCAGTCCGCTTCTAAGGTACGCAGTGAAAATCTACAATGGAAAACACGCATTACTTGTTGCTGTGTGCCATTTTCTCTAAGCTTTTTCAAGCGGGATCTAAACTCTTAATCTCTTTGGAAATTGCATGTTTTAAAGATAGCATACATACCACCTTTTCCGCTGAAATCATTTAAAAATTTTATGATTGCTATGTAAATTTTCAAATGTCAGATGAACTGTGAGACTTGTGTTGCAAGTTCTGAAGGAATTGCACTTTATGAACCTTTATAGATAATGGTTCTGTTTTTGTTTATTTAGGAACTGCTTGAGAAACGCCGAGCCATGATGGACGATTACAAGCGCTATCGATCCAAGGCAGTAGAAGAGTTCAAAAGGAACAAGGAACGTCGCCTTGAACTTCGTAATGGTACGTGAAACTCAATTATACAGGTCACATGTGCCTGTCTTGAAAAAACAACTGTTATTTTCATGCAATGAAGATCCACTCCGTGATTCTCATAACATATTATTTACCTTTGATACAAACCTAAATGTCATATGTGGTGAGATAAAATCAAAACATCTCAACTTTTAATGTCCAAAAGACATACATATGACAAATACTGGTTTTCCATGAAAATCTAAAAACAGCCTCATAAATGCACAGAGGTGAAGATATCGCATCCAAATTAACATGGATACCAGTTATACAACCTAACTAACACTCAACTCCTTGCTGCCGTCCAGGTTGGTGTAGATAAGTCTCCAAAATTTTGTTTGACTATTTAACCTGCATATTGTCACTGTTAAAAAAACCAACAAGCTTTAAGATGTGTCTTTTTGGTAACAGTCGATACTTCGCAATCAAGTGACGCCATTGATTAAGTTTGATATATGTGACTCCAACAATTCACGGAGTGTCTCTTTAATGAATCAATGCGTAAGTGTAGAGATGAATATTTTATTCATTTTTGGACAATAAAAATTGTGTACTTGAGCAAATTCCTTTCCAACAGGAAACAAGGGGCATGTTAGAAAAAACGGCCTAAGAGTAATTGAAGGGTCCTGATGACGGGGTCTCTAAAACAACTGTAAAATGCAACCCAGTCCTTCAAAAAAGCCCAAATGGGATTTTTCTTATAGCTGAGATAATTTTCTATACAATGATATATAACATGAAACCTTTTGATTATGGTTGCAGACCGATTTATCACCTTGAAAACGTCTAATTTTCAAGTTTGGTTGCAGTCCCCTATAGGCAACTGCAACCAAATTCTTGAAACCATCAAAATACACGTTTTCATAGAACAGAAGAGTCTTGACTAAACATAATTTGGTTGCAGAGAGAAACTAAAAGATGATATCGCAAATGTTGGAACTTTACCTGGCTGTTTATTTACATTTCAATGAACATCGGCAACTTGCTCAAAGCTACCGAGTCCGGTTTTCGATCATGTCGTGTCCCGCTTCGCTGTCGTTTCTGACAAAGTGGATGGAAAATTTCTACTAACCTTGTTAAATCTAACATTCTCTATAGTTTATCATGTCTTGGCAAGTATTTATGACATTCCTTGACCAAATTATTCTTAAATTGCCACTTGTTTTTACAACGTGGCCCTGAGACGAATTCGAATTGTTGTCAAATCTCAACACTATTCTCATTGGCTGTAACAGATGCCTCTGATAGCAAACTAATTTTGATAGAAAATAAGCATAAGCAAGTAAGTTTAATGACTAGTTTCTATCTAAAAACCGATCAAAATCAATCATGAATAAGTAAAAACGAACATCAAAATTTTATTGAAAATGTTTGATACTGAATTAGCCAATTGAAAGACGTGTTACTTAGCGCATGGTATTACGTCACACGTTGTGTCAGAGGGAACATGTCAAACTGAAACTGTTGATTTGGTCGCTTTCTCGTCAATTTAGGTAAATTTGAAGTCTCCTGCAACCAAATTGATCTGATAGCCTTTTCAAAAAATAATTGTATTACCTGCAACCAAATTATTATTAGCCAAGACATGAAAAATGATGAATATTTGACAAAAAATAATTTGGTTGCAGTTGCCTATAAGGGACTGCAACCAAACTCGAAAATTACTTGATTTCATGATGATTTTTCACTTTGCAACCAAATTCCAGGATTCCTGATTATACAGTATGTTACAGTAAATTATTTCAGCTTTCAGAATATCTGGGTAGCATTTTATAGACGTTTTAGATACCCCTCATTCGGACCCCTCAATTACTCTTAGGCCGAAAAAACAACTAGATCCTTAATAGTAATAGAAGTTATTTAGTTTCCTCACATTAGAACATTAGTTAGCTCTCTTTAAGAATGAAAAAAAATTTGAAAGTGTGACTTACCTTTGTTGATTGAAAATTGGTACCTGCAGGGATTGGGGCAGGGGCCATGGGCCATTTTGCACATTGGAAGAAAAAATGGCCCATTCAAATTTAAAATTTTACAATTACTACTAAGGGGAATGGCCCATTCAAAATTCTGAAAATAAATAAAAGCCCTATAAATGGCCCATTATCAAAGGTGTCTTTCCCAATCCCTGTACCTGGTTTGGAAAGGTAATTCCTACACCAGGGAAATATTGTCTCATAGTGCATGTAAACTTCATATTAGAATTGCCTTTTGTGGTGTCAAGTTCAGCTAATCATCATACCCTTGTCATCATGATTATTATTTATTCATCCACAGGTGTGGACACTGATGAGCTTTACAGTCATGAAGATAATATGGAGGAGGAAGTTATCGAGTTCTTGCTTGAGGTTGAAGAAACCGTCGTCGAGGAGTAGACCAGCCCCGTCTCTTGCTATTTACCTGTCGTTGACAGGCAGTCATCTTTGAATCTATCGTAAATCATCTGCTACAGAGCTGAGAAAGGAGTGAAGTTGATCGCAAAGTGTGCCTTGGCAATAACAGCCTAACCTCTACTGCACCACTTAGTTTGGTGCCATTACTGGATTGCATTGGATGCCATATAAGACCTTCAATATGTGTACTCAAAGTATATGTACTGTTTCATTAGGTACTAGGAATTCTTCAAATAATTGTATAGTTTGTTGTAAATACAATTTTGCTTTATGTCGGGTATTTATATGCTCTCATAATATCCCACTAATCGTGCTACTTGGTCACTTCTCCGGGTATTATCCTGTTCCTTATCGGATATCTAACTACATGGTTAGCTTAGTTACACTCTTTGTTATGCTTGGTTACTGCTTAACTATTTGCTGGTATGAAGAATTACAAAATAAACACTTGTTTAGAAATGTTGTTTGAATGGGTTTTTTTTTATGAAAGTTCATATTGCTTATGCTTACCTAAATTGGCATCAAACATAAATATAATCTGGTTGGAATGAAGGAGACAATTAATTAAGGTCAAGTAATAGATACCTATGTATTGTGTAATTGAATTGGAATAAGCTTTTGGAATACATAAACTTAAATATTGCACACACAGGGGAATGATTTGGTGAAAACACTCCTTGTGTTAGTGTAATAAATGGTTTGGAGAAAAGACTTGATGCTAATGGCGTTAGTAGAGTTGAAATATATACTACTAGAAAAATAAGGGTCAAGCTTATGTTTCACCCTGACACGTTTCTCTACATACATACATACATACATACTTCAAATTCTGTCTGAATACTGGACTGGACTTGGAAAATTCAAGGAAAGTCGGAAAGATGGTAGTTATTTTTGTGATAAGATTTTTCCCTCGTAACCCATATTGCATGTGTAGGGACATAATCTCAAAAAGTTCAGATCACTTTGCGTTTGGTTGATGAAGTTTCCAGTGCACTTGCTTTGAGTTGATTCTTTAGGGGACTGTCAAATTCGTTTTAAATCACCATATGCTCTGTTCAGTTTTTAAAGTCGGGACATATTTAGAAAGCAGCCACTGAGGTGTAGGTGAATGAGGGCAACCTAACTTATCTCGAAAGCTGGGATCGAGTTGTAGGCAGAATGACGGCAACCTTAACTTATCTGGAAAGTTGGGAACAAGGTGTAAGCAAATAGAGGTGAACCCTAACTAATCTGGAAAGCTTAGAACGAAGTGTAGACCATTAGAGGGCAATCTTATTTATCTCAAAAGCTAAAAATGAAGTGTTTACCAATTGAGAGCAACCTTACCTATCTCGAAAGCTTAGAACGGGGTGTAAGCTTAATGAGCGAAACCTTTCCTCTCTGGAATGCTTTAAACGAGGTGAAGATCAATTAGGGCAACCTAACTTTTATCTGGAAAGCTGGGAACAAGCTGAAGGCCGAATTAGGGCAACCTAACTTGTCAATCTATGAGCATTGGATACAAAACATCATCTAAATTTCTAATTGTAAATATATCTGGTAACTTTCAACTGCAGTTAACAATGTGTTGATGAAACAATATTGGTAAAATCGAGTAACAAGTCTTTTTTACCCGACATCATTCTCTCCCGCCAGAGGTAGCTCCATATATATAGCAATTTATGACGGAGCTACCTCTGTTGGGAGAGAATGACCCTATATTGGTATTGATTGGTTTTTACTAGGCCTACTTTTTACCTTGATTTACATTGATGACGACACTTAATTTCTTCCGTGGCCCACGAGAGACGCGCATTGTTATTTGCTTGAAGTTATCTGTGTCAATCTTAGAGGTAAAATTGGAGTCAAAGGTGAACCTGGAGGCTTGAGTAAAGAGCCAACAATGCCAAAATGCAACAATATTAGACTATGATTTTAAGAGATTGATGCCTATCACGCTCGTGTACATAAGGGGAGGTCAGTCCGAAACATCAACATCCGGAACTTGGAGAGATTAAGAAACACCAACCTTTACCTCACAAGAAATCAGATCTGAAGTAAAATTTGCAAAATGCAGGGGAGCAAGACGACTGCCACATACATAGCCTGAATTTAAATATCTAAGTTAGCTTTAGACTCAACAGAAAAGGCAAAATATCTTTTAACATTTGAAAATGAAGAGCTCCAAACTGCATCAAAATACTTACAGGCTTTGGGAAGAATTGTTTTCTTTCAGTTTAACAGAACTTTTATAAGTAAAAGGCAAAAACTCTTCAGGAACTACAGAAGCTGAAACTTTACTGTGAAAAACAACATTTTCTTCAGAACTACTTAAAGAAAGGCTCAGGTGTGATAATCACGAAACATGTTTGAAACATATGGAGCTGGTTCTTTAACCTAAGTTCTGACCATGCAGATATCACATCTAAGCACACAGAGTATCAAAGGATGATAATGTGATGGCTTGTCAGTGAACAGAGCAACAATGGTACTCACTGTTAATCATGTATACAAAATCATTCTCGTTACAATTGACCCCTCCGCACAGAGCACGTAGCCACGCCCCCTCAGACGTCATTAACCCAAAATCACTTCCTTAGACAAACATTAGTCAAAATGGCGGCACTTTCGACTAGCAAAGTTGCGAAGCTGACAGATCTTCCGGCGGATTTTTCTGTCAGTTTTCTTAAGAACACCGATATTTCCATGAAAAGTAAGCAAAAGGGGTTCAAGTATTTCAGTGAAGGCTTTTTCCACTCAGTAAGTTTGATTACGGGCCAAGGGACCGAGTGTATTATTTCTGTTAATGCGAGATGCTTTAGAAGTCAACGAAAGACCGAAGTGCCACACTTACTAAACATGGATGTCAAACCTACGGAAATATCTTATGCACACTGTTCTTGTCAAGCAGGGTAAGAGTATATACTTTTTTTTCTTCTTTTTTTTAAAAAAGGCCCAAAATAATTTAATCTACCATGTCAACTGCAGCCATATTACCATTGACCCTTCATTGTGAACTACCGATTAGCCTAGAACTTCTTATGAAGGATAAAATATAAATGAATTATGTCCAAAAAAAATATTGAACAATGACAACAAAATCCATAAAATTTCCCCAATATTTTTATGGATATGAAAGTTTGTCTGAAACTAATTCTGGACCCAACACTGAATAACTGTTGCATAATGTTGTTGATCGATATATGAATAAATCAAGTGTGAAAACTGTCATTGAAAGGTCAACAAATAATGTGAATGTAACAAATAACAATGTAGTTTTTGTTTCCAGTAAGTCTTCGAGGCAAATAGGGTGAACTGTTTACATTGAAATCTACAAAATATCATTTTCAAACACATATTATTGATAGGTCAAAAGTATTTTCAATTAATCTTCAGGATTTGTCGATATCAATGAAATATATATTTGATTCACGTATTAAATGTATTTGTATATTTTTGACAGTGTGGTTGGATCTTGCTCCCACATTGTGGGACTGATCATAGCACTACAACAGTGGCAGTTGATGGGTTTCACAGAGGTACCATCTCAGCTGTCCTGTACCTCCCTACCCGAGCAGTGGAGCGTGCCCAGGGGTCGCAAGATTCAGCCAGTTGATGTTCCTCACCTCATCTTCGTCAACCCAAAACCAGACAGAAAGAAAAGACCAATACAGAACACACTCACAGATTGCAGGTACAACATTTATTTATTTTCATGATTGAAGATTTTGTACAGCTTTATAGAAATGCTGACTGTTGACATAGACACAAGATATGACAAGGTGTTGAACCACCTGACAAACCTACATATGCTGCTCATATAAGATACTACCATATATAAATTTATTACCCATATGGTTAATCATAAGTGGTGACATAATTTCAATATGAGCACATGTGCACATATCACTTTTGCCTAGCAACGATTGTTTCAGCGCTAGTTACCGTATTATGTCGTCTGTGACGTCATCAAACCATTGTTCGTGACGTCACTTAAGCGGGCCGCCGCAAAGAAAGCAGGCCGCTTTCCGTGTGTTTTAAATGAAATAGAATCGGTAATAAAGAAATTATAACCCTCGGAAATGTGTCATATGACTTTTACGAAACTCGTGCCAACTTGTGTATAACCCTCGCTCTCGCTCAAAGCTTGATCCAACGCAGGCATTTTTCTTCCTTGCTTTTCGGTTTAGGGAAAGGTACAAACCGAACACCCCCTTCCATTCGTTCAGGATATCGGTCGTCGCTCTTGCATAGACCGTGGCTGCAACGTTTAACCATGATTTTCGCGCGAACAAACTTCAGATACAAATCAATGAAAAGGCAATCGCTTCCTCCGACAAGTTTGTTTGTCTAAGGAAGTGTTTACCCGCGAAAATGTGCGCGCGCACCTATGACGTGTAACGTGCTGGTTGGTTTGTTAGATCATGTGACGATTTCTTGCGGAGGGGTCAATTGCCAGGACAAGTTTATAATATCTTAAGGGAGACAGAACATATATTGTGCGGGTTATAAATGTAAAACTTTATCAAATGGTGTTATTGCATTGACAAGGAGTTGTTGTTTCTGAAAACATTTCAGTCAGTATATAACAATAAACAAAAATAATGACGAGACTTATGATCGAAAACCGGACAATAACGCGTGTCAATGACTCAAACGTAATTTTTGGAAACTTATTTATAGCCGACACAATGAGAAATATAGTTTGATCGTTTGCTCAATAACTAATAATCATGCAAATCAGTCGCTGAATTCGACTTCTTTACAATTATATAGCCGTTTTTAAATTACATAGAAGACAAGAAATGTTATAATGTTGGCATTTTAAGAGATAAAGATGCAACTTTAGATGTGCGATTTGACCTCAGATCATATGAAATTTCTGCTCTACTAAAGCCACATACAAGTCATGAAATATACTCTGTGTCACTTCAATACAATTGTGCATTGAAATCCTTTGTAATTATTTTGCACCATTATTATACCATGTATCATGAAGCGATATAGGAAGCTTACAAGAGCTGTAAGCAGTAGAAGCTATTCCGGAATATATACAACTTCTTAATCGAAAATAATAGTTTCAATGTCATTACAATATTATCATAATTTGTTCGTACTACTAAGATCTGCGTAAACTTAATGCAGCATTTTTATCATTTTAGCAGTTACTTTACTCTGAATGAATCGCTAATAAAATATTTTAAAAAATCACCGTCAAGCGTACTTTTTACAATGATGTTAGTTCGATAATGCTACTATTATTATACTATTATTTCCAGCTGTGTTAAGTTCTATAATGAATATTGCCTTCTTTGTTGTTCCATATGAACTGTACACATGAAGTGAAATGGATTATTTTTAAAGAAACACAACTTTATCACCAAGCTATAACGATATACTCCCAAAGTCGATGGTTTCCTAAATAGGTTTTTCAATACGTTTTTAATAAGAGTTGATAGTATAAACTAGCAGAAGCCTCTGGTTTTGTAGTTTATAAGAGTTTTACTCATATATGATTAGGGGAAATGTAAATTTACTAGACATTTTTTCCCAAGCAGTCCCTAGATAATTACAAATTTACATATAATAGTATATCAGCTTTGTGGGCTCGTGTTCTAGGCAACGCAAGCTTCGTTAAACCCATTCGTAAAAGAAGAATTGATAATTGCCAAGTGATTCGTACACAAAATATCAGTAAACGATGCTGCTGCTGTTCGATGTTTCGGAAAAGACGATGAAAATTGCATGAATTTATTTAAAGGGCGTTTCTCTGTTGCGCTTTTAAGTTTCTTTAGGTTTCAGAAAGTAAATCAATTCACGAATGCAGCGATTGTAGATTTGAAGAAGTTATACAGTTATTACTTTTATGAAATGTATGAACGTAACAGAAATACACAGATAAGTTCGCATTATATCTGACAAGTTTAGCCCTGTTATAGACACTCAACGGCAAAACAAATGTCATTATTATGTTACATAGTTTCATCCACCTGAGAAAATAGAATTAGCAAATAGTTACATCATGTCTTCAGAAACCAACTATCGTAATTCAAAATGTTTAAAATATCGGTTGGTCATGATTCTAAAATATACTACCATGATGCGTCGACAAATTAGCTTCAATTAAGATATCTTATGTCGACAACATCTTTTATTAACTTGGTAGTCCTATATTTTAAATCTGTAATTATATATAATCACATTCTATTGAAAAAAATCTGAAGACTTGTGAAGTGATTTCAGCACCCCATGTGTGATTGAAGAGGCATACAAATTTGATTTAAGTCAATACCCTGATGGGAAAACTACTTTTAAAAAAAATTAGTTTCTTTTTATGACATTCAAATTCAACTCTATGGCAGCAGTATTTTGTTTTACTCTGCAGAAAATAAGGTGGCGTGTCGTTTGCCATTGAATGTGATCACATTTACAAGATCATTAGAATAATTTAGTTTTCTATCCATTTATTTTAAATTTGTTGGATAAAACAAAATGATAGGAATATTCAAAAGTAAAGATCTCTTATGTGAGGCTTACTTTAAAACAATATCTATACGTTTTAAATAAAATTTTAATCATTCATACTATTACTTTTAATATTTTTATTGTCTTGGATCTTTGGTTATGTTAAAATTGAACATGATTTTCCGTTCACGAAAAAAAAGATGGTCTGTCTACTAGTTATTAAGCGGGAAGCGATAGTTCATGACGCCGGGAGTTATCTCCCTTCCAATTGAACGGCCCGTCTCCAAGTGACGTAATGTTCCTTGGTTTCATTGAACGTGCGGTCGTAGCTACAAAGTGTTGACCTTTCCAGACTCTTCAACATTATCTATATTGACGCGATTTTTTCTTTTTGTCATCATGACGAGTAAGTATCATGTGAACACAACTAAATTGTTGAATTAACTCATGAAATATGCACAAAATGTGTAGTTTTTGTGTGAACTTCTCAAATGACGCGTTTTAATGAAAACTGACAAAACCTGAGTGTCTGCATTTCTCTTAGGTCGAGAGGCTCTACCTGCAACCCCATTTGATAGTTAGTATGCGGCTCGCTTGCGAGAAAAGAGCTTTCGGCGACAGAATTTTCGGTCTACATGTCTCTTTGATCAAAGAGTACAGAGATACACACGATTAAGAGTTCTGAAGAAAATATCACCATCACCAGCAATTATCATGTTTGGTTAACCCTCTTGAACAACATAAAACAACTTTATTTTTTTCAAAAATTTAAATTTTACTTTACAGGCTCGTGGGACTAGTTTTAGAAGTGGGAGGGCCCAAATTCTAATTTTTTGTAGTATATGTAGCTCAGTGGGGGTAGGTAGCCTAGTCTTTTGAAGCTAGGTTACATTACCTTTCTGATTTGAATGAATAATGGGCAATAGGTAATATCAGACGGAAATTTTATTACCGGTACTTTCATCCTTGCATGATTCGCTTTACACAGATCTGAGGAGAAACTTCGAACTGTCCTGTTTTACTTTTAAAAAAATAACCATGAATATACTTTTAAGCTCTGTGATATATAAATATATTCAAAAGGGCAATAAAATATAATATAGCCATTAGTTACAGTTGCTTCGCCAAAATAGGCTCTTTGAAAGTCGCCTTTTAAACTCGATGATACTGGGGGAAGAGGTTATATAGCTACAGTTCTGCAGCTATATAACCATATATGTCTATTGGTATAAGAAACTTTAATCAATGTATTTTCATATTCAGGTTGTGTTCTCCCAAATGTCCGAAACACGGTCGGATATAGTCCCTTACAGGCATGGCACCAGATACGCCATGCCTTAGGACATGAGGTATTCAAATATGTCTTTGTTCATTTTATTCCTCGATTTTATGATATGCAGATAAACAAACAATATATTATCTTTTCCTTATTTTATCTTTCGAGTTGATAAATTATTTCCTGATAAAGGATTTTTATTTCACTTATTTCATAAACATATATCTATTTGTTCAATGCAAAAGTTTTTCCTGCTGTTTATCTTTTTTATTCCTATTAATATATTTTCATGAAAGAATTTGTGTACATTTTGCTTGACATTATTTTAGGTTTGGGCATCTCGTCAGTCGTCAGTAAAATTGAATATGTTACTTATATATTGTTTGTGTCATAACAAGATTAACACAATCATTAAATCGTTGAGATAGTATAAATACAAAATTTAGTCAATTAGACGATTGTTCACCTCCGATATTTGATCTAAACGATCATTAAATCATTGAGAAGGTGAAAATTATTTCTTTGACATTCAGACGAATGTTCCACCCCGATGGCTTCTCTCTCCTGCGGCAGAGGTCAGACGAAGTCTCTGGCAGGTATGTCCATTCAACGCATATTTCAAAGATAATCATATTAATAATAATAATGGACTGCTATAAACTGTATCGAGATTATTCATAACAAGTTTAATTCTTATGCTGTTTATTGTGCAGTTTATCATTCACTGTTTTTCTCAGTAAGTTTTTTTTTTATATCTTTAAATCTCTCAAATATATCAATTTGCCATGTGGTTTGATCTTTTTAACATTTGACTTATGATTATTCTTATCCCTGAATGTTAATTTTGCTTTAGAATGCTAGCCTAAAGGTAAGGTAAGGGTTTAACAATATACATATGTTACAAATGTATATGATGTTCATGTCAAACCCTGTAACTGTACATTTAAATAATTATTACTCCTTATACCTTTTGTTCTCCTTGTTTTATAGTATTTTAGTCTTCAGGTTGTTTTCAAGTTATGTGTTCAACTGGTTTAATCTTTCGTAAGTTGTCCATTAACAATGATTTGGTTAATTTTCAAACCAATGTGATTTCCAGCCGAATGCCATGGACACTCTGCCGCCACTGAGCGACCAAGAGCAGTATAGCATCATGGCTCAGGTAAGTACTTTCTTGGAAATTCAAGTAGTTCCAAGCCAACTTCCCTAACAAGACCTAACTCTTCAGTCTACTGCAACTGTACTTGGCAGTTCTGTGAGAAATGTCATGGATTTGAATTTCATGTTTCACCACTGACCTAACTCTTCGGTCTATTGCACTGCAACTGTATTTGACAATCCTGTCAGAAATGTCATGTCATGGGTAATGCTACTAATGACTAATATGGGCACTTCACTTCACAAATTGAGGCACAGCTAGGTTGATGTTTGTAGTGATACTGACATTCATGAGTTTACCTTTTGTTGGAAGTTAGAACAATAATTGTATCTAAATATTATTGAAAAGACATTAAAGTTCATAAAATCTATCCCCAGCAATGCACGGATGTGGAGATGGACTTCTGTCCTTCACCTCCAGTGTACTCCCAGTACACTGCTCCAACATCGTGTCAGGCGGCCATGATGCAGTACATGACACCAACTGCACAGCCGCAGTTGGTGTCCCAAGCTCAGAACACCACCCAGGCTCTGTTTCCTTTCACTGCAAACCCGAATGCACACAGGAACAAAAAGAAGCAGCGCTGCTTCTAGGTCCTGTGCAGCTGCTGCTGCATGTCGGGTTCGGATGGATGAGGTGACCATCTTCGGCAGTGAAGGTAATCAGTCAAGAGCACTGGAGGGAGAGAGAGTCAAATGATGGCAGTCAAGGGTGGACTTTGCGTGTGTGGGCATGTGTTACATGTCACTCATGTCATGTTTGAATGATTTTAACATGTTTAACTGAATTATGTCCAGTATGAAAAATGGAAGTTTGAAAACAGCAGTGCAATATTTCATGTCTGTTTCTGTAGTTTTGTTCAAGATGTTTGATATTTGCAATTGTGATATGCCCTTAGGATTTAAATTATCTTACTGATATCTGCACTATTGTTTGATATCATATACATGTTACTGATATTTTCACTCTTGTTTGATCATATTTATTTTGTGACTGTGTATCAACTTTGATAAGGTAAAGTTGTAATTATATTGACATATGTACATGCTAATCGTGTTTTGACCTATTTGCTTTGTTTCCTTTAAACGTGGATATGATTTACATGTAAGCTGTAAAGCCTACAGTAAATGTTGTTGTTGAACGCGTTGAGGGAACACGGTTCCAGAGTTTTCTTCAAGAAGTTTATCTCTGGTTTTACGTGTCATGCTTCAGCAACAAGTTGTTGTAATTATGTAATGTAGTATGGTCCATAATACCAAGCTTGTTTGAATTGTTTGTAGGAGTGACCTGATTGTGGGAAAGTAAACTCAGTTCAGTAATACTTCATGTGTTTCTGTATACTTGTTCAAGGTGTGTGATAATTGCAATTGCAATTGTGATATGTACTTAGAAGATATCTGCACTGTTGTTTGATCTGATGATTACCATATACAGTTTACTGATATTTACACTATTGTATGATATTATATACAATTAATGATATTTACACTAATGTTGGATTATTTATACAATTCACTGATATTTACATTATTGTTTGATATCATATACGCTTGTTGATTTTTAAAGCAATTAAAATTTAATCTTGAGACAAATGATGTGTTTTATGTCATTTGTTGTTGATATTCAGGTGATAAACAAACCATTTATAATGATGGTTCATGTTGCATTCTCTTCAGTATCTATGAACAGTATGATAACACATTGTTTACTTTCTCTTAAAGTGATCGAATAAAGTTTAGTTAACTATTTAGGACTACAGAATAATTTCAAAGAGTTGAGATGAAAAACTATTGAGACACCTTTTTCAAATTTTTAGGAGAGGTTGACGTAATTTATAACACTAATGAAGGAAGTGTTAAGTTATTTCTGCTTTTTGCATTTGTAGTGATAAACAGTACAGAGTGCTTTACCTTCTTTGTTTAAGTTACAACTTTTATGATGATGTGATGGTTGAACTGATTTTCTAATGTGTGTCTCCCGTCAGAACAACCTTAGTCAATTGTAAGTGGAGCTGTGCAATATTAATGATTTATAAGTACTCCAAACGGTAAAATATTTGCAATTCCATGTGATGTTCATCTGAGAAAAATATTTAACCAAAGGATTTACATAGCAATATGATTCAGATATGCTTCTTTCTGAGGTCAAATTGCAGGTTGGAGATTTCACTGATAAATGGCATATTTCACCATGGAAAATATAATAAACTACAGTATCTTACACGAGCGGGTAATGAAAAGAGGATATTAAATGATGTTTGTCAAATACAATGTTTATCTCATATAACGAAGTTAGGTGGGGTATATAGCGGTCATTCCGCCTGTCGGGTCAATTGTTCGGTCTAGATCAACCAAACTTTGCACACTTGTTTACCATAACCTTGTCTAGAGTTTGGACCACTTTTGAATTTTCTGGAATTTATCTTTTTATCGAAACGTCATTTTTTTTACTTGGTTAAGTGGTGTACAATGGGGACAGATTTTTACAGAAACTATTACACCAAGAGGAGTGAAATAGTCCTGTCAGAAATGTCATGGATATTGATACTGATGGACCATAATTTATGGACACTGTATTACACAACTTTTTGCACTGCTAGGTTTAAATTTGTAGTGACTTAGTATGCCTTTTGTTGGAAGTTGGAACAATTCTTTAATCTAAATATCATTAAAAGACATCACCATCCAGTGTACACCCAGTACGCTCCTCCAACATCCAGCAAAGATCGAATTCAGTACATGGCACTCTAGTTGTTTAAAAGCATCTTCCCCTAAAAGAGCCAACTCTTCAGCCTGCTGCACCTGTACTTGACAGTCCTGTCAGTAGTTGCCCTGCCCTCGATCACAGGGTATTGTTGTCATCACCGATAACCTCGAACCATATTTTTAAACTGTTCAAGAGTATGTTTCTGACGTTAGACGTATGAATATAAGAAAAGTTGGTGTAATTAGAACTATATATGTTTATTTAGTAAGAGATAGTTATTTGGTATTTGACTCTTCTGATATCAGCAAGTATATTATTGACGTCACTTAGGTGTCTGGAGCTATGATGATATGGGCACTATAATACACACATTTTGACACAATACAGAAGACTTAAATTTTAGTGATGCGGACATGCATGGGTAATACCTTTCCTTGGAAGTGAAAACAATTCTTGTATCTAAATATTATTAATATAAGACATTAAAGCTAATAAAATCTGATCCTCAGCAGTGCATGGACATGGACATCTCAAAATCAGCCCATGTTTACCACCGCTACGCTGCTCTAGTATCCTGTCCAGCTCCCAGGCAGATGTAATCATTTCAGTTCACTGTCCAGGCTCGGCCAAATGTACCACCTGCTTCCCTCAAATCATACAAGAACCACAAGAGGCAGCGCTGCTTCTAAGCCTTTTGCAGTCTTGAGTTGCTGCAGATCGGGATGGAATTGATGGGCTGAACATCTTCGGGGAGTGAAGGAAATCAGTCAAGAGCACGGTGTCACTAGAAAATCACTTCCAAGAACAGGAAAGCGGTCACTCTTGACAATGATTGCAGTCCACAGTGGACTTTCTGAAAAATGCCCCTCAATAAGCTGTCAAAAAATAACGTCAAGGGCGTGCTCAACCAGTTTCTTCCTCGACAAGTAGGTCAACTCTGAGATTATCAACGCATCCCCGGGCAGTGCTGCCTGATCCTATTGCAACCTGTCAGGTACGCTTATCACCATATGGATATGTTCTACCCACATACGGATTATCTTGGGTTTGCATGGCACAATTGCGTGAAGTATGATATTATAAGTGCATAGTTTTTCCTACGTTTTTACTTCAGTTACGCGTCAGTAAAGAAATGGCGTTCAGATGGGTGCAAAATAGTTACATTCTTGGATTATGGTATCATGTCCGCTGCAACTGAAAGGTTAGCTCTATTGCAAGGTACCCAGATAGAGGGTGATCTAGTGTCTTCAGGGTTTGTACCTAAAGTAATAAAAGACACTATGGCATTCTTTACAAACCTTTCAGTGGTTAGGTTTTGGATTGGATACGACCTCTTCAACTGTGTCCATTCCTCAAAGGAAAATTGATAGGTTGAAAAGTACCATCATGCATGTTTTACATCTACTTCAAAGCGCAATACTGTTGCAAGTGTCGTTGGTCAGATTGTATCTATGAAACTAGTTATTGGACCAGTCTCACAAAAATCTCATTAAAATAAAATTATCTAATATCGCTGCACTACGTCACGCAGATTATAATGTAGTGGAGCATTTAGATTTAATTTCAATGAGATTGAGTCTCACAACTAATGACTAGGTCATTGAGTATTAATTTGGATCGTCATTCTCGCTGAAAGTACGCTACGGTTGTTAACAATTTTAGTTTGAATTCTTTAACTTGTAGTTCTGCATTTTAAAATGACATATGTTCATATGTTGCAAGTGTGGTTTACTCTGTGAAGACATGCCAGGAGAGCATGTTGTGTAGTTTGCAGTTTGCCTGTGGAGCAGCATGTATTCCAATGCGGTTGCAGGTAGAACCTCTCTAGAGGTTGGATTTATGCTGAGGAGCCGTTGTAGAACTCAACAACAAAAATGTTCTAAAATGTGAAATTTAATGAAGCTATGGTCGAGGAGCCATTATAAACCTTCTAACATGCATATCGACGGACAATGTCAGTTTTAAACTGCAGGCTCGAGAGTCTTTATAATATTTGAAAAAATATTGATATTGATATGTGATGATGTCTTTGTATAAACCATTTCGAAGCTGATGAACTGTTATGATTGTAATTTGTTGACTTATATACAGTAAAGATTGAATTATATTGACGTTTGTATATTCTCATCGTGTTTGGATCTATTGGCCTTGCTTTCTTTAACGTGGATAAGATTTATATGTATGCTGTAAACCCTCCAGTGAATGTTGTAAAAGTATATAAACTCAGGCATGCAATACTTCATGGCGATTTTGGCAGACCTTTTTCATGATGTGTGATAACTGCAATTGTGCTACGCCCTCAAGACATTATTTATGTACCGATACTTACACTATCGTTCGATATCATTTACATATTACTGAATTGTACACTATTGTTTGATATCATATACACTTGTTGATTTAGCAATTAAAATTTCATCATGAGACAAACTGTTATGTTCTATATCCATCATTGTTGATATTCAGATGATAACCAAACCTTTAGCAATGACAGTTCATGTTGCATTCTCTTCAATAACTATGAACAGTATCGCGTAACACACTGTTTTCTTTCACTTACAGTAATTGAATAATCAGTTAACCAGTGAGGAATTCAAAAGGGAGTGAGATGAAAAATTATTAAGACACATTTTACACAAAGGCATCGGTAGTAATGATATAGAAATACCAGGTTATCATTTACCACTTAGAAAAGACAGACATACAAGGGGTGGGGGAGTGGCTGTATATATTAAAAATTATTTGACTTTTGAGTGTATGAATAATTTAAACCTACATGGTCTAGAAGCATTATGGGTTAAAGTTAGATGTAAAAAACGCTCTTACATTATTAGAACATTTTACAGAGCAGACAAAAGTGATGCTTACTTGGATTTAAAAGAAGAATCCATCTCTAATGCCGTTGATCTTGATTTGATTACGATTGTAACTGGTGACTTTAATGAAGATGTTCTAAACGCAAATTCAAACAGAATTGAACAACTTGGGCTATTGAATGGATTGTCACAGATCATTACTGATCCTACTAGGATTTCACCTACTTCGAATACTCTGATCGATCTTATCTTTGTTTCACATGTTGCCCTTGTACAAGATTCCGGTGTTCTTGACCCCATATGTAGCGATCACTGTCCTGTTTATGTCACTCTAAAAGAAAATGTAAGGAAATCTGTAACGTACAAAAGAAAAATACGTGTATGAATTGGCTGACATCGATGCCATATCTAAGGAAATTAGTTCCTTTGATTCGAATGAAATTCTTTCATCTCGAGACGTTAATCTAGTAGCAGACCAACTGAATAACACTTTGATAAATCTTTGCGATAAACATATACCTAACAAAGTAGTCACAATCAGACCAAGGGATGCACCCTGGATGAACAGTGAAACGCGCAGTTTGATCCGTAAACGTTATCGTTTTCATAAGATTGCAAAACGGCGAAATTCACCTTCAGATTGGGCAAAGTTCAGATTATGTCGGAATAAAGTCACATCTTCAGTACGAATAGCAAAACAGTTGTATACAGAAAAAATTGATAAACTGATTAACGAAAAACATGGTACAAAAATATGGTGGCGTCTTATTAATCGCCTTAATCAAAACAAAACTACATTAAGATCGTTTCCACAAATTCTCTGTGACAACAAACTGTATGACGATAGCACAGAAATTGCAAACCTGATGAACGAATATTTCACAAATCAAACCAAAGTTTCTCATCCAGATAAAGATATTGAAGAAGATATTCCTAACATTAATAATCCTTTGAGAGAGTTGATTCTCAATACACATGAAGTCCAGGATATTCTTTTATCACTAGATACGACAAAAGCAACTGGTCCTGACGGTATAAGCAATAAGTTCCTCAAAATGAATGCCAGATTACTGGCCGCTCCCCTCTCAGAAATCTTTAATGTATCGCTTACAGAAAAGATTTTTCCGCAAGTTTGGAAAGTAGCGTCTGTCGTCCCTATTTATAAGAAAGGTAGCGTTAATGATTGCTCCAACTACAGACCGGTTGCACTTACGAGTTGCCTTGCAAAGGTATTAGAAAATTGTGTTTTCAAACATGTTTTCAATTATTTCAGGGATAATGACATACTTTCAAATCTCCAGTCTGGTTTCACCCCAGGAGACTCTACTGCTAATCAACTGACGTATTTATATGATTTCATAGCTAGAGCAATAGATAAAGGAAAAGAAATCAAAGCTGTTTTTTGTGATGTAAGTAAAGCATTCGACAAAGTTTGGTACAAAGGCATTATACATAAATTACAAAGATATGGTATACAGGGTGATTTATTAAAATGGTTTGAGAGTTATCTTGACAATAGAAAACAATGTGTTGTAATTAATGGATTTCAGTCGGATAAAAAAGCTGTCTTTGCAGGTGTACCCCAGGGTTCAGTTTTAGGACCACTCCTATTTATTGTATACATAAATGATATAGTTAAGGGTATAAACAGTAGCATACGTCTTTTTGCGGATGATACGTCTTAAAACGCGATTATTGATAACCCCTACGAAACAGCCATAGACATAAATGACGACTTGAAGCGAATTGCAGAATGGGCAGAAAAATGGCAAGTATCATTCAATCCGAATAGTTCAGTATCGATTCGTTTTACTCGCAAAGTACAACCAATTCAGATGCAAGATCTAACCATGAATGACAATGTTATTGACTCAGTTCAGAGCCATAAACACCTAGGCGTTATATTCCAACATGATTGTTCTTGGAGTAATCAAATTCATGATATTGTTAAAGGGTAACCCCGATGGTAAATTGTCTTAGAAGCCTCAAATATCGATTAAACCGGAAAACATTGGAAACCATGTAGAAACAGTTCATTCTACCTGTATTCGACTAATGTTGTCATATATGGGATAATTGTTCAAAGCAGCAAGCGGATATGCTTGAAAAACTTAATCTTGATGCACTTAGAACCGTCTGTGGTGCCGTTGGTGGCACCAGCCATCATAAGATTTATAAAGAAACAAAGTGCAAACCATTATGTCATAAACGATACGTTCATAAAATGACGTTGTTCCATAAAATGGTTAATCATAATACACCCAGCTATCTAAGCAACTTGGTACCTCCTAAAATATCGGATGTCGTTGATTATATGTTCGTGATGATTCGAAACTCCAGACTATAGATTGTAAATCTGTAAACTATGCGAGATCTTTCCTTCCTGACGCTGTTAAACTTTGGAACTCATTAACGATAGAACATAGAATTCGCCATCTTTATTGACTTTCAAAAATGTTCTCCTCCATGATAGTGAAACATACAGTAACTTTGACCTAAATTATGGCAGCATATTTTGTCAAATAATACATACTCGTCTAATACTTGAATGCAGCGACTTAAATGCACACAAGTATGAAAGATTCATATCACAATCACCCGTCTGTGCTTGTGGTCATTGTTATGAGGATTCAACTCACTTTTTCTTCATATGTCCTCTTTACAGCACTATATGACACAAAATGTTTTACTTTCATAAAGGTTTTGATGTAAAATCAGTTTTATTCGGAAACATAAAGTGTCCTGCTACCAAAATTATGGAACTTTAAACATCAGTGCACGAATTTATAAATTTAACAGGCAGATTTGCAAAATGACTTATTGGTTGATTATATTTAAATTTTTTGCACTCATTGCGTTTGTTGTATTTATAATGAACTGTCGTTTCTGTATATACGTATATTGTAAAATCACCATGACATGTATCACATAAGGACTTGAATCCTTTTCATATTTCTTGTCGTATTCTGCACGTTCGAATAAAAGACAGGACGACATCGGCTTATAATTTCGGTTGAAAGGGATAATAAATAGAAAATAAAATTCGTGACAGTTTATGACGCCAAGAGTTATCTCCCTTCCAACTGAACGCCCTGTCTCCAAGTGACGTTATTGTTCCTTGGTTTCATTGAACGTGCGGTCGTAGCTTCATATTGTTGCGATTTTCAGGCTCTCCAACAGCTTATATTGACGCGTTATTTCTTTGTGACATCATGACAGGTAAGTATTAAGAATACACAGCTTAAAAGCTTAATTAACTTGCACCAGAAACAGTTAAAATGTATTTTTTTCTCTTAACAATTCCTATGATGCGCTTCAAAGAAAACTGGAAGTAGATCTCCAATGTTATACTGGACGCGACTTGTACACTGTTTAATTTACATGCATTGTGGGCCATTTGCCTCGGCACTGAATAAATTGTCCCTAATTAAACCAGCAAAATATGGCAAACATTCGAATTTGATAACAATTTAATCATAATGATAAACAAAGAGTAAAAAGTTACATTTTGACTAATACCAATATTATTACAATATCAAAAAGGTCACTAAAACTAACTAAAACAATATATTCATCAAGTCAAACAGCAATCCTGTCAAGACGGCAATTCATTGATGAATCCGGCATTGAACTGTTTCAAGAAATATAGCTATGGTCGAATATTTTTGTTAAAGACTTATATACCCGTTTGTTTTCCAAATGAAATAAATCACCAAATCACAAGATGTCCTTATAGTGTGATTCATTTCCTATTTATTTGTTCTCTTTTCCAACATCCAACACCAATTTCCTGTTGCCCGTAAATATGTTTAAATATATGTATAAATAATTACTTAATGAACTGAAATTAAATTAAATGAATTAATGAACTGGAAGTTTGTACACTTGCTTCAACTTGTGCCCTACAACCTGCTCTAAAAATACCAAAAAAATCAACACAAGAACACAAGGCGAACCCCACGGACTGTCTCTTGGTTCAATGGTGTCTTTATCCAGAATGTATTTCGATTATTTCCATAAAATTTCATTTTTCACAGGATTCATCCTCTTATTGGTGTTGTTTCATAGGCACAGAATCACCTACATCTATGTAATGACTATCTGTTAGAACACGCACTTAGGAAACAGATGAGAGAACTAAAAAATCAAATATGACAATTGAACCTTTTGTTCAGGAGACGGATTACTTAATTTCTCATCAAATTGTTATATTTTGGTGTTAAAAATACTAACTAACCACTACAACTAATTTTTCTGGTTTTCCATGACATAAGCGTTTGTGTTTTAGACTGACAGAAGTCAGAATGATATAATTGTCTTTAACATCTTTTTAATGTCTTTTGGTTCAATGGTGTCTTTATCCAGAATGTATTTCGATTATTTCCGTAAAATTTCATTTTTCACAGGATTAATCCTATTATTTGTGTTGTTTCCTAGGCACAGAATCACCTACATCTATGTAATGACTAACACTATCTGTTAGAACAGGCACTAAAGGAAACAGATAAGAGAACTAAAAAATCAAATATGACAATTGAACCTTTTGTTCAGGAGACGGATAGCTTAATTTATCATCAAATTGCTAAATGATGGTGTTACAACTACTAACTACTACAACTAATTTTTCTGGTTTAACATGACATAACGAAGCGTTTGTGTTTAAGACTGCCATGAGTCAGAATGATATAAGTGTCTTTAACATCTTTGTCAATAAGTTATGGAACCTTATACCAAGCTCTCAGTTGTCGACAAAGAATTAAAAAAAAAAGACCTATAAGCCAGCTTCTCAACATTTTCATACTGAGTACTAATAAGCTGCTTTCTAGAAAGAGATCACAACCAGACAAACCATCAGATTTATCAAGAAGACCAACGGAGTTAATTCCCTTTGAAGATAAGTCATTGAATTAACCTCTACCTCATGAGCTGAGGTGAGTTGGTGTTTAAAGCCGGTTTCAAGATTATTTCACTTATATCGCGGCTGCTAGTATTATTGCAGGGAGAAAGCCCGCAACACTATTGTGGCTATGCATTGCGGTGAAACCTGCGAGCATCGGCTGGAACTAGCGAACCATGGGTGGTACTGCACTGAATTTCATTGTAGCATTGCACCCAAACCTGACTGCGTGTAGAACCACAGGGGCGTACGTGTATCGCTTAGAAAAAGCCTAAGAAAGACATATATGCCTATAGACCCTATACCCTAGCTACTACTATATAAAAGGAAAGGGATGTAACGACCAAACCACCCCATGCTCGAACAAAGTCAGTTTTCGCATCCAAAATAATTTTTCTAGCCAAATTGTTCACTACGATTCGAAGACTAAATGATTTCCCTACAAAATGAGCTATGGATTGTCAAAATCGGATCATTATTTCAAAAGTTACATGCAACGACCGCCAGATTTTCAAGCCAAAATCCCCACTCACGAAAAACAGCAAAAAATCACCATTTAAAATCGTTTATTGATTCCAGCAATGTTGACATCACCAATGTAGAGCTCGATTCGATCGGCGACATCAAACTACAGGTTCACAATATGAGAACAGCACCTTAATATTATTTCTACGAGTGTTAGCTGACATTCTATCAAACATCATCGGCTTTGCGGTTGCCTTGTCGGCCATAGCAGTGTCCTTGACATTCATTTGACCTCATAGCCGCAGCAAATTCAATAAAATTATAGGATTTGGTAGTAATTAACATCGAGTATTTTCTATTAAATTCCCTTCTGTAGTCTTCTTAATCGGAAATCTGAGTTTCAATTTTATTACGATAATTATACTTTTGTTGCACTACTAAGTCCTGCGTAAATCTTAATGCAGCTTTAGTATTATCTTAGCAGTTACTTTACTCGGATTGAAGCGCTCATAAAATAAAATAAAAACTCGCCATAAAGCGTATTTTTTTAACAATGATATTAGTTCACTATTGCTTCCCTCATTAAGAATATTATTATTTCAAGCTGTGTTAAATTCTATGATATGAATATTGCCTTATATGTTATATGAACTGTACACATGTAGTAAAATTATTATCAAAAAAACCCCACAACTTTATCACCAAGCTTAGGATTTAAGAAATGAATTTCATCATATGGTTGTCCACACGGTTATAACCTGTTTGAAACTTGTAAGATAAACTTGTATAACCGGCAAGCTTGCGACGCCGGTTATACAAAAGTTTATCTTACAAGTTTCAAACAGGTTATAACCGTGTGGACAACCATATGATGAAATTCATTTCTTATAAATTCAAACGTTGTATTTAAAGCGAAAATGCATTCGAAATGCAATTCTATAGCTGCTTGTCGCACTGACCTACGTACCGGTTACACCAAGACGGATCTCTACCCGTATTCAGACGCATAAACAAAATAGTTCCAAAGACTCGGTAAAAATGACACTTTTTTATTCTACAAATAATACATTTTGTGTATCAAAAAACTAACAATGATTATATTTTTGGAAAAAAGTGGAAAATGTAAAGTTTAATTTAAATAGATCAAAGTTAACAAATAACACTCGCGTATTTATACTGTCCAGAATCTAGGTGACAGTACAGCGTGTTTTGGCTGAGGTAAGGATGGATCAGGGGAATCCCCGAGGGAAGAAAATAGTTCCGGCACGATATCGTATAACCTGCATTTACTGAAGGTTATTTTGTATAACCCTCAACTTTGGGTTCATTGAAATGTATACCGATTACATGACCATGTCTGATCCAATCAGAATGCAGCATATCGTTTACATCACAAAGTCTGAATTTATATGCTCTTAAAGTCGATGGTTTCCTAAAAAGGTTTTTCAATAGTTTTTTTTAAGGAGTTGATAGCAAAAACTAGCAGAAGCCACTGATTTTGTATGTTATAAGGGTTTTCCTCTTATATGATTAGTGGACATATAAATTTTCTAGACATTTTTTTCCAAGCAGTCCCTAGATAATTACAAATTTACATATAATACAAATCAAAGATATCAGCTTTGCGGGCTCGTGTTTAAGGCAACGCAAACTTCGATAAACTCATTCGAAAAAGAAAAATTAATTATTGCCAAGTGATTCGTACAAAAAATTTTAATAAACGATGCTGCTGCTGTTTGATGTTTCGGAAAAAAATGAAAATTGCATGAATTTAAAGGGCGTTTCTCTGTTGCGCTTGTAAGTGTCTTTAGGTTTTAGAAAGAAAATTAATTCATGAATGCACCGATTGTAGATGGCAGAATCTACACCCGTTTTATACAGTTATTACTTTTATGAAATGTATAAAGCTAACAGAAACAAACCGTTCGCATCATATCTGAAAGGTCTAGCCGTGTTATATACACTCAATGGCAGAAGAAATGTCCCCTCTTATTGATTAAAATAGTTTCATCCATCATAGAAAAATAGAATTAGCAAATAGTGAAATCATGTCTTCAGAAACCAACTATCGTAATTTAAAATTCTTAAAATATCGGTTGGTCATGATTCTGAAATAAACTACCATGATGCGTCGATAAATTAGCTTCAATGAAGATATCTTATATCGACAACATATTTTATTCACTTAATAGTCCTATCTTTTAAATCTGTAATTATATATAATCACATTTTGTTGGGAAAAAATCAGCACCCCATGTGTGATTTAATACAGACTTAAGTCAATACCCTGATGGGAAAACTCCTTTTAAAACAAATAGGTTTATTGATGACATTCAAATTCAACTCTATATGGCAGAAGTATTTTGTTTTTCTCTGAAGAAAATTAGGTGGCGTTTCGTTTGCCACTGAGTGCACGTGTAATCACATCTACAAGATAATTAGAATAATTTCGTTTTCTATCCATATAAATTAAATTTGTACGATTAAACAAAATAATAGGCTTATTTACAAGTATAGATCTTAATAAAATTTTAATCATTTATAGTTTTACATTTTACATTTGTATTTTCTATGATCTTTGGTTATGTTAAAATTGAACATGACTTTCCGTTCACCAATAAAAAATGGTTTCATGTATTAAGCCAGCCTCGTCACCAGGTGTTATTTTATATCTTAAAATATATTTTGAGTTAAACAAGAGTTACCTCCCCTAGACCAACATTTTACTTCAGTGGTTTACTAACTCCTATTAGAGTTACGTCCCTTTGATTATAGCTCGACCTACGCTTAGGCGAGAACGACGTGCACGCTTGCACAGACGGCACAGTTTTTACAAAATTTTCTTAATATTCCTGGCTTGGTACGTTAATAGTTAATACAAGAAGATGTCTGAAGGGGACGTAAAACCGAAGCGTAAAGGTGCTGGGGCGAAGATGCCTGAGATTATGGAGGCTTTGAGAGGTTCTCCCATGGAAAAATTGAGCGCCATTAGTCTGTCCCCGGCGTTTGGCAAGGCAGACGGGGCTGTGAGAGAAGAGACAGTTTCTGAAATTGAAGCGGAATGTGCGACTTTGGAACTGACTCTTCAACGCCTAAAACTACAGGACAGACGGCGCGACTTACAGTTGCAGATAGATGGACTTAAAGCTTCTACACAAAACACGACAATGGACAGGGTCAACGAAAATCAACATGGCGGCGATATCCAACATGGCGGATATCGACAAGGTCAACAGACATTTCGTCGAGGAATTGATACACAACGAGGTAGCGAACGCAATATCCCTCCAAAACGTAAGATCTCTGATTATTTGTGGATAGACTCTCTCGATGTAGACACGGGCACGGTCGAGATTGCCGAGGGGATTACTTTGGGAATGAACACAAGGTCACGTGAAAAATTGAGCAAAATCACCATCGACATGTGGAATTATGCAAGCATGGGGATTCTTCAGGATATGATTGACAAGGGAGAGTTGAATACGACAGGGATTAGTGATTATCTGAGATACGTGAGAAATGTGTGTAGGTTATCTTCAAAATATGTGTGGGGTAGTGTTCTCTTGTATGATCAAGAATACAGAGATTTGCAGCACCGTGATCAATTCCGATGGGGAACCCCATTACAGGATATTCGCGAATTTCAACTAGTCCCAAAACCAAACTCCAATACAGCGAGGGCATTGAAGGAGATGGATAGGTCTAACATTAGTGACAGTGTACAGAAAGGCGCAAACAGTCACCATGGCAACAGATGGAGGGGCCCCTTTACCGCGGATGGAATGGAAATTTGTCGACGCTACAATTTCGGCAGTTGTTTCCGAGGGGATCAGTGTAAACTTGTACATGCATGTTCCGTGTGTACGAGAAGGGGTCATACGATGCAGGAGCATAATGGGACTGACACACAGCCCAGCAGAGCGAACGACTACAATGGTTTGCACCAGTCAAAAAACTTTTAACGGAGACGATGTGTTATGATTCGTGGCAGGCCCTCTTACCACGCAATGACGTTGATCGGGACTATATTTTGACAGGTGTAAAAGAAGGGTTTAAATTAGCTGACGTGTCTACTGTTGTGATCGAAGATGTTTTTGTTTCAAATCACAGATCAGTAGAAAATCATAAAGTAGCGACCGAAAAACAGATAAAAGAAGAGTTAGAAGCTGGAAATTATGAAATTTCAAAGACAAAACCAAAGATAGTAAGTGCGATGGGGGCAATTCCAAAGTCTGATCAGAAAATCAGACTTATTCATGATGGTAGTATTCCCAGCAGCAATGGAATGAACAGTTTCATGAACAATTGTGACTGTGAATACATGGATATAAGAGAAGCAATGAAGCACATAAAACCAGGAAGTGTTCTAGCAAAAGTAGACTTAAAACATGCATACAGATCCGTCCCCATACACCCAAGTAATTATAACTTAACAGGGCTAGCCTGGCAATTTGAGAATGGTGATTTTGTGTATATGTATGATAGGAAGCTTCCATTTGGTGCATCCAAGAGCCCCCAGATTTTTCAGACTCTAAGTTCAGCTGTTTGTAGAATTATGAAAGTGAGCTTTGGTTTTACAGTTATTGCATATTTAGATGACTTTTTGGTGATTTCAGATAGTGTCGAAATGTGTAACCATGCTCTTGGAAAACTTATAGAGGTACTGCGGGCCCTGGGTTTTATGATTAATTGGAACAAAGTTGAAGGTCCAAGTCAGAGTCTTCTTTTTCTCGGAGTTGTTATCAACACTTGTGACTGTACTCTAGCCTTACCTATGGAAAAGGTTAAAGACTTGCGACAATTATTGGACCTCTTTGCAAATCGAAAGAGAGCCAGTAAACGCCAGATTGAAAGCCTGATTGGGAAGCTCAACTGGGCCTGTCAGGTGATTCAAGGGGGGAGATCGTTCCTGAGAAGACTAATTGACTTGAAAACTACCCTACGTGCAGGACAAGATAAAGTGCGGTTAACAGATGATTTTAGGAAGGACATCACTTGGTGGAGATCTTGTCTTGAAGTGTTTAATGGTTCAAAGCAATTCCTGGATAAACGTCCAATACGTACTGTTGAGACAGACGCTTCTTCTAAAGGTGCTGGTGCTTATTACATGGGAGATTTCTTTTATGTGAATTGGCAATGTGACCTGCCAGAGGTGAGTGAAATGCACATAAACACTAAAGAGTGTTTGGCCATAGTGTTATCTGCTATCAGATGGTCAGGTGCATGGCAAAATAAGCAAATTATTGTTAAAACTGATAACATGTTTGCTAAAGCCATAATTAACAAGGGTTCCTGCAAACTACCCTTTGTTATGCAATATTTACGTTACTTGTGTTGGCTACAGGCTGTTTTTAATTTCTCAATAAAAGCAGAGTACATTCCAGGTCTACAGAACAAGATAGCAGATGCTGCGTCCAGAATGCATGAAAATGACAGTTTACAAAGACTATATGAACTCATTCCAAGTTTATCTCTGATTGAATTCTCACGCCGCAATCTAGAGAACTTCATGTCGCGTTTTTTCATTAACTGCAGATGGGGGAATGATGTGCAAGTTTAAAAAATTAGTGGCTACTTTTTCTTGGATAGTCATGCTTTAACCTAGTAATCAGAATATATATTTATTCATCAAATACGTGTCATTCCATTGTTATGCAGATAAGGCTCACCAAGTAGTTTTTATAATTTTATCTCTCCATTAGACCAATATTTCTTCTCTCTCTCTCTGGGCTGGGGGAATTTCATATCTCTCGTTTTTTGTGAGCCACCGCATGTTGGCATACTGCATTCTTGTTGCATGTTCTCTCAGCCTGAAGGAATAAATGCCAGTTTTTATTCAACGCTTTCTCTTTGTAATTATTGTTGGAAAAGTTAAAGTGTTATTTTATATCTTAAAATATATTTTGAGTTAAACAAGAGTTACCTCCCCTAGACCAACATTTTACTTCAGTGGTTTACTAACTCCTATTAGAGTTACGTCCCTTTGATTATAGCTCGACCTACGCTTAGGCGAGAACGACGTGCACGCTTGCACAGACGGCACAGTTTTTACAAAATTTCCCTCCCACCCTCCCAGTAGTATTATTGGCCTGGCGTGTTTTTTCAATATTATGCACTTTCCATCTACAATGTGTCGGAAATAATTATAATTGGTGTAAAGTTTTAACATCATTATCTTAGAAATTACTGCTCAACATTGTCCATGTGTGGGGGAATTTCATATCTCTCGTTTTTTGTGAGCCACCGCATGTTGGCATACTGCATTCTTGTTGCATGTTCTCTCAGCCTGAAGGAATAAATGCCAGTTTTTATTCAACGCTTTCTCTTTGTAATTATTGTTGGAAAAGTTAAAGTCTGATCGTCTATTGATAAAGGCTCGATTCGAGGAGAGACGTAGCAGCACTGTGAGGAGTTTGGTATTAAGCGGGTAGCGATGGTTCATGGCGCCGGGAGTTATCTCCCTTCCAATTGAACGGCCCGTCTCCAAGTGACGTAATGTTCCTTGGTTTCATTGAACGTGCGGTCGTAGCTACAAAGTGTTGACCTTTCCAGACTCTTCAACATTATCTATATTGACGCGATTTTTCTTTTTGTCATCATGACGAGTAAGTATCAAGTGAACACAACTAAATAGTTGAATTAACTCATGAAATATACACAATATGTGTTGTTTTGGTCAGAACATCTCAATGACGTGTTTCAAAGACAACTCGGAGTTGACCTACAATGTGCTATTGGGCACGCCTTGTACTCTGTATACACTCGCGTTACCTTGATTCGTGGATGTAAGGTAATTTAAATGTTTTCCGGGCTCGATACTGGAAAAAAGTGAGTGTGTGTCTCTCTGTTTCAAAGAGTTTTAGAGGTTTACATAATTGAGAGTTTTCAAGAAAGTCTCACCATCACCAGCAACTCTCATATCAGGTGTAGGCTCATACTAGGTTTACAAAACAAAAATATTTTAGGCCTAGGCCTACTTATATAACAGGCCCTAGACCGAATTTTCTGTCGCCGAATGCTCTGTTCTCGCAAGCGAGCCGCATACTAACTATCCAATGGGGTTGCAGGTAGAGCCTCTCGACCTAAACAGGCCCATGACACTAATTTCAGAAGTGATAGGACCCAAATTCCGATTTCTTGTGATTCGGGTAGCTCAGTGGGGATGGGGAGAGTAACCCGGGAAAAAGTGTCTATAGCTAGGTTACGTCGCCTTCTGTTAGATCTAGTTCTCATTTACTTAGACCGAAATTTCTGTCGCCGAATGCTCTGTTCTCGCAAGCGAGCCGCATACTAACTATCCAATGGGGTTGCAGGTAGAGCCTCTCGACCTATCATTTTCTCATCTCTCACTTTGGGATTTGTATGTATAATGGGCAATAAGAAAATGAGGATGGACATTTTACTACTTTTCTCCTTATACTAGCTACAGTTGCTTCGCCAAAATAGGCTCTTTGACACCCTGACGTCGCCTTTTTATAAACTCGATGATACTGGGGGAAGAGGTTATAAAGCTACAGTTCTGCAGCTATCCTTATACATATATATGATATACACTTTAATAAGATCTGAGGAGCTACTAAACAATATTTCTCAGGTTTTGATTACTTAATCTTTGGTCATTAATAAAGTTTTAAAGCTGTGTGGTATATGAATATTTCAAAAGGACAATGATATTTAATATATCCATATGTGGTTATTCATACAAGACACTTTTATAAATTATTTGCTTATTCAGACTGTGTTTTACCGATCTCTGGGTCCTACACGCTCCAACAGGCATGGCATGAGATTCGCCATGCCTTAGGACATGAGGTATGCACATGATATATCTTTGTTCATTATGTAAATTTGTAAATTTATGATATTAACAACAATAACAAAAACAAAAATCAATATATAATCGTTTTCTTATTTTACCTTTCAAGTTGAGAAATTATTTTATAATTAAGGATTTATACTTATTTCATCATATTTATATTTGTTCAATGCAAAAGTTTTGTCTGATCCTTATCCTTTTCGTTCCTATAACATTCAAAATTAATATATTTTCATGAAATTATTTCTGTACATATGTTTGACGTCATTCAATTTTTGCTTTTGGCCTCTTTTCGTGAAACTTGAAACCTATGTATTGTTTGTGTCATAACAAAATTAACGTAACAATCATTTAATCACTGATCATGATATGAAAATGAAAAAATAAGTCGTGAGAAGATTGTTCACCTAAGATCACAACGATCATTAAATCATTGAGAAGGTGAAAATGATTTTTTTTGACATTCAGACGATTGTTCCACCCCGATGGCTTCTAACTCCTGCGGCAGAGGTCAGGCGAAGCCTTTGTCCGGTATGTCCATTCCACTCTTATTTCACCGATAATCATGTAAATGATGATTGACTACTTAACTGTATCTAGATTATTCATAATTAGTTTAATTCTTATGCTTTTTATTGAGCAGTTTATCATTCAGTGTTTATCATAAAGTAGACCGGTATGTAGTGAGATATTCTACATGATCTAATCAACTAAGTCTTTTATATCTTTAAAATTCTCTCTGAGTTATATGATATGAAATATATCAATTTGCTATGTGGTTTGATCTTTTTGACTTATGATTATTCTTCTCCCTGAATGATTCACATGGTTCTGTTAGAGTCTTTTTGCTTTTCGGGTCTTCTACTGGTCAAATCTTTAACATGTTGCACATTAAATTTGAAAAGAAATTTGTTTTTTAAAGAATGCCATGGACACGATGCCGCCACTGAGCTCAAAAGAGCAGTATAGCATCTTGGCACAGGTAAGTACTTCCTTAGAAATTCAAGTAGTTCCAAGCCAACTTCCCCTATAAGCTGCAAGACCTACTGCACCTGTAACTTGACAGTCCTGTCAGGAATGTCATGGGTATTACTACTAATTACCATATGGGCACTGAACTACACATATATTTGCACAGCTATGATTAAATCTGTAGTAATGCAGACAGTCATGAGTTATGCCTGTCGTTCGAAGTTAGTACAATTCTTGTATCTAAATATCATTAAAAAAACATTAAACTTCATAAATTCTATCCCCAGCAATGCATGGATGAGGAGATGGACTTCTGTCCATCACCTCCAGTGTACGCCCTGTACACTGCTCCATCATCCTGCAAATATCCGATGCTGTACATGGCACCAGCTGCACAGCAGCAGTTGGTTGCCCAAGCTCAGCCTCCCCCTACTATTCCACTCACTCCCCAAACGCAGCACAAGAAGAAGCGATGTTTTTAGTTCCTCTGCAGCTGCTGCATGTCGGGTTCGGATGGATGAGGTGACCATCTTCGGGGAGTGAAGGTAATCAGTCAAGAGCACTGGAGGGAGAGGAAGTCAAATGACTGCCCAGTACAGGAAATCGGCCACTCCTGTACATGATGGCAGTCAAGGGTGGACTTTCAGAAAAAATAAAGGCCAGATACCTCGATCATTAAAATGAAACATAAATATTGTGGCAATGTACATTGAACAAACTGGTTGCTTCTGCCAGAAAAAAAATTCTTTTAGTTTTTTAAAATCCATACATAGATTTTGTTTAGTCATGCGTAAATGTTATTGTGTATTATTCCCGTCTTTAATGCTGGATTGTGACTGACTGACGATTGCACATGTGTGAAATATTACCATCTTTACCAACATGACTACCTCTTGTATGAGAATGATGTACATACAGGTTTAAAGCCACTAATATAATCAAGATTATCTTGAGACAAATAATGTGAGAGGTAATAATGTGATATGCATGATTAATGCCAACAACTAAATAACATCAATGTTTGTTGCTTGGCATTTGCCTTAAATGTTACATATCACTCATGTTATGATTGAATGACTTACATATCTTGGAACTGAATTATGTCCAGCATGAAAAATGGAAGATGGGAAATTATATTTCCTAGTAGGAAATTGTTTTTCCTAATGATGTGCAGTGAGAGAGTAACCGAGGTGTTTTGTGCATGATTGATGCCAACAACTATGTAACAATTCCCGTACATGAGAATGCCGCACTGGTACGGCGAAAAGGCGGCAAAAATCGCTTCATTGCGGCAAAAGTGTGGTTTCTTTTAAAGCCACACTTTTGCGGCATTCTTGCTGATTTTATGCAGCTTTTCGACCTACGCGTTTTCTTGCGGTGCCTTACTCACCTGACCTGAGCAAATACCAAACTTGAGCGGCTTTATATACTCTCCAGAGGCAGTGGTTCCTGAGAAGAAGTCCAAACAGCGAAAGGCTGTAGGACAGGCTGATTTATGGATAGACAGCGTCCGTAAATCAAGTCTGATGAGCTAAAAAACTACACATTGGACTGAATTGAATGACATACTCACTGAAGAAGATAAACTATTTTCAGTAACTGAAGTAGTTGTTTAAAGAATAATGAGGTTCCTGATGGAAACAGTATGTTTAATTCCCTTCTGCTTTAACATAGAAGCTTTTGATACCCATCAACAATATTGAGCAAAACAAAGGTTTTTCCAGAAAAAACCAACAGACAAGTAATGCTCTCTTTAGTTAGGCTATCCAAATAATTCTTATCTGCATGTTAAATGTTATAGTTTTCCAAAATGTGTTAAGTAGTATTTTTTTGGGTAAAATACATCTTTGTTTTCTAAAAACTTTGAAATCTAATGAATTTTTCGAAGAAGTAGCCAAGAATTTGTTTTAAACAAATTAAGTGTAATGAAATATTTAGGCATCAGTATAAATTAAAAATTTAGCAAAATAGCAATATAAGTTGTGGAGAAGAAAAAGCCTCAAAATAGCATATATTGAGAATGTTAAAATATATTTGTTTCCAAAATGATTGAAATCTGAAGAGTAAAATATGCTTGCACTGAATTCAATAGTCAACAGTTACTTGATGACAAATTTTCATATCTACATTTTTATATCTAAACTGCATGTTATTAATACTCTAGAAGAACATAGAAAAGTTAAATTATTAATCATATTGTTAAATTGTACATTAATTAAAAAATTGAGCAATCCTTTCCCTTACCTATGAACTAAAGTCGTTAGATTTTCCTGTCTCAATGACAATGTTTTGTAGACAATTTCTAAAAAAATTGCAAATCAACAATTGCAGACTCAAATAGTTCAGTTACTTTAAGATAAGTTCATTTAAACACTGTCGTATCTAAATAACTGTTAATTGAGTTTATTCAAAATCAATTGAGTTAATTCAAAATCAAAGTTGATTCATATTTTGTTTTGTTGTTTTGTCTTTTTTAACTACTGGTAGTGGTATTTATTGAATCATCAAATTTCAATTCCAATAAAAATTAGGTAAATAAACAGATGAGTGAATGAATAAATAAAGAAGAGAATGAATGAATGAATAAGTGAATGTAAATGAATGAATGAATGCGACTCTTGGAGTGGGGTTTAAAAGTTGTACATGCCATTTTCGTTTTATTCTATATCAACAAATGACTAGCACTTACAGATCTATAACATTCGGGGAATATTTGCGTAACTATACAAATCCATCCAAGTTGATGAATTGTTCTCAAAACTTGAATAATTCTTTACAAACAACAATACGATGGAGTTTATATCACGTTTTTTTTGCCACTTCGGAAAATTAGATTGTCAAAGAAGACGTGAATTTATATTATGTCACAGTCTAAATAAATACTGCATACATTATTACCTCTCTTCTTCCAAATATTGGTTTGAGGAGTATTATTGCAACTGAGAAACAGTTAATTCGTACCGAATGCTAACTTATAAATATTTATACTAATATTTAATTGTCTTAATAAATAGTTATTGAAATGTTCGGGTTTAGGATTTACTTGTTCGCGATATCTAGAAAATACTACTAGATTACCCTCTAATGTGTTGGCTTTCTTGATACAAGATTTGAAATATCAGTTCAGTACAATATCATTCAATACGATGTGGGGAGCAAAGTTCCATGGATGTCGTTCCTTAAACGAACTCGACTGCATTTCATTGACAATAAACGCCCTTCATCAATATCATTTGTAACCTTCTTTCTATTCCGGTTTAGAAAGAACTCGAAGTTGCAATTAACTCTATTTATGTACATACAAGTATTTCGGTAACTCTTTTACTTGTTGATTTATGTTTTTATCCAGAACTGATCATATACATGCAGAATTTTTGAAAATGCAATTCAGCAAAACAAATCTAGGTTTTGTATAGTGTAGAGCATGACTTCACTTTTTTGAAGATATGCGTAGGCAATGAACTTAGTATATCGACCCGTAAAGTTCAAAAGTAAAGTCATTCTTGGACATCCATGAAAAGGGGTGTACATAACTTACAAATAGGTTGTAAACAAGGAATTAATCTATAATGTCTGTCCATTGAATGTGTTTTTGAAGAAAGATGCGATACCAAATGATTGAAGAAAATATAAAGTTTACCGCCCGAAATTGTTGTCAAAGATATTATGGACAAACAGTAGTAGTAGTTACAACTATTGAAAAGTAAGATGAGAAATTCGCATGATTCTCGGTAAGAAGTCACCTACAATTGGAACACGTGCATGTGTGTTCGGATCCGATAAAGGCAGGCTCCGAAACGTCCCAAAGTTAAAGATTAACCCCGTGAATTGTAGGAGAGTTTAACATCTCAATGATCAATGGTCCAGCAAAGAGACGATATGAGGGTTAAAATCGCAATTCTGATTGAAAACCGAACAATGACGCGCGTAGAATAATCAAACTTTATCATGAAAACTTATCTAAAGCAGATAAGAGATCAAATGTTAGTTGATAAAATTTTGAGATTTATATAACTGGTAACCTTCACGTATATTTCGGCCTAAGCACATACATTCTGTGTTGTCTTTTTTCATTGAAAACTTGTCATATATTTGGTATTTTGATAGGTGAAATGCTTTGAATGAATATCATCAGGATTGTTGCATTGATTCTATTGTTTATCATTCATTAAATATTTCATTTTATTCCAAAGAAACGCAATCATTTTTATTAGTTGTGCCATCTCTTGCGTCAAGGGAATAGCGTCAATGTATACATACGGTGACAAGGAGGTCACGTGATAGAGTGATTGAAGGGTAAGTTTAAGATTTGTAACTTTTTACTGATATTCTTTCGGCGTGTTTTCGCTATTTTAAAATAAGGAAAGTTATCATGCTAGATATTCCATAGCTTATTCTTTTACACACCCATTGTATTCCCTCCTTTCAATCATTCTTTCTGTTTCATGATATACCCAATAAAAAAGATTTAGACATATACTATCTCATGAAACTTTTCTCTGCCTTATAGTACGTGAAAGATATTTTTTGTTAGATTTGATTGCTTGTATAGTCAGTGTTAAAACATTTAAGATTATATTCTAAGAATGTTACGAGTTTACAAATAAAAGGTCAAGGATTCCGTGGTCAGTTTCGGGAGTGGACATTGCATTTTTTACAGCCGTGACGGAAGAGGACGAGGACAAAGAATACTTTTGTAAGTATATTTCAGTATGTATTTATTTAATGAAGATAATCTTTCACCTAACAATAAATCTTTTGCTAAAACATCTGACTACCTTTATTGGATATCTTTATTTTTATCTAGGTTAGACAGCAAGTAAGTTTTAATTCAGAAATATCATTCTGCAATGTTAGGAAACAAAGATACTGATATCAATGTCTGATAGGAGTTCTGCTCTTTACAATACCTTCGACATGTTTTCAAGAAGTTTATTTATATTTGCAACAACCTTTGCCCTCAGCAAAGCATTAGTTAATCGATTATACAAACAATGTTGAACTAATTCTTTTGCAAATGGATTGATTGATCATTTTTCACATAATTCTTTTTTCTTGTTTTCAGTGAAGCTGCTCCCACATCAAAGCTCGATCCTGATCTACTTGTATTCCTCTTGCATCCTGCCCTGTGTTCATTCTACACACCTTCATGCTGTACTTTGTTACAAGATACAAGTCTGTACTGTTAATCTATATTTGCATTGTGTTTATCCTGACCAAGTTCATTTCTCAAACTGGATGGAATGAAAGGAAAAGATCTATTGATCCTGCACCTAATCTGTAAATGATTGAAATATCTAACAGTATCAAAAGTCATCATATCAGGGATGCTGTTAAAAATTAGTATTAAATGACAATGTAAAATTTATTCACACGAAACACATACATTACATATCATATTCTACATAAATTTTCTATTTTGATAAGTATTAGTACATGTTAATTATTCAAAGTAGCACTCTTTTTTTTCAAAATCAATTTATTTTTTTGGAACAGCTAGAGGGATGAGCTTTAAGAAAAATGTTTAACTGGTAGACGCCTCATGCTGCAAAGTTTCTTCAGCTGAAATATCCAGTGGAAAGTGTCAAACAAGGGTAAAGTAACAGATATCAACATAATTCGAATGAATGATAACATGAATATAATTATCATGGAGTTAAAACTTTGATTGGTGACAAAAATAACAATCGCTTACTGCTTCTCCTAGCCCTAGGTTCATTTAACATGTTGAATTATATCATAATATTTCTTATTCTTATTATATCGTTCCTCCTTTTCCAGATATCCAAATGAAATCTTCTACTGATACAATGAAGTCATCAAGAGCCGGGAAGATGGCAGCCATCTTGAATCTGTTCAAAGAAAACAATATTCGGATGTTTGAAGTGATGTTGTTTACTGTTTATTAAAGATTTCAAACCAACCTTTATATGACTCGCCTTCTTGTGTTGTGAATAGGTGGCAGTGCTGACTTTATCATACTGGCTTGCGGTATTCTTGCGGCTGACTGCAGGGTAGAATTCTTGCAGCATCAATGCAGGTTCTTTTTTGCTGCATTTATGCGCCATTATATTTTTTCGCAACAATGCTGTCCAATACTCTGCATGTGCAGTATTTCTGCGGCGTTTTGTGCAAGGGGACCAGGCAGAATTTTTGCAGCATTTATACGGCCAGGCTTTGCAGCTTACTTGCAGCTTTTCCCCGTGAAAATACCGCAACATGTTGCGTCCGATGTTCCGCATCTGCAGCAATTTTGCGACTTTTGGATGTGGCAAAAGTGCTGATATCCGCATCAGCTGTGGCATTCTCATGTAGGGGAATAGTATACTTGTTGTTTTGGTGTGTGTGTGTGGGCATGTGTGACATATCACTCATGTCATGTTTGAATGATTGTAATATGTTTAACTGAATTATGTCCAGTATGAAAAATGGAAGATGAGAAACAGCAATGCAACAGTTCATATCTGTTTCTGTAGACTTGATCAGGAGATGTGTGATATCAGCAATTGTGATATGTCATTAGGACACTCATTTGATATCATATACATATTACTGAATTTTACACTCTTGTTTGAAAATATATAAACATGTTGATACCATTATTGTACTAAACATTCTTCAAATGTGAAATTGAGAGACGATATGGCTGGAGAGCCATTATAATACATATATCACACATGTAGATGTACGATGTAAGTTATATACTGCAGACGGGAGAGTCTGTATAATACCTGAACAAATATTGATATTGCTGTTCTGACTTTGTATAAACGGATTCGAAGCTGATAAACTGTTATGAAACATGTAGTTAAATTTTGATTTGTGTGTTTACTTTAATACTGGAATTATATTGACATTTGTATATTCTCATCACGTTTAAATCTGTTTGCTTTGTTTTCTTTAAACGTGGATAAGTTTTATATTCTGCTGTAAACCCTCCAGTAAATGTTGTTGTTGCACACGTTGAGGGAACACGGTTCCAGAGTTTTCTTCATAGAAGTTTATCTCTGGTTTTACGTGTCGGGCTTCAGCAACGCATTGTTGTAATTATGTAGTGTAGCTATCGTCCAAGCTTGTGTGAATTGTTTTAAAGGGTGACAAGATTTTTGAAATATAGACAAAGTCAGCCGTGCACACTATGCGTCGAGTCCAAATGTTGATAAAGTGATATGTTGTTTTTTAGTGTAACGGTTTATGTGGGTGAAACCATAATGCAATATTTCATGTCTGTTTCTGTATACTTCTTCAAGATATGTGATATTTGCAATTGTGATATTCCCATAGGGCACTGCCCCAACTGACATACACTATTGTATGATATCATAAACAATTTACTGATATATACACTATTGGTTTTTATCTCAATCATATTGCTGATTTTTATACCATTGTTTAATATATACAATTTACTGATATTTACGCTATTGTTTGATATCATATACAAATTACTGATATTTACACTATTGTTTCATGTCATATACAATTTACTGAATTTTGCGCTATTGTTTGATGATAAACACACGTGTTGATTTTTAAAGCAATTAAAATTTTATCATGACACTGTTGTGTTTAATGTCCTTTATTGTTGATATTCAGATGATAATCAAACCATTTACAATGATGGTTTATTTTGTATTCTCTGTATCTAGAGTGGGTGCGGTAGTACCCGGAAGATTAACGGTAAATACTACGTAACTCTCAATTTTACCGACAGTAATCTAAGAAACTTTAATTAATCAAAGGGAGTCAACTTAGGTCAGGCAAGATCGTATCAAATGGTTACATCAGTGTACTCCCCGGGATGTGTGTTGTAAGTCCCCGGGATGTGCGTTGAACGTCCCCGGCCAGAAGCAATCAAAGGGCGAAAAGTGGCGGAATACAAGATGCCGTATCCCACATGATAATGAATAATTCGAAAATTAAACGAATACTTACGTAGTAAGTTGAAGTTTGATTGGAGTTCTGCATTGCTGTTGACGAGCTTAGAGGTAACGTGAGATGCGCACGCAGCTTATGACGTCATTCTTAAAAGTGTGAATGTTGCAAAGAGCCAAGAACCAGGTTGATATGGGAGGGAAAGCAAGAGTTGGGCACGTTACCTCTAAGCTCGTCAACAGCAATGCAGAACTCCAATCTAACTTCAACTTACTACGTAAGTATTCGTTTAATTTTCGAATTCTGCATTGCTGTATGACGTAAGCTTAGAGCCAACGTGAGAGGTTTAAAGTTTCAACCAATCACATAACCATGTATCAAGGGTGAATAGCGCTGATTCACTGAATACCCTACAATAGGTGAATAATTGTCTCATACTAGTTAATTTCCATTCATAGTTAAAAAACTACAATGTCCAAGATTCAAACTTTTAATGAAAAAAGTAACAGATCCACAGGTTAACAATAGCCTGTCTACTCGGATACAAAAACAAAGGCATTTTTGCCTTCAAGACATTTTGACAACAAAATAAAACCATCACATAATATCTGGATGTACAAGCTTAATTTATCTAATCAATGCAAGTGTCAATGATTGCCCTTGAGAATGCTCCCTCGTTGATGACATTCTTCTTGTAGTAGGTGGTGAACGTCGACTTTTGAGTCCATCCTGCCGTTCTCATAATAGTGTCTATGGGAACTAGTCCCTTGTATGCCGTGCTAGAGGCAGTTGCTCTAACTGAATGTGGTACAAAAATGCTGGTATCAATCCCTGCTCTCTGCAGAAGATGTCTCAGCCAGCGACTTAAAGTGTCCCTGGAAACTGGGTTGTAAGGCTTAATGTAACTGAGAAATAATTAAGTGTGTTCTTTCCTTACACATTTGGTTCTACTGATGTATTCTCTATACACCGTCAAAATACAAAGCCTCCTATCTGGAGGATAACCTTGTAACACAATCTCTTCTTGTTGAAAACCAGGTCTGGTTTGTTTTAACAAGTCACCACATTTAAAACGGAACTTGTTTTTGGTGAGAACAATGTTTCGTAAGTCCATTAAACTCAATGTTTGTAGTCTCTGACTAGAAAGTAAGGCCAAAAGGCCAAGTAACTTAAAACTTAACAGTTTTAGTGAAAGTTCCTTCCCTGCAGAAAGTTTTCGCAAATGTAAGAGTAACAAATTTGCATCCCACGTCACATTGTTACGAGGCAGTGAAGGTCTCAGGTTATAAACTCCTCTCATGAAGCGGATCACAATAGGTAACGCACCAACAGGCTTATTATCAAACAGAATAAAGGTTGATAGAGCACACCGTGCACTGTTCAAAGCACTATATCCAAGTCCTTGATGGAATAACACAGTCAAAAATTCTATCACATCAGCTATATCTGGTGAAAAGGGATCCACTTCCCTTTTATTACAGTACCGCTGCAATTTCCGAACATAGACTTTATACTGTTTTTTGGTGTTGCTCCGCCAGGACTGGGAGATGATAGCTTGGGCTTGTGTTGAAATTCTGAGCTTCTGGTAGTATCCCCTGAAACCATGACTGCCAGCAGTCTCATCTTGGGTAGATCCTCTGGATGCTTGGACGGATGACTGAGGATGTCCCTGGTCCTGGGTAAGACAAGAGGAAAGTCTATTAGCATTCTCATAGCCATTGGAAACCAGTATTGAGTACTCCACCAAGGTATGATAACAATTCCTGAGCTAGCCTCGGCATTAATTTTGTTCAGAACTTTACCTATCAAGCAAAATGGTGGAAACGAATAGTGAAACCATGATAGCCACGATACAGAGAAAGCATCAATAGCTACAGCATTTGGGTCTGGTTTGTATGCAATATATTTCAATGTTTGAGCATTTAATCTTGATGCAAATAAATCTATATCTGGTACACACCATTTTTTACATATTTGGGAAAAGACAACCTGGGATAATTGCCACTTTATGTTATCTTTGTGTACACTACTTTCATAATCTGCTTCAGTGTTTTCTGAGCCTGCTAAAAATGAAGCTTGTAACTTAATTTCTCTTTTCATTGCGAAAGTGGTTATCTCCCTTGCTATATCATTACAGCCTGGTTTTTTGCCACCTTGACCATTAATGTAAGCCACAGCAGTCGTGTTGTCGATCTGCATTAACACATGTCTCTTGGACATATGTTTACAGAAACTATGTAATGTAAACTTAGCTGCTAGGAGTTCTATCTCGTTAATGTGCCTAGTCTTTTCAATATTGGACCAAACACCGCCATTCCTTGACTGACCAAATACTCCCCCCAACCCTTTTTTAGAAGCATCCGATTGCAAAATTACTTCCGGGGGTGAATTTTGAAGAGATTTAATGTCTGTCATAATATTTGAAATCCACCAGCTTATGTCATTTTTACACATCTCTGGCAGTTGTATTGAAGCTTCATAGTTGCCTTTTTTCAACTTTAAGCAAAGACTTTTGAAAATATCGCAACGACGATAATATAACTGGCCGTAAGCCACGGCAGGAAAAGTTGAAACCATTAATCCTATGACCTCTGCCAATTTCTGAATAGTGGTGGTTTCTTGTGATAAAATAGTTTCACAAGCAGCTTTTAATTTTTCAGCCTTCTGACTGTCCAATTTGATAGTCATGTCTTTCGAGTTGATAATGAACACTAAGAACTTTATTTCTTGTGATGGTTCAAGACAAGATTTTTTGGGATTTACAGTGAAGCTTGCTCTCATAGATTAATTAACTGTATCTATGACATTATGGTAGCAATCGATTTTTGTTTCCCCTGTGAGGAAGCTATCGTCGATGTAACATGTGCTAAGATGCTCTAATTTTCTCAGTTCAGCAAAAAATACCTTAGTTATTTTTGTGAACAATCGTGGGGACGAAGTTAATCCCATAGGAAGGCAAGTGAATTGAAAGAGTTGTCCATTCCATTCAAATTTTAGAAATTTCCTTACCTCTCTTTTGACTGATACAGAATAAAAAGCATCTTTCCAATCTACTGAGGCCATGTAACAGTTCTGTGTGACTAAATCAATAGCAGTTTGTAAGGAATCCATCTTAAAATGTCTTTTAATTACCTCATCATTTAAATCGGAAAGGTTGAGTATGATCCTAACACTACCATCTTTTTTGGGGCGACAAAATATAATTATTAGATATGTACTCCCCTTTTTCATGGTATGTTCTTTCAATTATGCCTCTGGCAATAAATCTCTCGAGCTCTTTTGTAATTGCTATGGACGTTTTATGATCAAATTTATATGGACGAGGGGCATTACTTTGCCTAGGTAAATCGATAAATTCTATATCAACCCCTGATATCATTTTCAGAACATTGCGGTCGTTTGCAAGACCAGACCAAAACTCATAATGCTCCTTCAATTCACCTGCTTTTGTCTTTTGACATGTTACATCGAGCAATTTTTCTTACTCACCTACCGACGAGTCTACTTGCTCCCTCTGCGGGGAATCCTTTTCTGGCCCCTTCCTCTGTATTGATGACCGTACGTGGACCTGTACCTTGGAGGGCCTAAAAAAACCCGGCCAGAGCCTCTGTTAGGTTGCCAGTTCTGGTGTCCGTTTTGTCTGAAGATGTTCCTTCCCACGCGGTTTGTCTCGTTTATCACCTTGACTGCCTTGGTCAAGTCTTCCCCAAAGAGGAGCTTAGATGAAGCACCATCATAATTATTTGACGGACTGCACAGCTGTTTGTATCTAGAATTCAAATCAGGTTTCATGGATTCTCTTCGTTTCTGATTCAAATCTTGTGCAGTGTTGTTGAGGAGCGCTATAGGGCATCCATACCCATGCGAATGATAGAATTCAGTTGCTCACTTTGCACAGGATGTTTCTGATTTTTTGTCTTTAACAGTTCATTTGTCATTTTTGCAACAGCGTAAGTCCCTTTCACCAATTTGTCATTCGTCTTCTACAGTCGAATATCTTTCGATCTAGTTTCCGGTTTGAGAACTGTCCAGATTTCAGTATTGACTTTGGCCACAAACATTTCCATATTCTCTGGTCGTGGGTATTTACCCATAATTTCCCGAGTTTTCTCTTCGTCAGGTCGTGTTTCAAGCATCGTATTCACAATAGCAGCAAGTCTAGATGTGATAGCTTGTCCACTTCTCTCGCAGACATTGTATTCCGCTTCTAAAGCGTCCTCGATGTCGTCCGACATTTCGTCATCTTGGCAATCTCCGTCTGCCAATAGATTGTCAATTTCAGCTACAACATCCATTTCATTCATATTATCGTCGTCTAGACGGCCTATTTGGTCATCATGTGATTTGTCACAAGGTTTTTTGTACGTACGACGCTTCTGAGATGGTTCGATTACTGAACTGTCGGAATCACTGTCCTCAACGTTTTCATGTCGTCGTTTAACACTTCCGGTCTCGCGAGTGGCGAGAGCTTCTGTTATCATGCTTTTAATATCGTCAAAAGCACTTTGGTGCATTTTAATCATTTCTTCTCTCAGTTCCCCGACTTTTTGGGATGAATTGTCCACTAGGCTACCACTCTCAACACTTTTTGTGTTATTTTCGCCATTTTCCAGACCACGTGGTCCGCCGCAATTTTGCTTCATGTCGACTGCTTTTTGCGTCTGTGTCATTTCTGTAGCAATGCTTTTATCCTTGCTAGCTTTCGAGCTCTTTTTGCTCACTAGTTTTTCTTTATCAAATTGTTTATCATTGAACAATGTCCCTGCCAGATCAAATTCGGCATTTGACTTCGAACAACTCAACCCCATGTTGAAAACACCGGAGCTGAGAACTACGCGTCGAGGTTATCAAAAGCGCAAATTGTTACGCTACTCAAAGTTGAATTTTCACCTTTATATGATTCTCTAATTGTAGAGAATAAGTGTGCACTAATTATAGTGACCGTGAGAACGTTTTTCACACCAATTTTCCTTGATGTTTCAGACGTCTGAGAGACCCGTGTTACACGAGTCGAAGCCGCATGCTCAATGACGTCATAAGCTGCGTGCGCATCTCACGTTGGCTCTAAGCTTACGTCATACAGCAATGCAGAATTAAAGGAATATTTATCAATCATACTCGCCGGTTAAGTACAACACTGTATCCAAGAGCTTTTTTGAACTGTCGTCACCAAGAGCGCCTTTGTCCCACAGAATATTTTCTTCGTCGTAGGAAATCACCTCAGTATGCTTTCTACAGCTGGTGCCAAGTCCCTTGGAGGACATTTCCTTCATAGCGGCGTCTAATCCTCGTCGGGCGTCTTTGAATTCGTCGTCTACAAAAAGTTTAAAGGTGGATCCATTCAATTTAAGTATTGAAGCGAAGGCTGCAAATAACCCATACAAAGTAGTTGAGGGATAATAACCGCCATCCTGTTTGCGGGGTTCAAAAAAGAAGAATTTCAAGACATGGTTAATATCCTCGGCAGTCATGTCAACTAAATTGTCGGTCAAGCAACTCTTGGACAACGAAAGGTTTTCAGCAACTGGTCTGTTACGCCTCTCCTCTTGCCATCTCTTCAGTTTGCCAATGGCCCACTCATTTTTCATTAAAGTGCGTTTAGACATTCCGGACCTAAACTTCTCAGCAAGTTCTTTCTCGCTAAAAGGTTTTCCAAATCTGTAATTAAAGTCATCTTCTTCACACTCTTTTCGAAATTTTGACTGAGTAAAAAATAGTTCGTTTTCTGACTCAAGACATGTTTACCCGTTGACGATCTCTCTTCAAGTGAACCGCTTGCAACTACATGTGCTTTCAAATTCCGCGTGCATTGCACGAGCTTCTCGTGACAGTCAGTCAGTTTAGGTCACGTGATTACCACACTCTCGCTATACTGTGAATCCCAACGGTATCTATTATAAGGCGCGTGTTGTTTATGTATATGCGTATTTTACATTGATTTTGTCTTTTTTGCTTCACTTAGACGGTTGATAAGTTAAAGAAACCCTAAAAATTAAAATCGACCATGTTCCGAAGAATAAAAGTTTCAAAATAATGACTCTACCGAGATTCGAACTCTATGTGTGTAGGCTATCTTCTCCACTAGGTCTGACCGCAGCCTACTGTAGCGCACGTTCTTACGTAAACACAGCTAACCAATCACAATGCGTGCGGCAAAAGCATTCGGTATCAGTAGCTAGGGGCAAGTAACTCTCATTCACCATTCGTTAACATTGACTGCTGCTATCGTTATTTTAAACGCGATGATGCGATTGGTTCGCTAATGACTAGGTTTTGTCTGCGCTAAACTGGTGTCAGCACGTGCGCTGTACAGTAGGCTGCGGTCAGACCTAGTGGAGAAGATAGCCCACACATATAGAGTTCGAATCTCGGTAGAGTCAATATTTTGAAACTTTTATTCTTCGGAACATGGTCGATTTTAATCAGACTGGTCTATGTCCTTGCAGTAGAAGTCTTCTGACTGACACCTCAGTAGCTGCATTGAGATAATCATCATCCCCAAATCTTGTACCACGAAAGTGTGATTTAAAATTGCTTATCAGATAGAAGACACTTGAGGCCAGGTTTGGACTGTAGGGGAAAGGTTAAGTTGTTCGTTGTTGAAGTGCAGCCTGTGCAATACGACTTTTTTGCACCGGAGCCGCATCTCCTCTTCTTGATCGCCGTACTCAATTGCTTCAACAAGTCAGCATAAAAGGCTTCTCTCATTGAAGTTTAAGGCTGTTTAAAGTCTATGAATATCACGTCCCCCTTGAATCCCAGAAAATGAGAGTGCTCATGCATTCATGGCATGGATTCTCGCTTGTTGGCAGGAAACCCGTGATGACTCCACATTTCATTCCCTGTAACCTGACGGGCATAAAAGTTATCGGGATCAGCATTGTAGATGTCTAAGAGGTCACGGTTGGATTCAATTCTCTGGTGTCGAACTTGTGAATTTTGTTTCATGGCACCCATATTGCAGACTTACATGTGCAAGTTCTCATGAATTATGGTGAAAACACTTCCATGAGAAATGCAACACTCTGAAGATATCTGGGCTATTTGCAATCGGATAAGTTTAAGTCATGGGCCTGTGCTACCATGTCATATGTAATGGCTTCAGCAGGCCTTCTTGACCCTGGGTAATCGTCCAAGGAGCTGCCACCTTGCTTAAACTCAGATGACCATTTTGCAACTGTAGGGGCTTCTTTCCCATACACATTGGGCATTCGTCTAATTTGGAACACAAAGTCATAGGCGAGCGGTGACGTCAAAGGATTATTTTCGGCGTGACGTCACAATGAAAAACTGATATTATACAATTATAGACTGGTGATGAGGTCAATCCATGTTTATATAGACCCGAGGAAAGTAATATTGACAGAGGACGAAGTCCGAGGTCGATATTGCTTTCCTTGGGGCTATAAAACCAGGTATTGGCCGAATTCACCAGTCCATAACTGTTTTATTATGTTTCGAATTAGATACGAAAAGAAAAGAAAAAACTACAGTCACGATAACAATATGACTTCATTAAACAACGGTTTGACGTCAGTATGTCTATGTCAAGTCAATATTACTGTTGGTAGGGCTCGGAGTGAAGTCAATATGCTTTTCTGTTGACTGACACGTAAGTCAGTAACGAGTTGATAATTAAAGTGACATAATTTCCTTTTTATGACATCTCGTATTTCCTAAAGAAGAATTGCAGTGCCTTACTTATGCATTTATCATGTTATCACAGTTTCGTTATATAAAGATAAACCTCGACATGTAGACACGTGTTAGACCATGCTGTCATCACTCGCTCCGATAAGTGTATTAACCCTCCTGCGTTCATGTGCTGTAACATCTCTTCAAGAATATCAAGTAATCGACATTGATGTCTTTAAAGAGATTTTTACCTACATAAAGTTAGAGAGATGAACATCAAATAGCGAAACTCTCTGTATAGTGTCTACGTTTTACGTTCGTTGGCATTTACAGAGGATACATTTGAGTGTGTATTATATTAGTTTTTAAAAAACCAAAACAAATCCAGTATATTTTGCTAAGCTCATTCAGTAAAATTATGGTCTTTCACAGTGTTTTCATCCACAAACATACATGCTAAATAAAGGACGACAGAGAAGAGTAACATGTGAAGCTCTATTTTTAGAGCTAGTACAGCAAAACTCAATCGGAAAAAATCGGCAATTTTCGGAAAATTAAGTGCACTGAGTTATTACGAGGACACAAGACCGTTCTTATCCGTTCGAATGTACTTGTCAGTGGCATGTGACCGTGTCATGTGACAATGATATGGGGGTTTCACTGCTATAACCGGTAGTCGAGCCGTACGGAGTGATGAGAATAGGTACGGTATGTTTTATCACCTGTTTCCAGTTTTTTTATCGTCCCGAACAACATGAATGAAATAGTCATCTCTCTGGAACGAGGCAGATATTTTCAGTTTTACGAAGAGTGCAAACTAAACAAACCATAAATATAATTTATGACTATTCATAACTGGAAGGCTGTTTTTATGTGATGATAACAATGACAATTCAATATTATGTTGCTATGTTAGAACTATTATTTTAATATCGGTGTCAGGACATTTGCATTTCTAACCATGCATTTATCTTTGAAATATTATTGTTATTGGATAACACATGTTAATTAAACATAACCTGGCATAGATCATACAACCCATGATTATTTAATAAACAGCTGCAATGAGAATTTGTAATACGAACTATAACTTTGCAATCTTTTTTCCCTAAACACATGTTTAATTATTCTCACTTAACAAGTTCAGGCCCCCCTGAGTAATTGAAGGAAATGCATCAAATTTGAAGGAAAACAGTGCATAATAGAAGGGAAAGCTTCCTAAATGGTAGGAAACGCAGCTTAATCGCGAAACAAACACGTGAATATCGGTGAAACGCGGTAATATCAGAGATTTTCAGTCAATATCGGAAGCAACCCGATCCCACCTCCGAAGGAACATCGGTAGACTTCGGAAGGAACACGGTAATTTCCGTGAATTCTCGGTCGACAGCGGAAGCAAACGCATCTCAAAATGGCTGAGAATCTGCAGTCTCCAGTTTCTGTGAGTGTTGTTTATATGTTTTACTGTGTGATTTTTAGATGTATTTTGTTCTACATGCTTGCATTGAAAGCGCAATTGAACAAGGAAACGGTGGAGTCGTAGAGTTTTGTAATGAAATTGAGTAGTTACGGCGTTACTTGCATAGAGTCCGGGTTTGTTTACATCAGGGAGATGAAGCCGTATCGCTAACGCTATCACCGATCTGCGTCTGTGATTGCGTTTACCTGCATCACACTTTCCGGGGTATATTTTTGATAAGTTTTGGAAATATGTATGTGAATTTTGTGAGTATGTTATGTATCACGTGTAAATCTAACTTTCGTTTTTTGTACAATTAAGCTATATCTCGTAGAGTAGCAGGGTTTCCCGTAGTGTAAAATGGTATGTTTTGTTAACGTGCCGCTCCATATGCCGCACTTCTTTGACCTTGTTTCGTTTGACCATTTAAATATCCCATTTATTACAGACCGTGTTTGGAATGTAAATATACAAGATACTCGCCAATAATTTTCTATTTTGTAGTAAAGTATTTATGAAACGCAGGTCTCAAGAATCTAAATTCCCGAAATCGATCGATACGACAAAGGGAAGTAACTTTGTTTTAGTTGAATTAGGCGAACTGCCGCTAACTCGTGAAATAATCAACAAGTGGTTTCAAAGCGATTTCGAGATATGTCCAAACACGGTCCCTAATAAATGGGATATTTAATAGATAGTGTTAGCGATACGGCTTCATCTCCCTGATGTAAACAAACCCGGACTCTATGCAAGTAACGCCGTAACTACTCAATTTCATTACAAATCTCTACGACTCCATCGTTTCCTTGTTCAATTGCGCTTTCAATGCAAGCATGTAGAACAAAATACATCTAAAAATCACACAGTAAAACATATAAACAACACTCACCGAAACTGGTGACTGCAGATTCTCAGCCATTTTGAGATGCGTTTGCTTCCGCTGTCGACCGAGAATTCACGGAAATTACCGTGTTCCTTCCGAAGTCTACCGATGTTCCTTCGGAGGTGGGATCGGGTTGCTTCCGATATTGACTGAAAATCTCTGATATTACCGCGTTTCACCGATATTCACGTGTTTGTTTCGCGATTAAGCTGCGTTTCCTACCATTTAGGAAGCTTTCCCTTCTATTATGCACTGTTTTCCTTCAAATTTGATGCATTTCCTTCAATTACTCAGGGGGGCCTGAAGTTGTCATATATGGTTCAATCTCTTTATTTTTATTTGATTTTGACATTGGGTTTTTAAGAGAATTGATACATATCAACATTCATTTCGATGAGGAACTTTTACTCCAACATTGGAGGCAGATATTTTGAAATAGGGAAGTTGAATGCAAAGATATTACGCTCATCACATCAAGACACAAATAAAGTTAAATTTAGAGTCAAAGTTGAATAATTTATAAGGAAAAAATAAGTATACATGCGAAACCAGGTATTAAATACCGAATTCAGTGTTTCCTTTATTGGCTGAAATGTATAGAGTAATCTTTTGTACATGCTACATGAGACAGAAATCTGCAATAGTTACTATAATATATTATCCCTCACCACGAAGTGTAAGGGGGATATTGGTTTTAGACTTAGTCATCGGTCCATGAGTGTTTGTCAGAGTGTAAGGGGACAACTTTTCTAAGCAACCGAATAGATAACAAACTAAATTTGATGTGTAGCTGCAAGATATAAATACCTTGATGGATTTCGAAAATGAGAAGCGTGAAATTATATTCCGAGCTTTGCCGTTTCCTTTTTTTTGCACTTCATTCAATGTAACATAATCTCCAGTGGGGTCAGGTTTTCAGAAACTAGTTGGTATCTGTCTTCAGGGTATTAATACCTTGATTGTGCAATTATTGAAGCTAAATTAAATTAGCTCTGATATATGTAGATATGTAAATCTGATAGAGTACATTTATGAAAATATTGTGAGTTGAAGTGAGAACTAATTTGGGTGGGGATGTTGACGAGGTCTAAGGTTTAATAGGTTGAAAAAACATGAATGAATTTGTAGTTCATACAATTGTTCTATATCAATAAAAAATGCTGAATTATAAATGAGGCCAAATCTTTGACAAATAACTGATGTTAATTCCTTGCTGAATTTATTTCACACATATTCAAAGGAGATTGTGAAAATATTGAATTGATTTCTCCTCTATAATCTATTTGGGTCACATGCACCTCATATTGACACTGACTGAATTAGTAGGTGACCTACACAGCAACAGTCTGACAGGTTACTCTTATCTTTCTCATTGGTTCACAACTCAAGAATTTCTCAAAGCCTTTCCATGAATCTCTCAATTGAAATGAAATCGTTTTATTTTCAACACTTGCAATAGTGAGTCAACTCATTCAGAAAAATATTGAGCTTTAACTGTGAACTTTTTGTTTATGAAATACTGATTTATCTATCGTAATGGCCTGTTATTATAAAGTTGTTGGAATTTTTAAGATAAGAAATGTCTACTTACATATGCTTCTTATATGAACAAGCATTGCAGTTTCAAGGAAAAGTATTTCATATACTAAAACTGATATAATTTTTAAAGATTATATTTTTTCAGCAATTCAGCAAATGTACACATGGTAAATTCTTAAATGGGAATTTAAAGTAAGATTAAGAGAGACTGGACAAAAAAATTCAGATTCAGATCCCTCAAGTTACTTTGAACCCTTAAACATAATTTGGTTTCTCCAGGAAATACTTACCATAAAGAAGTTAGAATTTGCATAAAAGGCTCTGTTTGGAAGGTACTAAGATATATAAATCTTATTGTCCGATATCCTAAGGCAAATGAGGGGTCTGTTAAATGCTTTGATAAAATGCCTAATGTAATCAAATAGATTTGAACACTTTCTAATTCTTATTAAGTAAGTCATTTGACCTCATGTACTGATGGTCAGGCCTATTAAGAACTCCTTGTGAATTTCCCTTTGCACTGTCTTCACTGTGTATCTTATTATCTAGACACCAGAAAGTTACGGCATAATCCTTTGAAATTTTAAAACTTGAACATGCTGATCAGTCATTTTCCTTTAGACGACGAAGAGAGCAATATTCAGATGATTGATTTTCAACTATCAATTAAAACAAGAAAATATTGAAATTTTGGCATTTTAAGAGATCGAGATGCAAATTTTAGGAGGTGATTTGAGGTTAAACAGGATTTATGATATTACAGTTCTTATGTTGAATATACCTTAATCATGTCATTAACTTAGGACAAGGATGAAATATTATTTCCTTATTTCCATTGCTTGAATCTTTCCTTTTACAGAGCCCCTCTGATTTTCAGAACATATTATTTACCTTTGATACGAATCTAAATGTCATATGTTGTGATATAAAATAAAAACATCTTAACTTTTCATGTCCAAAAGACATCTTTATGACAAATACTGATTTTCCATGAAATTCTATAAACAGCCTGATAAATGCACAGAAGTGTAGATATCATGTCCAATATACATGGATAATATTTATATAACCTTACAAACGCTATCAAGTCTTAACTGCCCTCCTGGCTGTTTTAGATAAGTCTCAAAAATTACGTTTGACTACTTTACACGCGCCACTGTCCTGTTTTCGTTCATAATCGGAAGTTCTACCTTCCTGTTGTCACTGTAAAAGACCAATAAGCTTTAAAATGTGTCTTTTTGCTAACAGTCAATACTTCGCGATCAAATGACACCAATGATTAAGTTTGGCATATATGACTCCAACAGCTCACGGAGTGGCTCTTTAAGGCTTTTAGTCATGAGTAATTCATGAGTGTGCACCATGTATTCATGACATCTTCCCCCGCATGTCTTTAGATTGCACCAGTCATTATCACTGGCATTATTGCTGCCAGCCCGTCAAAATTTGTGTTCTGAATGCAGAGCCTCTTAATAATATCTTATTGGACTATCACGATCCTTCGCAGCAGCTTGGAGGACAAGCACAGAAGAGTTAGGGAAAGGCCTGTCTTAGCAAGTCATTGGAGCTGTCGCAATATAAGGGCATGCGTGGGAGATCATTCTGGTGTTGATGAGTGTACATGAGTGTTCATGTTTAATTTTGAATATGCTGTGTTAAAATCTTGGCAGTGTTTTTTCCTATGAAAAATTATTTGTGAAATTTATTTTTATGTGAAACAAATGTTTTGGGCTTATTGTATACTTACCATATCTGACCTGGGAGCTTAATTATTGGAGAGAAGGGGTTCTTACTAAAATTGCTTTCCATAGAATTAATATGTTTATCGATTATACAAATCCTGGCACTAAACGATTTTCAAACATAGCCAACATAGGGAGAAGAAAATGACTGTACTAGAAGTGTTGCTTTTTGACTGATGGTAATATAGGTTTTTAATGCAACTATCAAATAGGGAAAGTTATGAGACTTATATTAGGTGTCAGAGGCTAATTATTTAATATATTGTGTCAAATACAGTATATAAATCACAAGGTAACTTCATATTCTTTTGCAGATGCCAAATCAAGCTAATCCTTAGAAGATGAACGTCAAAAGACCTGCACTTTGATTTCAGTGAAATATACTCTGATAGAATATCTTTACCAGCTAAAATGGAGACCAAAGCTGCAGGGAAGGCTCTTCAGTTCCGACTGTTGTTGTGGAAAAACTATTTGATTCAGAAACGATCGGTGATAAGGACTATTCTGGAGATTGGTCTGCCCACCATATTTGCCCTTATTCTTATTGGCATCCGACAAATTACAAATGGGACACAAATCAACAATCTGACAACGTGGTCAGCATGTGATGTTGCCGATTTCCCTCGTACCTATAAGCTCCCCCACAAGCTGGTCTACACTCCGAGTAACAAAGTGATGAAGAGGATCATGGGAAGAGTTGGCGAGAGACTCAATTTTGATACAGGTACCGTAGCAAAGAGATATTCTTTAATGTAAAATGGCAGTTATAGACAATGGACGCAGCATGGTGGATAATGGCAAGGGTTTACCTATGCATGACTGACCCATTTCAGATCAGACAGCCTTCCCAGTGATTGTTTGTTCACTTTCACTATTGTTATTTATGTATACTCAATAAAAAGTAAATGTTTTTCATAGTATTATGATTGAAAGTTAAAAAGTGTTTGAGAGTATAAATGGTAGACCTGTTAACTATGTAGCCCCTAATAAAGGTCAAAAGGCACAATAAAAATGTTTATCCATTTTTAAGACCAAAAAGCATGGTTATACTGTGTGTATACTTAAATGTTTATGGAAGGTCTAGTGTGCCTGTGCTGGGAACACCTGATTTAACCCTTCTCTCATATCAGACATTGCATTTGCAACTGAGACTGAAATGGTGGACTTCCTCCTCTATGAGAATGTGACAACCAACAACACGAGAACTTACCTTGGAGGAGTGGTGTTCACAAATCAGTTCAGTACAAGTGGAGACGAACTCCCCTCTAAGATTGAGTACAAGATACGACTCTCCTCAGCCCCAAGGAACTCTGGGAAGGGAGCCTCCCTAAACCCGTTCAAGTCTGACACTCGTTGGACTACCAAACAGAACTTCCCATTGTTCCAGAGGGTCGGACCTCGAGAGAAGAATGATACTTGTGGTGGAAAGCCAGGTTTGTGTTGAACTTCAAATATCATTGATTGAAGCTTTTTTTTCTGGATTTATTTAGTTCTGAATTCTTATTTCAGTTCCTGAATTTTTTGTGTGCCAAGTTATTCACAAAGTAAAAAATGTTTAGGCAGATATTATGTAGGGATAAACATGTCCCAGTTGTTGTTATCATATTCTTTATTCTATCATCTCCTGTAGTCACTTTTCCAAAATGATGTATTGTCAAGAACCATTATTTTCTCTTTATGAGATTTTGTTCTTGAATCATATGTGACTGGGATACATAACTGCAACATCTGTGAATATATATTCAGTGTCTGAAGTGACACATGTCCCACAGCCAGTAATCTTGTAACATTTGCTTTTAACCGACATCTTTCAAGATTTCCAATATTTGCCAATTAAATTTACGTTATGTCCAGTTTTCAACTAATTTCATACATTGATAACATACTCTGAATCTTTAATACCTACAAGAAGACTTTGAGAAATGCATTATATAGTGTATAATTTATGACATACATTTTTTTAAACAAGGTATTAAAAAATACTCCTGATTTCAAACAGGTTACGAGCGTGAAGGTTTCCTCGCTATTCAAAATGCAATCAGCTACGCAGTGTTTGAAGAGGTGTCTCAAAATGTCTCAGGAGTGGACAATGTGTATATGGACCTGATGCGCCACCCGTATCCCCCTTACAACGATGACAACTTCGTACTGGTCATCCAGAAACAGCTGCCATTGGTCCTCGTCCTCAGTTTTATCGTCATCGCTCTCAGCATCGTCAAAGATGTAGTTCATGAGAAGGAACGCAAACTGAAGGTTAGCCAGCCTCTACTCTTCTTTTGAAGTTTTGTGCCCTTGATACGTCAAATTTGTTATCATCCTGACATTGTTTGTAGGTGATAAATATTTCTCAGGGCAATCTTTTCAATATTTCATGAAATTGATGAAATTTATGCTTGACAAGATATTGGGAATCATGGTTAATCTCCCAGAGACAAATCGTGACATCCTTTTCAATAGTCCAATGCTTTAGTCCTAATGAGCTAAAGGGCTGGTTGACTTTTTATCTTTATTAAAAAAAGGATTTGGTCTGAAGGGTCCATGAGTCCCTGATGGAATATCTGTGTTTTATGTTGCATTTTTACCTTCGTTTATTCATTAATTCTAGAAGCTTTCCATATAAAAGATGGTCCTATATTTGTCTTATTGCTGGAGTCTATATTGTAGATATGCAGGAAAGAACGATAAATGAAGTTATGAATAGCTCTTGTTAGATACTATATGTAATATCTTAACAGCATTACTAAACTTGTCAAAAACTGCAGCATGTAACTGACATCACAAAAGTTTGCCTTTCTGACATTACAGTGTCAAATTTAATCAAAATACGCAGCTGGTGGCAATTTATCTCAATAAATGTTGCAGAGTAATTAACACAATGCAAAACTTTTTTCCAACTTTTGTCAAGCTACGTAACCTTATAAATATCAAACTCCCTCCTTCTCAATCAACATTAAATCATTATTAATAATAATAATAATAATAATAAATAATAAATAATAATAACAATAATAATGATAATAATAATAATAATAGCTTTCTTGTTCCACGCATATATCCATGACATAGCATGCTCAAAGCACACATTAACTTGTTTTGTGTGAAGACGGTATTACATGGGAAATCCTTTAATATCCTCTCAATGTGTGATGTTGCAGGAGTCAATGAAGATGATGGGTCTAAACAATTGGCTCCACTGGGTGGCCTGGTTCCTCAAGTACTTCCTCTTTTCCATGATCTCCATCATCATCATGACCGTCTTCTATTCCATCCGCGTCGGACCCAAACACGAGAATGTCATTGGACACACACATCCCATAATCCTCTTCCTCTTCCTAATGCTCTACGGTATCTCAATCATCTGCTTCTGTTTTGCTGTCAGCGTCTTCTTCAGTAAAGGTTTGTTCTCTTGACGGACATGATGCTTAGATCTTCAGAAGCTGCTGCCTTTTCAGATATATTTCTTATCATTTTTTCATGCAAACACCTGATTTCATTTCCTGAACAGCATACTGGCTTTTAAAATTGGAGGTAATGATAAAACAATGATAGGTTTTATAAATCTGTGTCAATTGGAAAATAAGCAAATGCAAAGATTCAATGACCCTGTCTTAAGAGCTTCATTGTCATCTTCAAGTCTTTAATTGGTGTCTAGAACATTATTTATAACTGCCCGATAAAATTTATCCACATGTTACATCTTTTGCAAGAGATTCTATTTCCCAGTATTTTACAGCAAACCACATGTTTCACACCATTTGTGTTTTTGGAAGAATTTACATATTTTCTACTTTTGATATTTCAACAATCATTTTGTGTGTTATTCTGCGATCTTAAAAATTAAGGGACTGAATGAACTCATTTGTCTAACATTAACTTTTTAAGAATGTGTTTTCTAGATTTGTTGACATGCCAACATTTGATTTCTGCATTCATGCATTTACCTTCTTACATTGCAGCTAATTCTGCAGCAGCAGCCGGGGGTATCCTGTTCTTCTGCACGTACATTCCGTTCTTCTTCATCCAGCAGCGCTACGACACAATGTCACTCAGCAGCAAGATTGCAGCCTGCCTCGACTTTCAGGTCGCCATGGCCTTTGGGGGTCAGATAATAGGCATGTTCGAAGGAACAGGTGATGTTATTTGAATAATTTTGATTTAAATGTCTTGAAAATTAAATTGGTGAGAAAAAGTGCATTTACAGGAAGTTGGATGAGTAAAAAACTTTATAATGTATTTTCGGCTCATTCTTTTAAATAAGTGCGAACAGAAATTTCTGTAAAACTTCCTTCCTAAATGCTGTCATAAATGGTATAAGAATTATGTGCAGTAATATTCTTCAACCAGATAATAAACAAAACATGTTAGTTGTTTACATCATAGGTGTGTTAGATAATTTGCTGCTTTAATACTCCAAATCAATAGAATAAAATGGTTTATTCAATCAGGTTAGGTTATCAGCAATGCAGGCAAGATATTTCATTGTCATCTTTATTGCCAGGTGCTGGATTGCAGTTTGACAACTTCGCTCATGGCGTGTCTGTGGATGACGACTTCTCCATGTTGTATGTGTTCATCATGTTGATGGTTGACTCTGTTCTTTACTGTGTCATTGCCTGGTATGTCGAGGCCGTATTCCCGGGGGAGTTTGGGGTGCCCCAGCCATGGTATTTCTTCTTCCTGGTACGTCTCACTCTGTGCTTTTGTGTGGATTGTGGTTTTCTATTATTCCAGGAGTTATCATTGTGTTTCACCGGGAGATTTCCTTATGGGGTATATATTTCACTGATAAGTATTGTGCCCAATGTTCTTTTCTAGTCATAAATACTTATACTCTGGGACATTAAAGCAAAATTTCTTTGTTTGCAAGCGAGTGCCCGCAAACACTTAATTTTCTATACCAAATAATTACAATTTCATCTCCCGCCATTCATCTTCTTCCATGTGTACAATTCAAAGGCTTTTAACTTATATAAACAAAAAAACATAATGATGTAAAAAGATCTGTACAGCTTCCCTTCTATTAGCTGCTAATAATGACTTTTATCCCACCCCAGCCATCCTACTGGTGTGGAACCAGTCAACAGGATCAGGGTGAGGAGGGCAGAACCAAAGGGTTTGGTCAGGACCCGGAACTGTTTGAGAAGGATCCCGTCGGCATCAGAGCTGGTATCAGTATACAGAACCTCAGTAAGGTAAGCTTTATTTTTCATCTTGTAAAGCAATTTGTCACTTGTTCAATTGATAGTCGAAAACCCCTCTTGCGTTTGCCTATGCATGAATTTAGTGAAGTCCTTGTGTGAGTGAGAGAAAGAAAACCAATTTGTATACCTAAATACTCGCATTTGGGTAAATAGGCTGGCTTTTGTAGCCAGCAGATAATGATGAGGATAATAATGTTGTTCATAATTGTCCACAAAGTTACAATTGGAGTTTCATTCTATTGAACAATTATTCGGGACCAGTTCATGATATCCTATGAGTAGATTTATAGTATTCAAGCCACTCCCAAAATACTTCAGAGATTTTCTACTGATGAATATGTTTTGTTTAAGACAGCAGTAGTTATAAAAGCCTAAGTCCTTTATATCTCGATTTATTATTAATCGTTAAATATTTTTTGTTGGTGTGATAATTAATGATGATGATAATGATAATTAATGATGGCAATAATAATGACAACTGGACTGATCATGATGATTGATGATGATATGATGATGATAACAAAGATGTTTATTGATGTGAACGGTGATTATGTTGATGATATTGATCGTGACGATGGAGATAATGATGACTATATTGATGAAGATTGTGATGATGATGATGACATTAGTAATGAGGATAATTAATGGATGTTAATGTAATGACAATGAATATTGATCTTGAGAATGAGGAAGGCGATGATGATGATGATGATGATGATGATGATGATGATATTGACAATGGACAATGATGATGATGATGATGATGAAAAATTTTGATGATTATGGTGATGAGGATGTTCATGTAAGAAGTGAGTAAAATGGGCAGTGACATTGAACTTCCTATTTTCTCTATCTACAGGAGTTTGGTTCTGGTGAGAGTAAGAAGAAGGCGGTGGCTGGAATGTCAATTGACATGTACGAGGGGCAGATAACTGCACTTCTTGGTCACAATGGAGCTGGAAAGACAACCACTATGTCTATGTTGACAGGTTTGTTGCTTTGCACCATTGTACCAAACAGAACTTGAACAAAACTAAACCATGATTAATTACTTTATTTGCATGGTTCTTCTTCTTGGTTTTTGATATTGTTATCAAAATGCAACTATAGACTTCATTAAGCGGAAACTCTAGTGGGCTGATAAATTTTACTGTTGATTTACAGAAAAAGTATATATGGCAGCAAGGTTTAAAATGGAATTTGCAATTGCAGGGTTTATTCCACCTTCTGGCGGTACAGCGAAGGTGAATGGCTATGATATCCGTAGAGATATCGGCAGTGTACGTAGCAGCCTAGGTCTCTGTCCACAACACGATATCCTCTTTGATAGTCTAACTGTGGAGGAACATCTTACTTTCTTTGCTAAGGTAACCCAAATCATTTGAGAATAATGATGAATAATCAACATAAGATAAGGTAGTGTTCTCTATATTTCCATGTGTGGTAAAAATGAATTTAGAGTTGTTTTTGGTCTTTTTGATTGAAGGAAATATTTTAATGATTACATTGTAGTATATTAGACACACCTCTCGTTTCAAGCATTGTCTTCCTCCATTTGCGCTCCTACAAGAAGTAGTTTTATCTATTTATAAATTTATCTATTGAGGTGATTTGACATTCAGTGGAGAATTCAGATATCCTTGAGCTAAAATCATCAATGCTAAGTCTTAAAAGAAGTATTTACGTGATGGTGTGTCACTAAGGTGAACCTGGAGCAATGCTGCAGAATTGGAGATAAGGTAAACATTGTTAATAGTTGCTTCTCGGAGATGACCATAGTGTATAGCCGGTGTCTCTGCTTGCTCTAGCTGAAAGGGGTGCCAGGAGACAAGGTGAAGAGAGAGGTGGAGACAATGCTCACTAACATCGGACTGATGCCCAAACGTAAAGCCCAGTCGCACACGCTCTCTGGGGGCATGAAGAGAAAGCTCTCGGTCGGAATCGCACTCATTGGTGGATCAAAGGTATGTCTTTGATTGGTCAGTTATGGCCACTTAAATGTGGGGTTTTTTTTCCTTTAAATTTTCTTATGAAAATAAAAATTGTTTTGATATGTACTTTTTTTTTAAAATTCATACACTGATCATTATTTTAAATTTGACCCTATTCCAAGTTTTGAATTTTTGTGTTTATCAGTGTTTGCTAACAATTGCTATCAAAACAAACAAAAGGTGGTGAATAGTTAATTATGCTACCATATGTTTCTTCAAAATGTGTAAACCTCACATTCAACTTTAACAGTCATTCATCTATAAATTCAAGAATACCACATGAAACAGTCTATGTATCCTTACACTGTAAAAGTGAAACCCACTTGATAGAAGGAATGACATCAGTTACCCAGTAACCCTTCACCCCCAAAAAAACAGAAATTAAAGAGCTTGATTTCAGTCCTGAAAGGTTAAAAGTTTGGTCACTTGACCCTGTATTTCAGGTGGTAATTCTAGATGAACCCTCTTCTGGAATGGACCCTGATGCAAGACGACACATCTGGACAGTTCTCCAGAACAACCGGGCAGGTCGGACAATGGTTCTGACCACTCACTTTATGGACGAGGCTGACCTCCTTGGAGACAGGATTGCCATTATGGCTGACGGGGTCGTCAAGTGCTGTGGCAGCTCTCTCTTCCTCAAGAACAAATATGGTGAGATTATCTGATTTAATGGTTTAACTAATGATTTAATTCTTTGCATAACTATATCAATCGTACTGAGATTGTGAGACTATGATACTGCATTCTATGCATACAAATTTCACTTAAAATTATTATCTTTGGCATATAATTGTTTTCTGCACTAATAACAAATTGGAAAGAATGTTGATGACTGCATCTTTGGTGATGGAAAGGACAGGAACAAGTAAACAAACATCTTTTCCCAATACATATTGAAGGTGCTGGCTACCACATGGTGATTGTGAAGGAGCCTACGTGTGTGGTGAATGCAATCTCAAAAGTGGTGAAGCAGTATGTACCGGAGGCTGAGTTAGAGAGCAACATTGGTGCGGAACTGTCTTATATCCTGCCTCACGAGAGCTCCAACAACTTTGAGGCCCTCTTCACCCAGCTGCAGACTGACCAGCAGAAACTTGGAATATCCAGCTTTGGGGCCTCCATCACAACGATGGAGGAGGTTTTCCTCAGGTACTCAGTTGTCTCCCTTGGAATCACTGTTGACATGTCATCAGCTTCCTTGAGTCACACCTATCTTAACTCTGAATATCCAGTTTTTGGGGCCTGTTTATATGTCATCTTGTTCTAACAGAAATTATCTCATTTTTACTTGGAATATCAAACATCTAAGCTTGCACAAAAAGAAGGCGTTCCTCTGGGTCACTACTCATTTACCTCTCTTGGAGACAATGTTTACCATCCATTAGGTTCGACACAAGCATTTTCCCAACACAAATGTTTCCTTTTCCCCGTAGGTTACCATTTTCCAAGTAGGCCCACCCACTAACTAAAAAAAAACAGCATTGTGTATGCTAGGTTTGGCATCATTTGAAAATGGCAAATCAAATAAAATGGCAATCTCAAATAATGATATTATGATATGATGATTTCATCCCCAGAGTTGGCGAGAGTTCTGATTCCCAACTGCGAGAACGACTTCAGAATCAGGACTCAATGCTCCCCGAGAATGAAGTCAGTGACCAAAAAAGTATCCTGTTGAACAGCCCTTCCAACACATCCATCAACACCCACCTAGGTAACTCACATCTAGGTAGAGTAATCCCTGCTTCTCCAAGCTTCTTCTTTGTTTTACAGTTGCATGTCATAGTACTTGCACTTATAGAGGTAATGAAGGTATTTACAGATTACCACAGAAAGCCAAAGGCAAGGTATGGTGTGGCATCCAGTGGCCGTCCAACCATCCGTCCTTAAACTTTTCACTATTTCCTTTCTTCTCTAGAACCTTTGATTTAGGAAATCTGAAATGTTGTGTACAGACACCTTGACCAAAGAGATTTCTATCCCCAGTCACAAAGTTTAAGGAAAAAAAGGTTTGGGCTCTTTTTGTCCGTCCGTCCGTTGATTTAGGGTATCAATATCTTAATGAAGTTCAAAATGAGATGCATGCAATCATGTTTTCAGGAGTAAGTGCCCATATTCAATTTTTTTCATTTTCAGATAAGATTACAAAATTTGGGATGTGGCTTCAAGGTATCAATACATTAAGGGAGTTTGGAAAATGAGAAGCATGCAAATATCTTTTTTTATTGTTAAGCCCTTGTTTAGTTTTATTAATCTGATTAAGGGCACTTAAGAAAATGTTTGGTGAAGTGACAACCAATTTGGGTGGGGATGTTGATGACCACAAACTTAAAAACTATTTCATCTTTTTCTCAAGAAACCAAAGGCCTAGAAAGCTTAAACCTTGTGAACAGACTCCTTGGCTGGTTGGGATTCTAATTATAGATTTACATTTTTAAATTGAAATCGAGGTATTTTGGGTCACTGGGGCCACACCTCAGGTCAAAGGCCCCAAAAACTAAAATCTTGAGTCCTTAGCTGATGAGGGTTAAGATTTATGGATTTGGTGATCATGTGGCAGCTCATATGTAGACTTTATGACCATGACTCTTACCTGATGAGCTACAGAGCCAATGGCTCTATTTTTTTAACTTTTGCATGTATGTTTTGATATGATTTGAAATCATTTTCTATTTTTCCTCCTTTTTGTTTTATTTCATTATTTAAAAATGCCTATCAAATATTGCTAATTAAAATTTCATATCTACCTCATTTACTATCTTAAGGATATTAGAATTATTTTTTTTAGTTAATTTAGTTATTTAAAGTCAAAGTTACTTTTTTGGGAAAAACAAATTTAGTTGTATATGCTTCGCTTTTATCCAAGAAGAAAAACATTGTCAACTGCTTGATTTTCTTGTGTCCAAGTTAACGCATATTCTTAAAAGTGCTAATGCTTATGTCCGAGAGGACAAAAGTTCCAAGCAATACTAATGCTTATGTCCCAGAGGACAAATGTTCTAAGCAATACTGATACTTAAATTCCAGAAGACCACGGTACTAAGCAATACTCATGCTTATGTCCAAGTTGGCATGTTTTAAACAGTACTTATGCTTAAGTCAAATAGACAAAAGTCCTGAGCTATACTAATGCTTATGTTCAAGAAATCAAAAGTTTCAGGCAATATTAATGCATATGTCCGAGAAATCAAAAGTTCCAAGCAATAGTAATGCATATGTCCAAAGAGACAAAAATTCCAAGCAATACTAATGCTTATGTCCAAGGAGACAAAAATTCCAAGCAATACTAATGCTTATGTCCAAGGAGACAAAAATTCCAAGCAATACTAATGCTTATGTCCAAGGAGACAAAAATTCCAAGCAATACTAATGCTTATGTCCAAGGAGACAAAAATTCCAAGCAATACAAATGCTTATGTCCTAGTTGGCATGTTCTTAACAATAGAAAAACTTGCTTAAATCCAATGAGAGAAATCTCTAAGGAATACTATGTCTTATGTCAAAGAAGACAAATGTTCTAAGCAGAACAAATGCTTATCTCAAAGTAGACAAAGGTTCTAACAGTACTAATAATTGGCATTTCAGATGCCAATTCTATTGAACTTAAAACACACAAGGATTCTAACAACATTTCTAACACTGCTGCATGTAAGTGGAAAGCTTTTCCATGTGACCCCTGTGTATGCTAGTGCCTGCTCTGTCATATCCTTCCCTTTGTTTGCTTGTGTCATCGTTACTGCTTGCTAAACACTCAAATGGTAAATTTAGTAATCCTTTTAAAGAGACAGTATAGTGGTCTATTCCTGTATATACACAATTGCTATTTTCTCCAAATTCTTTCTATCAACTTCTGTATGGTTCACCTGGTTTTTATTTTTTGCTAAAATATCTGACTTGAGAAATTGTTGGTGATGTCATTTCATTGTGTTGCTGTCACATCTATCAATGGTGAAAGACTGACATCCCCTCTGATATACTGTCAAATTTTTCTTCAAACATCAGAATGATTTTCGAATTGTTACTTTCAACACATGACCAAAATGTTTGTGAAATCTTAAAGCTAATGCTTTTAAATTATGCTGTTATTTGATGACTCTGAAATATATACTTTTTCTTGCCTTTTTGCTTAGATATCCTTGCAGAGGACGTGACACAACTTCAAAATTGTCTCTTATGATACCAATATCTCTTGTAATATACCTTCCTTCATATGCAAATATAATCATTACCGGTACTCTAATATTTTTACTGTAATTAATCAAACTTTTGTAATTCCTCATGTTTTGATAATTTGATACAACTTGATGTGATGATGTACTGGTAGAACATCCCAGTATCAACAAGTTGCGCCATACAAACTTATCTTAACCACAGGCTAAATTTGGCACAAATGGGTTGCCCAAATTCAATGACACATAGAAAAAACTTGATATTTTTTATTTCAATCAAAAAAGCACCCAAAAACTTGGCCTTTGGTTAAAATGAGAACAACCAAAGACTTTTCTCTTTCCTAGACATGAGCCGAGAGCCAAAGCGCAACAAGGGGGTTGTTCTCTTCATCCAGCAGTTCTACGCCATGTTCCTGAAGAGGATACTGCACACTTTCCGCAACAAGATCGTCACTCTCTCCCAGCTTATCGTCCCGCTCTTCTTCACCATTATGGCTCTGGTGGTCATCAAGACAATGCCGGGCCCGACCGACTCTCCAGCTCTCAAACTCAGCATCAAACAGTTCCAACAGAACTTTGTACCTTTTGCTACTGACTTGAACCCTGACCCCAACCTCCTTGACCTTGCTAATTTCTATGTCAATCAGTTTGTGAACACATCCTCAGAACTGACGTACGTCAACAACGTCACCAAGTATAAGAGCGACCCTGATATTATCAAGTACCTCGGACAGAAGGGGAAGGAATCCATTGGAACGTATAACTTGAAGTATCTGATCGGAGCAACATTTGAACCCTCTGATGAGAATGTAACTGTGAGAGGATATTTTCAGAATCAGGCTTATCACAGCCCAGCGATATCACTCGCAACCATTGCTAGTGGGCTTCTCCAGTACTTTGCCAACAACTCATCCTACTCAATGGAGGTCACCAACCACCCACTTCCACGAACAGAATTCAATAAGGTCAACGATGTCACGACCCAAATGACAACAGGCTTCACCCTAGCATTTAACGTCTGCTTTGGAATGGCTTTCCTGGCAAGCAGCTTCATCCTCTTCCTGGTCAAAGAACGAAGCGTCAAGGCCAAACATATACAGTTTGTTAGTGGAGTCCATGCCTTCAACTTCTGGGCAGCCACCTTCTGTTGGGACATGATCAACTACCTGATCCCCTGTGTGTTCCTCATCGTCAGTTTTGCTGCATTCAGTATTGATGCCTACACGGTTGACAGCCATTGGTGTGACATCCTGCTCCTGTTTGTACTCTACGGCTGGGGGATGCTGCCCTTCATGTATCTCATGTCCTTTATCTTCTCCGTCCCCGCCACCGGATACGTCTGGGTCACCATGTTCAACATCCTCTCAGGTGAATTGCCATGATTACAATTTTTTTAATTCTGAGGTTCAAGTAATCTGAAACTCATAAGTTAGTATACAAGGCAACTGATCTTATTGTACTGATAAAATTATCACTATCTATGCAGAGAAAGCAATCTTATGCTAATTGTTAACTTAGAATAACACATACTATTGGTATCATACCTACTCTTGGTTCAATCTAACGAGGAAGATTCAACATTGCTTGTGACACCAGGAAACAAACCCTATTTAGGAGGGGTGCAGTGCCAAATTTCATGCAATTTCTTGAATGTTGTAATATCTTGCAAGTTGCTTTGTCTTATACCTTGTCATTTCTAATGGTCAGACCAAGAGTTGAAGTTGTATATAACAAGTGATATTGTGATTATTTTCTTATTTGTTGCAAATTTCAGTGTTTGAAACTGTGTTATAAAAATGAAATTTAAACTGACCCATCGGAACAGATTACAGACTAGTTACAAGTCTAAGTTAAGGGATGTCAAAGTTATTGGAAGTTTCCAGTATTTCAATTGGTTAGGGATGCTAATGGGGGTATTAGTGAGCCATGCTCACATTTTTGCCTGTTTTATGGATGATTTTTTTATGATAGAAATCAAATGTTTTCTGCCCGCATTAATATTTCACAAATAAAAAGTCCTACTGCCCCCCTCACTTTTGAAACATATGTACCCAAAGAAACATTTTGTCATTTTATGCAGCCTCATACTAACGGGTTGTTGATTGTTTTTTCTCAGGTGTGGCTACCATATTGACAGTGGCCATCCTGAGCATTCCCCAGCTGGATCTGCAGGACGTGTCTAAAATCCTCGAGTGGATCTTCCTAACATGTCTGCCAAACTTCTGTCTGGGTCAGGCCCTCGAGGACTACTACAGCAACTATGACTTTCTCAACCTCTGTAAAGCCTTCGAGCCTTTCTGTCAATTCATTGATGCTAATCATACAAACCCTTGCTGTCCAGGTAAACTTCTTAGTGGTGTTTTCTCTCATATACAGGTGTAAAAAAGAGGGATTATTATTATGTATTGGGCCATAATCCATAATTTAAACAACTCCAACAATATTGATTTTGTTCAAATGCTTGACCTACTTCGCACATGAAAAAACTATGAAATGATCTATATATGAACCTTTTGGATGTGTTTGGCATGTAGCACATGTAAAAACTATGATATGATCTATATATGAACCTTTTGAATGTGTTTGGCATGTAACCTCAGTGTTGATACATCTTTCTTTAGTTTTTCAACATTGAGGCAGGAAGTCAAGATCGTGTTTCAAAACTAAACCACCAAATTGGACACATATGTTATCAATTATCTCATTGTCCATTCCTTGGAATTTTACTAATACACTGACTTGATGAGAAGTTTTATTTTGTTACATATTTTCCAAACTAGCTTCATTAAACTTTATGTACAAGTATACAATGATTTTTAAATTGGTTATTTATTGGTTAAACCTATATTTATCTGAATTTCATTTTTGACTAATGCTGTAGCTTTATAAAATTAGTTAAATTATAACCAACAAATGTTATTCAATTATTTCAAATTATCTTCTAATTGTAGGAAAATGTGGGGACGAATGCCTGGATTACAACACAAACTTCCTGGGATGGGAGGCAAATGGAATCGGTCGCATGCTCATTTTTCTTGCTATCCAGGGAATGGTGTACTTCACATTTGTCTTTGCAATCGAACTTGGATTGTTCAAGAAACTCTACTACATACTTCAGCGTCAGACAGGCAACTCAAAACGAAGCTCCTTCCTGCGACAGCTCAGTAACTCCGACAGCAGGATTCAGGAAGACTCGGATGTTGCTACTGAGCGTGCCCGACTAGCAAACACGCCTCTCCGCCAGCTCTTCCAAAGTGACAAGCTCATTCTGAAGGAGATTGTCAAGGACTACAGCATGTTCCGTGCAGTCGACCATATTAGCGTGGGCATCCCACAGGGAGAGTGTTTCGGGCTTCTTGGCGTGAACGGTGCAGGGAAGACGACAACCTTCAAGATGCTGACAGGAGACGAGATAGTGACAGACGGCAATGCCTTCTTGGATGGGTTCAGTGTACTTTCCAACACACAGGAGGTCAGTCTTGTACATAAAGAATATTTTGTGTTTTCAGTGGATTATTACCAAATGCTCATCAAATGCCAGGATAATGCTGATATAATGAGTGACACAGCTACAAGTGAAAATATTGACTTTACTCCATCATGAGAGAAGCTATAGGTGATGTTTTACTGAAAACATAAAATTGTCAATCAATCTGCTAAACTTTAACTACTTCTGTTGACGTCATACAATTGTTGCAGTGAAACTTAGTAGTAGCATTGTCTTGATAGGAGAGGAGACATCACCCCATTATACATGTGTATCAATTTTACATGAGAAAAAAGACAACAAACCGCAATATTTCAAACACTTTTGACAAACTGAAAAAAAACTTCTCCTGGCAATTTACATGTATTGATTTTTGCTTGTATTTGAGAAATGGATGTTGAAGAGAAGTTTTAAGATTGTTACAAATAATCTTGAATAAATTCAATCATGTTCATCACCATACGCCTTTCAGGTTCAACGTCGCCTCGGCTATTGCCCCCAGTTTGATGCTCTGATTGGACAGCTGACAGGACGAGAAACGCTGTACCTCTTTGCCAGATTGCGCGGCGTTATGGAGAAGGAGATACCAGACATTGTCAACAACCTCATTGCAGCCCTGCTGCTCACAGAACATGCTGACAAACAGGCTCATGCTTACAGGTGAGTTAGAGGGATGCTATCTACACACTTGGGATACAATCAATAACTGCCCAATGATTTCCTCTTCATTAGGTCTCTCATTAAAGGCTTATTGTCCCCCGCCGCAACGCGGAACGGAGGACTATGAATTCAGCGGCGTCTGTCCGTACGTACGTACGTACGTCCGGATTCTTGTTTACGCGATAACTCATGAAGCTTAGCACCTACAGTGTTCATTTTTGGTGACAGCTTTCAATGGAGGAAGACTAAGATGCCAGTCGACCTTGGTGACATATACGTCATTTTCAAGGTCACCACGACACGTGACGTCTGTCTGGATTATTGTTAACGCAATAACTTGTGAAGCTTAGCACCTAGACTGGTCATATTTGGTGATAGCTTTCAATAGAGGAAGACTCAGACGCCAGTCGACTTTGGTGACCTTGACGTTATTTTCAAGGTCACCACGACACAACGTCTGTCTGGATTATTGTTAATGTGATAACTCATGAAACTTAGCACCTAGAGTGTTCATATTTGGTGACAGCTTTCAATGGAGGACGACTCAGACGCCAGTCGACTTTGGTGACCTTGACGTCATTTTCAAGGTCACTACGACACTTTGACCAATTTCTAATACATTGTTAACGTGCACCTAGTGTTCATATTTGTTGACAGCTTTCAATGGCGGAAGACTCAGACGCCAGTCGACTTTGTTGACCTTGACCTCATTTTCATGGTCACCATGACACTTTGACCACTGTAATACATTGTTAACGCGATGATATTCATTATGCCAAATATCTCATAACGGCGGGGGACATTGCCATGTTAGTGGCAATCACTTGTTAAATCTATGAGCTTAATGAAATCAGAAATAAAGTTTTATCATTTCACATTCATTTGTTTAAAGCAATATTATTTATTTTTCAATAATAAGTTTCTTTCATTCTCTCATTGCTTCAGTGGAGGTAACAAGAGGAAGTTAAGTACTGCAATTGCATTGGTTGGAAACCCACCAATCATATTCCTAGATGAACCAACAACAGGAATGGACCCGGTTGCTAGGCGACTGTTATGGGACGCCCTTGCAACGGTCAGAGACAGTGGAAGAACGCTCATCCTCACATCACACAGGTAAGTGTCATAATAATCATCTGTGTTGATTGGTTTGAGATTAAAATATTCTCATTCCCTTCCTTTTTAGGGGATAAATTAGTTTTATATAAAACAGTGACATATGCATGTTGACTTTTCATCTTGATAATTTTCTAATGCCATGGCTAATGTACTATTGTAGTTTGGAATAATTTTCACTCTTTTGAATGAAGAAATACATATATGCTTCTTCTAATGAACGAAAATGCTGAACCTTTGGTGATTATTTCTTGCAAATTGTACACCTTATTCTATATGTAAGTCTGAAACTTAAGACAAAAGTTCATGCAAGGACTCATTAAAGTATTCAAGGAAATGTTAATAAAATTATTTTGGGCAGTTACTTTCTTCTTACTCGACAAATATATGTCATTGCTACAGATGTTGAAATAGATAGTTTTTTCCCCAACTAGGCCTTTCGAACATTTCACATGTACATTATTATTATTGCCTTTTTTACAGGTAAAAATGCCAAAAATTTGCATATTTATGACACATTTTGAAACATTTTATAATTTATGACACAATCAGTAGTATGTGACAAAATAAACGTGCAATGCTGTTAACACCGCAAGGTACAGTTGCCATAGCAAATGTGAAAATGACAACAAAAGCCATTAATGAACTTGTCAAACTGGTTATTTGTAAAAAGCATTTATGACTGTAAACATATTAAACAATAATTCAAACTTACCAATTATTCTCTTATTTTGATTTCACATAAGTGATTCTGAAGGACATAAGATAAATAAATATTTTACATTAAAGGTAACATTTTCCATGAGGGTATTGAGTTAATTACATACTATAGCTTGCATCCCAAAACATACATTGAATTATGACTGAAATTAATTCAAGGGGTAAAAATGACGTTATTGGCTCTCCTGTAAAGTCATATTTTTAAGGGGATCTCACAAATCTGTCAGAGTTAAAAGTTGGGAAAAACGAATCATCAATAAATACTTTGATTCAAACTACAATTTGGTTTAAAAATAACAAATCATAATCACCATGAAACATTTATTTCAATTGCTGTGAGTACTATAGCTACAGACCCAATGGCTCTATTCTTTTTGTATAATTCATCTTCAATAAGACAAGCATTAAAAAAATGGGGAAAAATAACCCAATAATTTAGTAGTTACAATAATAATAACAGTTTTATAATATGCATCACAAATAACACCAACATAATATTATCCTTACACTTTTCAGTATGGAAGAATGTGAAGCACTCTGCACAAGAATAGCCATAATGGTGAACGGACAGTTCCGATGTCTGGGCAGCACACAGCACTTGAAGAACAAGTTTGGTGAAGGTTACACGTTGATGGTCAAGGTCGCCTACCCTGAAGGTGACCGTGAGCCTGACCTTGAACCTCTACAGAATTTCATCGAGGACAAGTTCCCAGGAAGTGTGTTGAAGGACATTCATCAGTGCATGCTGCATTATCATATAACAGACACAAGGTTCACATGGGCCCAGCTCTTCGGTACCATGGAGAGGGCTAAATCTACCTTCAATATTGAAGATTACCTCGTGGGGCAGACAACTCTTGAACAAGTCTTCATTAACTTTGCAAGGTCACAAAAACCACCTAGTGATGAAAAATGGGGATGCTTCTCCTGGTGTTGTTAGGTGGATGTTTTCAGTGTTTATGCATTTAATTGACCTTCACGTTTTATATGATTATCCATAATTCTGAATGAAGAGAGAGATTAATTTCCTCAAAATGCCTATCAAAAAAGTTACCAATTATTTGGATTAAATTGAAAGATTAACTATTAATTGTCTTATTTTGGTTAGTGAAATTGGCAATGGTTTTTTGCACTTAAGTGCAAAAGAAGATCTAAATGAATGATAGAGTAATAATAAAAGACATTAACATTTGATTTAGTCATTTTGAAAACAACTGAAATAGACAAATCTAAAACAAATGAACACATATGACAGAATAAGTTGAAGCCTATGTGTGATAGATAATTTCATCTGAATATTTTAGGCGAAATATGCCTATCATGACTGCTTAAGCTGTAGATATAGATACTGAGAAGTGGTTTGGGCATAATTTCCAGATGGCAGGAAAACAGTCTTTAAGGATTTTATAACAATTTAAAAATATAAAAATGTTATGGTATCTCTCCATGAAATTGAATGCTCTATCTGCGAAAGTTAAAACTTTTGTACCTTTTAAGAGTCAAGTTCACTGTGGGAATTGAACCCACACAACTTAGTGTCAGTGGTAGCAGATCCGGGAGAGATTTAGGGGATTTGAACCCCCCCAGCACAATTTAATTTAAGATTTATATATTTTTAGATAAAATGGCTCTCTCATATTCAGTTTAACCCTTGTATTTTTAATTTTTCAGTTTTAAAAAATTTTGGATGATGAGGCTATAGGGAAAAAAACCAAATGTGAATGGTTTTACGAAGTGTATTTCACACCTTGACTGTGATATGTTAGCTATATTTGTGCTCTATATATGTTGACATCCTTTTCTAGTAAATTTGATGGGTTTTTTCAGACAAGTGTATACACATATATCATTTCTTGAGATCAACTATTAGTGACACTTTCAACTTTGCATAATAGAATCATCATCAGATCATTGTTTACATCTGTGCAGAATGTTGTTAGTGGTGATTGTGTTCAATTTAAATTCCATGACATTAATTAGTGCCAACTGAAGATTTTGTTTGTTTTAGAAATACAGATATGTTGAACAAGAAAATAAGGGTAATTACTATGTACTGATTAAAATGTAAAAAAAATATGTTTTGCTCATGGTTCTGTATATTTTTGTATGAGGGACTTACAGTTGTGGATATCAAAAAGGGGTAATTGTGTACATTTGAATTTTAATTGTATTGGATTATTTAATTTTTTAGAAATATCTGAGTTTATTATATGGAATGAAATTATGTATGAGTTTATTATATGGAATGAAATTATGTATGAATGAATAAAGTACTAAATTAAGCCATATGTTTATTCAGAATCAAAAACATTCCAATGTTTGTATATTTTTAAGAAAAATATTTTAGATGTTATGATTTAGCAAATTAATAACTATTTATCAATTTTATCAAGTGATATTGTACATAATTATATAATTATATATATGTGGTACTTTGTGATGTATATATCTAAAAATGCTGTGATTAGTAGTTCTACTTATTCTGTGATACACCAACTGATAACCGATTGTATTCAAAATCCAATAGCACTAGTATAAGACTTTAATGGTCCCTTTCTTTAACGCTCTTTCTAAGTCCGATTAAAATCAAATTTATTCTGACGAAAAAAGTTATGGAATTAACTCTGCCAGGATTTGAACTCATTCAGTCAGGGGTGTTCCTCTCCACGATGGTTCGAAAGCAGCCCCATTGCTCCCACATTTTGACATAATCTCAAGTAGCAAATTACAAAGATAAAAGCCTTTGGTGTCAGTATCTAGGGGCAAGTAACTCGTTTTAACCATTTGTCAAGATTGACTATGGCTGTCCTTCCAAACCTGATGATTTGATTGGTTTTTATTTGTTTAACTTGTGTCAGAACAATCAACTAGTGAGGCTGCTGCCGGACCATTTTGGAGAGGAAAAGTCCTAAAATAATGAGTTTGAATCCCAGAAGAGTCAATTTTTAAATCTTTTTATTCCTAGGAACACGTTGAATTTTAACCAGATTATGCTACTTCTTATCCTGACTGAAAGATTTGGGCCCAGGTGCAAAAAAAACTAAAACCAAGTTATTATAGTATACTAAGGGTATCGTTTGTCTAAGGGACCTTAATGCAATTTGTCCTAGATACCACAAATCTTGTCCAATCGGGCCAGATATTTACTTAAATTTTCAAGATAGCTTACACTTAAGTTCCAGATTCTATTAAAGTAGATGACAATTTCGAAAATGACCAATTTCCAACTAGAACATTCAATCTCTATGAAACTGTTCCAAAATCTTGGTAGAAAAGAGGCACCTAAAATCTGATAATATCTTATTGCCCTTTTACCTTGGGTAATCTGAAGGCTGAAACTCCACATGTACTTACCGGTACATAAACTGCCCATACAACTACCTCTCTTCAAAAGAGCATATGAAGAGCATTACCAATTTGACTTTTTAATGGTTGAGAGTGTTTTTAATGAAATTTGATATTGATTTACCCATTTTCTCCACCTTTAATAAGTCAGTTCAGATACTTAAACTCACTCATAGTGCAGGAATCTCGCTTGCAGCCGATTTCTTTTTTTTTCCGATGAGGACAGTTGAAGATGTCAGAAAGCCCATCCAGCTTGTGTTATATTATAGAAACTTAGTCTTTACAGCTTTTTTGAGTGGCATTTTAGAAGTTGGAAGCAACTAAGTACAAATAATTTATGGATGACAACTTCTTTATTCTGAGGTTGCGACGTTTCGATACAGATTCATGTATCTTGTATTCACTCTTGACAACGATAGAAGTTTGGAACTTAAGAAGTTGTCATCCATGAATTATTTGTACTTAGTCTTTACAGGTAGCAGGGTTTGTCATATTTTATGGAGGGATAGATAAATGATTCCGAACTCCAATCAGGGCAGAAAGACCTGTCTTTGCTTGTAATCTATACTCCCAACCCATAATTAGTCTTTAGTTAACGAAGCCCTTGTTTCAAATTTTTAACTTGGCATCACTAAACAAGGTTTTATTAACATATTTCAGCTATTGGCGGAGTCATTACCTGTCCTCATCTTGGTGTTTTAGTTATACTCACAATTAACATGTCTCAGTAATAACTCATATGGAGTAAATACCTCAATGCATTATGTGACATTCTTTTAGAAAAAACATTTGTCATCAATAATTTACATGTACATTATTTTGATGGAATTTATACATTGTTGAGTATGAAGGAAGGGTATAACAATGATTTGTATTTGCAAACATTACAATGTATTTTAATTAAAAAAAAGACTGTTTAAACCAAGTTTATTGTTTATATTTTCTGAAATATAATTCCAATTAAACGCAAAGGTTGTGAATGTACACACAAGTATGTGCATTTTCAAAAAAACAAATTGTTTTTCAAAAATCTTCTTTCCTTCAGTATTCCACTTCTCCCTTGGTCATCACATCGGAGAAGATTTTTTAAAAAATGTCTGCAACACCCATACTTGGGGGATAGGGATGTCAGTCCTAAAGTTACAAATTCAGATCACCTAGAAGCAAGGTACAACCCTCAAATTTCAGTCTGATGAGCTAAAAATCAAGGGCATCATCTTCCACAACCATATTCAATAGGTCCGATGAATGCTTAGCTCCTCCCCCTTCCAATTTCTGCTTCAGGGGTGCAGTGGTTTGGAAGAGAAGCTTATAATCTACAGAGATAAAGGGTAATGGATGCACTTTTGGCCTAAGAGTTATATAAGACAAAATTTCATTTTGTACAAACAAATTTTATTGGTCAATACAGACAATGTACATGATTCAGCACTATGGAGTATATCACATGATGACCATAAGGCAGACTGACCAATCAACTCACAGTACAAACTATATTGCTTAGCACTGGGAGCACAAGGTGGAGCTATCATCATATTCAACATTCAAGCAACAATATCATTTTTTCACTGATTAACAAATACTTTGTGATGATAAATTTCTATAACTAGTGTTATGGACAGCAGCATGGGTGCAGAATATAACTACACCAGTCTCCATCACTGGCTAATTCAAGCCTTGCTGCTTTGTGGCAACATTGTTGGTTTGAGTGAAGCTCCAGCTGAAGCGCTGAACATGAAAGTTCAGCAGGGCTTAGATAGGTCAATAATCAAGATTGGAGTGAGTTTGCCTTGCAGGGGAAGTTGGCTGTAAACAAGACTTTGTTCATTAGCTAGGGATAATGAAGTTTTTTTGGAATGTGATTAAGAATAGAATTCGTGATTTGGTCTGCATAAAGGCATATCTGTTTTAATACATCTATAATCTCCTTATAAGTGTACATATTTACAGATAATTTCTACAGAAAAAAATCTTTATTTCGATGAAATATTGATCATTTAATAAAATTGGTTTGCCAGTTGAAGACAAAATTATTTCATATTATGAATATCCATACCCATTATACGTCATATTTCAAATAATCAAAATTCTCTGGAGGGGTAAAATTTTCAAAACAACCTGTCAAAACTCAAATAAATTAGACCGAAGGAAAATGGTTTATTTCAAACACTAACAAAAAACATGAAACTAGTAGTATATACGATGCTGTTCTATTGACTAGTTATATGTACGATAACGTGACTTATACTGATCAGGTTTGATAACATGACAGTATCCGGTGCCAAGAGGAGACAACTTGAATCAGAGACAGAACAATTATGGCAGATTTTTGTCTACATCCATGAATTTCTTGACCACATCATGAATCGCTGAAATAGCTGGCGAGTTCTTGTCCTTGCACAACTCGACAAAATCTTTGCCCTGGTCCATGCTTGAGGTCAGCTGGGGATCAATTGGAATTGACCCTAAAGAAAAGAAAAATTTTCAACACTCTAAATCATGGTTAAATTTCTAATATTCTACTTTTTATATTTTCTATATAGGTTCTTGAAATCTTACATCCTATATTCTCATCCTATAAGCCTTCATATACAAAAACCTTTTTTTATATAATTCAATTCATGATAAATGTGAAATAAAAAAAATTAAAAAATCGCTTACTCCAAAATAGCACAATTTACAATCCTTCCCTTTTCATTTGACCTTTACAGAAACTGTTGCAGATCAATGACCAACTAAAAATGATTTTCTTCTTACCAAGAAAGGGAACTCCACTTTGCTGAGCCAAAGATTCTCCTCCTCCCTTAGAGAATATGTTTGTGCACTCCTGAAAATAACTTTATAATAGAATTCTCATCAACTTACACATTTTTTAAAGTTTATAAGCTGATTCTTGCACAATAAATTTTTTTACAAAACAGTACTTCTTTGGTTCACAGTATGGATATTAAGATAATATAATCAAGCTCTTTGACCAAGATATAAAATGCATGTCTTAATCCACAATCCAATGTAAAGGTTGACGAAAGATAATATTTTTGTAGGATTTATTCAGTCTCTTTATATAATATTTTATTTTTTAAAACCTGTTGGCTTTGCAGTCATTGAAATCATGTTGGACTGAATTGCAATTCAGCATTTTACCAAAACCTCACAGAACATGAAACAATTTTTAAGGTAGTCAAAGCTGTTTAGCCCTTGGCATGATTCAACTCTAAGGTTGACTGTCCATGCAGATGTTGATGCTATATCAAAGAAACTCCACTGATACCTACCGAGCAATGAGGACAGGCGTATCCACTCATGTTCTCTATCAAACCAATTACCGGGATCCCGGTCTTCCTGCAGAATGTCAACTCACGTCGAACATCACCGACAGATACAGCCTACAAACATGGAAGTTATCAGCTTTTATTGATTCTTTCTCGACATTGTCAAAAACAATGCTTGCTTTACAAAGAGGGTGTTCATTGCACTGGGGCGTGTATCGCTCAAAAACAATGCTTGCTTTACAAACAGTGTGTTCATTGCACTGGGGCGTGTATCGCTTAGAAACAGCTTTAGAAAGACATATATACCTATAGACCCTACCCTACTACTATAGAAAAGGTGCATGTCTTTTCATCTTTGAAGATTTAGCTTGTGAAGTATTTCAATGAATTGTTTTTCTAACTGATGTTACTAAGATTTATACAAAATGTCCATCAATGTTTCATTGGCTGGCAATACACATAGGTTATTTTTTTCTTGTGATATACTGAAAAGAGATCAAGGTTATTTGTTCTTGTGATGCACTCAAAAGAGATTACCTGTGGTGTGGTGACAATGATAGCACCGTCAGGATTATACTTCTTCAGTGACTCCATCACTGAAATGTGTTCATCTGATGTGCCAGGGGGCGTGTCAATGATGAGGTAATCAATATCACTCCAGTACACATCACTCAGAAACTGCTTGATCATGGCTGGAAATGTAAAAGGAGAACATGTTTCTTAAATGTAATCTCATAATAAGCCACGAATGTCACAAGTTGTGACAAGTTGGTTTGAGGCTTGCCAAGGATATTTTTTATCTAATCAACAAGAGTTGATATATTTCATTTCAGAAGACATAAGAGTTGGATTCTATCTTCATCCAAAATAATTGTTCATAATGTTTCAATTAAAAATGTATACCCCTAGACACTGGACTACCCTATACACCAAATGTTGGGATGTCATATATGGCATTGTGACATCATGTTTATGACGTCATAGCATTTAATCGTGTAACTGTTTTTGAAATGATTGAAAAGATTAAGGATTGAAAAGGAAAAGAAGTTATGTTTGTTCTTGCACCAGGGCAATTGTGGTATGAGGTTTTACTGTCATTAACAGATTGTTACATACCATTCTTCTTTGGTCCTCTCCAGACGACAGCATCATCCTTATTGTTGAGAAGGAATGCGATAGACATTATGCCAACCTTTTGGTCTTGGTCCACATACACAGGCAACCAGCTGGTGGTAGGCAGATAAACATATCCATCTTTATTACCTACCAGCATTCATATTGAGGTAAATCATTTTCCTATGATGTCTTCCTCCATATATTGATTCATTATGGTGATGTAATGCAACATCATAAACAATGAAAACAAGTCCCACTTTATTGTTCAAAATGCAGTTTTCAGGCTCTTAGTAAAAGTAGATTTTATTCTATTAGTATGACATGGACACTCTTATGATGTCCTCAATAACCTATGTATATTTGACAATATTGTCTATTATTTTACATCAAAATAATCAAAATAATAACCTATACTTTGCTCTTATAACAAAGCTTTGATTTTACATCTGATTACTAAAAGAGATTACAGATTTTGGAATCAACAGTTTCAATAACACTTACCCTTCAGGACATTGATGTATTTCTTTTCCCTCTACGTTGAACATGCGGGGAATGCTAGGCCCACACAGATCCACATCTAGCAGTCCAACCTGTATTGATTCAAGTGTGACAACATGACTGACAACATCCATATGCCATTAAATAGTTTCGATACAACCTCCTAAGTTGAACATCCTAATAAATACTAATAGTTGAAAATGCAATCATTATGAACATAACTTTTTAACAGATAAAATTTAATAAATATAACATTACATTGCGGAAACTTAAAGTTGTTTAATCAAAATATACATTATTTGTATCATTGGAATATGGCAATGAGCATTTGCATAAACTGTTCAGGCATGTATACCTTCTTTCCCTGTGCTCTGAGGGCAAGCGTCAGCTGGGTGGCCACAGTGCTCTTCCCGACCCCTCCCTTGCCTGACAGAACCAAAATGACATGGCGTACCGTCGACAGGTGGTCACTAGCTGTGGAGAAATCATGACTTAAAATATAGATTATTGCATATAAAATGGCATTTGTATAGATTCTTCATATAAGAAAAAAATGAGAACAGTATGCTACGTTGACTCTTCCAATGCATTTTCCAATTGTCCACAGGAAGCTTTATGTGCTAATTGTTAGGTAATTTATTTTCTTTTTTTACTATCTTGAAAATATTTGATACACTTTATTCCATTTATCTATTTATTTCAACATTTAGAATAGTTGTTGTAAATCAAACCATGTGTATAGGCAAACTTGTCATGTTCTGCCTTGTTTTGTTTGGAAATTGGAGTTTGAAAAGCGTTTTTTTTTCATTGGATTACACTTCAAGCGACATTGATTAATTGCCCTTATCAGACAGTAAACACGTTTTTCATTGCAAGTTTATTTCTTTAAAATTTCCCTAGCATTTTCCCTAGTAAATTGTTCTAGCATCAATAAAATTTATTTGCAATCGTAACAAATTTCATTACCCATGGGCGCATCCATCTTGAATCTCGTTCTCGCAAATGCTCGCGAGATACGAGATTCGTCTCGAACGTCAACATTCGAGAATTCGCATCTATCAAGAAAATGGTCGATCTGTGGACAATCTATAATAATGCAACCAGTATATCTGGTGTGGTGCTGATCTTTACGATCGTTGCACTTCTATTCTCAACTAAATATACGCTAACAAGAATTGGGAAGATATGGGAAGCTGGAGATCCTCACCAAGTGAATGCAGACGACAAGGAGAGCGAGCACGGAGATGGCGAAGATTGTGATGGAGACGACGAGGCCGAAGAAGACGATGACAGGAAGAAAAAGAAGAAAAGCGGTATGGTTTGCAAGATTGCCATTTTGGTTACATGATCACTGCGAAAAGATTTTGGTATGCTTGTAATAAAAGCGTCTGTATCATGATGTTGTTAAAAATTAGTATTTATCATATAAATTGGTAACAGAATTTGATTTAGGCCTAATGATTTTCGGCAAAAGATGCTTTACTGCACGAATGAAGTCATTTAGGTACAACTATAGAATTGGTTCACCACCCATTTCATAATTACTATTCATACCTCAGGATTTGGGAAAGACACCTTTGATAATGGGCCATCGTTAGAACTTTTAGTCATTTTCAGAATTTGGAATGGGCCATTCCCCTTAGTAGCAATGGTAAAATTTCAAATTTGAATGGGCCATTTTTTCATCCAATGTGCAAAATGGCCCATGGCCCCTGCCTTTCCCAATCCCTGATACCTTTATGTCTATGTATTCATCGATATAACATCTTCAATATTGTTTCCCTTTCACTTATGGGGTAAGGTTTTAGGGTTAGTGTTACTGTTAGGGTTAGCATTAGGTTTAGGATATGTATTCTAGGTGGCAAACCAATTCTGTAGTTGCTTCGTCATTTATATTTAATCAAACGAAACTATATATTAAAAAGTGTTGTTCCATTGATAAACATTTCTTGACAGACTATTGAAATTGCTTACTCTAGGTAACTAGAGATCGATTGATTACAAGAATATTATGAATGCATAGGAGGGGAAATTAATGTTATATTTATCTTGATCATTTTGCTTTCATCTGAAATCATAAATATCATTTATCATATCATAACCCAAGTAACATTAATAAATTCTACATTTGGTAATGCAAGTGCAAATTAGCATGCAAAAACCTAGATTTTGTTTCTAATAAAGAAACTCTGAAATGCTGAACACTGATCACTGATCCTGCTAATTAACTTGCTTAGAGTGGTCCTGAAGGCAACCAAATGGTATGGATATTGATTTATCTCAACATGTCCACACTTGATTCTTATGTATACCAGATCTATATTGTCTTGCTTAAATTACTTATTGATCCAAATTTTTTTCTAAAATAATTAATTATTCTCATTGTAATAATATTTACAAAAAAGTATTTAGTGTTGTAAGTAATAACAAATAAATTCTTGATTAGTTCAGCTTATTTCTTTTTAAGCCTTGGTTCTTGTTGCTATGGATTTTGTTTTGTCATTGTCTTCTCGTAATTGAGCTTCAAATGAAGTTAATACTTTCAAGTCAAAGATAAAAATCAATGTTAGTTACTAGTTAGATGGAGAAGCTGTACCTGAAATCCCATTGGATATGCAGCTCGCTTGAAAAAATAGAGAATTGAGGCAACAGAAGTTTCGGTCTAGTTACTATAAGTTTACTCTGTTAGTTTCAATGATAATTGTCGATCAAAAATATTCTTGTAAAGTTATATTTATTCAAATGTGGTCATTGGTATAATAATATGTCGATCACAATTTCTGTATTAATGCATTCAAAAAATAATTCACGAATTGAAAATGTTGGCAGCACAGGAATTTTCATATCTTAAGAACATGTTCTAGGATCCCGCATTCATGAAAAGTTTTCTTTGTTTGGCAGATAGTACCAACCCGTATGTGGAAGGGTTAGGGGGTCGCGACCCTGTGGAATACTGCGAGCACATTCAAGGGGAGGTAAAGCGAGTAAAGCAAAGGGTTACCACGAAGAAAATTGAGGAAGGTCTGAGCGAGGATCAAATCAAAGAAGAACGAGAGGTACAGAGGAAACAGCTGGAACAAATATTCAAGATGATGGAGGGACAGCCAGACAAGTTTGGAGTTTCCTCCCTTACTGATGTCAGTGAACAAATGTCATTGTACGGGTGAACATTCAGCAACATAGGAGTATGGAAGTTTGTGGAGGGAAATAAGTGCATTTAATGATGGAAGTATTTCATGTTGCATTTAGAAATTTCTAGTCTTGACATGTTTGTATAAGTACATTGTGAATCTTTAAATTTTGAATCATGTTTTCTGTATTATCTTAATAACATAAGGATTGTTATATTGGGGATCACGATCTTGCTATAGTAAAAATTCTTGTAGCAAAGTAAAAGAATTCATTTAATTGAATTAAGAAGATTCTGTGATCCCAAATATAAAGAAAGTAACATTTATTCTATAAATATTCATGAATATTCATAATATCAAATTCTTTATAGTTTGAAGCGTTATCTTTAAATCATAATATAGCATTTCAGATTATTCGTTTTAGTCTGGATATCACTGCCAGTAATATTTTCAGCTTGGCATCACCAATAATTTTTTCTTACATGTAAATATTAGAGACGGTAAACATTCCATGTGTGTCTCAAAATTGTAATAAGAATCTTTGACACAATGTCATGTTCTCTCTGTGAGGATCATGATACTTTGTTGTACATTTGAATTTTTCTTTGAAACCTGTTTTAAAATTAATTTTCTGTTGTGCAGTTACATTCCTATGCATATAAGTAGCCCAAGATCAAACCAACCATCAAAAGTAGATCTATACAAGAATCAGTTCAGTGTTGTAAATATCTTGTCATTGCATCTGTCGTTTTAGAGTTTTATTGGGAATATTTCATGAACAGTTCCAAGAATAATTTTTATCGAGCAAAATATTTTAATGCATTGGAATGGATTAATTTTTCAACATATTTGAATAGTTTTTCCATTTTTTTTTTTACTTTTGTGTGATTGATTTTATTATCAGTGTCATAATCTATATTGATGTTTTTCATATATATCTTTTAAAATTGACACTTACAGATGTTAAATTGTTGTGAACTTTTAAAAATTATTGTGAACCTTTGTTTCTATATTCGTTCTTGACAGAAAAAGAGAAAGATTCAGTGTAAATAGTCAACCTTTCGTGTTCAAATTTTTCATCATTTTGTTATTCATATTCCCATTTGAAGTCTCTACTGTTCATATTCAACTAACCAAGGTTTAGAATCATGTGGTTCTTGAAGGACAGTCACAAGAATTTAGAAAGTATTGCTTTTACACCCGACACAATAACTGTCCAAATCATGCATGCTTTAAACAAATCATTTTGGATCAAATGTATTAATAAAGTGATGTTTCTTCTTGTTTGAGAATGCAGACTATTTCACTGTTGTGTTTTTCAATAAACTAATGAGAAAAACTATTCTAATATTTTGTGTTATATCTCCCCTAATCAGCCATGTGCATACACCATAAAATACGAAAATGTAGTTTTGTGAAATAATTATGGATTTTTGTTTAAGAATCTAACTTGATAAATGTCCTTTCAATGTTATTCATCAAAAATGCTTTTCAAAGACGACACACTGACCCTTTGTGACAAACAATTAGAAGTTATCCTGTAGGTTTGTAACACCTATTAAGTGTGAACTAGGTGTCAAGACACCCACTGTTGTAACTAACAGATTACATTGCATAAGTCCTTTTAGTGTGAATATCGGTAGAGCCCATGCTTGGTTGCAATTGATCTTTGATGATTTATTGAGACTTACATAGTTACCACTTATCAATATAGTTACATCCTCGGTTTTTCATCATGAATCTTCAGATGATCTTCACTTTATCACCTGTGGAACTTTTATATATGTAGGACTCAGATCTGTGGCGGATCTCCTTTTCTGTGGCGCGATTGATTGTTAGACTGTTTCATGACGTCATTGTGCGATGACGTCATAATAGCTAACTGTTCCCGTCGCAAGGCCCAATTGCGTCGCTAGCGAAATAATTAGGGAAGACACAGAGAGATATTGCAAACGGATAATGACCAAATAATACGAGTCTATATCCCAAATACGAAAAAACATTAAACAATACATTACATGTAAATAAGACATTTAAGGCTTTATGCCATATCAAATGTGTTTACTTTGTAGGATCTTTTTAGCCCTCGGTGAGTCTGTCTTCTTTAGCCCTAAGATATTGAAAGACTATCTTTTTAAACCCTTGGATTCTTGTCGACGGATTTTAGGGTAAGTTTGTCTAGCATAAGGTTTGGTTAATCATTGCAGAAAAATACAAAGAAAGGTACAAATGTCAGGCATTTGAAAATCTGCCACAGATTTGGAAATCCGCCACAAATTTGAGGCCTGCCATGGATTCGAGCCCTACATATAGAAAATCTGTACTCAATTTACCTGCTACAGATTTGAAAAAGCCAATACAACTGCTTTGTCAATTAAACCTTAGTGCCTCTCAAACAACGTTACAAGATGTTTTAAGTCTTGGGTTGAGGAAACGGGCTTGAAATTCAAACTCCAAGTTCACACCTTCATGTTCACAACCATTTTGGAGGAAAAGTGTCTATTAAAATTTCAAGTTTCTGAGCATGTGCTGAAAGAAAGTGTTAATAAAACTTGGTTCCATCTTCTCATATCAAGCAGTAGCATGGGGTTATTGTTTCATTACCAGACTCGAGGGCAGTTAAATTGAGTACAAATTTTCCTGGTGAAAAAATACCCCAGGATGACCAAGGATGGTTTAGGCCATGAAATGATTGTTTTTGTGATACACAACATTTATTGGTCAAAATTTATGAATGAAATCTGATTGGTAGTCAGGACTGTTTTCATGATACAATGCTAAACAGTACATGCTGAACTCGAACCTCTTGATTTATGATCAAAAGCAGAGATTGAAAATAAATAATTTATTACCAGTAACATCTATTTATATTATACATAATTAATGTGCAGATCTAACAAGTCATGATATTGTGATCTAGAGTCCAGTTTGAACATTTTATGGAACAAATCAACAGAGATCTTGTTTTTAATTTACATTCAGTACTCATTATTCTTATACACAGGTCTTCACTGACACAGGCCGATGATTCCACATGCTATAGCCTTTAGTTTGATAATTCCTCAGTTGATACAAAATTCAACAAACAAGAAGGGCCTCTGATCAATTTAGCAAAAAAGGTCTCTTGAAGATGGAGCAGAAAGTAGGCAGCGGGAGGCAGCCTTTGGGAAGACTGTAAAAAATGATTTTCTAATCAAAGATTTTTTTAAAATCATTTGATGATAAAGTTTTCATCTGTGGATTGGAATAATGAGTGGATTCTTCTGGACAGTTCCTTGCCGATTCTTCGATTGGTCACCAATACTCCAGCCCCTCTTCTCACCTGAGGAGGAAAATTTCAGAAAATTTCAATAAGCTGTCAGTACAAAACATCATTTCAGTAAACTAAAACTTTTAATGAGCAGGATGCCTTATTTCAGTATTCACTTACAAAGAGTAGCATTTCTTCATACTCACAACAATGTTTTCCAGTAATTTTTGCCCTTCCTTTTCTGTTGAACAATTTTGATATGCCTGAAATGTGAAAGAATTGTAAGCAGTTATAAATATTATTCTTCCAAACAAAATTCATATAAAAATTGTTTTAAGATTGACAATGCACAAAAATATCAAATATGCAAAAAACATCAAATGGGTACATTTTTATCTTGGCATTAACATTCAAATTCATGAAAATATTCACAATCATAATGTCACAAACCCCACCTGGTAGAGGAGTCGAGGAGAAGGGTATGCAGATATAATTGCCTCGGCCATGTCAGGTCCTACGTTCTTGAACTGAAGCAGCTGATGTTTCCACACCTTCAGCAGCCCAGCTCCGGACTTGTCCACCTTCACTCCTGCAGCGCCCTCGGCCAGGAAGTCGAACACGTTCTCCAGCCTGTCCTTCCTAAGTGATACCAATCAATTCATTTATTACCTACGAGGGCAAATATATTGGGGTTCATATTTTTCATATGATGCCCTAGGGCAAAATACCACTTTTTCATTGTGACATCATGTCAAAAACAATGCTTTGATGTCACAGTTTGCCTATGACGTTGTGTTCTGATTGCGCATATGCCTATGCTTGGATGTTGATTTTGATTAGTTTCTTTGATTTCTCGACTTGGGTAATAAACAGAATATCATATTCGTGTCAATGACATACTATGTTTACGACACTCTTATGTCCTCAGATGACAAACATGATTTCTTACTTGGCAGGTTTATCTGCGACTGCCTTTGTAAAGCTCTTGACCAGATCTGCAGCATCCTGGCTTGTCTCTGCAAACTGCACTATGCAGCTGGTGTGGAGCTGTGCATCAATCAGGGCCTGCAGGGAGAGAGAGCAGTAAACAAATATCTCCATCTTTGTTGGTTGATTGGTTGACTGGAGGCAACTAACATGGTAATACAACTTCGTCAGTCTGAACAGGTCAAGCTTAGATTAAGATATTGTAGATGAGGTGAGGTGAGTTGGTGTTTAACGCCGCTTTCAAGATTATTTCACTTATATCGCGGCTGCTAGTATTAGTGCAGGGAGAAAGCCCGCAACACCATTGTGGCTATGCATTGCGGTGAAACCTGCGAGCATCGGCTGGAACTAGCGAACCATGGGTGGTACTGCGCTGAATTTCAGTGTAGCATTGCACCCAAACCTGACTGCGTGTAGAACAGTTCTCTACTGCAGACAAAGTTGCCGAGCCCCTGGCGGGATTCGAACCACGGACCTCCTGATCCGAAGCCGAACGCGCTAACCACTGCGCTATCCCGCCCCCAAGATATTGTAGAAAAGCATAATGTGACAAAAAAAATTCTGTATAAAATGTTTCTTTTTTTGTGCGTGTAAATGATCTTCTCGAATAATATTCATACCTGACTGACTTGGATCATACATATTCAAAATAGGACAAGAAACAAAAGGGATGGTGAATTCCCCCTTTCTTACCCATCAATGAACAGTGCTATAGACCTACCTCCTCCATCTGGACTCTAGTAATGACAATATTGCTTCCTGCACCCTTCTTGGACTTCTTCTGTTTCAGACCCTCGGCCCCCCCTGTACCCAAAACTGCCTCGCGGTGGTTCCTCTTGTTGCTCAGTTTCAGATCACTAGTAGACATAGAAACACACCCATAGATGTAGTTTTTGGGATTACATTTTGGGTGGATGCTTTAAAGATTACTCGCTTGTGTCAAATTAGGAGGGAGACAGCAAGCAATATAAAGTATCCAAGAATTTTATCTCACTCTTAATTTCACTGCATGCAACGTTTGGCTAAGGTTTACTTTGGGAACATGATGTCAATTCCCACATGGGGCCAAGTAATAAAGGTTGATATTTTGATTGAGGTATGTCACATGAATTTGAATGTATTTTCATTGCAGCATATTGAGCGACGATATGTTTGTAAAAATCATTTGAGATATTTCTTTATACTAAGTAGAGGATAAAAGATAATAGTGGCTAAATGAAAATTAAATTATTGGATAGCTCACCTGAAATACTTTTCCTTCCCCATGACAAAGACAGCTACAGTTTTGGTTGGATAGACGCCTTGTAGACTTTGAATGAATTCTTTCACAGTAACAGAACCAGGTTGTCTGAGACCCTGCTGGTTCTGAGGGAAGCATAAGGATTATTTCAACACATTGTACATACAGAGTGACTCACATATAGGTAGTGTGAAAATAGATTAGGAACTCTTATCTGTCAAGTTGGGTAGAACCCTTCCAATCTCACCTGGACATAAGTTTGAACCATTGCGATGAAGTCTTGTAGAGGAAGCATAGTCAGAATATCATCTTCTAGCACCGCTCTCTTCACTGCAGTGTCCTGTAAGATGACATTTTGAGTTGTCAGTATCAGTTAAGTGCTCAATGCTGTTATAATTGTATTAGTATTACCCCAACTTGTCACCATTTTAAAGCCCTACAGAGAATACAAAGAAGGTTTATATTGTGTGGTCTTCCAAATGTAACAGACTTGCAAAATCAACTCAAGTTTTTTAATTATTTTTTTGAAAACCTTACAAATGATTCAGGAATACCACACCTGTTTTTCAAAATCAATAAATCAACAATTTTGATGTTTTGCAAATCATCTATCTTAGAACTATCATTTCTGATCACCATCAATAGGAACATTATTTTCAAATTTATCCCAAAAAGGTAAGTAGGACGATTGATTATGTTTATGTGTGCAGTTTCATGAGGAAATTAGAACTAATTCAATGTTGCCTCATATGCAGTATTAATGTGTCACTTAGTAATTCATCTGTAACTCTGAAATATCTTCACTGGATGCAAATTGGGAAATACATATGCAGATTGTTGAACCACTTAAAAGAAGAAAAACCTCGACCTAATGATCAAAATCTAAATGTTCTTACCATTGCTTCTCCAGAGTTCATTGAGAGTTAATTATTATTGTTGATGAGTGTTGAACTTATACAAGTATTGTTCCACTGACCTGTTGACAGTCAAGGACCTCCCTGGTCCAGGTGATAGTGTTGGGGACGAGCTGCGGTTCTGTCACACATTTGGCTCCCAGGTCACCGCACACCTTGAACACACCCGCACCCAGCTGTCCTGCATTGATTACTCCAGGGTCCACACACACGGTCAGATACTAGCAACATACATTGGCTCTTATTTGACCTCTACAGGCTGAAGTGAAGGCAATGTTTATCACAATCTAGCTGAAATGAGCTGTAATGTTCTACGTCCTAAAAGTCCTCCATTATTTAGTTATTATTGAACATTTTGAGTAGAATGTGTTTATTATTGATGAGTGAAAATCTTTAAGCAGCATCAAAAACACAACAATTTATTGATCACAACAATGTTCACTAATTTGTTTATACATGTCCAACAGAATACTGTCCCCAAGATTAATGGCAGAAATCTATTATCAATTTGTACATCCTATCTCTACGCTATTACTCAACTTGTATACACAGGGATACATGAGTGGATTTCAGAATTCGTCACTTTTTCAAGACCTCAAACACAGAAAATGAACTCTATGTGATAATAATTTTTTTTATTTGAATAACAACCTTAAACATTGTATTATCGAAAAATACAAAATGGCAGGCTTAACTGTAAACAGTAATGTGTTTAATGAGTCATAACTAATTAACAGTAATGAAAATTGTCCTGACCGTTACCATGATAATTACATGAAAAAACTATCCTGGTCTTTGCCAATAAATAATAATTTTAATTACAAATGGACTTTTATAACTCTTAATATATTAACATGAAAGTTAAAGTGCTTTTCAAATGTATTAAGAACAAGATATAGCATATTAAACCAACAACCAGGCAAATTTTCACTCCGAAAACCCAAAGAAGTTTTATTATTTTCTTAGTGAGCTAATTTTTTAATTTTTTTGTCTGAAAACATTATACTAATAATGATTTTCTTTGTCTTCATGTCAATAAATTTCTTGCATTTTTTTCAAGTATTATTAAATAGGTGTCATTTATTAGTGGTAACAGTCAGGACACAACTGGTAACAGTCAGGACACAACTGGTAACAGTCAGGACATATGTTTTTGTAACTCATAATTGTACCTAAGAAAACCTATGAAATGACTTTGTTTTGTTATTGTGACATCACAGCAGAAGTAAAGAGTTTAAAATGAAATTACATTAGCTTAAAATAAAGAAATGATATATTGCTGTTGTTGGTCTTATGGGTGTGTGAAACAGTCAGGACACTTTAGGTAACAGTCAGGACCCCCTTGGTAACAAGACCAACTTTGTGAAAGAACACAATATTTTGTTAACATTTGAGATATGATTTTAAAAGATGGTAACAAATTAAAGCATTTTGTGCAAAACAGTCATGAAGATACTGTAATGTTTTGCAGGTGATGCATACCCAAAAAATAGTAACAGTACAGGACAAATATGGTAACAGTCAGGACATTTACATACTCATATGTATATTAAAACCCGTCATATGGACTTTTAAAGAAAACAGTAATCTTTCATATTTTGGAAGATTACAATAAAATAGGTATCTTTTCTTGACCGCAATTAGATATTCTTTGATAGCTCTGTTTTAAGTCAAAAACCAATTATCTTTTAAAAAACATCTGTAACATTACAAATAAATTCCTGATACAACAAGGGCCATTGATAACAGACTAACATCAATACGGTAACTGAAACTAAGTAAGTAACTTGAAACATAAGTAACTTCAGCAAAATATATCTGGTTGCTGACTGTACCAGTTTTGACTAGAAGATGTTAATGTTAACATAATACCAGTATAGTACATGTATTACCAATTAACATTAACATTTTAACTTGAAATCTATCAATTGAAATTTTTTTTTAGGGGCCGACCATTATATTTTAGGGGGAATTGGATTGAATTTTTGGTGATGATTGATTATTTTTTCAGACATTCGTTGAAAACTCAGTCACCTTCAATAAAAATTACTTTCTTCCGTTTTCTAAGCTGTTCAACAAATTTTGGACAACATTTTTTTTGCCCAGGCTTTGAACAAAATATTATAAGAGAAATTTTGGTGACATATTTTGTGCAAAATAAATCAAAGCCCACCTCTCCAGTAATATAAAGATCGACCTCTTAGCAAAACAATATAGGAATTCAAACTATACACCTATAAATTACGTAAGCATATTTTTTCTCAGAGTAACACCACCCTTTTAATTCCAACTTCAGCATATTTGTTTCATCTGATTTACCTCAGTTACAGCTGCCACTCTGAAAAGGAAAGTGATGTTTTTTCAAGTACTGAACAGCTGCAGCTGAACAGTACTTACCTGTAAAATGAAATCACTACCGGGTAAATGCCACTGTTAAATCAGTACTTTACATGAAGATTTATTTTGTATGATAAGGAGGGTGCTTAATTAATTTCAAGGTGTATGGTCTGAATTCCTTTGCTCTAATTCTTCCACTATCAGTTTCCATATGTCAGGGTCCACATTCTTGTGTCGAGAGTTGTTGCTCCCTGATGGCTTTGGAATGAGAGCAAGTACACTACTATCGTAGTCATAATAAAAATTGTTTAATGATTTTTTTCCCTCAAATTTGTAACAACTTTGTCCTGACCATTACTAATTTTGTCCTGACTGTTACCCAAAATCAACCTATTTCGTTTTAACTAATTCAATGTCTGTTTGATTGTGAAATTGTAGGTTTGGGTGGTCAAAGAGCTCACACTTACTAAATTAAGAGAAGTTATTCTGAATCAAAAGTAAAACTTTTCATTTGTTTTAGATGTATTTGACAAATATGTCCTGACCATTACCCAAATGCCTTGTTTTAATCATAATCAAATTGTTTATCTAGTCTTTTACAAATCATATGTTGTAAGTATTACTTACTTTAACACGCATTAGATACACATTCATGTTTTTATTACAAATTATAAGTTTTATTTGATTATGCAAAAAAAAATTGTTTTGTCCTGACTGTTACTGGTATCTGTCCCGACTGTTACTGGAAATTAACTTATCTAGTGTTCTTTAATTTTTCACCTGTATTTTCGTACAAAATGGATTTAGGTACACGTAGCAGTAAACAATAAATAAATTAGAGACTGCCATTTTGAATAATAACAATAAGAATTTAATGTTTTTTTGGAATTTGTAACAACTTCGTCCTGACTGTTACTATTTTTGTCCTGACCGTTACCCCAAACCAACTTATTAACCTTTTAACACATTTCTTATCTGTTTGATTGTGAGATAGTAGGCTGAGTGGTCAAAGGGTTCAAACTTAATAAATTAAGAGAAGTTATTCTGAATCAAAAGATAAATTTCGTATTTGCTTTACATGTATGTGATCATTTTGTCTTGACCGTTACTATTTTTGTCCTGACCGTTACTATTGTGTGTGGTTACGGTCAGGACAATAACAGTCGGGACATTTTTAATTCAATCACAGTTAAAATAATGATGAGCCCCAATGAATCTGAAGAGCACATGGCATCAGCTACTATTCACACAAATAGGTATATCTTATGAATTAGTATTGCAAAAAATGCGCATTTTCAATATAAAGTATTGGTAACAGTGAAGGACAACAAAAGGTGACTTAGGTGTAATTCTACTTTCCTCAAATGGGAAAAATGTCTTTAAAACAGCTTGGTGCTTGAATCCATTAATTCAAATGGCTTGACAGGAAGTAAACTCTCCAGAACAGGAAGTAGAGTAACAAGACAGCATGAGGGAGACCTCATTTTTGGCATTTTTAACATTGGTAACAGTCAGGACATGAATTCCAGGGACAAGCATATTTTGAAAGAAAAAAATAATAAAATATTAATGAAACTCGAACTCGATCATAGTTGGTTGAAGTTTATTGTCTAAGGAAAGCAGAACAACATGAAAACCCAAAAAATATTGTTAAATTTTGTGAGTTTTAGAACATAGCAGAGAGTGGGGGTCACCCAGGGACAGGGCATTTAGACCAATATTGGCAACTAAAATACTGACAAAAATATTATAATTAATTTTCAAAATTGTAAATAGTACTCCACTTGTTCAGAAAATGTGTAATAATAATTCAGAATTAATAAAAATGCAATTTTATAAGTCCTTGTACATGGGAGGAGGAAAGGACTTAAAAAGTGACGAATTCTGAAATCCACTCACATACAAACTGAAAACTCAACACACTGTGAGCTAAGAACTATCAACAAAAAGTAGTCGAAAAAAAGCGCTTGGAAATATCAGGAATGCACCACCTTGTTTACTGGTTTCCGCCTGTGTTCGTTTAGGTGAATCACAGTGGAACTCCTACAGGTTCTCTAAACAGTGTTATCAGGCATTTACCACATCTATTTTGATTAAATGTGAAAAGCATTTATTCAATATTGCTTATGTAAGGAAGTCACCATATTCCAGAAGAGCAAAAGCCATTTATCGTGAACCACTGCAATAAAACTGTTTGATTGGCTGGGTCATAGGTTACAGTATATAACTTTCAGTGGGGTCTTTCCAAGGGAATACGAGTGGAGTGAGAGTGTATTCGTTTTACCCTTAGACAGGATGCAATTCAGATTAATGATACTATTACAAACTCAAAATTGCAGATGACTTTTATGAGATACATGGAAACAACTCCTTTTGACCAAATGATGAGGGGGTTGGTTGTTGATCTGATTAGATGCAATTTATCAAGAGGCGAGAGTCGAATGCTAAATTCGAAAAGGCATGGCTTCCGCCACTGATCATCGACATTCTCCAACCACTTAGGAATGGATCAAAGTAATGCATTGTAAAATCTAAAGTTGGGCATGTGACCGGATGTTCACCTTAACACAGTCCCCAGCCCGGAAGTGTCTCTTGTTCTCCTGTAGAGCTCTCCTCAGTTCAATCTCTCGCTGCTTCTGAGCTTTCTTCTCCTCTTGCACACGCTGTCTCTCCGCTCGCTTCTCCTAAAGCCACATACACTCGAAACCTTACAATCAGATTGTCTTATCACTGTTTGCCTCAAAGAGCTATAAATATTCAGCTAAAAACAACTTATGATCAAGCAATAGCAAAATTGGACAGATAACCTATAAGCTTTGGCAAACTATGTATATATATTTACATGATGATTACCCATAGTTAGTTTTATAAATATATACTCAGCAAATATCAGTATCTGCTCAATTTTGGCTTTCAAAAGGCACACAGGTCTAGAGATTAATCTAATACATATCAGAAGGCATGATCCCTATGATTAGTGTACAGGTTGCATGTTCAAAGAATATAAGATTTATTTTAACGAAAAAAAAAAATCTTATATTTGTTCATTCAATTTGCACTCATAAATTGAGCAGTTCAACTATTAATGATCTGCTTTATCAATTAAAGCACAAACCTCAGCTTGTCGTTTACTTTCAGCTATTTCTTCTGCAGTTCTCTTCTTCTTGGATTTCTTTGCAGGAGCATCTTCAGACATGGCGGCCATGTTATCCGTCTGTCCTGCTTCCACAAGAATATTAGCAATGTTTTTCCTTTTGACTCCTCTGAATGAGTCTGGGATACCATAGTCTTCTTCAACACACTCAGTAGATGTTTTCGGGGAAACGCCCAACTTAAAATTGAACCCACATCTCTCTGCCAATCCTAGCCTGTTTGCTAATGAAGCACCAGGAGCAGAGTCCTCAGAATCACTCATTTGTAAAGGTTGCTGTTCAGAGATATAATCAACACTGATACCTTGATGCAGTGGTGAACGTGTCTTCTCTGAAGTATTTTCAAGCGGATCACAGTTGTTTTGGCTTTCTAACACAATATTATCTGAATCAGAAGTCAAAATTACCTCCTGTGTCAGATCAATCTGATTATCTGGTTTATACTTCAATGGAGCTGGTTCTAGATCAGGTAACCCTCCGTCATCAGAGTTGACGTCAGTGTCACTAAGGTCTTTATCTTGGGATAAATCTATAATGTCATTTGAAGTATCTTTGGAAGCCTGGTCACTAAGTCTTAGAATAAGATTTGTTGGTCGGACTCTCTGTGTTAGTATTGGAAGTTCAAGATCACTATCACTGTTCACATCGGTGGAACTGCACGTCCATGCACTTCCACTTTTTTCTGGACTTGAATTATAAACCTGATGAAGAAAATCAATCAACAATACTCATTTAATTGTAGGCCTTGTTTCACTTGATATTGGAAAATATATATATAAACAAATATTTCATTAACTGCTAAACTATTCTGTTATATCCTTCAGTAATTCAATGTTATTTCACATTTACTATTGCAATTATTCTGTAATTTCGACACATGTATAATGTATAAGAAAACAAGAATTTACAAGTTATACACATTACTTTTTGCAACATCATAAGCCTTGTATCATGATTGTATGCAATGTAGAATATATTTTTTTTTTCAAACGATGAAATCTTGGCAAAAGATTGAAACGAGTTTTAATGTTTACTCTTGAAAATTCAGGGAATTCAAGAAGAATTTTACTAAAACTGTAACGGTAGCCTACCTGATAAATTTACTTTAACACATATGAGGCGAAATTATTAAAAGTGCCTACCTAAATAATAAAGTGATCTTCTCTTTCTCCTGATAATAATTTATATCATCTCACGCTATGCTTAGATTTGTATTAAATGGCTTTCTTTTGAAGTTATACTTGTACAATGTTATCATACAAGTAATTATCAGCTAATCCTAGGAGTCCTACCTATGTTTTTCTTGTGGAAAAGAAATTTGAGATACTCCTATTTATACATATATCAATGTCCTTGATACATGATTATATCTCAGTTCACTTGAAGCTTGTTAAAAAATGAAATATCTTGACAAGCCCGGATTTTATGGCGGCTTTTGGATATGACTCAAGTTGAGAGATTGATCAAAACTGGGTTATGTTAATGTCAATATTTTTTTCATGCTATGATTTTTGCATGATAAAATTGTGATCTAGCCAATTTCATTAAGCTGATCAGTCTGATCAGAATTGACCATATTACGAGGGGAAAAATGGCAAAAGTGGCACACATAATGTGGATTTGAACTTAATCTATTAGGCGCTTTCCTCTCCACAATGGTCTGAAACAGGCCTTTTACTGACATTGTTCTAAAATAATCTCAGCTAGCCAATTGCAAAGACTCAGACAAAAGCCTTTGGTGTCAGTTGCTAAGGGCAAGTAACTCTTATTCTCTCGTGTCATTGGTCTGCTGACTACTGACACGGTGCATTCATCCAGATGTCAGAAAATGCAAGCTCTCTGTTATATAATTAGTATGAAATTAAATAAGAAATCAGTGTTAAATCAGTGATTTGAGATATAAGTCAACAATGAGAGAGGTCTTGTTTTGGAGAATTTTGACTAAATGATAGGTATGTAAGTACCAGTCCTGGGGACTTATATTGGGAATAATTCTATCATAAATAAGTGTTAATACGACAAGACTGCATTTAACTAGGCAAACATGGATCATATGTATTTCCTTCTATCTTTATGGCCATTTTGACTTCTTTAGCAATGTCAGATAAAATATTGAACCCATGGACACCTAGTGTGTCATAGAGTTCAGTAACTTGATGCAGTTGGTAATTATAGTGACCAATAATTTAATAACTCCTTTAAATATTTTTAGTTGTTCAATTTCATTATTTTCGATAACGTGTTTGCCTCTCTGTCTATGTAAAGTGCTTTTTGAAGTTTTCCTCCTTGAATTTCGTTTCCACAAAATTTTAAAAGTAGAACTTTCCCTGTTAAGGGGCGCAATATTATACCGTTCCGTCCAGTATTCTATTAATAGTCTGTTCAGCATTGAGCGTTAGATTCAAGTCTTTTCTGATCACTTCGAGGTCTACATCTGGGAACACTTGTGACACTTCTTTTACCGATTGGTCCAAAATGACATCCATTTCCAAGTTTTTGAACAACCCGCCTTGCCCTCCCATGCGACTTCCGGTATAAATATTTGACATCTTATAATTCCTCGTAAAATGCAATTACAGAGTCCTCCACGATAGAGTTCACGTGTTTTTCACTAATTTTGACGATATGATAAATCGAAATTGGGTTTGACTGAAATTAACTTTAAAGAACTATATTACGTCATATATGATAATCCTCCGCTCATCCGGGTTATTAAAAGATGGCTGCCCCCATGAACAGAGCTGCAATTCAACTTCTATCGCTATTTACCAACAGATTTGTCGGTAAATATGGGTTGTTATAATTGTTTTCCGCCAAAGTAACGTTATGTATTTAATCCAGTGTATTTACAGAAACATTTCAGTAAAAGCAACTAATATTCATGAATGTTATAGGCAAACACGTATGTTGTGTCCGGTTTTCGATCACAACCTAGGGTGCTTTGCAAACAACAAATCATTAAAGTTTAACGACAAGTTTTTATGACAAACAACACTTCATATTTACAGCGATTTACATAAATTTCCTTTCCTTAATTTCACTCCTTCAGAATACTTTTTTAATAATTAACGTATGGTAATTTATATCATAATGTTCATTTCCTTGAATGAAGTTGAATTCTTTTCCTACCTCCCCTCAGAAACAACATCGCAATTTTGACCTGCTGCATGACATCAGCAAGAATTGTGCGTAAGCGTCATTTATGAGTGATTGGTGTATTCACAAGCAACTTAATTTCAGGGGTGTGTTGTAAGGAATAATTGAGACCAAACTTTATTATAGCTGTTTGCCTTAGAGGAAGGGAAATAAATATGCTCTCATTACCTTTGTGTAACCTTATTACTTCCGGGGGCGGGATAGCGCAGTGGTTAGCGCGTTCGGCTTCGGATCAGGAGGTCCGTGGTTCGAATCCCGCCAGGGGCTCGGCAACTTTGTCTGCAGTAGAGAACTGTTCTACACGCAGTAAGGTTTGGGTGCAATGCTACACTGAAATTCAGCGCAGTACCACCCATGGTTCGCTAGTTCCAACCGATGCCCGCAGGTTTCACCGCAATGCATAGCCACAATGGTGTTACGGGCTTTCTCCCTGCACTAATACTTGCAGCCGCGATATAAGTGAAATAATCTTGAAAGCGGCGTTAAACACCAACTCACCTCACCTCACCTTATTACTTGCCTAACTTGTTACAGCGCTTGTGGATTTTTCTCTTTTATGAATTGGATGTTTAGGTGTGGTATTTGCCTTGACCCAAACGAGTGAGGCATATGTTTTTTATGCTTTTGAAAATGTGGGACCACTCAACAATTTCCCTTTACTTAGCCAAGAAAATGGTCCCACATTTATCAAACAGTAAGCTGTTTGATCATATTTTGATTCATATTTCTGTCAACAAAGCCCTCATTTCAACAAAAACATCTACACCACGACCAGTTGACTAAAAAAAATTATTTGTTTTTACTTATTGGTGTTTTTATACTTGCTTATCTTAGTTAATGTGCAAATTACTTAAAAGCAGCTAGACTGCATTCGCATTAATCGTTAATACTTTAGAGAATCTATGCTTCAATTTGTGCTCAAAGTAGAGTCTGAAGCGTCTGTTATCTATAATAGCTTCACAACTATGCTATACCAACCTATCTCCTTGGCAAACTATCGGTTACCCTAATCCGTAAAAGATTGCCTGCCATATGATGCATTTGGCCTGAAAGTGATCAGGGTGTTTGGAAGGAGAGCAGTGGATTCAAGCTGATGTACCAGGATGCAATAAAATAAACTAAATCACCATCCAAATTTTATTACTGGTAGGCAACTTGATGCAGTTAATCATAACCAGCACCCAGTAAATCATGTTATTACCTAAAAGGATCACAATTTAACAAATCAACATACTGTCTTTTTTTATGTTTCAGGTATAAATGGTGTCTTTGGAGCTGTACCATCAAGATGCATGGCCAAGAAGACAGCTGTCAGAAATAAGAGAAAAAGAACGCCAGGAAAATCCCTTGGATGGAAAAGACAAGATGGATGTTTTGTTCATGCAGGAGAAGAACTTGTAAAGCAGAAGTCTCTGCGATTCTATCCTGGAGAAAATGTAAATTTGATTATGTTTGATATTTAAGGAAAAATATGTAGAGATCAATTAAATTCTGATCTTGCCGTACCAGTCTAGCTCACAACTCACTCATCATTGAATTTCGAAAGTTGAACCACATATTGGTGTCATACTTTAACTTCTTCTGTCAGAATTGGTATGATGTGCATAAAGATATCAGATAAAATATCAAGTTATTTTCTCCAGTATATATTATGTAAGACTCAAATCCATGGCAGGCCACAAATCTGTGGCGGATTTCCAAATCTATGGCAGATTTTCAAATGCCTGACATTTGAACCTTTTTTTGTATTTTTCTGCAATGATTAACCAAACCTTACGCTAGACAAACTTACCCTAAAATTCATCGACAGGAATCCAAGGGTTGCAAAAGATAGTCTTTCAATATCTATCTAAGAAGACAGACTCACCGAGGGCTAAAAAGATCCTACAAAATAAACACAATTGATGTGGCATGAAGCCGCAAATGTCTTATTTACATGTAAGGTATTGTTTAATGTATTTTCGTAATTGTGATATGGACTCTTATTATTTGGTCGTTATCCGTTTGCAATATCTCTCTGTGACTTCCCTAATTATTACGCTTGCGGAGCAATTGGGCCTTACGACGGGAACAGTTAGCTATTATAACGTCATCGCACAATGACGTCACTTTGCATGACGTCATGAAACTGTCTAACAATCACACAGGCCACAGATAAGGAGATCCGCCATAGATTAGAGACCCGCCACAGATCTGAGTCATACATATATTTATCCAAATTTGTAAAAATTTATCACATCACTGTAGTGTGTATAAGCAGTGTTTGAAAAAAGGCCTGTCTGCCAATGCAGAACCCAGTGTGCAAAAGCCGTGTTCCAACAATGCAGAACCAAGTCATGTTTGCTCTCTACTGGTAACATTTTTACCCAGGTTTTTCACTTATCTTGCAATTTTAACTGACAAAGATGACTTACGCCAACAAAAAGCTTGTTTCATACCCTTGTATATATGTTATAAAATGTCAATTTTTAATCACTTCCTTTTTACGACAGGTGAGGTTTGGAGCAGGTAAAAAGAGCCTGTACGCTATAACAGATGGAACTGTGATAGTGACAGCTGAGAAACTCTCGCCCTACCCAGACAGTCCTCTCTATGCCCCAGTGCAGGAGGGTGCAGTCATCTACAAAAAGTTCTTTCATGTTCTCGCGACCCCCCTCCATGGGAAATTTAGACTTGTGTCGCAGATATAGAGAGAAGTGTGATGTATGTTTGTGTTGATAGGATATATGATTGAGAAATAAATGTTTTATTAGCGTTCTGATATTATATCTTTATTTCATTAACTCTTTGTAACTCAAAGATCATTTTAATGTTTAATTTTGTGGAGTGTTACTTTCTTCATTTTATTAATATCATAAGTTTAAGATACCCAAAAATTTAATCTGTACCTTTTGGACTAAAAGGATTTAACCTTCCAGCCAAACAATCATGTTGAAATCGGGGGCTTCTTATCTTAAGTACTGGTTTGTGTATTTACCAAAGTACAGCTTGTTAACAAAATTTTGTTTAATTAGTTTCCAACTTGGCGCAAATCTCATGTAATATGTTTTTGTGCTCTGTTAAATCATAAAATCTATGTAAAATTCCTTTTAAAGTTTCAGTTTACATGAAATATTTTTTTATATATAATGGTTATAAACAAATTCAAAACAGTTATTGTCACCTATAATGCATATATGTTAAACATCAAGGTGTTTTTTTTGCATGTCCAACCTGCTACTTAACCTTAGAACAAGTCATATCTAAATCATATTGCTGTGTTTCTATTTAAATCCTTTTGGTGGGATATATTGCAAGATAAAAATCACAATGCGATATTGTATTGCTAAGTTTTTACCGGTTTAATTCCTGATATACATGTAATTTTGCACAGCTCCACTTATAATTGAGTTAGGTTGTTCTGACGGAAGATAGAAACAAGACTAGTTTAAACATCACAATTGTAAAAGTTGCTACTAAAACAAAGAAGGTATAATAGCACTCTGTTTATCACCACAAATGCAAATTTCAGAAATAACTAATACTTCCTCCAACTGATTATTCAATCACTTTTAGAGAAAGTAAACAATGTGTTTTGCGTTCAAAGATATTGAAGAGAATGCAACATGAACCATCATTGTAAATGGTTTGGTTATCATCTGAATATCTACAATAAAGGACATAAAACACAACATTTTGTCTCGGGATTAAATTGTAATTTCTTTGAAAATCAACAAGTGTATATAATATCAAACAATAGTGTAAAATTCAGTAATATGTAAATGATATCGAACAATAGTGTAAGTATCAGTACTTAAATAATGTCCTTAGGGCATATCACAATTGCAAGTATCACACATCTTGAAAAAGTCGGCCGAAACCGCAATGAAATATTGCATGCCTGAGTTTATGTACTTTTACATTTACTGGAGGGCTTACAGCATACATGTAAATCATATCCACATTAAAGATAACAAGGCAAATAGATCCAATCACGATGAGAATATACATAACAAATGTCAATATAATTCAATCTTTACCGTATATAAGTGAATACAGTCAACAAATAACTGTATCATAACAGTTCATCAGCTTCAAAATGGTTTATACAAAGACAAAATAACATACCAATATCAATATTTGTTCATGTATTACAAAGACCCTCCTGCTTGCATTATACAACTGACATCCTACATCAATATGCATGTTATAAGTATTATGATGGCTCTTCAACCATAGCTTTATTCAATTTCACATATTAAATATTTTTATTGTTGAGTTCTACAACCGGTCTTCAGCACAAATCCAACCTAGGTAGAGAGGTTCTACCTGCAGCCCCATTGGATAACATGCTCCTCCACAGCCAAATTGTTTGTACACAACATGCTCTCCTGGCATGTCTTCTCAAGAGTAAACCACACTTGCAACATATGAACATATGTCATTAAAAATGCAGAATTCAAACTAAAATTGTTAACAACCATGGTGTACTTTCAGCGAGAATGACGATCCAAATTATACTCAATGACCTAGTCATTAGTTGTGAGACTGGTCCAATAACTAGTTTCATAGATACATATATAGAACGTCATACTAGTGCATTTTGATCAAGCTGATCCATAACACTTGCAACAGATCTTACAGTATTGCGTTTTGTAGTAGAAGAAAAACAGGCATGATGGTACTTTTCAACTTCTCAATTTTCCTCTGAGGAATGCACACAGTTGAAGAGGTCGTATCAATCCAAAACCTAACCACTGAATGTTTGTGAAGGATGCCATAGTGTCTTATTTACTTTATACAAACCCTGAAGATACTAGATCACCCTTTATCTGAGTAACTTGCAATAGAGATAACCTTTCAGTTGCAGCGGACATGATACCATAATCCAAGAATGTAACTATTTTGTACCCATCTGAAAGCCATTTCTTTACTGATGCGTAACCTTAAGAAAAACTAGCACTTATAATATCATATTTCATGCAATTGGCCCATGCAAACCCAAGATAATCCGTATGTGGGTAGAACATATCTGTATGGTGATACCTCGAGTTCAATCAATTTTATTAACTAGTCTCCCTTGTTTACATAAGATAAGAAATTCTTCCAGTCCTCATACTTCACACTGGATTCATGAACAAATCTGTTCACACGAGAGAGATCTAGAATCAATCTTTTCTTTCCTGAAGACTGTATAGACACAGACAGTGGACTAACTAAGCTGGGTGCTGTATAACAATTGCTAACAAGACTTTTCTTATCAGGTCATCAATGGCCTACGTAACAAAAACAGAGGGTGTAAGGTCAGATTTATAATTTGCCAGAAACGTGTGTGGTGGATTCAAAACTTAAGGGTTGTTATAACCATTTGCATTAAAACCAAGGGCACTCTCTCCTGAAATGTGTGCATGTGAAACATACTCCACTCCTTTGGCTTCTACCACGAAAAAGCTGTAAAGACGCGTACTGGACAGGTTGCAATAGGATCAGGCTGCACAGGCCAGGGATGCGTTGATAATCTCAGAGGGGCATTTTTCAGAAAGTCCACTCTGGACTGCAATCATTGTCAAGAGTGGCCGCTTTCCTGTTCTGGGAAGTGATTTTCTAATGAAATCTTGCTCTTGACTGATTTACTTCACTCGCCGAAGATGGTCAGCCCATTAATTCCATCCTGATCTGCAGCAACTCACTACTGCAAAAGGCCTAGAAGCAGTGCTGCCTCTTGTGGTTCTTGTATGGTTCTCTATTGTGTCAAAATGTGTGTACTACAGTGCCCATATCATCATAGCTCCAGACACTTAAGTAACATCAATAATATACTTGCTGATATCAGAAGAGTGAAATACCTGTCTCTTACTAAATAAACATATTTAGTTCAAATTACACCAACTTTTCTTGTATTCATACGTCTAACGTCTTAAACATACTCTTGAACAGTTTTACTTGTATGTAAGCTAAAAATTTGGTTTGAGGTTATCAGTGATGACAACAATACCCTGTGATTAAAAGACAGGACAACTACTGGCAGGACTGTCAAGTAAAGGTGCAGCAGGCTGAAGAGTTGGGTCTTGTAGGGGAAGATGCCTTGGAACTACTAGAGTGCCATGTACTGCATTGGATCTTTGCAGGATGTTAGAGCAGCTTACTGGGTGTACACTGGAGGTGATGGACAGATGTCAATATCCATGCATTCCTGGGGGTAGGATTTTAAGAACTTTAATCTCTTTTAATGATATTTACATAAAAGAATTGTTCTAACTTCCAACAAAAGGCATACTAAGTCACTACAAATTTAAACCTAGCTGTGCTAAAAAATGTGTAGTACAGTAAAGTGTGTAAAGTCCTATGTTTTGTGCCATACAGCCAAGATCATGCGTCCCAATTAAAGCATCAGGCCTGTTAATCGCTCCAAGTCAAATTTCAGAAGCGAGGGCCATAACTCTGACAAAAAATGACATTTCGGAAATAGCTTTAAAACTCGATCAAGAGTATCATCAGGTGTATCTAAAACCAAAATATCACTCCTCTAGGTGTAATAGTTTCTGAGAAAATCTGTCATCATTGGAGCAACAGATCTATTTATCGCTCTAAGTCAAATTGAGCAATCAAGGGCCATAACTCTTTAAAAAATAAAATTTCAGAAATGGCTTTCGAACGCGATCAAGAGTATCTTCAGGTGTATCCATTTCCAAAATTTCACTCCTATAGGCGTAATAATAATCTGTCCCCATTGTACACCATATAACCAAGTCCAAAAAAATTACGTTTCCATGGAAACGATAAAAAAAACATTTTCCCAGAAAATTCAAAAGTGGTCCAAATTCTAGACAAGGTTATGGTTAACAATAGTGCAAAGTTTGTTTGATCTAGACCGAACAAGTGACCGGACGGACAGACAGACAGACGGACGGAATGACCGCTATAAACCTTCATATACCTATATAACTTCATTATATGAGATAAACATTGTATTTGACAAACATCATTTAATATCCACTATTCATCAAATCATCACCCGCTCGTGTAAGATACTGCAGTTTATTATATTTTCCATGGTGAAATAAGCCGATAATCGGTGAAAATATAATCTGTATGAAATGTGAAATAAAATCAATATTCTACACAGTGAAATAATGCAACTATCGTATGACGTCGTCTGTGACGTCAAGAAACAATTGAATGAAGTCATGCAACGACCGCGCTAGCGAAGCGATTTAGCAAGTTCATTCATATAGTTAAGGTCATTTATGAGGTTTTGGAAACATAACAAATAGAACATTTGACATTTCTCGTCGTACCACTCGTGAAAATATAAATTTCTACTTTAGTCAATGAGATATACATGGTATTTGACGAGAAATGTCAAATATCCTCTATATAATATCTATATGTATACGGCGATATCAAACTAGTGCGAGTATGACGTCACAATAGTTTGTGGTTGTGACGTCACAATTTTAGCACCGCTGTCACACTGGCGGCCAAGTTGCGGAAAAGTTTCATTCAGTACACTTTCAGCAATCATGCTGGATAACTGAGGTCAAGTTATAAACAGAATTTTACATACTATTTTTATTTAACTCGTTAATGATTTGGTGTTACACTCGCTTTCACTCGTTTTATACTTAATCATTAACTCATAATTAATTCTAAGCTTGTGTGATACGAAATCATAAACGAATTTAATAAAATAAGTTTTAACAGGAAGGTCGTTTAGTATCCTCTATCAAAGACATATGTGCATACCTCATGTCCTAGGGCATGGCGAATCTGGTCCTAGGCTTGTACCAGACTACATCGCAGCTTGTAGGAGCCAGTGTTTGGTAGAACACAGCCTGAATAGCAATTAATTGATAAAATTTACACATATGGCTTTATCATCCTCAATGCCCTTTTAAATGTTTTTATATAGAAAGTTTTAAGTCTGTTCATTATTTTTAAAAGTTAAGCAGGTCAGACAAGGAGATTGCCCCCCACCCCCCATTTTAAGGACCAACAGTTTTATTATAAAAACCTAAGAAGGATGGCTTCTGTAGCTCCTCAGACCTGTGCAAAATGCATCATATAACAAAAAAGCTGTTAAATCTTGTCAAAACTCATATAACTTATTGCCCATTATTCATATAAATCCTAAACTGAGATATGAGAAAATAAGAACTCCCCGAAGGCAATGTAACCAAGCTATTAAGGACTCCATAGCCCCACTGAGCTTCAAGAACTACAAGATTAGTGGAAAAGTTCAGAAAAAAAAAACATTTTAACTGTAATTTGTGCAAATTTCATGAGTAAATTAAGCCGTTTAATTATGTTTACTTGACACTTACCCCCCATGACAACAAAAAGAAAAAGGCCTCAGTATAAGATCACAAGGAGTCCAAATTTAGAAACTTTTCCTGTAATGAAAATAGAATTGAGTATGTTATGGCAAGAGACATCTTCAAGAAAATCTGTAAAATGAAGAAAATAGCTTCTGATATTTCGAAGGCTGCTACTAGTATAGATTGTAAAACATTTTGGACTGCATTGAAACGTGCCAAGGAAGACATTCTTCTAAATCAGCCATTCCTCCAGATAAATGATTCTCATATTTCAAAAACTTGTTAAATCCAGAATTAAATTAAACATAAGAATTTGGGGAAACTGTTACCGATTTCATTGAAAGCCATTCTTGTGAACATTGTGAACATTTTCCATTAAATGAAGAATTGTTATCAAGTGTCATCACAGATAAAGAAATTACAGATGCTATTACAGAGTTAAAGGAAGGCAAGAGTCAAGGCGAACATGGTATATTTTTTATATAATTTCTCAACCATTTTTTCTTCCATAGTTATTTAATAAGATTTTTGATAGTGGGGTGTTCCCCGATAACTGGAATATTGGTATGATTATCCCATTGCAAAAATATGGAAATGTGGAAGATACAACAAATTACAGAGGAATATCTCTTTTACTACGACTGGCTAACTCTTTACCGCAATATTGGAGAAAAGACTAAGATTGTGGATGGAAATTAACAATATGATATCTGAACATCAGGCTTGATTTAGACAGGACTATTCAACTACGGACAACATTTTTACTTTACAAGCTCTAGTTTCAAAATATTTATGTAAAGCGAAAGGAAGAGTCTATTATGCTGCATTTATAGACTTTAAAAAAGCTTTTGATTTTGTCGACAGAAAGAAATTACTGTATGTCCTTTTTCAAAAAGGTTGTCATGGTAAACTGTATGTTATTCTCAAAAGTATGTATAACTCTGTGAAAGCTTGTGTCAAATTAGATTCTGGTATAACAGATTTGTTTGAGACAACTACTGGTGTGAGACAAGGCTGTATGTTTAGCCCTATCTTATTCATTTTTAAAATATTGTCAAAATGGTGTCTTTATTTCTCAGGATATTGAAGATTTGATGCTATTACTATTTGCAGATGAAGTTGTACTTTTTTCACATAATGTTATTGATCTTTAGAGGCAATTAGACATTTTAGAAAAATGTTTTTGGGGTTTACAGATTAACATTAAAAAATCAGAAATAATAGTCTTTAGAAATGGTGGTATTTTGAATTGCTTCGAAATTGGATTTATAATGGAATACCAGTAAAAACAGTTTCATATTATAAATATTTGGTTGTTATATTTTCTTCTAGACTAATTTGGACAAAATCATGTGAAAACCTAGCCGCACAGGCGGTTAAGGCATGTATTCCTGTTTATAGATTATTTTTTAAAAATTCATTCATAACATTTTCTTCACTTTGCAAAAAAATTTTATTGTAAAATACGTCCAATCATTTTGTATGGTGCAGAAATTTGGGGGCTTAAATATTTTCCTTGTATTGAACAAGTGCAAACTTCATATTTTAAATATTTTCTAGGTGTAGGTATATATGCCTAAAAATACAGCTATTTTAGGATAAACTGGTCGGCATTGTATGTTTGTCCCGAGCCAAGTGAGAGCTATAAAATTTTTGAAAAAAAATAGATATCCAAAACAATGTTACTTAAAAGATTAGATGAACCAGGGTAAACTTAGTTGGGTGTCTGATGTTAAATTTTTTGTATATGAATCAGGGTTCTTGTTTGGATCTACCAAAATGTTGCTGATATATATATGAATATATTATTTTTTTTTTTTATCACTTTATTTCTTTTTCTTGGGTACATACATGTTCATACAGAAATAGTTGCATTTTCACAGTTTGGGTAAAACAAATCATTTTAACATTTTTATATTTCTATGCTTATGGTAAACAAGTTTTAAGACTTACAATCATCAAGTGAAGTGGCAAGATGACCAGAATGTTTATATGTTTATGTATCAATTTCAGGAAAGGCTAAAAGATATTGCTTCACAAAATTGGTTTGCAAAATTGTCTGCTTCAAACTATTTATCTCATTATTCTAATGTTAAATCTTTGCTAAATGCGGAAATTTTTTTGTTGTTTTACAGGATAAATCTCTCAGGAGAACTCTTTGTAAATTTAGAATTAGTTTGCACAATTTCAACGTACAGTTTTTATGTTAAAACCCTTTGGATGACCAAAGGAGTGTATGTCAACATTGTAACAGCGGCTGCATAGAAAATGAATATCACGTCTTCTTTATTTGTGACTATTACCAAATTTTACGAGCGCTTTATATGAAGCAATTTTTCAACTTTATTGTAATATAGGCCATGATGGCCCACATTACTGAATAAAATCTGTCTGTCATGAGGAGTCGGTAAAATCTCAACACGTTGGAGCTACGATTGCAAGTTCAATGAAACCAAGGAACATAACGTCATTTCTGACTTCTTGTAATTTACCTCAATATTTCATTATTTGCTTCATTTGGCAAATAGTCCTGTAATATGTCTTCAACATCATCAAGTGATGGCGGATTGTCATTCAAGGAAATACATTCCACCCTGTCTACAGCAGCATAGGCCTGATGTTCTTGATTTTGTTTCCTTGATCCTTGCTTGTGTGGCTGTCATATGTCATTTGATTGCCATTGTCAAGAACTATTGTGTAACCTTTATTTTGACTATTTTCATCACCTGCTACCTCTGGGGAAGATATAAATTTTGTCATTTATTAAATTACAATTCAAAACGACATATGAATTCCAACTGCCTTTTGGATTCTTTTTAATATATCTAATTTAGAACAATGGTCAATGAGAAAATTTACTGTGTGAACAGTGTACTTTCAACTTCAGGAAAAAGACATTGTTTTACTGACGATTCTGTGACATCCATGTCATAGGTTGGATAATAAGATAACATTTTGGAATTTTACATATCTTATGATCAACACAACATTTGCTGTAAGGTTTATTAGATCACAATTTCTTAATAAAACGTTTCCTTTCATACATTTGTTCAGACAAACCTTGATATTCCCTGTCATATGACCATCAGCTGCATCAATTTTTAGGTCATCTTTCAAGCCTGAAATGATAGAGAGTTGGTTTTCATGAGGTTGTAAAAAAAGTATATGAAATGATGTTGTCATCAGCGCAAAATTGTATTTAAAATTATCTTCAAATATTATACATTGGAATTTTGAATGTTTCTGTTTAATCATTTTAACTGTACGCAACAATTTTGATAATTGATACTAACCTCAATCTTCAATTTTTTTGTTCATCTCAAGAAGAATGTTGTCAAATTGTCTTTAACTCTTGTAAACATTGTTGAGTATTATAGCAGACGTGTTCATTGTTGAACCCAAACGATTCGATCTTGCAAAGCCCTGAAAATTTTGACATTTTGTAGTCAGTTTAATAGAATATTCTTTAAATCATTTGAAATTATTTCTTTTACTTTTGAAGGATTTAATTTCATAATTGACTGTGTATGTATGATCGTCCATTATCCTTTATTTCATTTTATGAGACAAAACAGTGTCATGTTTAATTACTTGAAGAGGTTGAAGCAACATGTGATAATACATTTGGTTGCCAAGCAATTTATTGGTTGATATTTTGTATATTACTTACATTTCCAGAACATCCTGAAAGCGATTACTGAAGTCCTATGACATATTCGTCTTACCATATTCATCTTCCATTCTTCAATTGAATCATTTGCTAAACTCAAGATCTTTAATCATTCTCAATGAAGCAGGGCTTCGGGTATTTTGCCTGTTGAAGTGAAGCGAACGAAATGAGATTCATTTAGGCTAGACAGTCGCAAGATAGGCCATAGCCTATATCTTTTTAACATTACGATCAATATAGAGTACGATGTATTCTTAATAAGTAATGTAGGGGAATACACAGTAATTTTAATCAAAACCTTAATCAAACAACTGTTAAGATTACATATTTCGTCACGAGCAAAATTATGGCGGCATGTGGCGGCCGCCATTACACTACTTCGAAAGGCAGATAACTCTGATCTCCTGTTAGTCCTTACTTAGATTTTATTTCTGTGAACACTTCATGCACCTTGATTCAGCGCTGCTAGTGCGCAATGTCATAATTTCACCAAATAAACGTAAGGTAAGAATTAAATTGGAATTTATCCCCTGGGCCCCCTTTCACAAAGGCATATGGTGATCGTAAGTCCGGGTAACCTTAGTGAAATGTTACAGTATGGAAGTTAAGTTTGTTTTGTGAAAGGATGCCCTGGGTCATTATTAATCAAAATCATCGATATTGTTGGTATAACAATTAACTCTTCAGATTACTCAGATGTTTAATTTCAGAGTGGCAGTTCTCTTGCTTCTCTTCAATTTTGTGGTGAGGCGGAGGTTTGAGTTTTTTACTCCCTCCCGGGTGTTGTTTTGTTGATCTGTAATGAACTTATGGGGTTAAAGTGGGTGCTGTTTCTATTGTCTCTCACAGGCCCTTGGATCATTAAATGTTTTTATTTTTTTTAATTCATAAAAAAAGTTTTGGAGAACACCCCCTGAACCGAATTTTACCTCTGTTAATTGTATATTGATTCCACACCCCATAATCGAATTGTACGTCTGTTATTAGTATCCCACCGTAACATGAATATTCGGCGTTCTCCTGTTTTCGGCGATCGATAATATCGCGTCATTGTACGAGAACGAGCGGGAGGTCAGAGGTCAAAATGCAAATTTTTTGACATGGGGTCATGTCGACTCGCTCCGTGATATTTTTCTTCAATTATGGAAATCAGGAAGGTAAGTGTGCCAAAAACTTCGTTGCATATAGAAAAAAACATCGTTTTTCTTATTACTTTTTTGCGACTCACCATAATGCTCAATAAAGACAATTACCGAGTCGGCTTTTAAAGTTTATAAGTATCGTCTGCTAGCTGACGATGTTTGTCAACAGTACATCACGTGATTGGTCACATACGATGCCGCTCGATTAAAAAACTACGGAAACATTTTAGGGTCATGCTTATCCAATTGTGAATGACGTAATAACAAATTCCGTGACGTTTTCAATTATCCTTTCAGACAAATACGTCCGTGCGCGGTCCGTACAGGTCCAATTACACTAGAGATGATCTAGATAATGCCTACAATCTTGTAATAGAAGAAAATGTATCAGCACAGAGAGCAGCAGCTAGGTGGGGCGTTCCCGTTTCAACACTTAAAGATCGTTTGTTAGGAAATATCAGCATAGAAACAGTAAAGTCAGGTCCTATGCCGTTATTCACAGAACATGAGGAATCTTTTCTGTCAAGTCATATTCGAGTAATGGGGGAGATCGGATATGGATATACTCGCCAAGAAACTATTAATCTTGCAAGTGACTATGCTGTTCATCTTGGATACAGAGATCGTCAACATCCCTTGAGTCTGAGATGGTTGTATAGCTTCCTTGACAGATGGCCTGAACTTAGAGTACAGAAACCTCGGAAACTTGAAGCAGCACGTGCGAGATCTGCGACGAAAGAAAATATTGATAGATATTTTGAAGAGCTGTCACACGTCTTCCAGAGACACAACTTGCAGAATTCACCGCATGCAATCTTTAATATTGATGAAAAGGGACTGTCAACGGATGTCACACCACCAAAGATCGTCGCCGGTACTTATTGCAAGCCACAGACCGTGACGTCTGGAAAGTCACAAACAGTCACCATGATTGCCGCTGTTAACGCAGCTGGTGGAAGTGTTCCTCCGTACTTTGTCTTTCCTGGACAACGTATGAGAGATGAACTGTTATCAGGTGCAACACCCGGTTCAAGTGGAACTGTTTCCGAGACAGGGTGGTCCAATACGGAAGTGTTCAGTACGTACATGAAAACGCATTTAGAGCGACACTTGCCGTCACGCAGCGCCGATTCTCCGGTTCTCATACTTTATGACGGACACAAGAGCCATGTTTCCCTTGGACTGATAGAGTGGGCAAGAGAAAATCATATTGTTTTGTTTGTTCTTCCTCCCCATACCAGTCATCTTTTGCAACCACTTGATATCGGATGTTATGGACCTTTTGAGTCAACTTGGATACGGTCATGTCATTCATTCTTAAGAGAAAACTCGGGCAAAGTGATCGGAAAGCATGACATGTGCAGTATTGCTTGTAGAGTCTTTAACTCAACTTTAACTCCAACCAACGTACAGTCATCTTTCAGAAAATCTGGAATTTTCCCGTTAAATCCGGAGGTGATTGATGATTTGATTGTAATGCCGGCGAGATCATTTGCGAGACAAGCACCTGCCGATTCCAGTTCATCGATTGCGCATGTCAATGGCACTGATAAAGAAGGAAATTCAGCAAGTAACTTCTTGGAATCTCGGGGTGGAGAAGTGTTGAAGAATGTCAAAACATACAAGCCAAGAAATACACTGAGCAAGATAGTTGGCGGGAAAGCCATTACAGACCAAGCAGTCGTTGACAAGATCACAGAACACAAGAAACAACACCCAGAGAAGGTAAATAAAGTCAACAACGTGAAAAAGAAGAAATCAAGTGCTTTAACATCTGGATCGCCATCAAAATCGTCAAAAGGAAATTCACGTCAAAACAAATCGAAAGGAAAGAGACTAGCACGTGGAAGAAAAAAGCAAAAGACCACGCCCCCAGCCCACCAGTTTACGGACAGTTTTTCTGATAGTGCGACCGACGACGATGAACTGTGTTGTGTATGTGGGAAATTCACCCCAGATGCCCTCCGCTGTAGTGACTCAATTACTTTTGTTAAATGGGCACAGTGCGACAGATGTGGTCACTGGGTTCATCTTGTGTTCTGTACCTCTTTGTCAGTTATTCGGACACATTAATACAGCATTTTTCTGTCCACATTGTGAACCGAGCCCGGTTGAAGAATGATGTGATTCACTAACTTAAAAAGAAATGTAAATAACAAGTTTGGATTTTATTGTTATTCTCGTTCAAAATTATTATATTTAACATTTTTATTGCACTCTGACACGTGGGAATATCATGTGTATGTGTTTTTGACCCAATGGATTCTGGTGACTATGGAACTCCGTACTTATTCGCTGTATAACGTCATCGCCGAAAACAGGTGACGCGATGAACCAGTTGAAAATATGGACCACTCTTGTCATGGCGGAGTTTCTCGGCCGATAATAGCGATGTAATCGTACAATTGTAGGTGAGTATTCCCAAATTATCATTGATTAACATGACTGAAAAATATTTTTGTTGTGATGACACGATTAAAATTCTACCGCGAATCGCTCTTACGTCGCCGAAAACAGGTGAAACTGGGATATATGGAATTCCATATACTATGAAGACTTTGAGATATCCATCCATCCATTTTTCTTTGAAACGCATCAAAGGAAATGTTCAGACAAAAACTACATTGACGAAGGGTCGTTCAATTGAAAGGGAGATAATTCCTTACGTCATGAACTATCACCACCCGCTGATAACTTGACAGGCATTATTCATGAATGGAAAATCATGCACTGTGAATAATACTGTATGAAAGTAAAGATTCCTATTAGTAAATTATTTCGCACTTTGCAGTTTACACGTATTCCTGAAAGTTCATTGGTTGAGAGCACGGTCATGTGATGTTAATTTCAGAGGTCTATTTCCTTTGAATTAATAAAAATCGTTCATTCTTGTGTGAACTTTTTCTAGCCAAACTAGGTCGTGCGAATGTTTGCCGGAACTTCTTTCTTTCTCGGTTCCCACATCGAAATTAGAGACTAAGTTACATAAAATCATACTCGCCACATTCGTCCCCCTTTCTTCAATAAAATGGAAGGAAACAATCCAATTGAATCATTTGCTAAATTCAAGATTTTCATTATTCTCAAATAAGCATTGCTTCAGGTACTTTGCCTGTTGAATCTACGGAAACGAGATTTATTTTAGACCGTCGTAAGATATATCTATTAGACATTACGATTTATATAGGGTTAAAAGGGGTAAAGTAGTTACTGTCACCTATAATACATATGTTGCACATCAAGGATATTTTCGTGCATCTCCAACCTGCAATTTGACCTCAGAAAAAGGCATATCTAAATCATATAGCTATGTTTCTATTTAAATCCTTTGGTTAAATATTTTGCCCAGATGAACATCACATTGTATTGCAAATATTTTACCGTTTGGAGTACTTATAAACCAGTAATATTGCACAGCTCCACTTATAATTGATTAAGGTTGTTCTGACGGGAGACAGAAATTAGAAAATCAGTTTAACCATCACATCATCATAAAAGTTGTAACTTAAACAAAGACGGTAAAGCACTCTGTACTGTTTATCACTACAAATGCAAAAAGCAGAAATAACTTAACACTTCCTTCATTAGTGTTATAAATTACGTCCATGTCTTCTAAAAAATTGCAAAAGGTGTCTTAATAGTTTTTCATCTCAACTCTTTCAAATAGTTTATAATAGTTGTAATCCTAAATAGTTAACTAAAATTATTCAATCACTGTTAGAGAAAGTAAACAATGTGTTTTGCGATACTGTTCATAGATACTGAAGAGAATGCAAAATGAACCGGCCATCATTGGAAATGGTTTGGTTATCATCTGAATATCAACAATAAAGGACATAAAACACAATATTTTGTCTCCAGATTAAAATTTAATTGCTTTAAAAATCAATAAGCGTATATGATATCAAACAATAATGTAAATGTCAGTAAATTGTATAAATTATCAAACATTAGTGTAAATATCAATAAATTGTATATAATATTAAACAATAGTGTAAATATCAGTAAATTGTATATGATAACTATCATTAAATCGTATATGAGATCAAACAACAGTGCAGATATCTTCTAAGGACATATCACAATTGCAATTGCAATCATCACACATCTTGAACAAGTCTACAGAAACAGACATGAACTATTGCTCGCCTGAGTTTATTTACTTTGCCAAAATCAGGTCACTTTTTAAAAACAATTCACACAAGCTTGGTATTATGGACCATTCTACAATACATAATTACAACAATGCGTTGCTGAAGCCCGACACGTAAAACCAGAGATAAACTTCTATGAAGAAAACTCTGGAACCGTGTTCCCTCAACGTGTGCAACAACAACATTTACTGGAGAGTTTACAGCATAAATATAAATCATATCCAAGTTTTAAGAAAACAAAGCAAATAGATCCAAACACGATGAGCATTTACATATGCGAATATAATTGCATCTTTACCTTATTCAATTGAATACACAGTCGCCAAATAAACATTATCAAACAAGAGTGAAAATATTAGTAACATGCATATGATATCAAACAACAGTGCAGATATCAGTAAGATAACAGTGTCCTCAGGGCATATCACAATTGCAAATATCCAACATCTTGAACAAGTCTTCAGAGACAGACATGTAATATGGCATTGCTGTTTTCAATCTTCCATTTTTCGTACTGGACATAATTCAGTTTAACATATTAAAATCATTAAAACATGACATGAGTTGTAACACACACACGCCAAAACAACAAGTATACTATTCCCCTACATGAGAATGCTGCAGCTGATGCGGAAATCCTCACTTTTGCTGCACCCAAAAGTCACAAAAGTGCTGCTGATGCGGAGTATTGGACGCCACATGGTGCGGCATTTTTGCGGAATAAAACCCTCAAGTTAGCCGCAAAGACTGGCCGCATAAATGCCGTTAGAATTCTCTTATTCACAATTCATGAAGGCGAGTCAAATAAAGATTGTTTTAAAATCTTTAATAAACAGTAAACAACATCACTACAAACATCCGAATATTGGTACAGATTCAAGATTGCTGCCATCTTCCCAGCTCTTGATGACTGTATCAGTAGAAGATTTCATTTGGATATCTTGAAAAGACGGATCAACATTATCTGAATAAGAAATATCATAATATAATTCAACATGTAAAGTGAAACTAGGGATAGGAGAAGTAGAGGGTGATTGTTATTTTTTGTCACCAATAAAAGGAAATATTGAAACTTTAAGTTTTAACTCCATAATAATTATTAGCATGTTATCATTCATTCAAATTATGCTTCTATCTTTTACTTTACTCTTGTTTGACTCTTTCTGGTGGATATTTCTGCTGAAGAAATTTTGCGGCATGAGGCGTCGGCCAGTTCAGGAATTTTCTTCAAACTCATCTTTCTAGCTATTAAAAAAATTAAATTGATTTTGAGATAAGGAGTGCTTCTTTAAATAACTTACATGTACTAATACTTATCAAAATACAAAATGATGTTAAATAGGATATGTCATATATGTGTTTTGTGTTACACTCTCATTTATTACTAGTACTAGTTTCTTATGCAGCATCCCTGAAATGACACTGATGTCATGATGACAATATATTTCTTCAAAATATACAAAAATCAGTTAAATTTATTCTATTAAACGCTAACGGTTATTTGGCCAATTTCAGCATCCAGTTTGAGAAATGAACTTGGTCATGATAAACACAATGCAAATATAGATTAACAGTACAGACTTGTACCTTGTAACAAAGTACAGCATGAAGGTGTGTTGAATGAACACAGGGCAGGATGAAGGTGTGTTGAATGAACACAGGGCAGGATGCGAGAGGACCTCAAGTAGATCAGGATGGAGATTTGATGTGGAAGCAGCTTCACTGAATACAGAAAAAAAGAATTATTTAAAAATATTTATAAATTAAAGATTGCTTTCTGTGGAACCCAGATAAGAATAAAGATATTCACAATTATAATTCTCAATAAGAAATGCCACTATATTTTCTGTGATTAAATAATCAAAATGAAAATTCTTGTTCTAACTAGTCAGATGGTTTTAGCAAAAGCAATTATAGTTTGGTAAAAGATTATCTCCATTGAATAAATGCATACTAAAGTATACTTACCATGTGAACGGAAGTGTATCAAAACATAAGCATTCTTCGTCCTCGTTTTCCGGAATCGTCCATCGTTTTTGCTCGTGGAACCAATAACGAGATCACTCCATCTAACAGTAAATACAATACGAAGAGCAAACCTTGACAGGCTACAAGATACTTCAGAAAAGAACGGAATCTCATCAGGTACTTGGTGTTATCATTTCAAATGTGGCGCCTTTTCTTGGGCATGCGTAGAAAGCACTTCCGATGATTCAAGCACGGCTGTAAAAAATCCAATGTCCACTCCCGAAACCGACTACGGAATCGTGTTATAATACCGAATTTTTTCTTGACCTTATATTTGTAAACTCGTAATATGAATATAACATTAAATGAGTTAACACTGACTACAAGCGATCACATCTAACAAAAATTATGTTTCATGGACAATAAGACTAAGAAAATGTTCATGAGATAGTATAAATCTAAATCTTGTGTATGGAGTATATCATAAAACAGAAAGAATGATTAATGAATTAAGTTATTCAAGGGGTAATCTATTCAAAGGGTGCGCAAAACAATAAGCTATGGAATATCTGGCATATTAACTTTCCCTGTTTTAAAATAGCGAAAAAATTATTAATTAAAAAATGATTAATAATTTAATCTTAAGGTTCTTTTCTAGAGTATTAATAACATGTCCTTTAAATATAGTAATGTATATGTGAAAATATTTCATAAACAAACTTTTGAATATTTTTATTTCAGTGCGTGCATATTTTACCCTTCAGATTTCAATCATTGAGTAAACAAATATATGTTAACATGCTCATTATGTGCTATTTGTTAGGCATTTTCTTCCCTACAACTTATATTGCATAAACATAAAAAAATGGTTAATTTAAACTGATTTCTTCGAAAATTTCCATTCGATTTAATTTGTTAACAACAAATTCTGGGTTACTTCTTCAAACAACTCATTTGATTTGAAAAAAGTGCAACTATATATAAAAATTATTTTAACCCAAAAATGCTACCCAACACATTTTGCAAAACTACAACCTTCAACATGCAGTTAAGTTGCATAACCTAACCAGAGAGAGCATTGTTTGTGTGTAATAATTTTTAGGGGAAAACTTCTGTGATGTTCAATATTGTTATAATGATGTAGATTAAATTGCTCTATGTAAAAGCACAAGGGAATAAAACATATTGTCTCCACGAGGAACCTTCTTAAAACAACTACTTCAGTTACTGAAAATAGTTCATCTACTTCAGTCAGTATCTCAATCATTTCAGTCCAATGTGTGTTGTGTAACCTTTTAGCTCATCAGGCTTGATTTATCCATAAATCAGCCTGTCCTTGAGCTTTTTGCTGTTTGTACTTCTTCTCAGGAACCACTGACTCTGGTGAGTCTATAAAGCCGCTCAAGATTTGTCAAAATGCCGCATATGAAAATGTTTAAGTCAGATATGCCGCATAAATTCAGCAACAGGTGAGTAAAGCCACACAAGAAAATGACTAAGTCGAAAAGCTGCACAAAATCAGCAAGAATGCCGCAAAAATGCGGCTTTACAAGAAACCACACTTTTGCCGCAATGAAGCGATTTTTGCCGCCTTTTCGCTGTACCAGTGCGGCATTCTCATGAACGAGAATTGTTACAAAGTTGTTGGCATCAATCATACACAAAATACCTCAGTAACTCTCTCACTACACAGTACACATCATTAGGAAAAACAATTTCCTACTATTTCCTATTTCCTCTCACATTCTTTGTCTCAAGATAATCTTGATTATATTAGTGGCTTTAAACCTGTATGTACATCATTCTCATACAAGAGGTAGTCATGTTGGTAATATTTCACACATGTGCAATCGTCAATTCAGTCACTCTCACAATGCAGCATCAAAAATGTGATATAATACACAATAACATTAACACATGACTAAACAAAATGAACAAAAATAAGTATGAATGATAAACAAGTAAAAGAAAAAATTTTTCTGGCAAAAGCAACCAGTTTTTTCATCCGCCATTGCCACAATATTTATGATCGAGGTATCTGGCCTTTATTTTTTCCGAAAGTCCACCCTTGACTGCCATCATGTACAGGAGTGGCCGATTTCCTGTACGGGGCAGTCATTTGACTTCCTCTCCCTCCAGTGCTCTTGACTGATTTCCTTCACTCCCCGGAAATGGTCACCTCATCCATCCCACCACGGTCTACAGCATCAGCTGCAGAGGGCCTAGAAGCAACGCTGCTTCTTGTGTGATTTTGAAACATTTTGCTTCGTTGGGGGAGTGAATGGAATTGGACACTGAGGCTGAGCTGAGGCAACCAACTGCTGCTGTGCAGTTGGTGCCATGTACTGCATCATTGGATAGCTGCAGGATGTTGGAGCAGTGTACTGGGCGTACACTGGAGGTGAAGGACAGAAGTCCATCTCCACATCCATGCTTTGCTGGGGATAGAATTTTCATTAACTTTAATGTTTTTATAATGATATTTAGATACAAGAATTGTACTTACTTCCAACGAAAGGCATTACTCATGACTGTCTGCATCACTACAGATTTGATCATAGCTGTGCAGATATTTGTGTAGTTTAGTGCCCATATGGTAATTAGTAGCAATACCCATGACATTTCTGACAGGACTGTCAAGTTACAGGTGCAATAGGCTGAACAGTTAGGTCTTGTAGCTTGTAGGGGAAGTTTGCTTGGAACTACTAGAATTCCCAAGGAAGTACTCACCTGAGCCAAGATGCTAAACTGTTCTTTGCTGCTCAGTGGCGGCAGAGTGTCCATGGCATTCTTTGAGAAACAAATTTGTTTGAAAATTTAATGTGCAACAATATTTGACCAGTTGAAGACCAGAAAAGCAAAAACACCTAACAGAACCATGTATATAGGAAGTAGTAATATAAACAGTTACAAGGTTTGACATGAACAGTTACATAGTTTGGAACTTCAACATATGTACATTGTTCATTGATGGTAGATCTGGTACCTTTGGATAGTATTTTTTTCTAAATGAATTAACACAAACGGCAAACAAAACAAAACTTAACAACTAATGAGAAAACTCGATATGGTCCACTTTATCACCCTTCATATGAACTTTTCTCAGTTAAAGTGTTTCAAAAATCTCTCTCTTGTCTGTGTTTGAATAGGGCAGCAGGAAGTGGTATTTTTTGATAAAAAGTGTAATCACTAAAACGAAAATAAATGTTTCCAATTGCAAGACTATGTTTGTTAATCAAAAAAGAAGTTTTAAAAGAATGTATCAAGGTAGGTTAGACTATACAAATCCTACATATCCCAAAATAATTAAAAGATGTTCACACAAAAATGATGGCCAGTATATTTTGATTGATACTTGATATTTTCTTTTACGAAAATGGATGACCGAGTGAAGTAATGAGATGTTTTACCCTCTGAAGATAGTACATTTGTCATAAACTAATGTTTATTGGGGAATATTTGGAGGAATAAAATATTTTTAAAAAACCCGTGCCACAGCCCCTTTAAAGAGGATTAATCATGCTACATGTTTGTTAAACCCTTATGCATGATCCCTAAAGTTATCACTCGATGTGAGTTCTTGTGTTTCTCGAGCTAGTGTTGCTAAGGAAACTTACCTTTAGGTTAGTATTCGAAAGCAGAGTAATCATTCAGGGATAAGAATAATCATAAGTCAAATGTTAAAAGACGATCAAACCACTTGACAAATTGATATATTTCATATGATGAAATTCAGAGAGAGAGCTTTAAAGATATAAAAGACTTAGTTGATTAAATAATGTAGTATGTCTCACAACATACAAGTCGACTTTAAGAAAAACACTGAATGATAAACTGCATAAGAATTAAACTTATTATGAATAATCTCGTTACAGTTTAGCAGTCAATCATCATTTACATGATTATCAGTGAAATAAGAGTGGAATGGACATACCGGACAGAGACTTCGCCTGACCTCTGCCGCAGGAGAGAAAAGCCATCGGGGTGGAACAATCGTCTGAATGTCAAAAAATATCATGTTCACCTTCTCAATGATTTAATGATCAAATATCGGAGGTGAAAAATCGCCTGACGAGTAAATTTTTCATTTACACCATTCCATGATCAGTGATTAAATGATTGTTACGTTAACACACAAACAATACATAGGAAACATTTTCAAGCTTCACGAAAAGAGGCCAAAAGCCGAAACAAATAATGTCAAGCATATGTACAGAAACAATTTCATGAAAATATATTAATTTTGAATGATATAGGAATGAAAAGGATAAGGATCAGGCAAAACGTTTGCACTGAACAAATAGAAATATGATGAAATAAGTAAAAATCCTTTATTAGAAAATAATTTATCAACTTGCAAGATAAAATAAGAAAAAGATAATATATTGTTTTTTTTGGTTTTGTTGTTGTTGTTAATATTATAAAATCGAGGAACATAATGAACAAAAATATATCATGTGCATACCTCATGTCCTAAGGCATGACGAATCTGATGCCATGCCTGTCGGAGCGTGTTGGACCCAGAGATCGGTGAAACAAAGCCTGAATAAGCAAATAATTGATAAAAGTTTCTTGTATGAATAGACACATAGATGCTATTTGACATTTCATGATTTTTTAAAGTATAGCAGGTCCATATGATAGACTATTTTAATGACCAAAGATAAAGATTAAGTAATCAAAACCTGAGAAATATTGTTTAGTAGCTCCTCAGATCTGATTAAAGTGTATCATATAAGGAGAAAAGTAGTAAAATGTCCATCCTCATTTTCTTATTGCCCATGATACATACAAATCCCAAAGTCAGAGATGAGAAAATGAGAACTCCCAGAAGGCGACTTAACCAAGCTATAGACCCTTTTCTCCGGGTTACTCTCCCCATCCTCACTGAGCTACACGAACCACAAGAAATCGGAATTTGGGTCCGCTCACTTCTAAAATTAGTATCATGGGCCTGTTATTTAAGTAAAATATTTTTGTTTGGTAAACCTTATATGAGCATTGCTGGTGATGGTGAGACTTTCTTCAAAACTCTTTATCATGTGTACCTCTAAAACTCTTTGAAACAGAGAGACACAAACTCACTTTATTTTCAGTATCGAGCCCGAAATAGATTTAAATTATAAAGTGTACAAGGCGGGCCCAATATAACATTGGACGTCTACTCCCGGTTTTCTTTGAATTGCTTCATTTGAGAATCGGACGAAAACTACACATTTTGCGCATATGTCATGGGTTAATCAAACTGTTATTTGTGTAACTTACCCGCCATGATGACAAGAAGAAAAAGCGCGTGAATATAAACTGTTGAAGAGTATTTAAAATCTCAACACTTTGAAGCTACGGCTGCACGTTCAATGAAACCAAGGAACATTACGTCACATGGAGACGGGCCGTTCAATTGGAAGGGAGATAACTCCTGGCGTCATGAACAATCGCCACCCGCTTAATAACTAGACAGGCAAGCTTGTCATGTACAATGAAAACATGACCAAAGAAAAGCCTTTATTTTAGAAACATGACGAACCGATGTTTTAAACTTTTGTTTAACTGTTGTTTTCTGAAGACAAGATGTCACTATTTGCTCATTGTACTTTTCCCTGGTGGATGAGGTGACATTTATTTTGCACATTGGGTGTATATATAACACGATTAGTCGTGTCAGATATAATCCGAACTTATCGCTATGTTTCTGTTAGGTTTATACATTCAATAAAAGTAATAACTATACATGTATGTAACATATGCGAAATGGCGCTAAAATCTCGATCTGTTCTTGTAAAAGGGCGCCCATAAAATCAGTCAAGGGAGATAACTTAGCGTTAAAAGTGCCGTTGGTCGCTACGGGGTTTACACGTCCCACTGCATGAGCCTCGCCATATTGACGAATAGAAGATCCACTGGAGCCAAAGATTTTAGTGTCATTTATTATTATTACAGGTAAATACGTAACACATTATTAGTCACGCCGTTACATTATATTGTCAGGACCATATTTACGTAAAGTTGATGCTTTGTTGTTAAGTGAAAAGCTTATTTTAAAGTGCTAATGAATGTGCACTGACGTGGCGGGTTTCACGATTGACGTGACCGCTCATGACATTGTCAGTTATCGTTATTTACACAAATCCCAAAACAGTTGTTAGTGTAAAGATGTTTGTATGTCGTTTAGGAAATTTCTTGCTAAAAATTCCGAATGATTTTATGCATATCTTGTTGGGCAAGAATATATTTTGTTCTTGAAGGTAATTAGTAATGACCGAGTTGTCTACCCTGCCCGATAGATGTCGTACAATCCAAGATGACTGCGCCTATGATCGACATGTTATTTATTAGTTACATTCGTTGATGTCACTAATTATAGACTATTAGTAAAGTCAAAGTATATTTCACTTTGTGATGTAAGTTTTTAATGGAAAGGTTATTTGTCGACGATTTGTATGCATTATCTAAAAATAGGTCAGAATAATATAAAATTGAAGTAAGTTTTCAGTATTGGGTTTACAAAATAACAACTTGATGTCTTATGGATTATCATCTTTATTTTCAAAATGTTTATGTTTATGCAATCTTAAATTCAAAGTTAGTGTTTCTTGATTTGATTAAAAATCATAACAAGAGAATGGAGTTTGACGTTTGAACACAGTGCCTTTGATATATTACTATTGTTTCAATGGCATAAGTGATCTACAGTCGGTAGTCAATAATGCCACTTAGCATTACTCTGATGCGTATTCATTACTCAATAATGATACAATAATTTTATCAATTACCAGAATTAGTCTCTTGTGTAAATACTAGTTTATAGCTTTGACCACTACTTCTGTAAATAATGAGTTAATATTACCAAGTTAAAGTTGTTCTTTTCAATGGTGAAGAATCTTGTAACTTTCATTGAGCAATAATAATACCCTAAGACAACAAGCATTGAAAGCAGTAATGAATAATTAGTACAACAGGGTTTAATGAGATTGATATCTAATTGTACTTGAGTACTGGATGAATCATTAGCATGTAATGTACTAATTGTATGAGGGTTTTCACACCCCACTGCATGAGCCTCACCATATAAAGGAATACATGATCAACTGTAGCCTAATATTTTAGTGTCATTTATCATTATTACAGGCTTCTCTTCTCGATCAACATTAATGAACCCGAGGGGTGCAACATATATATATATATAACGATTGTACATTCTTCCAATGTACAATTGATGCATTCGAGAATTAATTTTCTTTATAAATAAAGAAATAAATGAAATAACCTAAATTACCTAAAGAAGCTTACAAGCACAACAGGGAAACGCCCTTTAAATTGTCATCGTCTTTTCCGAACAGAAGCATCGTTTACTGAAATCTTGTTTACGGATCACTTGTAAATTATAAATTCTCATTTGTAGATTGGGTGTAAAGAGCCATCCCGTGATTTTCTTACATATGATTTATCTTTGATACGACCCTCAATGTCACGTCCGGTGATAATCAAGACATCTAAACTTTTCATGTCCCTTAAATATATATATGACAAACACAGGTTTTCCATGAAAGTCTAAAAACAGCCTTATTTATGCGCAGAGGTGTACATATCACGTCCAATATACATGGATACCAGTTATTTAACCTAACAAACACTATCAACTCCTAACTGCCCTCCTGGCTGCTTTAGATAAGTCTCCAAAATTACGTTTGACTATTTGATGCGCACTACTGTCCGGTTTTCGATCACAATTGCGACGTTCTACCTTCGTATTGTCACTGTAAAAAAACCAAAAAGCTTTAAAATGTTGGGTTTTTTTTGGTAACAGTCGATACTTCGCGATCAAATGACACCATTGATTAAGTTTGGCATATATGACTCAAATAACCCACGGAGTGGCTATTTAATGAACTTTGCGTCGCATAGAATACAAGCCCACAAAGCTGATATCTTATTATGTATATTTGTTCATTGATTGGGAAAGGCAGGGGCCATGGGCCATTCTGCACATTGGCTTACAAAGTGTCCCATTAAAATTTTGAAGTTTACTATTGACATTATGGGCAACGGGCCAATTCAAATTCCGAAAATTACTAAAAACTCTAAAATGGCCTAGTATGGAAGGTGTCTTTCCCAATCCCCGTTTGTTATTCTCTAAAAACTGCTTGGAAAAAATATGTTTTGAAAATTTACATTTCCTCTAAACATAAATGAGGAAAACCATAATAACCTACAAAACCAGTGGCTTCTGTTACGAGGTAATGCCATTTGGTCTGAAGAACACTCCAACGACGTTCCAAAGACTCGTCAGAAATGTCAGGTCTTGACGATGTCGAAGCTTTCATTAGAGAATTTGATCTTAAGCGAAGTTGACTGTCAATCCTGCTGAATGTTACTTTGGAAAATACAAGTTGTATTTTTAGGGCAAGTTGTAGGGCACGGTCTGTTAGTGCACAAGTTGAAGCAATTGTACATCTTCTAGTTCCACGGTCTAAGTTATTTTTTATACATATATGTAAACATATTTACGGTGATTCACCAAAACCAAAACTTGCTGTTGTAGAAAGCTGAAATTATCAAAAATAACAACTTTGTTCCGTGAACAGTGTTTATAGATTTAGTCTTGACCGCCCTCCGTTTTTCTTCTGACACCAATCATGCTAGGGATCTTAATCAAATTAGAATATCATCTTTGTATGATTGAGAACGAGGTGTATTTCATTGTTCTGCCTCCAAAATTAAGGGTTCGGTGTTCATATAGTGTGGCAGGGTTGCAAATATAGAACGCTTTGTGAAATGGTCAATTTAATCATATTGGTGTGATAATGATGACTCAAACGAATTCTATAGCACAATGAATAAACAAAGTGTAGACATGATGGGGGTTTGGGCATCAGGAAATGGATGTTGGATGTTGGAAAAGAGAACAAATATATAGGAAATCAATCACACTATATGGACATCTTGTGATTTGGTGATTTATTTCATTTTGAAAACAAACGGGTATATATCTTAGTCTTTAACCAAAATATTCGCCCATAGCTCTATTTTTGAAAACTGTTCAAAGCCGGATTCATTAATGAATTGCCGTCTTGACAGGACAAACTGCTGTTTGACTTGGTGAATATATTGTTTTAGTTAGTTTTAGTGACCTATTTGATATTGTATAACATATTTGTATTAGTCAAAATGTCAAAATTGTTTATCATTATAATTAAATTGTTATAAAATTCGAATGTTTGCCATATTTTGCTGGTTTAATAAGGGACAATTTTCTCATTCTAACGACACACATAACACAGTGCTTTGTAGAACACAACCTAAATATTGAGCTACAAGAGATCAAATTTTGTTATCCCCACCTCTATAACTACTGCGTAGTTGTTTTTTTTATCTCAACAAAGTATTCATTAAACAAAATAATTGTTGACATTGAAAGAATTTTCTCTTAAAACTCTTAGTCAAGTGTATCTCCAAATTCATTGAAAGTTAGATCTCTTTCAAATCATATGGTCATTCTCAACGTCTTCAACGTTGTTAAGTTGTTAACCGTCGTTACAAGACAATGTTTGTTGTTTTGCACATAAAACAGTATCCTGTTCCAATCCTAATGTTCATATAAATGAAAATCATTTCATCAGTTTCATATTGAACTGAATATATTTCCCTAAAAAAGTGTGTATCTAACTTATGCTCAATGATAATGCTAGACATGCACTGTTCAGGGATTGGGAAAAACACCTTGGCTTTGACAATGGGTGATTTTTAGATATTTTAGTCATTTTCAGAATTATGAATGGGTCATTCCCCTTAGTAGCAATGGTAACATTTCAAATTTTAATGGGCCATTTTTTCATCCAATGTGCAAAATGGCCCATGGCCCCTGCTTTTCCCAATCCCTGACTGTTAATCCACAGTTTCCTACGAAATATGAATTGTATTTTCTACATTATTGATATTAATTGGCTATTAATTAACTCAACTTATATTGAATTTTCCTTTATCACAATTTTCTAAGGCTAGCGTTTAAAAATCCTTTGTGCATGTACGGGATTTACATTAAACAGTGAAATATTTACCGTGCATTGCTTGTAAGATTTTAGAGATTTGCTTCACGATCGAAACTGTTGAAATATGAAAATCATATGCAGTTTCAGTTCTGTAAACCCATGTTAAGTAAACTATGCGAATGCAAAGAATGTGGTTCCTGTAAATTAATTTGTTTAAATGCGTACATTGAAGTTCTATCGATCCAAAGAGACATCTTAGATTACTCTTTCATTAACGTTTATTCTATATATCGCACTTAAGATTATATGATTCCCAAATGTAATGAGTTATTACAGAAAATACAAATCAAGATTGTAGGTCTTTGATTCCAATACAGAAGAGATTTTGTGAAAAACAACCATTCTGCATGCTTAGCCATAGGAGAAATTTAGTATTTGCTGACATAGAAGATAATTGTGATTTACATGTTATAGGTGCAATTCATGACAATATTTCAGATTAACGATTGTTTTAATTCATATTGAAGTATACTGCATATTTCGAATTTAAGCCCTGGGCTTATTATGGGTAAAATATTTATTTAATCACTGGAACAATGATTTTTCCGTTTTTAAGCCCTGGACTTAATTACGGGAATTCCCGGTACGTCCACTTTTCTTTGAAGGGCATCATAGGGAATGTTAAGAGAAAAACCTACATTTTAACTGTTTCTGGTGCAAGTTAATTAAGCTTTTAAGTTGTGTTGACTTAACTTACCCGTCATGGTGTCACAAAGAAATTGCGCGTAAGTAAAAGCTGTTGAAGAGCCTGAAAAATCGCAACAATATGAAGCTATGACCGGAGGTTCAAAGAAACCAAGGAACATGACGTCACTTGGAGACAGGTCGTTCAGTTGGAAGGGAGATAACTCTTGGCGTTATAAACTGTCGCGAATTTTATTTTCTATTTGTTATCCCTTTCAACTGAAATTATAAGCCGATGTAGATTTTATAAAGTAAAATTGGGACTCGCTCTTGGGAACTTGTCATTCTTTCATAAGGGATACCAAAGAAATAACATTTTAACACAAATATAGATACAAATTGTAAAAATAAACATCTAGGGTTCACGATAAAAGAATACTTTCCCGATGTAAATTGTAAAATACATAGTCACATTGATTAGTCAAGCATAATTTTGGAAACTGAAAACAATCTACAGCAGGTAAAGGATCCAATTTCAGTGGATAGTGTTGGAAGATTATATAACTAGTATTCATGTAAATGTACATGTAATTTCGGTCTTGTCACCTAAATAATAAGTATCAGAGTGTTGTTACATTATGATTGTAAAGAATGGTTTTAATTTATTTTGCATATTGGGATGAATATACCATTAATTTTAATACAACTACTCTTGACCTGTACATGAGTTATGAAAATTTTTCTTTATACTTCAGTTTTACATTTTAGAGCTTGAAAGGATATTTCGACCATAATAATGATAGTGACCATGTGTGTATTTAGTTAGCCGATGTTTGAAACATAGGCGGATTATTATTAAACTTGTCGGAATGTCCCTGCTGTAGGCTCCATATGGAGCCGAGCAGACTTTGACACATTGACATGTCAATGTTATTTGTCCCTTCGAAATACATTTGACAAAAGTGAGTGACAAAGTCTCTTTAATCCTAAAAAAGTAAACATTTTCTGAATCACTATTCAATGGGCTTTCATTTGATGAAAATATTCTTACTCTCAAAATTTATTTTACAAGAGGTGATGAATTAAAAATCTTCAACGTGTTTGTAATCACAAATCAAGGAGCAGGTGCTCGTTTTTTATCCCGACAGTGATTTTACCAATCAAGTTCAAAGTGATCAGATGCATTTTCAAGTGCGTGAAATGTACATAGTTGTATCATTTTGTTCAGAATATTCTATTTTAGCTTTTTGTCACGCAAATATTTCTTCTTTAGAAAGTTGTGGAGATAATATGACTTTGTCGGTAAATCAAAAGATCAAAAGATATTGCTTTTTGATAAACATACATGAAATAATCACCATATTTCACTTACGATTTTAAGGATCTCACATTCTTCCAAAATAAAAACAACTCATATGTATGAATTCTTTATCGATTTTTCTTCCGAGATATCACAATTATTCCAAAATGTCATAAAAATTACTGCCAAAATAAGCGATTGTTTATATTAAAAAAATACATTGAACGGTTCCCGCCAAATGCTGTCATCACGTTATTTCCGTGAGGGCAGTGTCGTAAATAACTTTAAGTATTTTGAACAGTTCGTTGAGGAAAATAACGGTACTTATAAATTAATACAATTTCATAAACTGAAACGAAAAACAGTGAAGTTTCCCCCAATAAATCAAAAACAAATTATTATGTCGTAATATTACCTTTACGGCAGTGTTTCATTCATTGCCCTTGACCCGATTAATTTGCATAATGTCAACAAGCGATCGCGCAACAGGATTCCATCTACCGCACGCATCGGGCAAGATATGCATATATTACCCATATGGGAAGATGGACACAGGGTAATATTTTTCCTGTAAGTCACACGGGAGTTACACATTTTCTAAGCATTTGATTGGTTGTTGTGAACCAATGAAAAAGAACGTAGTGCCGGGACTATTTCATTCATCTTTCAAACTTGTCCCGACTGGTAATTTGTTCACTCTTAGAATATATTTTAACAATGTTTATTTATTCCATGTAGTTGCAAGTCGTCATTTCTCAGATGTGCCGCATCAAACAACGTGAAATAAACCTGCCCCATTGCACAAGAGCATAGAAATAAGCGATTTTTTAATTAGTTCTTCAACACGTTAAGCTAACAGTCGCGCAAAAGCGCCTGGCTCCGTTCTATCGTAATGACGTCATAGACACGAGCGGCTATGACGTCATAGTGTCATCAGTTACGTCACAAGTTCAGCCCTTTTGTAGTATAACCAAAGGGCGTCGCTGACCTCTGCAAATTAACACAAAACTGTTAAATGTAATGAGTTTGATTGACGGTTATGAAAACAGGATTAAACGTTCGACAACAACTATACAATTAGCTATTATTTTGAAACTTTTTTTCACAAATTACAATTTAACCGTGCGTAGGTAAGTGTCAAGCAAAACCACAGCACACGCGTATGAATTTGGAAATTCGCAACCCTAATCCTATATAGAAGAGCGATTATTTCTATCATATTCGAGTTTTGACATTTTAAAAAACATAGGTAATATAAACAATAACCAACTCGTGACGGGAATGACAGATTATCTTTCCCTCGTTATATTAATTGTGTAATTCTCTCGCCAAGGCTCGAGAATTACGAAATTAATATAACTCGGGAAAGATAATCTGTCATTCCCCGTCACTCGTTAGTTATTGTCTATTTACTAGTTTATGAATTTCTTGTAAATGCATATCTCGCCCGATGCGTGCGGAAGATGCAGGATTCAGTCATGAATACAATCTCAGTGAGTAATTTTATCAAATTGATTTATTTTTTATACACAATGATACTAGAAGACCTTTTTAACAGATAATCTAGAAATTAAATGATTACTGTGTTCAAATTTCATGAATCAACCGTGTTGGACATGACGTGACACTCTTATCGATCGAAATTTTTAGGCGAGTTTGCATTGCGGCGAATTTGACTCTTGCCTTGCTCACTAAAATCGTGAATTACAAATTAATTAATCGCGTAAACAATAAACACTTGTATGAATACACCTGTAGAGATCTTCATGTACACGATTTTAAGTTTCGAATTTTGTTTTTCACTGAAAATTATTAGTTTTCAAACAAAATCGCGGGTGTCATTTTCAATGGAGATGGCAAATGGAGGGCTAGCGTTGACACACTTTGAAAAGGGGACCATCTCAAACAAATTGTTTGTATCATATGAATAAACGCGTTATTTCATCCATAAAATTGAAAAGAATCATAGAGAATTACACTTGTAACATCAAATCAGATTTTTTGTGCCCAATACCACGTAATTATTGCGAAAATAACAAACAAAATAAGGTCTGATGATCGGCGCAGACATCACGTGACTTTGTTGACAGTTTCCCCGATGCGGTGTAAGCTCATGTTGGATTGTATTTTACGACTATTTCAGACCGAATTTACGAAAACCCTACCACGCTCAGTTGCAAAAATGTATGCTTCCTATAGTTTTAAATGGATTTTTACAAGGTGAAAGTGATTTCTAGATATCTTGACTTGATAAACTCCGTGATCGGCTTGCCTACTTGCGCGTTATAACGAGGTGATCAAGTCTTTTTGATCCGACTTGTTTACTATTACAATGAAATAAGTGATGCTAAATACTCATGTTTGGAACATAAAAAGGTGAATAGATTTCCTAAAATTGGGTGTAAATTTCTTAACGATTGATACGTTATTTGGTAAATTATCAACACGAAATTAAATTGCATCGTTCAGTGAGAAATGTTCATTGCTGCGAATTACGTAGATTTTTTATCCCAGTCGTGCACCTTTTTTCTGGTGCAAAACTTAATTCTGAACAAAATGGTGTGAACAAATTTCTTTTGAAATAATCTGACTTAGAAAATGTAGAACAAAGTCTTGACCTGTGAATTTTTTCATTTCATTCATCGACAAGTGGATATAAAAGCTACTTGAGAAAACTATTAGAATAATTAAAAAGAAATAATGACAATATTTAGTAGTAAGGAAAATATATCATTCATAGAAATATTTGGATTTTTGATGAAAAGATATTATATTAAAGTAGAGAACAACTTTACATGAGGTATGCCATGTGACATTATTGTTAGAATTTTATAGTTTTGGCCCTCTCTGGAAAAAACTCCAAACAATCCAGCAGGGAGGAGGATAAACACATTGAGATACATAAAATGGGATGCGGTGATTTCGTAGACAAAACCATTTCGTAGACACGAAATCCGGTGAATTCGTGGACAAATCGAGCAGTGAATTCGTAGACAGGTTTTTAAATAGGATTAGAAGTAATAATAACAAACTTTTATTCATCAAACTCAAGGATTCGAACACTAACATGTTTGCTTAAAGAAATAATGTGAATACAAACTATAAATAGTCAATTTTGTTGTTTTTTGAAACTATTAAAGTAATCCAATATTTATGTGTTCAAAATATGAAAATAATAATATCATACAGCAATTAAAACTCGTTAGTTTCGTTTCGATTCTTCGTAGAGCTAGCAACATTCTCGTAATCAATATCCATGCAACAAGATATGAACTACTATAAAAGATAATGATAATTACAAATGATAGTCAATAGTGACTTAGAAATACAAATTTAATACTGTCTATGAAATCACTGTCTACGAAATTGTTTTGTCTACGAAATCCCTGTGTCTACGAAATGGTTTTGTCTACGAAATCACTGCAAGCCCATAAAAATTTAACTTTACGGTACGGACTCTTACGGTTTCAAAATTTCCAGTTGGATTGGGTAGTTAATACTTTTTCATTGTCAAATTTGATAGGAAAAATTGCAATACAGAGATTAAAAAGAAATCAGTATTATAATTTATAGAGGTGCAGAAATATTGTTTTTAAAACGTTTGAATTAAAAAAAATCTTTTTAATATGTTTTTTAATTTTAATTGAAACTTGACTATCCACACACCAAATTTGGTTTGTTTTGCATTCTCCAAAAGCACGTTGTTATACTCTCAAAATTCTCAACACGGCAGTGAATTTCTAGTAGAAAATCGCCATTTTCCCCGCGAGTTTGTCCTGAGGTCACATGATTTTAACGCCGGAAACAAGTCTGCACAGATGCGATAACTAGCTAGGGCGGAAAACATAAACAAACACCTCTTGTTTTTTAAAAACAACTTTTCTTTTACACATTCGTGTCGTGCGATTATGAAGTTTTGGCCACATCATTCAACAAAGAATTGTGGGTACTCGGTTTAATTTGGAAGCGTTATGGCGGATTGAATCCGGACGTTAATTTGTTGCTGCTGTTTTAAACTTTTAAGTTGATCACTGATGGTTAAATCTCTGAAATAAGCAAACTGTTGGAGCTGTACACCACGAATTACTAACTAGATAGGCTGAACAATGTTTCACTGAAGTGTAGAGACGCTTGACATGAACCAGCAGTCAGTTGACAAGCATTGGCTTTCCATTTTCAAGTCTTTCTGGTAATTAGAAATCGATGTTTTGACACAGCTCCCCGTTAAAAGAAACTTTATCGCTAATAGCCAATATGACAAATATTGATAGGATTAATACTAATGGACCGGATTTTAGACATTTGTAAAATATCAACTTTCCTCCTTCACAGCAGTATCATTACCAAGTGAACCTGTCCTTGTCAGAAATGTCCTAATTGAAGTGTAAAATATTTTCATATGAACTATTTATACTTTTATTCAAAAATGATTATACTGTTTTTTATTGTTATAGTTTACTATTTTTACTTTGCAGTCTTTAACCCTATAAGGAGCCATCCCATGGCAGGGGTTATCTGTAAATGACAGAACAGTAATGAGCTCTGTACCAGGAACTTTATAATAAAGAGGATTGACATTAATGGAATCAGGGATAAAATGGAGGAAAGGCCACACAGTAGTTACAATGAAGAAGACATGGACCCTAATATAAGATTTTGGACAAAATCAGATAAATTAGATACAAATAAATCTGTTAGTTCTAGATGTTTGAGGAAACCAAGTGCATCGATTTCATCAACTATTGCAAGAAAGCGGGCTAGCATAGAATCAGCTAAAGTTGGACTTTATTTTGTGAAAAAAGAAGCAGATGTAAAGATTCAACAGGCATAAAGGAAAGTAAACTTCTGGAGCTCAAAGAGGAAAAAGGAAATAGCAATGACTGAAACTGAGGTTAAATTATTAAAAGAAGTTAGTAGTCAGACAAATGGAAGATCACATGAACTAACTTCTCTATACACAGTTTACCTGTAGAATCTCCTGGAGAAAGGACAGAAAATTTTGCAATTCAACACAGAGTAAGTGAAAATGTGAACTCTCAACCCTCAGATAGATGATGTTTATGAACAGGACACAGTACAGAATTTCAGAACAGACACTCTTGTTTAGTGGCATCTCATGTCTACCCTTCAACTCCAGTGTGTGAACCGACATTGGTTTAACCTGTTTCTTAGAAAGACCTACTCTTTTCATGCCTCACCAGTTTCATTGACTGCCCAAAACCCAAGTTATGTGGAATGCTAGTTTTATTTGTGTGATTGATGAACTGCAAGTTACTGGAGGTGAAGAACTTGACTTACTGATAAAGTGGCGTGGTCTGGAATCTAGAAAGTATGATCAGAGTCAATGAGTCAATGAGCAGCCAATTTACATGATCCAATGGCAGGTTTACAGCGTGTGTGCAAGAGGTTGGAAGAAGATGTGGATCACATGAGATGGTTAATGGTGCCCTCAAATCAAGGTTATCAGCATTTTAAAAAGATAAGATTTTGAGACAATTTAAAGTTTCATGAACTTACAGATTCGTTGTCTGAAGTTCAGTGTGTGTAAAGAAATCCAAAATATCCATCCCTCCTTGAATTTTTGATTCCTCATCTACCAATCATCAAATAGCTTCCATATGGCATTCATGAAAAGTGGTCCATTTATGAGTTCAGTTACAAGGAGAGACATTATGTTTCATTTCCACCCTTTTCAGAATTTGCAATGTTTTTTCGGGAATTTAGCAAGATGCGTTATTACCCCAGTTTCCAGTGTTACGCCACGTCAGTTACAACTGTTCCTGCTACTGGTCCAAGGCAGTTAAAGTCATACACTTCTCTGAATAAAACAGGCTTCACCATTCAGTCAAAATGGACAGGTGTTTTTACAAACAGCATGAAAGGTAAATAGCAGCTCCTACATAAAGTGCCCACAGCAGCAGACTTTCTTGTATCAGTGCAACCAATTCCTACGGAAGCCATATGAGGAGAAGAAGGAATTATTAAAAAGCAAGGTATTTGTTTGACAAACACCTATCTAGAAAAAGCATGTCAGTCTACAATCAAGTGTAACAATTGTACCCGCCACCCTACCAGACTGAACCTCAGTGACAGCGAGAGAGCTTCTCTCTTTCCTGGTACTTCTGCTGAAACCAAACCCATCTCCTGTAAATCAAAGTCCAGGAAATAAACTGCCTTAATGCACACAGGTATGTAGGCAACAAATTCAAAGGGTAAATTAATCTTGAGCAAAGAATGTACTGGTTTTAGTGTATCCTAAATGAGTAAAATACAAGGCAACCAAGATGTGTGCTACAATTGATGATCAGAGCAATTCATCTCTGCATACTTCAGAATTGTTTGATATCTTTCGACTCGATAGCCAAAATATTCTATACTTTTGCCAAAATTTGCACTGTAATTTCATTGTATTTCCATGTTTCATTACTTTTGTGCTGGCCAAAGTAACTGATTGAAGCTACTGTAAAATATCTACTTTCCTCCTATTACAGCAGTATCATTACCAAGTGAACCTGTTCTTGTCAGAAATTTCCTATTAAAGGGTAAAATATTTTCAAATGAAATATTTATACTTTTCTTCAAAAAGGATTAAGCTTCTTAAGTTAATTAAGTGTAATGGTTTATTATTTTTACTTTGCACTTTACCCTTTAAGGAACCATTCCATGGAAGGTCTTTGTGTGTTAACCTAAGGCATCTATCCATCAATCAGCCTGTCATTGAGCTGTTTGCTTTTTGGACTTCTTCTCATAAACCACTGTCTATGGAGAGCTTAAATCTTTAGTCCAGGCATCTCAATCGATAGGGATAATGAATTTTGAATTTGGTGAAATTAGGGTCTAAGGTGCCACACCCTAAAACATTTTTCAACTTCCTTTCCAGAAACAAAACCCTGTGGAGCTGATATCTTGTGAACAGATTCCTTAGCTAAAGTTAGTTATAAAGTGTAGATTTGTCAGCAACAGGTTTAGAAAAGCCACAAAAGAAGATGACTTTCAAGAAACCACACTTTTACCGAACTAAACCAATTTTTGCCGCACCAGTTCAGTATTCTTATGGCAGGAATTGTTATAAAGTTGTTGGCATTAACTATGCATATCACACTCTTAGCTCTCACATTCTTTGTCTCAAGATAATCTTGATTATGATATTGGCTTCTAAACCTGTATGCACATTATTCTTATACAGGAGGAAGTCATTGTTTGTAATATAACACTCACATGCAATTGTCAATTTACAGTCACACTAATAATCCTGGGTCTAGATTTTTTAAGCTCTCTTAAGATAGTCGTAAGCCAATGATAATGAATGGTACTTACGACTATCTTAGTGCTAAGAGAGTTTCTAAAATCCAGGCCCAGCATCATAGTATTGAATAATTTTTTTTTTTCTGAAAGCTAAAATTCACGCCTGACTAAACACACTCTATGTATAGAGTTGTTTTCTAGCCAATGGAACCAGTTATTACATCCACACAACAATCTTAATTTTATCATTTTCCTGATCTTGGTCTTTGGCCTTTCAAGTGACGTTGTGACCCATATTTGGGTCACTTGGGTGCATTTATTTTCTCTAGAAAGTCCACTCTGGATTGCCATCATTGTCAGGATTGGTCGATTTCCTGTAATGGGTAGTTATCATTTTTTGCGCCACAGTTCATTATAGATGTGTTATTTACTAATTACACAGTTACGCACTCTATGTGCAACACTGCACATGTACCGAGAAGTAAATGACGTAAAATTCTTTTTTTAAAAAGAACAAACACCAGCACACACGGTTGTATATTTTATTATTAATATTTATATATAATATATTTATTACAACAATCTCTTATTAAACAAATGCTTACTGTATTACAAAACACTGACGTATTACAACTCACTTTGAAAATTACCGATACATCAACTTACCGTAACTAAATCTCTCAACGTGCCGCATGTTTCATGTCGACCTGCCTCCAACACGCGCTATTAGGGGGGTCGACTTGTAAACAATTTATTTGACTGCCTCTCTATCTAGTTACATCTTTCTCTTAACCATTCATCCCGCAGCAACAGCTGCAAAGGGAGTAGAAGCAGCTCTGCTTCTGGTTCTTTTAAGGTTTTTTGGTAGCATGTGGTACATTTGGCTGAGCCTGGGCAGTGAACTGAAATGGAGCCTGGCACATGTTCTCAGGCTGAGCTTGGGCCATGAAATGTTGCAGAGCCATGTTCTGAGGTTTGGCTGGTGCCATGTACTACATCTGCATGAGAGCTGGACAGAATGCTTGAGCAGTGTACTGATGGTACACAGGTGGTGATGTTGAGATGTCCATGTACATGCATTGCTGAGGAGAGGATTTTATGAACTTAAATGTCTTTTGATAATATTTAGATAAAAGAATTGTTTTAACTTCCAATGATTGTTTGAATGATCTGTATTGTTTGACATTAGTAGCAATATCCCTAGCTCCAGACAGCGAGTATTCGCTCCACGACGTCACTAATATACTCGCTGCCATCAGAAGGTTTCAGAGTGAAAATGCTCTAACACAGCGCGTGCAACCAACGATTGCTGTCGCGCTCTAAAAACTCCTAACTCTTTTGATTCACAATGCAACTCCGAACAACGACTCAAGAATAGAGTTTGGCAAACGAATATTTTTGTGATTTAATAAAGGTTCCCTTCCAATATTGAAACATATCAATTTGTCCATCAATTACCTATCTCATGAAAAAATAAATTTAAAGCAAACTACAACAACTTTTCCAATATTCATACGCCTAAGGTTTAAAACATACTCTGGAACCGATTTATTAGTAAGTAAAGTAAACTCTTGGTTCGAGGTTATTCATGACGTCAATTCCAATTGTTGTCAAGAATCTTGACAACAATGCCCTCGCAAGTGAAGGCAGGGCTACTACCGAAGAGGTACTCGAAGGGAAGGCGCCCTGACTTGGAGGTTGGCAATATCCATGATATTACTGACATTTTTTTGCATTGGGGCAGTTAAAAGAAATGGAGCCTGGTCGATGTTCAGAGTCTGAGCTGGACAAAAAACTGCTTCTGTGCAGCTGGTGCCATGTATTGTATCATTGGAGCTTTGCAGGAAGAGGGAGCAGTGAACTGGGTGTACACTGGAGGTGATGGACAGATGTCCATGTCCACATCCATGCATTTCTGAGGTTAGGATTTTGTGAACAGAGGGACCTCAAAGTAGTGTTGCTTCTTGTTCTTGTGTGCTTTCGTGTAAGCAAGAAGAATAATTTGCTGCTTTGGGGCATTGAACGCAAATGGAGCCTGAGTAACGTTCTGAGGCTGAGCTGGTGCCACGTACTGCATCATTGAAGCTTGGCAGGATGTTGGAGCAGTGTACTGGGTATACACTGGAGGTGATGGACAGATGTCCATGTCCACATCCATGCATTACTGAGGTTAGGATTTTGTGAACAGAGGGACCTCAAAGCAGCACTGCTTCTTGTTGGTTTTGTGTGCTTTCGTGTAAGCAGGTAGAACATTTTGCCGGTGGGGGCATTGAATGCAAATAGAGCCTGAGTGACGTTCTGAGGCTGAGCTGGTGCCAGGTACTGCATCATTGAAGCTTGGCAGGATGTTGGAGCAGTGTACTGGATGTACACTGGAGGTGATGGACAGATGTCCATGTCCACATCCATGCATTACTGAGGTTATGATTTTGTGAACAGAGGGACCTAAAAGCAGTGCTGAATCTTGGTGTTCTTGTGTGCTTTCCGTAAGCAGGTAGAACATTTTGCTGCGTCGGGGCATTGAACGCAAATGGTGCCTGAGTGACGTTCTGAGGCTGAGCTGGTGCCAGGTACTGCATCATTGAAGCTTGGCAGGATGTTGGAGCAGTGTATTGGATGTACATTGGAGTTGATGGACAGATGTCCATGTCCACATCCATGCTTTACTGAGGTTAAGTTTTTGTGAACAGAGGGACCTCAAAGCAGCGCTGCTTCTTGTTGGTTTTGTGTGCTTTCGTGTAAGCAGCGAGGTAGAACATTTTGCCGGTGGGGGCATTGAATGCAAATAGAGCCTGAGTGACGTTCTGAGGCTGAGCTGGTGCCACGTACTGCATCATTGAAGCTTGGCAGGATGTTGGAGCAGTGTACTGGATGTACACTGGAGGTGATGGACAGATGTCCATGTCCACATCCATGCTTTGCTGGGGATAGAATTTTTATTAACTTTAATGTTTTTTTAATGATATTTAGATACAAGAATTGTACTTACTTCCAACGAAAGGCATTACTCATGACTGATTTGTGTAGTTCAGTGCCAATATGGTAATTAGTAGCAACGCTGCTTCTTGTGTGCTTTTGAAACATTTTGCTGTATTGGGGGAGTGAATGGAATTGGAGTCTGAGGCTGAGCTGGGGCAACCAACTGCTGCTGTGCAGTTGGTGCCATGTACTGCATCATTGGATAGCTGCAGGATGTTGGAGCACTGTGCTGGGTGTACACTGGAGATGTCCAGTTATAAATGCATTGCTGCAGATAGAATTTTATGAACTTTTATGTCTTTTAATAATATTTAGATACAGGAATTGTTCTTACTTCCAACAAAAGGAAAACTCATGAATGTCAGCATCACTACAAACATCAACCTAGCTATGCCTCAATTTGTGAAGTGCAGCACCCATATTAGTCATTAGAAGCATTATCCTTGAAATGACTCTGACAGGATTGTCGAGTACAGGTGCAGTAGGCTGAAGAGATAGGTCAGTGGTGGCAGAGTGTCCGTGTCATTCTTCTGCAAAAAAAATGGTTTGAGAATTAAACAAATTATATTTATTATCAAAAAAAGAAGGAACTGTTTAAACAGTTGAACAAACAACTTGAATACGAGAACTTTTAAACGAACATAACAAAAGATATAGCAAGTAATTATATAACAAGGTTTGACAAGAACAGTGAAAAATTGTGGTATTTATATGGTTACATATGTATATTACACTAAATGGGGCGGCGCTTATCCACGGGGGTTATGAAGAAAGTGGTAAACTGTAATTTTCATGGATCCACTAATGGATGCGGGCAATCACGGCTAATGCGGTTAAGACATTAGAAAAGTAAAATTAAGGGGGAAGGGGGTGAAAGCCAAACATAAAAAAAACAGGAGGCACAAGCTTCAAAGCCAAAGTTTAAGTAAGGTTTCAGGGAGCGTTTGCTCCCCTTCATCAGACACAGTATACACGTATTGGTACAGCTTGGGTACACGTTTCCGGTTGTTACATGTATAATGAATGATGGACAGAAAATACAAAGTATTTCCAAGTTATAAACATAAGAAAAGGCATGAATAAACATTAAAAAAAATATACTGTGGTAGGAGAGTGAAATATTAATATGAGATCCTAAAAAATGTGAGATGTTGTGAAAATATATTATATTAATAAAAATGTGTGAGCATTTAGTTAGTGAGGGTCGGTGCCGCAAAAACATGTGGTTAGGGTAAGAGTTCGTGAATTGCCAATTACGGCCACTGATCAAGAACAAGGTACAGTTCATTATCGTACCAAAGAAGGTTTGATGCGTCCGTGAGTTTGTATAGGGGTTGTGGGGTCGACCAGAAGTTGGTAGTGGTTTGGCGGCTGGGTTTCCTAGGGTTGATTCTCAGGCTGGCTTCAAAGGGTGGTGTGTATGGTTTAACAGCGGATATTTCTGGCGGTTGATGTCTTCTTGGGGTTATTTTATAGTTGGCGGGTAGTTTCCGGTTAGTTTTGGGGTCATACAGGTTGACGTTGTTGTAGTGGGGTAGGTTCACCTGGAGGTTTCTTTATCATCTTGGGAGTGTGGCGATGCGGTTTAATGGTGAGGGATGGCTCTCCTATGTCTGAGTCCGAGTCCGAGTCCGAGCTAATAAGTAATACAAGTTTCTGATACCAATAGACACATATGGCTATATTATATATTATTGCCCTCAGGAAAAATTTATATGTCACAGAGCTCAAAAGTATGTTATGGTTATTTTTTTAAAAGTAAAGCAGGCCCATATAATGGGGGAGGGGGTGGGGCAATGGGCATTTTCTTCAGAACTCTAAATCGTGTGTATCTCTAAACTCTTTGATACAGAGAGACAGACACTTAGGTTTTGTCAGTTTTCTTTGAAACGCGTCATATGAGAAGTTCATACAAAAACTCCACATTTTGTGCATATTTCATGAGTTAATTCAACTATTAGTTGTGTTTATTTTATACTCACTCGCCATGATGACAAAAAGAAAAAGCGCGTGAATATAAACTGTTGAAGAGTATGTAAAATCTCAACACTTTGAAGCTACGACTGCACGTTCAATGAAACCAAGGAACATTACGTCACATGAAGACGAGCCGTTCAATTGAAAGGGAGATAACTCCCGGCGTCATGAACTATCGCTACCCGCTTAATAACTAGTAGACAGACAATCTTTTTTTCGTGAACGGAAAATCATGTTCAATTTTGACATAACCAAAGATCCAAGACAATACAAATGTTAAAAGTAATAGTATAAGTGATTAAAATTTTATTTAAAACGTATAAATATCGTTTTAAAGTAAGCCTGACATTAGAGATCTATACTTTTGAATAGCTTACCATTTTGTTTTATCCAACAAATTTAAATTATATGGATAGAAAACGAAATTATTCTAATGATCTTGTGGATGTGATTACACTCAATGGCAAACGAAACGCCGCCTACTTTTCTTTATAGAAAAACAAAATACCGCTGTCATATAGAGTTAAATTTGAATGTCATTAATAAACCTATGTTTTTTTTACCATAGGAAATGGGAAGAAGAATTAGACATAGATATCACACCAGAAGTGTGGGGAAACGTACAATTCTATACCTTTCCAAGCAGGTTATAGCACTAAACACAGGTGGTTCCAATACAGAGTTCTTCGTAAAATACGTACGACGAATAAGGACATGTACAAATACAGGTTGATAGAGTCTCCACTATGTACATTTTGTAATGTTGAAATAGAATCGATTTTTCATTTACTATATGAATGTAGATGTGTCAAAAGACTGTGGCAAGATTTACTCGAATGGATTGAAAGCAAAACGGGCACTTGTTTAAGATTAAACGCAGAAAAAGTTATTCTTGGATTCAAAGAAAAAAGAAATAACGTATTGAATTTCATTTTCATACTGACAAAACAGTACATTTACTCTCGAAAATTTACTAAAGTTTTACCTTCCCTCACTGGCCTCAAACCAAAATTGAAACAGAACTACCAACTGCATAAATTAAACGCCTACTCCAAGTGCAAATATGATTCATTTATCTCATTCTGGTCATCCTGCCACAATCTATTTATCTAAATATATGTCATATCAAATGTGCTTCTGTTACTGAATGTATGGATCAATGAAATGAAAACCTGCTGTACCCAGGAAAAAAAAATAAAGTGCTAAAAAAAAAAACTATGTTTTTTTTAAAAGGAGTTTTCCCATCAGGGTATTGACTTAAATTTGTATAACTCTTCAATCACACATGGGTTGCTGAAATCACTTCACAAGTCTTCAGATTTGTTTTCAATAGAATGTCATTATATGTAATTGCAGATTTAAAATATAGGACTATTAAGTGAATAAAAGATGTTGTCGACATAAGATATCTTCATTGAAGCTAATTTCTCAACGCATCATGGTAGTTTATTTTAGAATAATGACCAACCGATATTTAAACATTTTAAATTACGATAGTTGGTTTCTGAAGACATGATTTTACTATCTGCTAATTCTATTTTTCTCTGGTGGATGAAACTATCTAACATAATAATGACATTTCTTTTGCCGTTGAGTGTCTATAACGCGGCCAGACTTGTCAGATATATGCGAACTTATCGGTATGTTTCTGTTAGGTTCATATTCATAAAAGTATTAACTGTATAAAGAGATTGTAGATTTTTCCAATCTACAATACGTGCATTCGTGAATTGATTTACTTTCTGAAACCTAAAGAAACTTACAAGCGCAACAGCGAAACGCCCTTTAAATTCATGCAATTTTCATCGTCTTTTCCGAAACATCGAACAGCAGCAGCAGCATCGTTTACTGAAATTTTGTGTACGAATCACTTGGCAATTATTAATCCTTCTTTTTTTACGAATGGGTTTAATGAAATTTGCATTGCCTAAAACACGATTAAAGCTGTTATCTTATTTTATCATCCAAAACTCTGTTCCACAGGAGATATCGCTTGTGGAAGATCAAGCGATATCTCCTAGGAGATATCTTTTGGCAGTAGATTTTGAACAATGCCCCTCTGACGTATATGACATCACAGTTGTTTTACATCATCAAGTAATGACATCACAATGCTGTGACGTCATAAAGACTACGACGTCACAATGCTATGATATCACCGCACTTGGGGTCTTAGGGCAGCACTGTGTTCAGTAATAGTCATTTGTCATTCACATGTAATGAAAAATGATTTTGGATGATAAATAGAATCTCACCCTCGTGTCTTCTGATATCAAATATATCAACACTCGTTGATAAAAGTAAAAATATCCTCGGCAAGCCTCTCGTATTGATATTCTCTATTTATCATCCAAAACTCTGTTCCACAGGAGATATCGCTTGTGGAAGATCAAGCGATATCTCCTAGGAGATATCTTTTGGCAGTAGATTTTGAACAATGCCCCTCTGACGTCAAGTATATGACATCACAGTTGTTTTACATCATCAAGTAATGACATCACAATGCTATGACGTCATAAACACTACGGCGTCACACTGCTATGACATCACCGCACTTGGAGTCTTAGGGCAGCACGGTATTCAATAATGTTCATTTGTCATTCAAATGTAATGAAAAATGATTTTGGATGATAAATAGAATCTCACCCTCGTGTCTTCTGATATCAAATATATCAACACTCGTTGATAAAAGTAAAAATATCCTCGGCAAGCCTCGGATATTTGTAACTTTCATCAACTTGTGTTGATATTATTGATATCAGAAGACACTTGGGTGAGATTCTCTATATATGTAAATTTGTAATTATCTAGGGACTGCTTGGGAAAAATGTCTAGTAAATTCATATTTCCACTAATCATTTATGAGGAAAACCCTGATAACCTATAAAACCAGTGGCTTCTGCTGGTTTATGCTATCAACTCCTTCTTAAAAATACTATTGAAAAACCTATTTAAGAAACCATCGACTTTGGGAGTATATCCTTATCTTGGTAATAAAGTTTTGTTTTTTTAAATAATCCATTTCACTTCATGTGTACAGTTCATATAGAACAACATAGAAGGCAATATTCATATCATAGAACTAAACACAGCTGGAAATAATAATATTCTTAGTAAGGGTAGCATTTGCGAACTAACATCATTGTAAAAATTACGCTTGATGGTGAATTTTTTTTTATTCTATGACCGCCTCTATCAGAGTAAAGTAACTGCTAAGATAATAAAAATGCTGCATTAAGGTCACGCAGATCTTAGTAGTGCAACAAAATTATGATCATTTTGTAATGAGATTGAAACTCATATTTCCGAGCTTGTTGGGGACATTTGGAAGAACACAACCTGAATATTTCCGATTAAGAAGTTGCATATATTCCAGAATAGCTTCAACTGCTTACAGCTCGTGTAAGCTTCCTATATCGCTACATGATACATTCGATACTATTTTATAATTGTTTTATCAAGAATCTGAAACAAAATAATTACAAAGGATTTCAATGCAGAGTTGTATTAAAGTGACACAGATTTTTTTCATGAATTTTGTATGAAGCTTTAATAGAGCCGAAATTTCATATGATCTGAATTAGGTCAAATCGCCCATTCAAAGTTGCATCTTTATCTCTTAAATGCCAAAATTATGACATTTCTTGTTTTCTATTGTAATTTAAAAACGGCTATTTAATTGTCAAGTAGTCCAAATTCAGCGACTGATTTGCATGATTATTAATTACTGAGCAAACTATATTTCTCATTTTGTCTGCTATAAGTAAGTTTCCAAAGTTACGTTTGAGTCACTGACACACATTATTGTCCGGTTTTCGATCATAAGTCGTCATTATTCTTGTTTATTGTCACTATGCTTACTTTTATTTTTTTAGAAACAACAACTTGTCGATGCAATAACACCATTTATAAAGTTTGACATTCATAACCCGCACAACATACTCTGTCTCCCTTTAGATATTGTAAACTTGGCCTGGCAATTGTTACGAGAATGTTATTGTATACATGATAAACAGTGAGTCCCAATGTTGCTCAGGTCATTAATAATCCATCATACGTTCACCCTTTGATACTCTTTGTGCTTATTGTAGGATATGATATCTGCATGGTCAAAATTTAGCTTAAAGAACCAGTCCACATTTTTAAATATGTTTCGTGATTATAACACCAGAGCCTTTCTTTAAGTGGTTCTGAAGAAAATGTTGTTTTTCACAGTAACGTTTCAGCTTCTGTAGTTCCTGAAGAGTGTTTGCCGTTTAGTTATAAAAGTTCTGTTAAACTTAAAGAAAACAATTCTTCCCAAAGCCTGTTAGTATTTTGATGCAGTTAGGAGCTCTTCATTTTCAAATGTTAAAGGATATTTTTCCTTTTCTGTTGAGTCTCCAGCTAGCTCACATATTTTAATTCAGGCTATAATATGTGGCAGTGGTCTTGCTCCACTGCATTTTTCAAATTTCACTTCAGTTCTGATTTCTTGAAAGGTGAAGGTTGGTGTTCTTGAGATTAAGTGTCGTCATCAATGCAAAGTAAAAAGTAGGCCTAGTAAAAACCAATCCATACCAATGTAGGGTCATTCTCTCCCAACAGAGGTAGTTCCGTCATAAATTGCTATAACCTCGCGTACGGTGTTTTCGAGTCCCTAAGACGAATAGCGACAATAACGATAAATGCATAAGAAAACATCAAAATAACTTATCTTACCTTGAACTTTATTGATTTGGATGTTAGAATATTAAGATTTGGGTTGTTAAGAATTTTCATGTTGCAAGGTATTCTTCGAAGTTCGAAGCGTACAGATTTAACAGATATTTCATGACGTCACCTGTTTTCGAGCCCCCGGCAATCATGACGTAGTCAACACATCGTTCGCTTGTGAGGGGTGATCTCATCACCTGAAGCGTTGTTTTTTCACTTCCAACTCATGCAAAACTTGTAAAGCGAAAATAACAGAAATGTTTTCACAAAATCGACGAATAAAGCATAGCTGCTAGTGAATATGATTTCACAGTTCATTAATTATAACGTATTGTTATCTGTCTGCCATAAGCAAAATATTTTTGATATAAAATATCAGTTCCTATAAATCACAGTACTGAAAATTAAGTGAATTATGTACAGTTGGCACTTGAAGTGCAAAAAAACGGATCTATTCCTCCGAATTTTCATTGTGAGAGGGGCACCAGAATTCTGCTGACGATCTCACAACGCGCACCTGCGTACAATATTGGAGATGTACCCAGTGGTCGCAACTTGGGTGTGTACACTGGGCCCACTTTGTGAATACAACTGACACACAGTTACGTAGTTCCTTTGGTTGGAACAATTTGCAAACACAGCAAAGTTCTTCATCACTCTCGTAGTCGGTGTCTGTGAGGCTGTCACTTGTTTCAACTTCTCTGTTTCGCGATAACCCCGATGTACTTGCCTTCGGAGAGGAAACCTGACAAACTTGTGACGTATGCTTCGCAGTGGTTTTTTTCTTCTCTGCAGATGGTAGCTTTCCCTTTTTGATATTTCCAGAATGAAGTTTCCTTTTTTTGACAGGATTTTTCAAAGAGTGCTCTTGAATCTTGGAGACTGTATGATCTTCTGTTATGGCTTTACCGCTCACAATCGAGCTTAGAACTTTACGTTTCACAGTTGGTGCGGATTTAATCGTTTTAAGAGCGTCTTCTTTCTCTTTGAAAAGCGTGTTCTCTTCTGGACCTTTTTCCTGGCATGAAACAAAAATCGTTGAAGGCTTTAAAGCTTCTGGGGTCACAACTGAATCATCAAATGGATATATTCCACACTTCTGAAAAGATGCCATTAAATTTCTTGGAGAAAGAGCTGTTGTATATGCTTTGCAAGCAACCGCGCACATGGTGTTCCTGTCAATTGATGTTGTCACCTTTTCTCTCAAATTTGTGTGCTTCATGGAATTGTAGATGCGTTCCAAAGGACCGAAACAACCGACGTCAAGTGGCTGCAAGACATGAGACGTGTGAGCCGGCAAAACCATCAAGATTATATTCCGCGACTTTGCCCAGTCTATGATAGGCAGAGAGACGTGAGAACGATGTCCATCATAAAGAAGCAGCATCGGCTGCGATGGATCCGACCTTTGTGCGTATTTGAGAAAGTGGTCATTCAAGTAAGTGGTAAATATTTCTCCATTTGACCACCCAGACTCACTAGTTGTGCCACTCGTACCAGGAGTACACCCAGAAAGAACGTCTGAACGCAGACGCTGTCCCTTTAGTACAAAGTAAGGGGGGAGCTGTTGTCCAAGGGCGTTGCCACAACCAATTAAAGTTGTGGTTGATGACCGAGGTGTTGTTACTGCCACGGGGCGATAATCAGCGGAAGATACAACTTTGGGGGGTGTATGATTCTCAATCAACCCTTTTTCGTCTACATTGTACATGAATTGTGGTTTTTCAAACAGATCATATTTCTCCAAAATGAACCGAAGTTCCTCAAAATATTTCGATATGGCTTCCTGTGACGTTGCTTTTGCCCTGAAAACTTCGAGGGGGCGTGGCTTTTCAAGCCTGAGGGAAGGCCACCTTTTCATGAAGCCGTAGTACCAATGGAGAGAAAATGGGTTGTCTTTATTCCTCTTCCCGAGATCAACAGCAAACTCGCTCGCCAATGATGTAACCTCAACCCTGGTGTACCCATATCCCACCCCACTCATGAACTTCAGATGTTGGACAAGACGTGATTCTTCTTCTAGTCCTAGAATTGGTTCCGTCCCTGACTTAACAGTCTCTGGGTTAATTCTACCCTTAGTGCGATCTCTCAGAGTCGTCTCAGGAACACAAAACTTTCTAGCTGCCGTTTTTACAGGCATATTTTCCTCCAAAACAGCTAAGTATGCATTTGTTAATGCATCTGGGTCATAGACCCTGTATGACGAGGGTCTTGAATTCTGCAATAAAACGGAGAAATTGGTTATGAGACGACCCTTTTTATCGACCGCGAGGCAAGTTAAATATAGACGGCCACATGATCAAAGTCATGTGATCATGGCCGGAAGTTTACATTCTACAGTCGGAAAAACTCGAAATCGATATCGCTGTTCTCTGTGAAATATTACACGCCTTTAAATAGTAAACGAATTATGGATTAGGAGAAAACGTGATTATTTCGCTCATTTTCATGTTTTGTTAGATAACTTACCACTTGAAGCTTCACACGCCACATAATTACGCCAAAGACAACTTGACAATTCTCTACCTGCGTTCCGCTTTGAAGTTGGTAACTACATGACGTCATCAAAGAAAACCGCACGTGTAATTTGGCGGCTCGAAAAGAGGTGACGCTCGAAAAGAGGTAACGTGGGGATATATATGACGGAGCTATCTCTGGCGGGAGAGAATGATGTAGGGTAAATTACACTTGTTACTTGATTTTACCAATATTTTCCCATCTATACATTGTTAAATGCAGTTGTAAGTTACCAGATATACTTACAAATACAAATTTAGATAATGTTTTGTATCCAAGGCTCATAGATTTCTTTGTGGTATAAATGTATGTTTTGAAGTATCCCTTTTCAAAATAACATCATAGATTTGAATACGCTACAATTTTAAGGCAACATTGTTTTAGCTCCTGTTGTTAACGTATGGCTATATTATAAAGACATAAGTGATCTATTTATTGCCTGAAGCTGTATATTGTTAACGTCAAACTGCAAACTTGATTTGTTTGTTGACAGAGAAATACATTTTCAAAACAAAATAAAAAATATTAAGTCTCGCTGTGACTAGTTCACACGATCAAAAGTTCCATGTGAGAATACAGATCCATGAAGGCTTTCTGGTTTTCTCCAGTTTCTTGCTGGATGAAGATAAGATCAGATAGATAAGATAATCTTTATTGTCCCAAAAGGGAAATTTGTTTTGTATAATTGGGTAAGTTTCAACATAAAATTTTCGAGTTCTGGGAAACTAGTGGCACGAGGTCTCTCCTTTTTTAACAATAGAGATATCGCAGTGAGTATAGAGGGAGCACATCTAACACTATAAACAATGTCTTTATGAGAGTCACAGTTTTGAATTTTGCAAGCAGGCCATTTACCTTAGAGCTTTGTTTAATTCTCCCAGTGACGGAAATTCTATTAATAATTCAGCATTGAATATGTACGGCTACTGCCACTGAAAAAAATATGGAGTGGGTAGACTCGGACAGATCAGTTGTTTGTTCCTTTATGAAGGAAATTCAAATATACGAAGATTTATCTACGGTATTAAATACACGATGAGCAGCTTGTGTTTATGTTTAAGTGAAAGTTGGTGCATCTGAAATAGTTGCGTCAGAAAATTTGGAGTCAGAGATTGTTTCATGTTGAGCTTTCATTTAATGTTCGACAATACAATCGATTCCCTGGCTTTTCTTCATATATCTTTCACAGTTATATATGAAATGATCAATATATGAGGGTTTTTTCACTAATAGTTAAGAACTTTAGCTGTAGGCATCGATAGTTACGTACGGTTTATTGTTCTGACATTTCAACATATATAGCTACGAATATTGTGAATTGTCTTGCTAAACTTTGCTTTAATACAAATTAGATATTTACGAATATTTGTAAAATCCTCTGCCAAAGTGAAATGACCAATATATAAATATATACCTGAAGGGGACAGGACCAACAAATACTTTGATGTAGGATATACATACAAGGTGAAGTCAATAAGTTCATAGAAGATGATATAACTTTACACCCCTGACATAGTTGATATCGTCATTGATGACAGTGTGCAGACACAAACAACCGTTCCCGATCATTTACTTGAGATTTATTACCTACGAGGGAAATCATATCGGGGGAAATATTTTTCATACCATGCTCTGAGCCAAAATATCACTTTTTCATTGTGACGTCACGTCGAAAACACTCCTTTTACGTCACCGTTCGCCTATGACGTTGTGTTCCAAATGCGCTTATGCCATTTTGATTAGCTTCTTTGATTTCTCAACTTCGATAATCAACAGAATATCATATTCGTGCCAATGACATACTGTGTTGACGACACTCAGTTTATCATCCAAAACTGTGTTCCATAGGATATAACGCACGTGGAAGATAAAGCGATTTATTATATAATAAGCAATGAAATACAGGGATTTATAAGTGAAATAAACCGTGTATGTGGTCACAGTAGCGATGTGATATATCGTCACTGCTGATGAACTTTCCAGGGCCTCTTTGTGCCGGGACTACTTTTAGGTTTAAGAAATGTTTATCGACATCATAAACACAAAAAATCAACAAAATTTGAATGAAAATATATAATAAAAAGAATATTTTATAAAGTTTGTTAAATACGAAGTTTATCTCATCTCGTGGTGGGGTTGAAGTTGATATTTACACTCGTGGCTGCGCCACTCTTGAAAATATCAGCTCCAACCCCACCACGAGATGAGATAAACATCGTATTTGACAAACTTAATTAGATATCCTCTATATCTCCTAGGAGATATCGTTTTGACAGTAGATTTTGAACAATTTCCTATTACAGTCAAGTTCATGACATCACAATTGCTTTACATCAAGTAATGATATCACAATGTTATGACGTCATAAACATGATGACATCACAATGCTATGACATCACTCTACTGAGAGTCTTAGAGTAGTGCAGTGTTCATAAATACACATTTACACGGAATGAAAATGAAAAATGATTTTTGGTGATAAATAGAATCTCACCCTCGTGTCTTCTGATGTAAAATATATCAACACTCGTTGATAAAAGTATAATAAAATTTATAACTTTCATCAACTCGTGTTGATATAATTGATATCAGAAGACACTTGGGTGATATTCTCTATTTATCCCTTGGTCTCGCTCGGGAAATACTAATATTCAGCACTCGCGTCATAAACATAGTATGTCATGGACACACATATACTATCCTCTATTTACAGCCTGTTGAACACAGGTAGCTTTTAATGGAAAGTTCTAAAACTGATCGTCCCAAGTTTTTCATAAAAGAAGGGATGATCGAATGCGTTCGGAATGCATAGACGAATGGCCAATGTGTATGGGAAAGAAGCAACCTACACTTGCAAAATGGTCTGCTGAGTTTAAGCAAGGTGGCAGCTCCTTGGACGATCACCCACAGTTAGGAAGGCCTGCTGATGCCATTACATATGACATGGTTGCACAGGCCCTTGACTTAAACATGTCCGATTGCAGAAAAAAGGTAGCCGAGATATATTCAGAGTGTTGCATTTCTCATGGATGTTTTCGCCATAATTCATGAGCACTTGCACATGTACAAGGTGTCTGCAAAATGGGAGCCACGAAACAAAATTCACAAGATGGACTCCAGAGAGTTGAATCCTGCCGTGAGCTCTTAGAGATCTCCAATGCTGATCCCGATAATTTTCATGCCCGTCAGCCGACAGGGAGTTAAATGTGGGGAGAATCACAGGTTTCCTTAAAACAAGCGAGAATCCATGTTTAAGAAATTTATCTTTTCAGAGACCTAGTGTTAGATCTGGACACGGTGAGACCAATCTCATTGAAAACAGTTCAAAACTTGTCCCTTGTCCTGCGTTTCTTGGTCTGACTGCGGTTCCATAAGAACTTTTGCCGTGAATTTAACCAATCACAGGTCCGCATACAAAAGGCTTTGTCCTGATCATCAAATATTGCGGAAAACTTAGAAGTAAGGGACGCTTTGAAATCTGTGGATCCACCACTGCACACTTTCCGAGTTCTAAATATGTAATTTTACATTTATCTTTTTTTTTTTTGGAGCCGTGGCCAGATTAAAAAATGCAGCGATTACGAGTACGGTTGATGGTCAAATTAACGTCTCTGACGATTTTCAGACTTCATTTATGAAAAAAGTTTGACTGTCCGGCTACTGCCTTATTACTGCAGTTACTGTGACTGCAAAAATGAAGAAGGATCCGTCTTATCCAGGCAAAAGCATTTACAACCTTAAAACTGATTCCGAACAAAGTTGACTCCCTTTGATAAATTAAAGTTTCTTAGATTACTGTCAGTAAAATGGAAAGTTACGTAGTTTTTAACGTTACTTTTCCGGATACTACCGCACCAACTCTAAATAAAGAGAATATCAAATGAACCATCATTGTTAATGGTTTGGTTATCATCTGAATATCAACAAATAATAAACAATAAACTATATAGAACATAACAGTTTGTGTCAAGATAAAATTTTAATTGCTTTAAAAATCAACATGTGTATAAAGTATCATCAAACAATAGAGTAAAATTCAGTGAATTGTAAATGACATCAAACAATAGTGTAAATATCAGTAATTTGTATATATTATCAAACAATAGCGTAAATATTAGTAAATTGTATATGATATCAAACAATACTGTGAAAATCAGTAATCTGAATAAGATAAAAAAAACAATAGTGTAGATGCCAGTAGGGCAGTGTCCTATGGGAATATCACAATTGCAAATATCACACACCTTGAACAAGTATACAGAAACAGACATGAAATATTGAATAATTTATTGTTTCGCCCTAATAAACCATTACACTCAAAAACAACATACCACTTTATCAACTCGCTGCATAGTGTGCACGGCTGATTTTATCTACATTTCCAAAATCAGGTCACTTTGCAAAACAATTCACACAAGCTTTGTATTATAGACCATACTACAATACATAATTACAACAATCCGTTGCTGAAGCCCGACACGTAAAACCAGAGATAAACTTCTATATATGAAGAAAACTCTGGAACCGTGTTCCCTCAACGTGTGCAACAGCATTTACTGGAGGGTTTACAGCATACATATAAATCATATCCAAAGCATATAGATCAAAACACGATGAGAATTTACAAATGTCAATATATTTCCAGTATTAAAGTGAATATACAAGTCAAAATATAACTGCATTTTTCATAACAGTTTATAAGCTCACATATATCTTGAAGTCTACAAAACAGACATGAACTGTTGCTTTGCTGTTTCCCATCTTCCATTTTTCATACTGGACATAATTCAGTTTAACATATTAAAATCATTCAAACATGACATGAGTGATATGTAACACATGCCCACACACACGCCAAAACAACAAGTATACGATTCCCCTACATGAGAATGCTACAGCTGATGCGGATATCCGCACTTTTGCCGCACCCAAAAGTCGCAAAAGTGCCGCAGATGCGGGACATCGGACGTCGCATGTTGCGGCATTTTGTGGTGAAAAGCTGCAAGTAAGCTGCAAAGCCTGGCCGTATAAATGCTGCATAAATTCTGCCTTGTCCCATTGCACAAAACGCCGCATAAATACTGCACATGCGGAGTATTGGACAGCATTGTTGCGGAAATATGATAAAGCCGCGTAAATGCAGCAAAAAAGAAGCTGCATTGATGCCGCAAGAATTCCAGATTGACTTGTGGTAGAAGCCCGCAAGATTACCGCAAGCCAATATGATGAAATCAGCACTGCCATCTATTCACAACACAAAGACGAGTCAAATAAAGGTTGGTTTGAAATCTTTATAAACAGTAAACATCACTACAAACATCCGGACTATGTTTTCTTTGAACAGATTCAAGATGGTTGCCATCTTCCCGACTCTTGATGACTTAGTTGTATCAGTAGAAGATTTCATTTGGATATCTGGAAAAGGCGGAACTAAATAATAATAAGAAGAAATATTATAATATAATTAAACATGTAAAATGAACCTAGGGCTAGGAGAAAGAGAAAGCAATTGTTATTTTTTGTTACCAATAAAAGTTTTAACTCCATAATAATGTATTAGCGTGTTATCATTCATTCAAATTATATTTATATCTATTACTTTTCCCTTGTTTCACTCTTTCCACTGGATATTTCAGCTAAAGAAACTTTGCGGCATGAGGCGTCGGCCAGTTCAAGATTTTTCTTCAAGCTCATCCCTATAGCTGTTCAAAAAAATAAATTGATTTTGGAATAAAGAGTGCTACTTTAAATAATTTACATGTACTAATACTTATCAAATTAGAAAAATGTAAAATATGATATGTAATCTATGTGCTTTGTGTGAATAATGTTACACTGTCATTTAGTACTATTTTTGAACAGCATCCGTGAAATGATGACATTGTTTACTGATAGATATTTCTTTCATTGAACAGATTAGGTGCAGGATCAATAGATATTTTCCTTTCATTCCATCCAGTTTGAGAAATGAACTTGGTCATGATAATCACAATGCAAATATAGATTAACAGTACAGACTTGTACCTTGTAACAAAGTACAGCATGAAGGTGTGTTGAATGGACACAGGGCAGGATGCAAGAGGACCTCAAATAGATCAGGATGGAGCTTTGATGTGGAAGCAGCTTCACTGAAAACAGAAAAAAAGAATTAAATGAAAAATGATAAATCAATCAATTTGCGAATGAATTAGTTCAACATTGTTTATATAATTCAAACTACATTAGTTAATCGATTAACTTTTGCTTTGCTAAAGGCAAAGGTTGTTGCAAATATAAATAAACTTATTGAAAACACGTTCAAAGGTACTACATAGAGCAGAACTGCTATCAGACATTGATATCAGTATATTTGTTTCCTTCCCTTGCAGGATGATATTTCTGAATTAAAAATCACTTGCTGTCGAACCTAGATAAAAATTAAAAATATCCACAATTATAATAATTATTATAAATAAAAATTGCAGTATATTTTCAGTGATTAAATAATCAAAAAAATGAATCCTTGTTAAAACTAGTCAGATGTTTTAGCAAATATCGTTTGGTGAAAGATTATCGTCATTAAATAAATGAATACTAAAATATACTTACAAAAACATTCTTTATCCTTGTCTTATTCCGATGATTCAAGCTCGGCTGTACAAAAATGCATTGTCCACCTCCGAAACTGACCACAGAATCGTGTTTAAATACCGAATAATCCTTGACCTTATATATGTTAACTCGTAACATTCATAGAATATAATCTTAAATGATGTAACACTGACTATACAAGCAAACACATCTAAAAAAATTATCTTTCAGTCTATAAGGCAGTGAAAAGTTTAATGAGATAGTATAAATCTAACTCTTATGTATTGGGTATAACATAAAACAGAAAGAATGATTAAAAGGGGTGATACAAAGGGTGCGTAAAAGAAAAAAGCTATGGAATATCTAGCATTATAACTCTCCTTATTTTAAAATAGCAAAAACACGCCAAAAGAATATTAGTAAAAAGTTACAAATCTTAAAATTACCCTTCAGTCATTCTATCATGTGACCTCCTTGTCACCGTATATATACATTGACAAATTCCTTGACGCGATAGCTGATACAACTAATAAAATGATTGCAATTCTTTGGAAAACAAACGGAATACTCAATGAATGATAGACAAAAGTATCAATGCACCAATCATGAGATGATATTCATTCAAAGCATCTCACCTATTTGTCAAAAAAACCCAAATATATGACAAGTTTTCAATGAAAAAAGACAACACAGAATGTATGTGCTGAAGCCGTAATATACGTGAGGAATATCAGTTATATCACAATCGCAAAATGCTAACAATTAAAATTTGATCTTTTATCTGCTTTAAATAAGTTTTCATGATTAAGTTTGATTAATCTTCACGCGTCATTGTTCGGTTTTCAATCAGAATTGCGATTTTAACCCTCATATCGTCACTCTGCTGGACCATTTAGATGCTATACTCTCCAACAATTCATGGGGTAAATCTTTAATTTGATTAAAAGTTTTGGACGTTTCGGAGCCTGCTTTTATCAGATAATTGGAGTTATGAGCATACACTCCGACAACACGTGTTCCAATTGTAAGTAACGTCATGCTAATTTCTGATCTTACTTTTCAATAGTTATAACTACTGTTTGTCAATAAAATGTCTGAAAACAATTTCGGCGGTAAACTTGATATTTTCCTCAATCATTTGGTATCGCGTCTTTCTACAAAACATATTTAATGGACAGAAATTATAGAATTATTCCTTGTTTACCTTTTTGTAAGTTATGTACACCCCTTTTCATGCATTTCCGAGAATGATTTTACTTCTGAACTTTACGGGTCGATTTATAAAGTTCATAGCCTACGCATATCTTCAAAGTGCAATTATAAGTTATGCACAATATGCATACAGTAGGCTCCTAAAGGCGTAGTTGCACACTGTCAGTCAGTTTTGCACCTTTACTTGGCCTAATATTTTATACTACTGGAGCTATGAGATTGGTTGTTATTTTTTTCATAACTAAACTCTTTTTAGTGTTTGCACTTTTAATCCATCTAAGCATGCCGCTTCATGTTGTTACTCTAGAAAACATAGATTATTTTTAACTGAATCGCATTTTTAAAAATTCTGCATGTATATAGCCAGTTCTTGGTAAAATCATAAATCAATAAGTAAAAAGGTTACCGAAATACTTGTATGTACAAAACTAGAGTTAAGGGAAAATTCGAGTTCTTTCTAAACCGTAATAGAAAGAAATTCTTGGCTATTCTTCAAACAATTCATTAGATTTCACTTTTTTAGAAAACAAAGATGTATTTTATCCCAAAATATGCTACCTTACACATTTTGCAAAGCTATAACATTTAACATGCAGATAAGAATTAATTGGATACCCTAACTAAAGAGAACATTTTTGTCTGTTGGTAAATGATGGGTATCAAAAGCTTCTATGTAAAAGCTATGTAAAAGGGAATTAAACACATTGTCTCCATCAGGAACCTCATTATTCTTTAAACAACTACTTCAGTTACTGAAAATAGTTGATCTACTTCAGTAAGAATGTCATTCAATTCAGTCCAATGTGTAACTCTGTAGCTCATCAGACTTGATTTACGGCCGCTGTCTATCCATAAACCAGCCTGTCCAGCACCTTTTCAGCTTTTCGCTGTTTGGACTTCTTCTCAGGAACCACTGCCTCTGGAGAGTATATAAAGCCGCTCAAGATTTGGTATTTGCTCAGGTCAGGTGAGTAAGGCCCGCAAGAAAAAAGTCGAAAAGCTGCATAAAATCAGCAAGAATGCCGCAAAAGTGCGGCTTTACAAGAAACCACACTTTTGCCGCAATGAAGCGATTTTTGCCGCCTTTTCGCTGTACCAGTGCGGCATTCTCATGAACGAGAATTGTAACATAGTTGTTGGCATCAATCATACACAAAGCACCTCAGTCACCTCACATCATTAGGAAAAACAATTTCCTACTAGGAAATATAATTTCCCATCTTCCATTTTTCATGCTGGACATAATTCAGTTAAAGATATATAAGTCATTCAAAAATGACATGAGTGATATGTAACATTTAAGGCAGTTGCCAAGCAACAAATATAGATGTTATTTATTTGTTGGCATTAATCATTCATATCACACTATTACCTCTCACATTCTTTGTCTCAAGATAATCTTGATTATATTAGTGGCTTTAAACCTGTATGTACATCATCCTCATACAAGAGGTAGTCATGTTGGTAAAGTTGGTAATATTTCACACATGTGCAATCGTCAATTAGTCACTCTCACAATCCAGCATCAAAGATGTGATATAATACACAATAACATTTACACATGACAAAACAAAATGAACAAAAATAAGTATGAATGATAAACAAGTAAAAGAATTTTTTTTCTGGCAAAAGCAATCAGTTTTTTCATCCGCCATTGCCACAATATTTATGTTTCATTTTCATGATCGAGGTATATGGCCTTTATTTTTTCCGAAAGTCCACCCTTGACTGCCATCATGTACAGGAGTGGCCGATTTCCTGTACGGGGCAGTCATTTGACTTCCTCTCCCTCCAGTGCTCTTGACTGATTTCCTTCACTCCCCGGAGATGGTCACCTCATCCATCCCACCACGGTCTACAGCATCAGCTGCATCAGCTGCAGAGGGCCTAGAAGCAACGCTGCATCTTGTGTGCTTTTTGCTGTGTTGGGGGAGTGAATGGAATTGGACACTGAGGCTGAGCTGGGGCAACCAACTGCTGCTGTGCAGTTGGTGCCATGTACTGCATCATTGGATAGCTGCAGGATGTTGGAGCAGTGTACTGGGCGTACACTGGAGGTGAAGGACAGAAGTCCATCTCCACATCCATGCTTTGCTGGGGATAGAATTTTATGAACTTTAATGGGTTTTTTAATGATATTTAGATACAAGAATTGTACTTACTTCCAACGAAAGGCATTACTCATGACTGTCTGCATCACTACAGATTTGATCATAGCTGTGCAAATATCTGTGTAGTTCAGTGCCCATATGGTAATTAGTAGCAATACCCATGACATTCCTGACAGGACTGTCAAGTTACAGGTGCAATAGGCTGAACAGATAGGTCTTGTAGCTTGTAGGGGAAGTTGGTGTGGAACTACTAGAATTTCCAAGGAAGTGCTTACCTGAGCCAAGATGCTGTACTGCTCTTTTGTGCTCAGTGGCGGCAGAGTGTCCATGGCATTCTTTGAAAAACAAATTCGTTTGAAAATTTAATGTGCAACTTATTAAAGATTTGACGAGTTGAAGACCAGAAAAGCAAAAACACCTAACAGAACCATGTATATATAGGAAGTAGTAATATAAACAGTTACAAGGTTTGACATGAACAGTTACATAGTTTAAAACTTCAACATATGCACATTGTTCATTGATGGTAGGTCTGGTACCTTTGGATAGTATTTTTTTCTAAATGAATTAACACAAACGGCAAACAAAACAAAACTTAACAACTAATGAGAAAACTCGATATGGTCCACTTTATCACCCTTCATATGAACTTTTCTCAGTTAAAGTGTTTCAAAAATCTCTCTCTTGTCTGTGTTTGAATAGGGCAGCAGGAAGTGGTATTTTTTAATAAAGACAGTGTAATCACAAAAACGAAAATAAATGTTTCCAATTGCAAGACTATGTTTGTTAATCAAAAAAAGAAGTTTTAAAAGAATGTATCAAGGTAGGTTAGACTAAACAAATCCTACATATCCCAAATGATTAAAAGATGTTCACACAAAAATAATCGCCAGTATATTTTGATTGATACTTGATAATTTCTTTTACGAAAATGGATGACCGAGTGAAGTAATGAGATGTTTGACCCTCTGAAGATAGTACATTTGTCATAAACTAATGTTTATTCGGGAATATTTGGAGGAATAAAATTTTCCAAAAAAACCCGTGCCACAGCCCCTAAGAGGATTAATCATGCTACATGTTTGTTAAACCCTTATGCATGATCCCTAAAGTTATCACTCGATTCCATTTTTAAGTGAGTTCTTGTGTTTCTCGAGCTGGTGTTGCTAAGGAAACTTACCTTTAGGTTAGTATTCGAAAGCATAGCAATCATTCAGGGATAAGAATAATCATAAGTCAAATGTTAAAAAACGATCAAACCACTTGGCAAATTGATATATTTCATATGATGAAATTCAGAGAGAGCTTTAAAGATATAAAAGACTTAGTTGATTAAATAATGTAGTATGTCTCACAACATACAAGTCGACTTTAAGAAAAACACTGAATGATAAACTGCATAAGAATTAAACTTATTATGAATAATCTCGTTACAGTTTAGCAGTCAATCATCATTTACATGATTATCAGTGAAATAAGAGTGGAATGGACATACCGGACAGAGACTTCGCCTGACCTCTGCCGCAGGAGAGAAAAGCCATCGGGGTGGAACAATCGTCTGAATGTCAAAAAATATCATGTTCACCTTCTCAATGATTTAATGATCAAATTTCGGAGGTGAAAAATCGCCTGACGAGTAAATTTTTCATTTACACCATTCCATGATCAGTGATTAAATGATTGTTACGTTAACACACAAACAATACATAGGAAACATTTTCAAGCTTCACGAAAAGAGGCCAAAAGCCGAAACAAATAATGTCAAGCATATGTACAGAAACAATTTCATGAAAATATATTAATTTTGAATGATATAGGAATGAAAAGGATAAGGATCAGGCAAAACGTTTGCACTGAACAAATAGAAATATGATGAAATAAGTAAAAATCCTTTATTAGAAAATAATTTATCAACTTGCAAGATAAAATAAGAAAAAGATAATATATTGTTTTTTTTGGTTTTGTTGTTGTTGTTAATATTATAAAATCGAGGAACATAATGAACAAAAATATATCATGTGCATACCTCATGTCCTAAGGCATGACGAATCTGATGCCATGCCTGTCGGAGCGTGTTGGACCCAGAGATCGGTGAAACAAAGCCTGAATAAGCAAATAATTGATAAAAGTTTCTTGTATGAATAGACACATAGATGCTATTTGACATTTCATGATTTTTTAAAGTATAGCAGGCCCATATGATAGACTATTTTAATTACCAAAGATTAAGTAATCAAAACCTGAGAAATATTGTTTAGTAGCTCCTCAGATCTGATTAAAGTGTATCATATAAGGAGAAAAGTAGTAAAATGTCCATCCTCATTTTCTTATTGCCAATGATACATACAAATCCCAAAGTCAGAGATGAGAAAATGAGAACTCCCAGAAGGCGACTTAACCAAGCTATAGACCCTTTTCTCCGGGTTACTCTCCCCATCCTCACTGAGCTACACGAACCACAAGAAATCGGAATTTCGGTCCGCTCACTTCTAAAATTAGTATCATGGGCCTGTTATTTAAGTAAAATATTTTTGTTTGGTAAACCTTATATGAGCATTGCTGGTGATGGTGAGACTTTCTTCAAAACTCTTTATCATGTGTACCTCTAAAACTCTTTGAAACAGAGAGACACAAACTCACTTTATTTTCAGTATCGAGCCCGAAATAGATTTAAATTATAAAGTGTACAAGGCGGGCCCAATATAACATTGGACGTCTACTCCCGGTTTTCTTTGAATTGCTTCATTTGAGAATCGGACGAAAACTACACATTTTGCGCATATGTCATGGGTTAATCAAACTGTTATTTGTGTAACTTACCCGCCATGATGACAAGAAGAAAAAGCGCGTGAATATAAACTGTTGAAGAGTATTTAAAATCTCAACACTTTGAAGCTACGGCTGCACGTTCAATGAAACCAAGGAACATTACGTCACATGGAGACGGGCCGTTCAATTGGAAGGGAGATAACTCCTGGCGTCATGAACAATCGCCACCCGCTTAATAACTAGACAGGCAAGCTTGTCAATTGTACAATGAAAACATGACCAAAGAAAAGCCTTTATTTTAGAAACATGACGAACCGATGTTTTAAACTTTTGTTTAACTGTTGTTTTCTGAAGACAAGATGTCACTATTTGCTCATTGTACTTTTCCCTGGTGGATGAGGTGACATTTATTTTGCAATTGGGTGTATATATAACACGATTAGTCGTGTCAGATATAATCCGAACTTATCGCTATGTTTCTGTTAGGTTTATACATTCAATAAAAGTAATAACTATACATGTATGTAACATATGCGAAATGGCGCTAAAATCTCGATCTGTTCTTGTAAAAGGGCGCCCATAAAATCAGTCAAGGGAGATAACTTAGCGTTAAAAGTGCCGTTGGTCGCTACGGGGTTTACACGTCCCACTGCATGAGCCTCGCCATATTGACGAATAGAAGATCCACTGGAGCCAAAGATTTTAGTGTCATTTATTATTATTACAGGTAAATACGTAACACATTATTAGTCACGCCGTTACATTATATTGTCAGGACCATATTTACGTAAAGTTGATGCTTTGTAGTTAAGTGAAAAGCTTATTTTAAAGTGCTAATGAATGTGCACTGACGTGGCGGGTTTCACGATTGACGTGACCGCTCATGACATTGTCAGTTATCGTTATTTACACAAATCCCAAAACAGTTGTTAGTGTAAAGATGTTTGTATGTCGTTTAGGAAATTTCTTGCTAAAAATTCCGAATGATTTTATGCATATCTTGTTGGGCAAGAATATATTTTGTTCTTGAAGGTAATCAGTAATGACCGAGTTGTCTACCCTGCCCGATAGATGTCGTACAATCCAAGATGACTGCGCCTATGATCGACATGTTATTTATTAGTTACATTCGTTGATGTCACTAATTATAGACTATTAGTAAAGTCAAAGTATATTTCACTTTGTGATGTAAGTTTTTAATGGAAAGGTTATTTGTCGACGATTTGTATGCATTATCTAAAAATAGGTCAGAATAATATAAAATTGAAGTAAGTTTTCAGTATTGGGTTTACAAAATAACAACTTGATGTCTTATGGATTATCATCTTTATTTTCAAAATGTTTATGTTTATGCAATCTTAAATTCAAAGTTAGTGTTTCTTGATTTGATTAAAAATCATAACAAGAGAATGGAGTTTGACGTTTGAACACAGTGCCTTTGATATATTACTATTGTTTCAATGGCATGTATGATCTACAGTCGGTAGTCAATAATGCCACTTAGCATTACTCTGATGCGTATTCATTACTCAATAATGATACAATAATTTTATCAATTACCAGAATTAGTCTCTTGTGTAAATACTAGTTTATAGCTTTTACCACTACTTCTGTAAATAATGAGTTAATATTACCAAGTTAAAGTTGTTCTTTTCTATGGTGAAGAATCTTGTAACTTTCATTGAGCAATAATAATACCCTAAGACAACAAGCATTGAAAGCAGTGGTGAATAATTAGTACAACAAGGTTTAATGAGATTGATATCTGATTGTACTTAAGTACTGGATGAATCATTATCATGTAATGTACTAATTGTATGAGGGTTTTCACACCCCACTGCATGAGCCTCACCATATAAAGGAATACAAGATCAACTGTAGCCTAATATTTTAGTGTCATTTATCATTATTACAGGCTTCTCTTCTCGATCAACATTAATGAACCCGAGGGGTGCAACATATATATATACATATAACGATTGTACATTCTTCCAATGTACAATTGATGCATTCGAGAATTAATTTTCTTTATAAATAAAGAAATAAATGAAATAACCTAAATTACCTAAAGAAGCTTACAAGCACAACAGGGAAACGCCCATTAAATTGTCATCGTCTTTTCCGAACAGAAGCATCGTTTACTGAAATCTTGTTTACGGATCACTTGTAAATTATAAATTCTCATTTGTAGATTGGGTGTAAAGAGCCATCCCGTGATTTTCTTACATATGATTTATCTTTGATACGACCCTCAATGCCATGTCCGGTGATAATCAAAACATAACTTTTCATGTCCCTAAAATATATATAATTATGACATATACTGGTTTTCCATGAAAGTCTAAAAACAGCCTTATTTATGCGCAAAGGTGTACATATCACGTCCAATATACATGGATACCAGTTATTTAACCTAACAAACACTATCAACTCCTAACTGCCCTCCTGGCTGTTTTAGATAAGTCTCCAAAATTACGTTTGACTATTTGATGCTCACTACTGTCCGGTTTTCGATCACAATTGCGACGTTCTACCTTCATATTGTCACTGTAAAAAAAACCAAAAAGCTTTAAAACGTTGGGTTGTTTTTTTAACAGTCGATACTTCGCGATCAAATGACACCATTGATTAAGTTTGGCATATATGACTCAAATAACCCACGGAGTGGCTCTTTAATGAAGTTTGTGTCGCATAGAATACAAGCCCACAAAGCTGATATCTTATTATGTATATTTGTTCAGTGATTGGGAAAGGCAGGGGCCATGGGCCATTCTGCACATTGGCTTACAAAGTGTCCCATTACAATTTTGAAGTTTACTATTGACATTATAGGCAACGGCCCAATTCAAATTCAAATCCCCGTTTGTTATTCTCTAAAAACTGCTTGGAAAAAATATGTTTTGTAAATTTACATTTCCTCTAAACATATATGAGGAAAACCCTAATAACCTACAAAACCAGTGGCTTCTGTTACGAGGTAAAGCCATTTGGTCTGGAGAACACTCCAACGACGTTCCAAAGACTCGTCAGAAACGTTAGGTCTTGACGATGTCGAAGCTTCCGTGGACGATGTCATTAGAGGATTTGATCTTAAGCGAAGTTGACTGTCAATCCTGCTGAATGTTACTTTGGAAATTACAAGTTGTATTTTTAGGGCAAGTTGTAGGGCACGGTCTGTTAGTGCACAAGTTTAAGCAATTGTACATCTTCCAGTTCCACGGTCTAAGTAATTATTTATACATATATTTAAACATATTTACGGTTATTCACCAAAACCAAAACTTGCTGTCGTAGAGAGCTGAAATTATCAAAAATAACAACTTTGTTCCGTGAATAGTGTTTATAGATTTAGTCTTGACCGCCTTCCGTTTTTCTTCTGACACAAATCATGCTAGGGATCTTAATCAAATTAGAATATCATCTTTGTATGATTGAGAACAAGGTGTATTTCGTTGTTCTGCCTCCAAAAATAAGGGTTCGGTGTTCATATAGTGTGGCAGGGTTGCAAATATAGAACGCTTTGTGAAATGGTCAATTTAATCATATTGATGTGATAATGATGACTCATACGAGTTCAAGTTCATGTCTATAGCACAATGAATAAGCAAAGTATAGACATGATGGGGGTTGGGCATCAGGAAATGGATGTTGGAAAAGAGAACAAATATATAGGGAATCAGTCACACTTTATGGACATCTTGTGATTTGGTGATTTATTTCATTTTGAAAACAAACGGGTATATATCTTAGTCTTTAACCAAAATATTCGCCCATAGCTCTATTTTTGAAAACTGTTCAAAGCCGAATTCATTAATGAATTGCCGTCTTGACAGGACTCGGCCTATCGACTGCTGTTTGACTTGGTGAATATATTGTTTTAGTTAGTTTTAGTGACCTTTTTGATATTGTATAACATATTTGTATTAGTCGAAATGTAACTTTTTACTCTTTGTTTATTATTATAATTAAATTGTTATAAAATTCGAATGTTTGCCATATTTTGCTGGTTTAATAAGGGACAATTTTCTCATTCTAACGACACACATAACACAGTGTTTTGTAGAACACAACCTAAATTTTGAGCTACAAGAGATCAATTTTTTTTATCCCCACCTCTATAACTACTGCGTAGGGTTTTTTTTATCTCAACAAAGTATTCATTAAACAAAATAATTGTTGACATTGAAAGAACTTTCTCTTAAAACTCTTAGTCAAGTGTATCTCCAAATTCATTGAAAGTTAGATCTCTTTCAAATCATATGGTCATTCTCAACGTCTTCATGGCCCCTGCCTTTCCCAATCCCTGACTGTTAATCCACGGTTTCCTACGAAATATGAATTGTATTTTCTACATTATTGATATTAATTGGTTATTAATTAACTCAACTTATATTGAATTTTCCTTTATCACAATTTTCTAAGGATAGCGTTTAAAAATCATTTGTGCAAGTACGGGATTTACATTAAACAGTGAAATATTTAGCGTGCATTGCTTGTAAGATTTTAGAGATTTGCTTCACAATCGAAACTGTTGAAATATGAAAATCATATGCAGTTTCAGTTCTGTAAATCCATGTTAAGTAAGCTATGCGAATGCAAAGAATATGGTTCCTGTAAATTAATTTGTTTAAATGCGTACATTGAAGTTCTATCGTTCCAAAGAGACATCTTAGATTACTCTTTCATAAACGTTTATTCTATATATCGCACGTAAGATTATATGATTCCCAAATGTAATGAGTTATCACAGAAAATACAAATCAAGACTGTAGGTCTTTGATTCTAATACAGAAGAGATTATGTGAAAAACAACCATTCTGCATGCTTAGCCATAGGAAAAATTTAGTATTTGGTGACATAGAAGATAATTGTGATTTACATATTATAGATGCAATTCATGATAATATTTCAGATTAACGATTGTTTTAATTCATATTAAAATATACTGCATATTTCGAATTTAAGCCCTGGGCTTAATTATGGGTAAAATATTTATTTAATCACTGGAACAATGATTTTTCCGTTTTTTGAGCCCTGGGCTTAATTACGGGAATTCCCGTTACTTCCAGTTTTCTTTGAAGCGCATCATAGGGAATGTTAAGAGAAAAAACTACATTTTAACTGTTTATGGTGCAAGTTAATTAAGCTTTTAAGTTGTGTTGACTTAACTTACCCGTCATGGTGTCACAAAGAAATAGCGCGTAAGTAAAAGCTGTTGATGAGCCTGAAAAATCGCAACAATATGAAGCTATGCCCTCACGTTCAAAGAAACCAAGGAACATTACGTCACTTGGTGACAGGTCGTTCAGTTGGAAGGGAGATAACTCTTGGCGTTATAAACTGTCGCGAGTTTTATTTTCTATTTGTTATCCCTTTCAACTGAAATTATAAGCCGATCTATATGTCATCCTGTCTTTTATTCGAACGTGCAGAATACGACAAGAAATATAAAAGAATTCAATTCCTTAGAAATTTAAAATAGTCAATTTGTATTGAGAATACCCTCAAAGTATATATTGTACATAAAATTTATTTAGTTCCCCTGAGATTTTTTTAGGATGTTGCACATGGTTTCACTCTCTTATAAAATGTTTGTGTATGAAATGTTTTAAAGTGCATCAAGTTTACCTTCAGTCTTTTATTCATAAAAAAATGTTTTCCAAGTAGATTTTATAAAGTAAAATTGGGTCTCGCTCAGGCTTGGGAACTTGTTATTCTTTCATAAGGGATACCAAAGAAATAACATTTTAACACAAATATAGATACAAATTGTACAAATAAACATCTAGGGTTCACGATAAAAGAATACTTTCCCAATGTAAATTGTAAAATACATATTCACATTGATTAGTCAAGCATAATTTTGGAAACTGAAAACAATCAACAGCAGGTAAAGGATCCAATTTCAGTGGATAGTGTTGGAAAATTATATAACTAGTATTCATGTAAATGTACATGTAATTTCGGTCTTGTCATCTAAATAATAAGTATCAGAGTGTTGTTACATTATGATTGTAAACGAATGGTTTTAATTTATTTTGCATATTGGGATGAATATACCATTAATTTTAATACAACTACTCTTGCCCTGTACAGGAGTTATGAAATTTTTTCTTTAAACTTCAGTTTTACATTACTAATACTTTGAATACTTCGAAGAATACTTCGACCATAATAATGATAGTGACCATGTGTGTATTTAGTTTGCCGATCTTTGAAACACTGGCGGATTATTAACAAAAACATTGAGATACATAAAATATTGAACTTTACGGTACGGACTCTTACGGTTTCCAAATTTCCAGTTGGATTGGGTAGTTAATACTTTTTCATTGTCAAATTTGATAGGAAAAATTGCAATACAGAGATTAAAAAGAAACCAGTATTATAATTTATAGAGGTGCAGAAATATTGTTTTAAAAACGTTTGAATTAAAAAAAAATCTTTTTAATATGTTTTTTATTTTTATTGAAACTTGACTCTATCCACACCCCAAATTGGTTTGTTTTGCATTCACCTAATATAATAAAAAAATAAAAAATATCGGGAACGTATTTCAGCAGTTTTAGCAATGCAGTTCGGTTTCATCCCTACAGCAAATTAAAAATGTATTTAGCGTAAATATTCACTCATGATCACAGTTTAAATTATGGAAAACATTTATAGAGTATATTCTTCAATTAAAAAAATGGGTATACATAAAAAGAAAACATTCATTTGCCGATTAGTTTGATTAAACTCGTAAGTCAAAATGAATATGTCCGCGGTCACCTCGGCTCGTAAATTAAATTCAGAGTGATCTTACTATATCCGTTAAAGAAGAAAAATAATTAAAGATATGAATTATTTTAGCTATTATATGGATTAAATGTTCTTGCTTCACACGGACAAATATAAATATAAAAACTAAAGCTTCCCGAAGCCGGCCGACTTGATTGACGCCTGTCCGTAATCGCCCACTCGCGGAACTTTCACGGTGTAATTCCCTATAAAATTATGGTGGGTTACGTTCATTCAAATGTGATATCCGAAACAAAAAAAATTACGGTTTCTGCAATGCCGATATAATATAAGCCACGCCCATTTCCCCACCAAATTGTCTCCACTTCGACTATGTTTGACAACAGTACACGTGCTTCAAGGCTACGTGAGCGTTGTTTTAACCCCCTTGGCGCTTCATAAAAATAACGTTGACGCTATCCTATTGCCAGATAAATTGCCGTGACGTCACGTAAAATTAACACGTTGTCGTATTTCAGCTGTATCTTTTTTGTCCGGCGAAGTAAACTTGCCAAATAACACATGATCTAAGATTTAGATTTGCAATATACTGATGTAAAAATATTGTAAATACATTAAGGAATAACGATTGTCGGTGCTGTCAAAAGGGCAGTATGTGTTTTTCCGGTAAATTAGACGAACAACAGACACGTATCACTTTGTTTCATAGCATGGAAAAAATTCTTTTTCTAAAAAATGTCGATAAAGTGTTTATTTTTTAAAGGATTTTAAAACCCTATTTTGTGTTATTCAGTTTCACTATTGTGCTAGATTTCAAAGGTAAATGCAAGCCCGCATGTTTTTACGTAGATTTTGCAAACCCGCGCTGACACTTGTGCGCCGCTTTGCGAATCCGGCTGGCCGATATGCAAAAAGATCGGCAGCTTTCGGCACCTTCCGTAACGTGACGTAATAGTGGCCCGTCACTCTCGCCCAGGCGTGAAGAAATGCAGTATGCCGATATGTCAAGCAGTTCAAAAACATGCTTTTGGTTGGTATATTCCGACACTTGTGATATGTTTCTCCCCAAAATATACGTCAAAGACATTAAATCAATGTCGGACGAAGTAAAAAGATCGTTGTTTTATTTTTTTTCGATATTTAAAAATAAATTTATTTTGGATACGAAGCTATACACTACTGTAGGCCTATGGCTATGGTTCATCATTTCGAAGTTTAAAATTCGTTGTGCCTTTGTCGTTGGGTTTATATATTTTTATTTCCTTATTTGGTTGAAGGTAGATCTCTATTTTCTTCAATAAATTCAATAAAATGAATGTACATATTTCCTATAGGCCTAGTTACAAAATTCTAGTCAGTGTTTCAGATTACCGGCGCGACCGCATTCTCGCATGATTTCTAAAAAAATGTCGCATGTGTTTTCAGCTTTATGCGCCTAACTGTCGTTTAATTGTCTAATTGTACAAATAAATTTTGAAAGAGCTGTCAACTTATCTTCATAGAGGATACAATAATAAACTGTCGGGGAATCGCAAGTCGTTATTGTTTACATGCTGTTACTATACCCTCCCTCCAATAACTTCAAGTTCCGGTTACCAAGCTCCATGTATCGACTGAGCACGGTATATAACAAGCCAACGGTATTTGGAGCTTGCGTTAAAAGGGGTGCACAAAGGAACAGCGACCTGCTTTCTTAACAGTGTCAAAACATTACGTGGTGTGTGTCAAGTAATTTGTACACATCATAACTCTACTTTATAATGTTTAAAAGAACTTGAGTGTTTTTAGTTTACTTAATGTAATGTATTTTCAGTATTTTACCACAGCACGGTTACACGTCTATAATCAGAATTGTTTGAGTAACTGAATTAAAATTAAAGTCTAAACACCTCCTACATGGTTCCCATATTTTTTACAATATAGGCCTAGCTATATCTTTTATGACCGGCTTTAATAATGAAATTATGGAAATGGAAATGTTTATGTCACAAATATCAATACAAAATATTTGACTTTTTGTTTTTTTTTGATGCTTGACTCATTGTTTTTGAAAATGTCTCATCATTTTTTAGCTTCATGAGACATTTGTCTAGGGCTCTAAATTATACTTACTGTATACTGTATCTAGTACCGGAAGTAATACAAAGACTAGATATATAGTCACAAAAGATTTTTTTTTAAAACAATAATTTACATTAGACAATGAGATACTGGAGCTTTATATGTAAATACATTAACAATGTTGATCACATGAATTTAAAGAGATAATTAGCAAGTATAAGTGTTGAATTCTCTTTAGAATACAGACAGTAATCCCCTTTTTGTTTTTTTCAATATCATGATGTAGATATATACCCCTTATGGGAATTTTACAAATGATAATTGATTGTTGGAAGGTGAATGAAAATAACAATTAAAGTAAATATGTATCATTAGATACAATGATTTTGGGAATACTTAGTTATCAGAAAACATGTATGCAACATACTTAAATTCATGCAGGCATTCTTCTCAAATTAAGTTTATTATTCTGAATTTCTGATACTCACCTTAATTTATTTATGATAAAATTTCTGAGAATATTTAACTAAACACTTACACATATGTACATTTCTGGCATATTGCATGTGTTATTTAATCAGAAAACATCAATTCAAAAATAACTTCTCATGCAATAACTCTCTTGTTAATATAAAAACACTATCTCAATTGAAATATGATAAGTAGGAGAAGCACCAAAATCAGTGTAAGGAAAATCTGCCCTTAACAGTATCATTTCTGTTGTTAAAAAAATAAAATTTGCATTGAATTGGCTTTCTTGTAGGAAAAGAGTAATAGGGGGAAAAATCTCTTTCTTTTTTTGGGGGGAGGTGGGGGTGTTATTGAAGTGATTTGTTTTGTAAAATATTTAAAAATATTTTTAAAATATTTTAATTCAACATAGAAATTACCTGGACATAACTTCCACTTTTTGGACCTGCAATTATTATTGCCTGACTTGAAAACAGAAATATCTTTAAAAATTTGATTCTTTGCTAAACTTAAATCACAGAAAGCAGATGATTTTGTAGATGTAGCAATAGACAGGCATGTTGAATGTGTCTGCTAACATAATCATCATTTAAAACAAATTTACAAATCAAACAAACTTACAATATAAATGTCAAACATATTTTCCCTATGTGTAATATTTTTCTATCAATATTCCGTTTGCTGTCCATTGCCTAGTTTTATCTTTGCTACTAGATATACTATAAATATGGAGAGAAAAAATTCATTCAGCTTCGCTGTCGGATTCTGCAAACTTGGGCAACAAAAAAAGATAAGAATTGATTGATGATATTATAATTCATAAAGATATTTCGTCAAAAACTGTTAGTTAGAAAGTCGGACGTTTCGTCAATATAAACCCATAACCCAAGTTTCGGGCTACATGAAATGAAATGCTGATTCAAATACGAATTCACTCGCACGTGGTCGGGTAATGGCCCGGAATACTGATTATAAAATGGGAAAATAATGTATCGAATAGAATAAAAAAAATTGTCGAATAAGTTCATAATTAGTTCATAATTAGTTTGTGATAGAATATGTAGCATTATATGTTTATTTCTAATGACAGTTACATCAAAATTCGGCTTTATAAACTCACGCCGAAAAACTCTCCCTACGTTTACATGTCAACAACTGCACACTTCCGGGTTCGTCGGGCCACTATTACGTCACTAGTACGTGCGCTCATTAATGTTCGGTTGTTTTCGGCTTTCGCTCGGAAAGCGTGACATTGCAAGATTACCACGAGGGACAAAATTTTTATCTGGGCGATGTCGTAAGATGTGTTGTATGATTGAAACATCACGTATCTGACCACATTAGTTTCTAAGTGGGGTTTTAAAATCCTTTAAGAGAGAAAATGTCAGTGATCACGATGGTGTGTTTACTTCTTGCATGCGACATTTAAGTCCGGCAGTAATACAAGTTATATTTTTGTATTCATATTGTTGAACATTGTTAATCATGACGTCATTCTCAAGCAATGCGCGTAAAATGTACTATTCATTGAAATGTTCTGGGTTTTTTCATCTCACAATCATCTTGACTGAAATTTCATCCTCTAAATGCTATTGCTCAAATGTAGGACATGATAAAAATTTTGGCAACATTAGAACGAAATAATCGTTGCCTTCATCAGTCTATAAAGGATAACACATTTCGGCAAGTAAATCTCAAAATAAAACGAGTAGCTGGACCGAAAATTTGCGAAATTAATTAATTTAAAGGTTTTTAAGTATGTATTAGCAAACCAAACAATACAGGCATTCAGTCACAACAATTTTCCATTGACGTTTCATGAATGATTAGCGAAGATTATCCTATTCAAAAGCCGGCAAATAAATTGGGAACGTGTCACGAAAGTTTCAACATTACGGCATTTGTCGTATCATTTAACGAAAATTAATTACCATAAATTTGCTGATATTGCGTCAATAATCAATCACTATTATTTATTATGTTAAAAAACATTAAATGATTGCAATTTTCGATTAAACATCTATTGTTCAAGTGAAAATAGGCATTTAGTCCGATGTGACCTCCGGTTCCAAAAAAAACAATGTCCGTCACACCTCGAAATGCCCAGTAAAGTCCGTAGGCCTAAATCTAATTGACATAACAATTATTTCCAACAAGCGTACAAAAGAAATATTTAATTAATATCATAAATCGGGATTTTATAATCTTACTTGAAACGGAAGAATATGCCTTCTAATTCATCATACGAAAACCATGTATGTAATCCAGACCTGCTAAACTGACTGACGTAGCTTGACGTATAAGCTCCGCCTCCTTCACGCGCTGTCACGGTCTTATTCGCGCAATAAATATGGCGGGAATATAGGGTTAAGTCGATGTTTCATATTTATGTTTAATACATGACCATGTTTGTATTTAATTTGTATTTATGAAAGAAATTAAAACCCAAACCCATTTATATTCTTGACATATTACAAAAAGTCAGTAGAATAATGCACAAGCCATTTTCAAGGCATCGGGTATTACCATGTATAATTTGTACATATCGAAGCAAACAAAAATGTTAAAATTGTATTTTGGTTTATTCTCTTATTGCACAATAACCATCAAATGTCCGTACCATATTCGTTCATTGAAATAAGACCTCCCGAAAGTGGTATCTACAGTGTCACAGCCATATTGTAAACAAAACTGACCCGGGAGATGCAATGTAGTCTGCAAAACTAAATCCGTACGAATCAAATCGGATATCGAGGACATAAACAAAGAAAAAACTAAATGCTATCCTACGATACTACGGATAGTATTTTCAGGTAATGTTAATAATGTGTTTGCCCTAATCGGGCTCGCAAAGTTGACATCGCGCGAAAAGTTTTTTGCTCCGGTCAGATTTTACTGTGACATACTTGTGTCGAATCGTTTTGTCATAGGCTGCACCCTTTTAAATTACGACAGTTGACACAATATAAATGACCTGTAGATCTCAAATTAACGACAGAAAATTTGTCAGTCATTTGTTTTAGCGAAAGAAAATTTCATTATCACATGTGATTTCTAAACTAGATACTCTTTAGATTTTGTTAGTAAAGTTGGAATTTATTGTTTCACTGAGAATTAACCCCAGTGGCCATGGCCGAGGACCATATTTGTCCTGGTGAATGTTTAGTGTGTAAACTTTAATTTCTCTGTTAAAATCTTTTCATATGCAAAAGTGGTATCAAATTGAAGCTATGTTCCATTGTTCTCGAACAAAATGGTTGTCAACTTGTATTAGTGGAGATTTATTTTTAATTCTTCCCGGTTGCAAACTGTAGGAGCTGTACACCATGAATTACTAACTAAATAGGCTGAACTGTGTTTCACTGAAGTGTAGAGACGCTTGACATGAACCAGCGGTCAGTTGACAAGCATTGGCTTTCCATTTTCAAGTCTTTCTGGTAATTAGAACTCAATGTTTTGACACAGCTCCCCGCAGAGCTCCAGATAAGCTTTTGGCTATATGGGTATGATACCCAGATTTTTAGATCTGAGTGGGTATTTCAAATATCAAATGGGTATTCATACTTTTTGATACCCACCAATTTTTTGAAATCTTAGTATTCATTTCATACGTAAAAAACGTAAACATGTTATAATCAAACATAAATCAAAGACAAGTTATATTCACGTGTTAACCTTATTTCCATAACCAAATTCTGAACATTAAAGGCACTAGTGCACGCTTTTAAGGTTTAAATTGACTATTTTAAGGTTTAAGAGGACTTATGCAATCACTTAAGCTTTCTATCGATGCAATGAAATACTTGAAATTCTTTACAATTAACCTGCAATCAACGATGAAAAACTTGGACATATAACAAATCTAAGGTTAGCTGTGCACAAAACGGATAAATTATAGACAGTTGAAAGCGGCTGAACTATTATGTGCAGCTGTTGAAATTACCTAAACTCTGAACTGAGAACAAACAATGAATTATGTTTTATGAAAGCAATGTTGTAATTAAACCGATTTAATAACAGCATTAGCATTGCTATTAGATTGGCCAAAGCGGCTGCCGTTTCCGCTTTTTTTGGTTATAAGCAAAATCTTAATATTTCCGATATCGTAGTTCATGCGGATTTATTGTAACGTAACATCAAATACTTCTGGCCTTTAAAAATCAACTTTACTACCTGAATACATAAATATTCGTTAAATAACTTACGAGGTAGATTACTTGAGTGAGGATCTTGAATAATATCGAGAGATGTGCGATATCTGTGCAATATGTTGTGTTAAAGAAATATTGGTGTGCACTAGTGCGTTTAAGTTTCATCAACCTCCTTTAAACATTTAAACAGATATGGGAAAAGCCTACTTTCTGTTTGTAACTGATCAGTAATAACAGAACATATTAGGCGTATGCAAAATGATGAAATTTCTTTTCAAAGGCAAATGATTGAAAACTTGTTCAGCAAAACGTCAGAGTATTTATTAACTGAGTCGGCATGGATATGTAATTGTTACCAATAATAAATTAATCTAAACACGCTTGCGAATATCCCTGACCGGATTTAATTCTTTTTTTACCAGCAACTCTCGGTTTTTTTCTTGCACCATCTTCATAAAAAAATGCCATCATTACATTCTACAACTTTACCAGGAATACGTTCTCAATTTAAAAATATGTCAAATGACTATTTCTATGTGCTGGTCGTAACTAAACCTTTTTCGAGCCCTAAATTCTGCACAAGCCAACACTGATGAAACCCCGTTGGGAAAATAAAGTAATCATACTAGTTTCGTGTGCACATTCAAAGTCAGTAGGCCCAATCGTGCATAATTTAAAACAAACGGTGTTAAACTCCTAACACAACTGGGAATTATCAGATCGGTTATATGATTTGGAGCGATTCTAAATGGTATTCGGAGTAGTAAGCGAAGCCGCTTTGCACAAAGCATTGCTCGGAGTAGATGTTTAGGATGTAATTTCAAAGACTGCTGTGATTACCAGTGACTTAAAGTTGAGATTTTCAAGTAAATATTTTGATTTTTGTTAATGACACGATACACATTATAATTTTTATGTATTGGGTAAATATGCATTGCTAATTTTCTAGAAGCGTAAACGTAGATTTTTAGTGATTTTCATTACGACAATTTAATTTTCTTGCGTATTTTGACTTTTTTTCTGAGTAAAATACGCAAGTACGCAGCTTATCTGGAGCTCTGTCCCCGTTAAAAGAAACATTATCGCCAATACCCAATATGACAAATATTGATAGGATTAATACTAATGGACCGGATTTTAGACATTTGTAAAATATCAACTTTCCTACTTCACAGCAGTATCATTACCAAGTGAACCTGTCCTTGTCAGAAATGTCCTAATTGAAGCATAAAATATTTTCATATGAATTATTTATACTTTTATTCAAAAAGGATTATACTGTTTTTTATTGTAATAGTTTACTATTTTTACTTTGCAGTCTTTAACCATATAAGGAGCCATCCCATGGCAGGGGTTATCTGTAAATGACAGAACAGTAATGAGCTCTGTACCAGGAACTTTATAATAAAGAGGATGGACATTAATGGAATCAGGGATAAAATGGAGGAAAGGCCACACAGTGGTTATAATGAAGAAGACATGGACCCTAATATAAGATTTTGGACAAAATCAGATAAATTAGATACAAATAAATCTGTTGGTTCTAGATGTTTGAGGAAACCAAGTGCATCTATTTCATCAACTATTGCGAGAAAGCAGGCTAGCATAGAATCAGCTAAAGTTGGACTTTATTTTGTGAAAAAAGAAGCAGATTTAAAGATTCAACAGGCAGAAAGGAAAGTAAACTTCTGGAGCTCAAAGAGGAAAAAGGAAATAGCAATGACTGAAACTGAGGTTAAATTATTAAAAGAAGTTAGTAGTCAGACAAATGGAAGATCACATGAACTAACTTCTCTATACACAGTTTACCTGTAGAATCTCCTGGAGAAAGGACAGAAAATTTTGCAATTCAACACAGAGTAAGTGAAAATGTGAACTCTCAACCCTCAGATAGATGATGTTTATGAACAGGACACAGTACAGAATTTCAGAACAGACACTCTTATTTAGTGGCATCTCATGTCTACCCTTCAACTCCAGTGTGTGAACCGACATTGGTTTAACCCGTTTCTTAGAAAGACCTACTCTTTTCATAACTCACCAGTTTCATTGACTGCCCAAAACCCAAGTTATGTGGAATGCTAGTTTTATTTGTGTGATTGATGAACTGCAAGTTACTGGAGGTGAAGAACTTGACTTACTGATAAAGTGGCGTGGTCTGGAATCTAGAAAGTATGATCAGAGTCAATGAGTCAATGAGCAGCCAATTTACATGATCCAATGGCAGGTTTACAGCGTGTGTGCAAGAGGTTGGAAGAACACTGTGGATCACATGAGATGGTTACGGGTGCCCTCAAATCAAGGTTATCAGCATTTTAAAAAGATAAGATTTTGAGACAATTTAAAGTTTCATGAACTTACAGATTCGTTGTCTGAAGTTCAGTGTGTGTAAAGAAATCCAAAATATCCATCCCTCCTTGCATTTTTTATTCCTCATCTACCAATCGTCAAATAGCTTCCATATGGCATTCATGAAAAGTGGCCCATTTATGAGTTCAGTTACAAGGAGAGACATTATGTTTCATTTCCACCCTTTTCAGAATTTGCAATGTTTTTTCGGGAATTTAGCAAGATGCGTTATTAACCCAGTTTCCAGTGTTACGCCACGTCAGTTACAACTGTTCCTGCTACTGGTCCAAGGCAGTTAAAGTCATACACTTCTCTGAATAAAACAGGCTTCACCATTCAGTCAAAACGGACAGGTTTTTTTACAAACAGCATGAAATGTAAATAGCAGTTCCTACATAAAGTGCCCACAGCAGCAGACTTTCTTGTATCAGTGCAACCAATTCCTACAGAAGCCATATGAGGAGAAGAAGGAATTATGAAAAAGCAAGGTATTTGTTTGACAAACATCTATCTATCAAAAGCATGTCGGGCTACAATCAAGTGAAATGATTGTACCCGCCATCCTTACGGACTTCACCTCAGTGACAGCGAGAGAGCTTCTCTCTTCCCGGGTACTTCTGCTGAAACCAAACCCAGCTCCTGTAAATCAAAATCAAGGACATAAATTGGACAATCACCACGTGTCTTAATGCACACAGGTATGTAGGCAACAAATTCAAAGGGTAAATTAATCTTGAGCAAAGAATGTATTGGTTTTAGTGTATCCTAAATGAGTAAAATACAAGGAAACCAAGATGTGTGCTACAATTGATGATCAGAGCAATTCATCTCTGCATACTTCAGAATTGTTTGATATCTTTCAACTCAATAGCCAAGATATTCTATACTTTTGCCAAAATTTGCACTGTAATTTCATTGTATTTCCATGTAAAGAATGTTTCATCGCTTTGGTGCTGGCCAGAGTAACTGATTGAAGCTACTGTAAAATATCTACTTTCCTCCTATTACAGCAGTATCATTACCAAGTGAACCTGTTCTTGTCAGAAATTTCCTATTAAAGGGTAAAATATTTTCAAATGAAATATTTATACTTTTCTTCAAAAAGGATTAAGCCTCTTAAGTTGATTAAGTGTAATAGTTTATTATTTTTACTTTGCACGTTACCCTTTAAGGAACCATTCCATGGAAGGTCTTATGTGTTGACCTAAGGCATCTATCCATCAATCAGCCTGTCATTGAGCTGTTTGCTTTTTGGACTTCTTCTCATAAACCACTGCCTATGGAGAGCTTAAATCTTTAGTCCAGGCATCTCAATCGATAGGGATAATGAATTTTGAATTTGGTGAAATTAGGGTCTAAGGTGCCACACCCTAAAACATTTTTCAACTTCCTTTCCAGAAACAAAACCCTGTAGAGCTGATATCTTGTGAACAGATTCCTTAGCTTAAGTTAGTTATAAAGTGTAGATTTGTCAGCAACAGGTTTAAGAAAAGCCACAAAAGAAGATGACTTTCAAGAAACCACACTTTTACCGCACTGAAACATTTTTTGCCGCACCAGTTCAGTATTCTCATGGCAGGAATTGTTATTAAGTTGTTGGCATTAATTATGCCCGTCACACTCTTAGCTCTCACATTCTTTGTCTCAAGATAATCTTGATTATGATATTGGCTTCTAAACCTGTATGCACATCATTCTTATACAGGAGGAAGTCATTGTTGGTAATATAACACTCACATGCAATTGTCAATTTACAGTCACACTAGTAATCCTGGGTCTAGATTTTTTAAGCTCTCTTAGCGCTAAGATAGTCGTAAGCCAATGATAATGAATGGTACTTACGACTATCTTAGTGCTAAGAGAGTTTCTAAAATCCAGGCCCAGCATCATAGTATTGAATAATTTTTTTTTTCTGAAAGATAAAATTCACGCCTGACCAAACACACTCTATGTATAGAGTTGTTTTCTAGTCAATGGAACCAGTTAGTACATCCACACAACAATCTTAATTTTATCATTTTCCTGATCTTAGTCTTTGGCCTTTCAAGTGACATTTTGACCCATATTTGGGTCACTCGGGTGCGTTTATCTTCATCATTGTCAGGATTGGTAGATTTCCTGTTGTGGGTAGTTATTATTTTTTGCGCCTCTATAGATGCGTTATTTACTAATTACACAAATACGCACTCTATGTGCAACACTGCGCATGTACCGAGAAGTAAATGACATAACATTCTTTTTTAAAAAAGAACAAACACCAGCACACACGGTTGTATTTTTTATTATTGATATTTATATATAATATATTTATTACAACAATCTCTTATTAAACAAATGCTTACTGTATTACAGAACACTGACGTATTACAACTCACTTTGAAAATTACCGATACATCAACTTACCGTAACTAAATCTCTCAACGTGCCGCATGTTTCATGTCGACCTGCCTCCAACACGTTATTAGGGGGGTCAACTTGTAAACAATTTATTTGACTGCCTCTCTATCTAGTTTCATATTTCTCTTGACCATTCATCCCGCAGCAACAGCTGCAAAGGGAGTAGAAGCAGCTCTGCTTCTGGTTCTTTTAAGGTTTTTTGGTAGCATGTGGTACATTTGGCTGAGCCTGGGCAGTGAACTGAAATGGAGCCTTGCACATGTTCTCAGGCTGAGCTTGGGCCATGAAATGTTGCAGAGCCATGTTCTGAGGTTTGGCTGGTGCCATGTACTACATCTGCATGAGAGCTGGACAGAATGCTTGAGCAGTGTACTGATGGTACACAGGTGGTGATGTTGAGATGTCCATGTACATGCATTGCTGAGGAGAGGATTTGATAATATTTAGATAAAAGAATTGTTTTAACTTCCAATGATTGTTTGAATGTTCTGTATTGTTTGACATTAGTAGCAATATCCATGACATTACTGACATTTTTCTGCATAGGGGCTGCGTTAAAAGAAATGGAGCCTGGTCGATGTTCTGAGTCTGAGCTGGACAAAAAACTGCTTCTGTGCAGCTGGTGCCATGTATTGTATCATTGGAGCTTTGCAGGAACAGGGAGCAGTGAACTAGGTGTACACTGGAGGTGATGGACAGATGTCCATGTCCACATCCATGCATTACTGAGGTTAGGATTTTGTGAACAGAGGGACCTCAAAGTAGCGCTGCTTCTTGTTCTTGTGTGCTTTCCGTAAGCAGGTAGAATAATTTGCTGCTTTGGGGCATTGAACGCAAATGGAGCCTGAGTAACGTTCTGAGGCTGAGCTGGTGCCACGTACTGCATCATTGAAGCTTGGCAGGATGTTGGAGCAGTGTACTGGGTATACACTGGAGGTGATGGACAGATGTCCATGTCCACATCCATGCATTACTGAGGTTATGATTTTGTGAACAGAGGGACCTAAAAGCAGTGCTGAATCTTGGTGTTCTTGTGTGCTTTCCGTAAGCAGGTAGAACATTTTGCTGCGTCGGGGCATTGAACGCAAATGGTGCCTGAGTGACGTTCTGAGGCTGAGCTGGTGCCACGTACTGCATCATTGAAGCTTGGCAGGATGTTGGAGCAGTGTACTTGATGTACACTGGAGGTGATGGACAGATGTCCATGTCCACATCCATGCATTACTGAGGTTAAGTTTTTGTGAACAGAGGGACCTCAAAGCAGCGCTGCTTCTTGTTGGTTTTGTGTGCTTTCGTGTAAGCAGAGAGGTAGAACATTTTGCCGGTCGGGGCATTGAATGCAAATAGAGCCTGAGTGACGTTCTGAGGCTGAGCTGGTGCCACGTACTGCATCATTGAAGCTTGGCAGGATGTTAGAGCAGTGTACACTGGAGGTGATGGACAGATGTCCATATCCACATCCATGCTTTGCTGGGGATAGAATTTTTATTAACTTTAATGTTTTTTTAATGATATTAGATACAAGAATTGTACTAACTTCCAACGAAAGGCATTACTCATGACTGATTTGTGTAGTTCAGTGCCAATATGGGTAATTAGTAGCAACGCTGCTTCTTATGTGCTTTTGAAACATTTTGCTGTATTGGGGGAGTGAATGGAATTGGAGTCTGAGGCTGAGCTGGGGCAACCAACTGCTGCTGTGCAGTTGGTGCCATGTACTGCATCATTTGATAGCTGCAGGATGTTGGAGCAGTGTACTGGGTGTACACTGGAGGTGATGGACAGATGTCCATGTCCAGTCATAAATGAATTGCTGCAGATAGAATTTTATAAACTTTTATGTCTTTTAATGATATTTAAGATACAGGAATTGTTTCTTACTTCCAACAAAAGGAAAACTCATGAATGTCAGCATCACTACAAACATCAACCTAGCTATGCCTCAATTTGTGAAGTGCAGCGCCCATATTAGTCATTAGAAGCATTATCCTTGAAATGACTCTGACAGGATTGTCGAGTACAGGTGCAGTAGGCTGAAGAGATAGGTCAGTGGTGGCAGAGTGTCCGTGTCATTCTTCTGCAAAAAAATTGGTTTGAGAATTAAACAAATTATATTTATTATCAAAAAAAGAAGGAACTATTTAAACAGTTGAACAAACAACTTGAATACGAGAACTTTTAAACGAACATATCAAAAGATATAGCAAGTAATTATATAACAAGGTTGGACAAGAACAGTGAAAAATTGTGGTATTTATATGGTTACATTACACTAAATGGGGCGGCGCTTATCCACGGGGGTTATGAAGAAAGTGGTAAACTGTAATTTACATGGATCCACTGAAGGATGCGGGCAATCACGGCTAATGCGGTTAAGACATTAGAAAAGTAAAATTAAGGGGGAGGGGGGTGAAAGCCAAACATATAAAAAACAGGAGGCACAAGCTTCAAAGCCAAAGTTTAAGTAAGGTTTCAGGGAGCGTTTTTTCCCCTTCATCAGACACAGTATACACGTATTGGTACAGCTAAGCTACACGTTTGCGGTTGTTACATGAATGATGGACAGAAAATACAAAGTATTTCCAAGTTATAAACATAAGAAAAGGCATGAATTAACATTAATAAAAATATACTGTGGTAGGAGAGTGAAAAATTAGTATGAGATCCAAAAAAATGTGAGATATTGTGTATAAATATATGTGTGAGCATTTAGTTAGTGAGGGTCGGTACCGCAAAAACATGTGGTCAGGGTTAGAGTTCGTGAATTGCCAATTACGGCCACTGATCAAGAACAAGGTACAGTTCATTATCGTACCAAAGAAGGTTTGATTCGTCCATGAGTTTGTAGAGGGGTTGCGGGGTCGACCAGAAGTTGGTAGTGGTTTGGATTTCCTAGGGTTGATTCCCGTGGTTGTGGTGGCTGCGGTTTTCATTTTCTCAGGCTGGCTTCAAAGTGTGGTGTGTATGGTTTAACAGCGGATATTTCTGGCGGTTGGTGTCTTCTTGGGGTTATTTTATAGTTGGCGGGTAGTTTCCAGTTAGTTTTGGGGTCGTACAGGTTGACGTTGTTGTAGTGGGGTAGGTTCACCTGGAGGTTTCTTTATCATCTTGGGAGTGTGGCGACTCGGTTTAATGGTGAGGGATGGCTCTCCTATGTCTGAGTCTGAGTCCGAGCTGGAGATGATATTGTATGATGGTTGGTAGGTCAATTTTGTCTGATACGTTTTGATTGTAGTTACGCTGAATGAGTGAACCCGAACGGCAAAAAAAACAAATATGCGATCCAATGAGAAAACTCTAGACGGTTGACGCTAGCACCTTTCATATTAACTAAATAATCTGCATGCAGTTGAAGTGTTTCAAACAAATTATTGATAAACTATTCAACATATCAAATTAACTGCATAGTAAATACCATTTGAGAATACATGTTTTCATATATTATTTAATCTTTCAAAAGATAAGTCGGATACGATATAATGGAGTCGAGTATAAAATTTCAAGAATGGGTGTAGAGAAGCCGTTTTTCGAAAATACAGACGTAGCAGTGACTTTTAGAGACACCTGTAGAGTGAATTTGGAAGACACAGCACCAACCTATACCAAACACTACTAGAAATATCTTTCTTGTGAATATGAATTGATATATTCTAGCTGATAAGATTCAGATAGCTTTAGAGAAAAAAAGACTTACATATAAATAATGTACACAATAAACGACTTACTTAACTTAATTAATGTACGGCTAGTAGCATGTCTAACAAATAACTTTTTAAAACCAGTCGAAAGCCTGAAGGCAAAAAAAAATAATTTAAAGCAAAATGTACACCAATGATCGAACAAAACTAAAATTGAACAAATAGAAAGATGTAGATAAGTAAGTAAAAATCCTTTATTAGAAAACATTATTAAATTGTCTCAAATATAGTTGGATTAACTCACATAAGTGTTGAAATAACCTCTTCGAGAAAACATTATATCAACTTTGAAGATAAAATAAAAGATATTATGTTACTTTATTTATCTAAATATCATAAAATCGAGGAATGTAATGAACAAAGACATATGACAAAGGCGTATCTGGTGCCATGCCTGTAAGGGACTATATCCGAGCTTGTTGGGGACATTTGGAAGAACACAACCTGAATATGAAAATAATTAATACAAGTATCTAATACCAATAGACACATATGGCTATATTATATATTATTGCCCTATGGAAATATTTATATGTCACAGAGCTCAAAAGTATGTTATGGTTATTTTTTTTAAAAGTAAAGCAGGCCCATATAATGGGGGAGGGGGCAATGGGCATTTTCTTCAGAAATCTAAATCGTGTATATCTCTGAACTCTTTGATACAGAGAGACAGACACTTAGGTTTTGTCAGTTTTCTTTGAAACGCGTCATATGAGAAGTTCACACAAAAACTACACATTTTGTGCATATTTCATGAGTTAATTTAACTATTAGTTGTGTTTATTTTATACTCACTCGCCATGATGACAAAAAGAAAAAGCTTGTCAATATAGATAATGTTGAAGAGTCTGGAAAGGTCAACACTTTGATGCTACGACTGCACGGAACATTACGTCACATGGAGACGGGCCGTTCAATTGAAAGGGAGATAACTCCCGGCGTCATGAACTATCGCTACCCGCTTAATAACTAGTCGACAGACCATCTTTTTCGTGAACGGAAAATCATGTTCAATTTTAACATAACCAAAGATCCAAGACAATACAAATGTTAAAAGTAATAGTATAAATGATTAAAATTTTCTTTAAAACGTATAAATATTGTTTTAAAGTAAGCTTGACATTAGAGATCTATACTTTTGAATAAGCTTACCATTTTGTTTTATCCAACAAATTTAAATCATATTGATAGAAAACGAAATTATTCTAATGATCTTGTAGATGTAATTACACTCAATGGCAAACGAAACGCCACCTACTTTTCTTTATAGAAAAACAAAATACCGCTGCCATATAGAGTCAAATTTGAATGTCATTAGTAAACCTATGTTTTTTTTACCATAGGAAATGGGAAAAAGAATTAGAGAAAGATATCACACCAGAAGTGTAGGAAACGTTCAATTCTATACTTTTCCAAGCAGGTTATAGCACTAAGCACAGGAGGTTCCAATACAGAGTTCTTCATAGAATACTTACGACGAATAAGAACATGTACAAATACAGGTTGATAGAGTCTCCACTATGTACATTTTGTAATGTTGAAATAGAATCGATTTTTCATTTACTATAAGAATGTAGATGTGTCAAATGACTGTGGCAAGATTTACTCGAATGGATTGAAAGCGTAACGGGCACTTGTTTAAGATTAAACGCAGAAAAAGTTATTCTTGGATTCAAAGAAAAAAGGAATAACGTATTGAATTTCATTTTCATACTGACACAACTGTACATTTACTCTCGAAAATTTACTAAAGTTTTACCTTCCCTCCCTGGCCTCAAACCAAAATTGAAATAGAACTACCAACTGCATAAATTAAACGCCTACTCCAAGTGCAAATATGATTCATTTATCTCATTCTGATCATCCTGCCACAATCTATTTATCTAATTATATGTCATATTAAATGTGCTTCTGTGACTGAATGTATGGATCAATGAAATGAAAACCTGCTGTACCCAGGAAAAAGTAATAAAGTGATAAAAAATAACTGTGTTTTTTTTTAAAAGGAGTTTTCCCATCAGGGTATTGACTTAAATTTGTATAACTCTTCAATCACACATGGGTTGCTGAATCACTTCACAAGTCTTCAGATTTGTTTTCAACAGAATGTCATTATATATAATTACAGATTTAAAATATAGGACTATTAAGTGAATAAAAGATGTTGTCGACATAAGATATCTTCATTGAAGCTAATTTCTCAACGCATCATGGTAGTTTATTTTAGAATAATGACCAACCGATATTTAAACATTTTAAATTACGATAGTTGGTTTCTGAAGACATGATTTTACTATTTGCTAATTCTATTTTTCTCTGGTGGATGAAACTATCTAACATAATAATGACATTTCTTTTGCCGTTGAGTGTCTATAACGCGGCCAGACTTGTCAGATATATGCGAACTTATCGGTATGTTTCTGTTAGATTCATATTCATAAAAGTAATAACTGTATAAAGAGATTGTAGATTTTTCCAATCTACAATACGTGCATTCGTGAATTGATTTACTTTCTGAAACCTAAAGAAACTTACAAGCGCAACAGCGAAACGCCCTTTAAATTCATGCAATTTTCATCGTCTTCTCCGAAACATCGAACAGCAGCAGCAGCATCGTTTACTGAAATTTTGTGTACGAATCACTTGGCAATTATTAATCCTTCTTTTTTTACGAATGGGTTTAATGAAATTTGCATTGCCTAAAACACGATTAAAGCTGTTATCTTATTTATCATCCAAAACTCTGTTCCACAGGAGATATCGCTTGTGGAAGATCAAGCGATATCTCCTAGGAGATATCTTTTGGCAGTAGATTTTGAACAATGCCCCTCTGACGACAAGTATATGACATCACAGTTGTTTTACATCATCAAGTAATGACATCACAATGCTGTGACGTCATAAAGACTACGACGTCACAATGCTATGATATCACCGCACTTGGGGTCTTAGGGCAGCACTGTGTTCAGTAATAGTCATCTGTCATTCACATGTAATGAAAAATGATTTTGGATGATAAATAGAATCTCACCCTCGTGTCTTCTGATATCAAATATATCAACACTCGTTGATAAAAGTAAAAATATCCTCGGCAAGCCTCTCGTATTGATATATATGATATCAGAAGACACTTGGGTGAGATTCTCTAAATATGTAAATTTGTAATTATCTAGGGACTGCTTGGGAAAAATGTCTAGTAAATTCATATTTCCACTAATCATTTATGAGGAAAACCCTGATAACCTATAAAACCAGTGGCTTCTGCTGGTTTATGCTATCAACTCCTTAAAAACACTATTGAAAAACCTATTTAAGAAACCATCGACTTTGGGAGTATATCCTTATCTTGGTAATAAAGTTTTGTTTTTTTAAATAATCCATTTCACTTCATGTGTACAGTTCATATAGAACAACATAGAAGGCAATATTCATATCATAGAACTAAACACAGCTGGAAATAATAATATTCTTAGTAAGGGTAGCATTTGCGAACTAACATCATTGTAAAAATTACGCTTGATGGTGAGTTTTTTTTTATTCTATGACCGCCTCTATCAGAGTAAAGTAACTGCTAAGATAATAAAAATGCTGCATTAAGGTCACGCAGATCTTAGTAGTGCAACAAAATTATGATCATTTTGTAATGAGATTGAAACTCATATTTCCGAACTTGTTGGGGACATTTGGAAGAACACAACCTGAATATTTCCGATTAAGAAGTTGCATATATTCCAGAATAGCTTCAACTGCTTACAGCTCGTGTAAGCTTCCTATATCGCTACATGATACATTCGATACTATTTTATAATTGTTTTTTCAAGAATCTGAAACAAAATAATTACAAAGGATTTCAATGCAGAGTTGTATTAAAGTGACACTCTTGAAAATATCAGCTCCAACCCCACCACGAGATGAGATAAACATCGTATTTGACAAACTTAATTAGATATCCTCTATATCTCCTAGGAGATATCGTTTTGACAGTAGATTTTGAACAATTTCCTATTACAGTCAAGTTCATGACATCACAATTGCTTTACATCAAGTAATGATATCACAATGTTATGACGTCATAAACATGATGACATCACAATGCTATGACATCACTCTACTGAGAGTCTTAGAGTAGTGCAGTGTTCATAAATACACATTTACACGGAATGAAAATGAAAAATGATTTTTGATGATAAATAGAATCTCACCCTCGTGTCTTCTGATGTAAAATATATCAACACTCGTTGATAAAAGTATAATAAAATTTATAACTTTCATCAACTCGTGTTGATATAATTGATATCAGAAGACACTTGGGTGATATTCTCTATTTATCCCTTGGTCTCGCTCGGGAAATACTAATATTCAGCACTCGCGTCATAAACATAGTATGTCATGGACACACATATACTATCCTCTATTTACAGCCTGTTGAACACAAGTAGCTTTTAATAGAAAGTTCTAAAACTGATCGTCCCAAGTTTTTCATAAAAGAAAGGATGATCGAATGCGTTCGGAATGCATAGACGAATGGCCAATGTGTATGGGAAAGAAGCAACCTACACTTGCAAAATGGTCTGCTGAGTTTAAGCAAGGTGGCAGCTCCTTGGACGATCACCCACAGTTAGGAAGGCCTGTTGATGCCATTACATAAGACATGGTTGCACAGGCCCTTGACTTAAACATGTCCGATTGCAGAAAAAAGGTAGCCGAGATATATTCAGAGTGTTGCATTTCTCATGGATGTTTTCGCCATAATTCATGAGCACTTGCACATGTACAAGGTGTCTGCAAAATGGGAGCCACGAAACAAAATTCACAAGATGGACTCCAGAGAGTTGAATCCTGCCGTGAGCTCTTAGAGATCTCCAATGCTGATCCCGATAATTTTCATGCCCGTCAGGTTACAGTGAGTGAAATGTGGGGAGAATCACAGGTTTCCTAAAAACAAGTGAGAATCCATGTTTAAGAAATTTATCTTTTCAGAGACCTAGTGTTAGATCTGGACACGGTGAGAACAATCTCATTGAAAACAGTTCAAAACTTGTCCCTTGTCCTGCGTTTCTTGGTCTGACTGCGGTTCCATAAGAACTTTTGCTGTGAATTTAACCAATCACAGGTCCGCATACAAAAGGCTTTGTCCTGATCATCAAATATTGCGGAAAACTTAGAAGTAAGGGACGCTTTGAAATCTGTGGATCCACCACTGCACACTTTCCGAGTTCCAAATATGTAATTTTACATTTATCTTTTTTTTTTGGAGCCGTGGCCAGATTAAAAAATGCAGCGATTACGAGTACGGTTGATTGTCAAATTAACGTCTCTGACGATTTTCTGACTTCATTTATGAAAAAAGTTTGACTGTCCGGCTACTGCCTTATTACTGCAGTTACTGTGACTGCAAAAATGAAGAAAGATCCGTCTTATCCAGGCAAAAGCATTTACAACCTTAAAACTGATTCCGAACAAAGTTGACTCCCTTTGATAAATTAAAGTTTCTTAGATTACTGTCAGTAAAATGGAGAGTTACGTAGTTTTTAACGTTACTTTTCCGGATACTACCGCACCAACTCTAAATAAAGAGAATATCAAATGAACCATCATTGTTAATGGTTTGGTTATCATCTGAATATCAACAAATAATAAACAATAAAGTATATAGAACATAACAGTTTGTGTCAAGATAAAATTTTAATTGCTTTAAAAATCAACATGTGTATAAAGTATCATCAAACAATAGAGTAAAATTCAGTGAATTGTAAATGACATCAAACAATAGTGTAAATATCAGTAATTTGTATATATTATCAAACAATAGCGTAAATATCAGTAAATTGTATATGATATCAAACAATACTGTAAATCTGTAATCTGAATAAGATAAAAAAAACAATAGTGTAGATGCCAGTAGGGCAGTGTCCTATGGGAATATCACACACCTTGAACAAGTATACAGAAACAGACATGAAATATTGAATAATTTATTGTTTCGCCCTAATAAACCGTTACACTCAAAAACAACATATCACTTTATCAACTCGCTGCATAGTGTGCACGGCTGATTTTATCTACATTTCCAAAATCAGGTCACTTTGCAAAACAATTCACACAAGCTTTGTATTATAGACCATACTACAATACATAATTACAACAATCCGTGCTGAAGCCCGACACGTAAAACCAGAGATAAACTTCTATATATGAAGAAAACTCTGGAACCGTGTTCCCTCAACGTGTGCAACAGCATTTACTGGAGGGTTTACAGCATACATATAAATCATATCCAAAGCAAATAGATCAAAACACGATGAGAATTTACAAATGTCAATATATTTCCAGTATTAAAGTGAATATACAAGTCAAAATATAACTGCATTTTTCATAACAGTTTATAAGCTCACATATATCTTGAAGTCTACAAAACAGACATGAACTGTTGCTTTGCTGTTTCCCATCTTCCATTTTTCATACTGGACATAATTCAGTTTAACATATTAAAATCATTCAAACATGACATGAGTGATATGTAACACATGCCCACACACACGCCAAAACAACAAGTATACGATTCCCCTACATGAGAATGCTACAGCTGATGCGGATATCCGCACTTTTGCCGCACCCAAAAGTCGCAAAAGTGCTGCAGATGCGGAACATCGGACGTCGCATGTTGCGGCATTTTGTGGTAAAAAGCTGCAAGTAAGCTGCAAAGCCTGGCCGTATAAATGCTGCATAAATTCTGCCTCGTCCCATTGCACAAAACGCTGCATAAATACTGCACATGCGGAGTATTGGACAGCATTGTTGCGGAAATATGATAAAGCCGCGTAAATGCAGCAAAAAAGAAGCTGCATTGATGCCGCAAGAATTCCAGATTGACTTGTGGTAGAAGCCCGCAAGATTACCGCAAGCCAATATGATGAAATCAGCACTGCCATCTATTCACAACACAAAGACGAGTCAAATAAAGGTTGGTTTGAAATCTTTATAAACAGTAAACATCACTACAAACATCCGGACTATGTTTTCTTTGAACAGATTCAAGATGGTTGCCATCTTCCCGACTCTTGATGACTTAGTTGTATCAGTAGAAGATTTCATTTGGATATCTGGAAAAGGCCGAACTAAATAATAATAAGAAGAAATATTATAATATAATTAAACATGTAAAATGAACCTAGGGCTATATGAGAAAGAGAAAGCAATTGTTATTTTTTGTTACCAATAAAAGTTTTAACTCCATAATAAGTATTAGCGTGTTATCATTCATTCAAATTATAATTATATCTATTACTTTTCCCTTGTTTCACTCTTTCCACTGGATATTTCAGCTAAAGAAACTTTGCGGCATGAGGCGTCGGCCAGTTCAAGATTTTTCTTCAAGCTCATCCCTATAGCTGTTCAAAAAAATAAATTGATTTTGGAATAAAGAGTGCTACTTTAAATAATTTACATGTACTAATACTTATCAAATTAGAAAAATGTAAAATATGATACGTAATCTATGTGCTTTGTGTGAATAATGTTACACTGTCATTTAGTACTATTTTTGAACAGCATCCGTGAAATGATGACATTGTTTACTGATAGATATTTCTTTCATTGAACAGATTAGGTGCAGGATCAATAGATATTTTCCTTTCATTCCATCCAGTTTGAGAAATGAACTTGGTCATGATAATCACAATGCAAATATAGATTAACAGTACAGACTTGTACCTTGTAACAAAGTACAGCATGAAGGTGTGTTGAATGGACACAGGGCAGGATGCAAGAGGACCTCAAGTAGATCAGGATGGAGCTTTGATGTGGAAGCAGCTTCACTGAAAACAGAAAAAAAGAATTAAATGAAAAATGATAAATCAATCAATTTGCGAATGAATTAGTTCAACATTGTTTATATAATTCAAACTACATTAGTTAATCAATTAACTTTTGCTTTGCTAAAGGCAAAGGTTGTTGCAAATATAAATAAACTTATTGAAAACAAATAAAAATTGCAGTATATTTTCAGTGATTAAATAATCAAAAAAATGAATCCTTGTTAAAACTAGTCAGATGTTTTAGCAAATATCGTTTGGTGAAAGATTATCGTCATTAAATAAATGAATACTAAAATATACTTACAAAATCATTCTTTATCCTTGTCTTATTCCGATGATTCAAGCTCGGCTGTACAAAAATGCATTGTCCACCTCCGAAACTGACCACAGAATCGTGTTTAAATACCTGATAATCCTTGACCTTATATATGTTAACTCGTAACATTCATAGAATATAATCTTAAATGATGTAACACTGACTATACAAGCAAACACATCTAAAAAAAATTATCTTTCAGTCTATAAGGCAGTGAAAAGTTTAATGAGATAGTATAAATCTAACTCTATGGGGTATAACATAAAACAGAAAGAATGATTAAAAGGGGTGATACAAAGGGTGCGTAAAAGAAAAAAGCTATGGAATATCTAGCATTATAACTCTCCTTATTTTAAAATAGCAAAAACACGCCAAAAGAATATTAGTAAAAAGTTACAAATCTTAAAATTACCCTTCAGTCATTCTATCATGTGACCTCCTTGTCACCGTATATATACATTGACAAATTCCTTGACGCGATGGCTGATACAACTAATAAAATGATTGCAATTCTTTGGAAAACAAACGGAATACTCAATGAATGATAGACAAAAGTATCAATGCATCAATCATGAGATGATATTCATTCAAAGCATCTCACCTATTTGTCAAAAAAAACCAAATATATGACAAGTTTTCAATGAAAAAAGACAACACAGAATGTATGTTCTGAAGCCGTAATATACGTGAGGAATATCAGTTATATCACAATCGCAAAATGCTAACAATTAAGATTTGATCTTTTATCTGCTTTAAATAAGTTTTCATGATTAAGTTTAATTAATCTTCACGCGTCATTGTTCGATTTTCAATCAGAATTGCGATTTTAACCCTCATATCGTCACTCTGCTGGACCATTTAGATGCTATACTCTCCAACAATTCATGGGGTAAATCTTTAATTTGATTAAAACTTTTGGACGTTTCGGAACCTGCTTTTATCAGATAATTGGAGTTATGAGCATACACTCCGACAACACGTGTTCCAATTGTAAGTAACGTCATGCTAATTTCTGATCTTACTTTTCAATAGTTATAACTACTGTTTGTCAATTAAATGTCTGAAAACAATTTCGGCGGTAAACTTGATATTTTCCTCAATCATTTGGTATCGCGTCTTTCTACAAAACATATTTAATGGACAGAAATTATAGAATTATTCCTTGTTTACCTTTTTGTAAGTTATGTACACCCCTTTTCATGCATTTCCGAGAATGATTTTACTCCTGAACTTTACGGGTCGATTTATAAAGTTCATAGCCTACGCATATCTTCAAAGTGCAATTATAAGTTATGCACAATATGCATACAGTAGGCTCCTAAAGGCGTAGTTGCACACTGTCAGTCAGTTTTGCACCTTTACTTGGCCTAATATTTTATACTACTGGAGCTATGAGATTGGTTGTTATTTTTTTCATAACTAAACTCTTTTTAGTGTTTGCACTTTTAACCCATCTAAGCATGCCGCTTCATGTTGTTACTCTAGAAAACATAGAATTTCTTTTAGCTGAATCGCATTTTTAAAAATTCTGCATGTATATAGCCAGTTCTTGGTAAAATCATAATTCAATAAGTAAAAAGGTTACCGAAATACTTGTATGTACAAAACTAGAGTTAAGGGAAAATTCGAGTTCTTTCTAAACCGTAATAGAAAGAAATTCTTGGCTATTCTTCAAACAATTCATTAGATTTCAAAGTTTTTAGAAAACAAAGATGTATTTTACCCCAAAAAATGCTACCTTACACATTTTGCAAAACTATAACATTTAACATGCAGATAAGAATTAATTGGATACCCTAACTAAAGAGAACATTTTTGTCTGTTGGTAAATGATGGGTATCAAAAGCTTCTATGTAAAAGCTATGTAAAAGGGAATTAAACATATTGTTTCCATCAGGAACTTCATTATTCTTTAAACAACTACTTCAGTTACTGAAAATAGTTGATCTACTTCAGTAAGTATGTCATTCAATTCAGTCCAATGTGTAACTCTGTAGCTCATCAGACTTGATTTACGACCGCTGTCTATCCATAAACAAGCCTGTCCAGCACCTTTTCAGCTTTTCGCTGTTTGGACTTCTTCTCAGGAACCGCTGCCTCAGGAGAGTATATAAAGCCGCTCAAGATTTGGTATTTGCTCAGGTCAGGTGAGTAAGGCCCGCAAGAAAACAACTAAGTCAAAAAGCTTCATAAAATCAGCAAGAATGCCGCAAAAGTGCGGCTTTACAAGAAACCACACTTTTGCCGCAATGAAGCGGTTTTTGTCGCCTTTTCGCTGTACCAGTGCGGCATTCTCATGTACGGGAATTGTAACATAGTTGTTGGCATCAATCATACACAAAGCACCTCAGTAACTCTCTCACTACACATCATTAGGAAAAACAATTTCCTACTAGGAAATATAATTTCCCATCTTCCATTTTTCATGCTGGACATAATTCAGTTAAAGATATATGTCATTCAAAAATGACATGAGTGATATGTAACATTTAAGGCAGTTGCCAAGCAACAAACATAGATGTTATTTATTTGTTGGCATTAATCATTCATATCACACTATTACCTCTCACATTCTTTGTCTCAAGATAATCTTGATTATATTAGGGGCTTTAAACCTGTATGTACATCATCCTCATACAAGAGGTAGTCATGTTGGTAAAGTTGGTAATATTTCACACATGTGCAATCGTCAATTAGTCACTCTCACAATCCAGCATCAAAGATGTGATATAATACACAATAACATTTACACATGACAAAACAAAATGAACAAAAATAAGTATGAATGATAAACAAGTAAAAGAATTTTTTTCTGGCAAAAGCAACCAGTTTTTTCATCCGCCATTGCCACAATATTTATGTTTCATTTTCATGATAGAGGTATATGGCCTTTATTTTTTCCGAGAGTCCACCCTTGACTGCCATCATGTACAGGAGTGGCCGATTTCCTGTACGGGGCAGTCATTTGACTTCCTCTCCCTCCAGTGCTCTTGACTGATTTCCTTCACTCCCCGGAGATGGTCACCTCATCCATCCCACCACGGTCTACAGCATCAGCTGCATCAGCTGCAGAGGGCCTAGAAGCAACGCTGCTTCTTGTGTGCTTTTTGCTGTGTTGGGGGAGTGAATGGAGTTGGACACTGAGGCTGAGCTGGGGCAACCAACTGCTGCTGTGCAGTTGGTGCCATGTACTGCATCATTGGATAGCTGCAGGATGTTGGAGCAGTGTACTGGGCGTACACTGGAGGTGAAGGACAGAAGTCCATCTCCACATCCATGCTTTGCTGGGGATAGAATTTTATGAACTTTAATGGGTTTTTTAATGATATTTAGATACAAGAATTGTACTTACTTCCAACGAAAGGCATTACTCATGACTGTCTGCATCACTACAGATTTGATCATAGCTGTGCAAATATTTGTGTAGTTCAGTGCCCATATGGTAATTAGTAGCAATACCCATGACATTCCTGACAGGACTGTCAAGTTACAGGTGCAATAGGCTGAACAGATAGGTCTTGTAGCTTGTAGGGGAAGTTGGTGTGGAACTACTAGAATTTCCAAGGAAGTGCTTACCTGAGCCAAGATGCTGTACTGCTCTTTTGTGCTCAGTGGCGGCAGAGTGTCCATGGCATTCTTTGAAAAACAAATTCGTTTGAAAATTTAATGTGCAACTTATTAAAGATTTGACGAGTTGAAGACCAGAAAAGCAAAAACACCTAACAGAACCATGTATATATAGGAAGTAGTAATATAAACAGTTACAAGGTTTGACATGAACAGTTACATAGTTTAAAACTTCAACATATGCACATTGTTCATTGATGGTAGGTCTGGTACCTTTGGATAGTATTTTTTTCTAAATGAATTAACACAAACGGCAAACAAAACAAAACTTAACAACTAATGAGAAAACTCGATATGGTCCACTTTATCACCCTTCATATGAACTTTTCTCAGTTAAAGTGTTTCAAAAATCTCTCTCTTGTCTGTGTTTGAATAGGGCAGCAGGAAGTGGTATTTTTTAATAAAGACAGTGTAATCACAAAAACGAAAATAAATGTTTCCAATTGCAAGACTATGTTTGTTAATCAAAAAAAGAAGTTTTAAAAGAATGTATCAAGGTAGGTTAGACTAAACAAATCCTACATATCCCAAATGATTAAAAGATGTTCACACAAAAATAATCGCCAGTATATTTTGATTGATACTTGATAATTTCTTTTACGAAAATGGATGACCGAGTGAAGTAATGAGATGTTTGACCCTCTGAAGATAGTACATTTGTCATAAACTAATGTTTATTCGGGAATATTTGGAGGAATAAAATTTTCCAAAAAAACCCGTGCCACAGCCCCTAAGAGGATTAATCATGCTACATGTTTGTTAAACCCTTATGCATGATCCCTAAAGTTATCACTCGATTCCATTTTTAAGTGAGTTCTTGTGTTTCTCGAGCTGGTGTTGCTAAGGAAACTTACCTTTAGGTTAGTATTCGAAAGCAGAGTAATCATTCAGGGATAAGAATAATCATAAGTCAAATGTTAAAAAACGATCAAACCACTTGGCAAATTGATATATTTCATATGATGAAATTCAGAGAGAGCTTTAAAGATACAAAAGACTTAGTTGATTAAATAATGTAGTATGTCTCACAACATACAAGTCGACTTTAAGAAAAACACTGAATGATAAACTGCATAAGAATTAAACCTATTATGAATAATCTCGTTACAGTTTAGCAGTCAATCATCATTTACATGATTATCAGTGAAATAAGAGTGGAATGGACATACCGGACAGAGACTTCGCCTGACCTCTGCCGCAGGAGAGAAAAGCCATCGGGGTGGAACAATCGTCTGAATGTCAAAAAATATCATGTTCACCTTCTCAATGATTTAATGATCAAATATCGGAGGTGAAAAATCGCCTGACGAGTAAATTTTTCATTTACACCATTCCATGATCAGTGATTAAATGATTGTTACGTTAACACACAAACAATACATAGGAAACATTTTCAAGCTTCACGAAAAGAGGCCAAAAGCCGAAACAAATAATGTCAAGCATATGTACAGAAACAATTTCATGAAAATATATTAATTTTGAATGATATAGGAATGAAAAGGATAAGGATCAGGCAAAACGTTTGCACTGAACAAATAGAAATACGATGAAATAAGTAAAAATCCTTTATTAGAAAATAATTTATCAACTTGCAAGATAAAATAAGAAAAAGATAATATATTGTTTTTTTTGGTTTTGTTGTTGTTGTTAATATTATAAAATCGAGGAACATGATGAACAAAAATATATCATGTGCATACCTCATGTCCTAAGGCATGACGAATCTGATGCCATGCCTGTCGGAGCGTGTTGGACCCAGAGATCGGTGAAACAAAGCCTGAATAAGCAAATAATTGATAAAAGTTTCTTGTATGAATAGACACATAGATGCTATTTGACATTTCATGATTTTTTAAAGTATAGCAGGTCCATATGATAGACTATTTTAATGACCAAAGATAAAGATTAAGTAATCAAAACCTGAGAAATATTGTTTAGTAGCTCCTCAGATCTGATTAAAGTGTATCATATAAGGAGAAAAGTAGTAAAATGTCCATCCTCATTTTCTTATTGCCCATGATACATACAAATCCCAAAGTCAGAGATGAGAAAATGAGAACTCCCAGAAGGCGACTTAACCAAGCTATAGACCCTTTTCTCCGGGTTACTCTCCCCATCCTCACTGAGCTACACGAACCACAAGAAATCGGAATTTGGGTCCGCTCACTTCTAAAATTAGTATCATGGGCCTGTTATTTAAGTAAAATATTTTTGTTTGGTAAACCTTATATGAGCATTGCTGGTGATGGTGAGACTTTCTTCAAAACTCTTTATCATGTGTACCTCTAAAACTCTTTGAAACAGAGAGACACAAACTCACTTTATTTTCAGTATCGAGCCCGAAATAGATTTAAATTATAAAGTGTACAAGGCGGGCCCAATATAACATTGGACGTCTACTCCCGGTTTTCTTTGAATTGCTTCATTTGAGAATCGGACGAAAACTACACATTTTGCGCATATGTCATGGGTTAATCAAACTGTTATTTGTGTAACTTACCCGCCATGATGACAAGAAGAAAAAGCGCGTGAATATAAACTGTTGAAGAGTATTTAAAATCTCAACACTTTGAAGCTACGGCTGCACGTTCAATGAAACCAAGGAACATTACGTCACATGGAGACGGGCCGTTCAATTGGAAGGGAGATAACTCCTGGCGTCATGAACAATCGCCACCCGCTTAATAACTAGACAGGCAAGCTTGTCATGTACAATGAAAACATGACCAAAGAAAAGCCTTTATTTTAGAAACATGACGAACCGATGTTTTAAACTTTTGTTTAACTGTTGTTTTCTGAAGACAAGATGTCACTATTTGCTCATTGTACTTTTCCCTGGTGGATGAGGTGACATTTATTTTGCACATTGGGTGTATATATAACACGATTAGTCGTGTCAGATATAATCCGAACTTATCGCTATGTTTCTGTTAGGTTTATACATTCAATAAAAGTAATAACTATACATGTATGTAACATATGCGAAATGGCGCTAAAATCTCGATCTGTTCTTGTAAAAGGGCGCCCATAAAATCAGTCAAGGGAGATAACTTAGCGTTAAAAGTGCCGTTGGTCGCTACGGGGTTTACACGTCCCACTGCATGAGCCTCGCCATATTGACGAATAGAAGATCCACTGGAGCCAAAGATTTTAGTGTCATTTATTATTATTACAGGTAAATACATAACACATTATTAGTCACGCCGTTACATTATATTGTCAGGACCATATTTACGTAAAGTTGATGCTTTGTTGTTAAGTGAAAAGCTTATTTTAAAGTGCTAATGAATGTGCACTGACGTGGCGGGTTTCACGATTGACGTGACCGCTCATGACATTGTCAGTTATCGTTATTTACACAAATCCCAAAACAGTTGTTAGTGTAAAGATGTTTGTATGTCGTTTAGGAAATTTCTTGCTAAAAATTCCGAATGATTTTATGCATATCTTGTTGGGCAAGAATATATTTTGTTCTTGAAGGTAATTAGTAATGACCGAGTTGTCTACCCTGCCCGATAGATGTCGTACAATCCAAGATGACTGCGCCTATGATCGACATGTTATTTATTAGTTACATTCGTTGATGTCACTAATTATAGACTATTAGTAAAGTCAAAGTATATTTCACTTTGTGATGTAAGTTTTTAATGGAAAGGTTATTTGTCGACGATTTGTATGCATTATCTAAAAATAGGTCAGAATAATATAAAATTGAAGTAAGTTTTCAGTATTGGGTTTACAAAATAACAACTTGATGTCTTATGGATTATCATCTTTATTTTCAAAATGTTTATGTTTATGCAATCTTAAATTCAAAGTTAGTGTTTCTTGATTTGATTAAAAATCATAACAAGAGAATGGAGTTTGACGTTTGAACACAGTGCCTTTGATATATTACTATTGTTTCAATGGCATGTATGATCTACAGTCGGTAGTCAATAATGCCACTTAGCATTACTCTGATGCGTATTCATTACTCAATAATGATACAATAATTTTATCAATTACCAGAATTAGTCTCTTGTGTAAATACTAGTTTATAGCTTTTACCAATACCTCTGTAAATAATGAGTTAATATAACCAAGTTAAAGTTGTTCTTTTCTATGGCGAAGAATCTTGTAACTTTCACTGAGCAATAATAATGCACTAAGACAACAAGCATTGAAAGTAATGAATAATTAGTACAATAAGGTTTAATGAGATTGATATCTGATTGTACTTAAGTACTGGATGAATCATTATCATGTAATGTACTAATTGTATGAGGGTTTTCACACCCCACTGCATGAGCCTCACCATATTGAGGAATACAAGATCAACTGTAGCCTAATATTTTAGTGTCATTTATCATTATTACAGGCTTCTCTTCTCGATCAACATTAATGAACCCGAGGGGTGCAACATATATATATATATATATAACGATTGTACATTCTTCCAATGTACAATTGATGCATTCGAGAATTAATTTTCTTTATAAATAAAGAAATAAATGAAATAACCTAAATTACCTAAAGAAGCTTACAAGCACAACAGGGAAACGCCCATTAAATTGTCATCGTCTTTTCCGAACAGAAGCATCGTTTACTGAAATCTTGTGTACGGATCACTTGTAAATAATAAATTCTCATTTGTAGATTGGGTATAAAGAGCCATCCCGTGATTTTCTTACATATGATTTATCTTTGATACGACCCTCAATGTCATGTCCGGTGATAATCAAAACATCTAAACTTTTCATGTCCCTAAAATATATATATGACAAATACTGGTTTTCCATGAAAGTCTAAAAACAGCCTTATTTATGCGCAAAGGTGTACATATCACGTCCAATATACATGGATACCAGTTATTTAACCTAACAAACACTATCAACTCCTAACTGCCCTCCTGGCTGTTTTAGATAAGTCTCCAAAATTACGTTTGACTATTTGATGCGCACTACTGTCCGGTTATCGATCACAATTGCGACGTTCTACCTTCATATTGTCACTGTAAAAAAACCAAAAAGCTTTAAAATGTTGGGTTTTTTTTTGTAACAGTCGATACTTCGCGATCAAATGACACCATTGATTAAGTTTGGCATATATGACTCAAATAACCCACGGAGTGGCTCTTTAATGAAGTTTGTGTCGCATAGAATACAAGCCCACAAAGCTGATATCTTATTATGTATATTTGTTCAGTGATTGGGAAAGGCAGGGGCCATGGGCCATACTTCACATTGGCTTACAAAATGTCCCATTAAAATTTTGAAGTTTACTATTGACATTATAGGCAACGGCCCAATTCAAATTCAAATCCCCGTTTGTTATTCTCTAAAAATGCCTGGAAAATATATGTTTTGTAAATTTACATTTCCTCTAAACATATATGAGGAAAACCCTAATAACCTACAAAACCAGTGGCTTCTGTTACGAGGTAAAGCCATTTGGTCTGGAGAACACTCCAACGACGTTCCAAAGACTCGTCAGAAATGTCAGGTCTTGACTATGTCGAAGCTTCCGTGGACGATGTCATTAGAGGAATTGATCTTAAGCGAAGTTGACTGTCAATCCTGCTGAATGTTACTTTGGAAAATACAAGTTCAGTGTTTCAGATTTACGGCGCGACCGCGACATTCTCGCATAATTTCTAAAAATGTCGCATGGGTTTTCAGCCTTATGCGCCTAACTGTCGCGTGTAATTGTTTAATTGTACAATTAAATTTTGAAAAAGCTGTCAACTCATCTTCATAGAGGATACAATAATAAACTGTCGGGAAATCGCAAGTCCTCATTGTTTACATGCTCTTACTATACCCTCCCTCCAATAACTTCAATTTCCGGTTACAAAGCTCCATGCATCGACCGAGCATGATATATATCAAGCCCACAGTGTTTGGAGCTTGCGTTAACAGGGGTGCACAATGGAACAGCGACCTATATCATATCTGAGCCCCCCCAGTGAGGTGATTGTCACTGGCGGCTTTCATTACAGGGTCAAAACATTACGTGGTGTGTGTCAAGTAGTTAATTAAATATGCATCACAATTCTACTTAATCATGTTTAAAAGAACTTGAGTGCTTTTAGTTTACTCAATGTAATATATTTTCAGTATTTTACCACGGCACGGTTACACGTCTATAAATAGATCTGTACATCGTCTGCTTTGCTGTTATAATAAAATTCTAAACACCCAGTAGTGATTAACTGAATGAATGACTAGTGAAACTTGCTTATTATACATTGAAATGTTAAGCATTTAGTTAAAAACTGTTAAGAAAATTAATGAATCAGATTGATTTAAGTGACTGAATTAAAATTAAATTTTAGACACCTGCTGCATAGTTCCCATATGTTATTTTCAATATATCTTCATATGACCGGCTTTAATACTAGTAATGGGATTAGGGAAATGGAAACGTTTATGTCACAAACATCAGAACAAAATATTTGACGTTTTTGTTTGTTTTAATGCTTGACTCATTGTTTTTGAAAATGTCTCATCATTTTTTAGCTTCATGAGACATTTGTCTCACTCTGACTGAAAACAATCTGAAACACTGCAAGTTGTATTTTTAGGGCAAGTTGTAGGGCACGGTCTGTTAGTGCACAAGTTGAAGCAATTGTACATCTTCCAGTTCCACGGTCTAAGTAATTATTTATACATATATTATTTAAACATATTTACGGTGATTCACCAAAACCAAAACTTGCTGTCGTAGAAAGCTGAAATTATCAAAAATAACAACTTTGTTCCGTGAATAGTGTTTATAGATTTAGTCTTGACCGCCTTCCGTTTTTCTTCTGACACAAATCATGCTAGGGATCTTAATCAAATTAGAATATCATCTTTGTATGATTGAGAACAAGGTGTATTTCGTTGTTCTGCCTCCAAAAATAAGGGTTCGGTGTTCCTATAGTGTGGCGGGGTTGCAAATAAAGAACGCTTTGTGAAATGGTCAATTTAATCATATTGATGTGATAATGATGACTCAAACGAATTCAAATTCATGTCTATAGCACAATGAATAAGCAAAGTATAGACATAGTATAGATGGGGGGTTGGGCATCAGGAAATGGATGTTGGATGTTGGAAAAGAGAACAAATAAATAGGAAATCAATCACACTATATGGACATCTTGTGATTTGGTGATTTATTTCATTTTGAAAACAAACGGGTATAAAACTTAGTCTTTAACCAAAATATTCGCCCATAGCTCGGATTCATTGATGAATTGCCGTCTTGACAGGACTCAGCCTATCAACTGCTGTTTGACTTGGTGAATATATTGTTTTAGTTAGTTTTAGTGACCTTTTTAATATAATATAACATATTTGTATTAGTCGAAATGTAACTTTTTACGCTTTGTTTATCATTATAATTAAATTGTTATAAAATTCGAATGTTTGCCAAATTTGCTGGTTTAATAAGGGACAATTTTCTCATTCTAACGAGTAACGACACACACAGTGCTTTGTAGAACACAACCTAAATATTGAGCTATAAGAGATCACATTTTTTTATCCCCACCTCTATAACTACTGCGTGGTTTTGTTTATCTCAACAAAGTATTCATTAAACAAAATAATTGTTGACATTGAAAGAACTTTCTCTTAAAACTCTTAGTCAAGTGTATCTCCAAATTCATTGAAAGTTAGATCTCTTTCAAATCATATGGTCATTCTCAACGTCTTCAACGTTGTTGACTATCGTTACAAGACAATGTTTGTTGTTTTGCATATAAAACAGTATCCTGTTCTAATCCTTATGTTCATATAAATGAATATCATTTCATCAGTTTCATATTGAACTGAATTATTTCCCTAAAAAAAGTGTGTATCTAACTTATGCTCAATGATAATGCTAGACATGCACTGTTCAGGGATTGGGAAAAACACCTTTGACAATGGGTGATTTTTAGATATTTTAGTCATTTTCAGAATTATGAATGGGTCATTCCCCTTAGTAGCAATGGTAACATTTCAAATTTGAATGGGCCATTTTTTTCATCCAATGTGCAAAATGGCCCATGGCCCCTGCCTTTCCCAATCTCTGACTGTTAACCCACGGTTTCCTACGAAATATGAATTGTATTTTCTACATTATTGACATTAATTGGTTATTGATTAACTCAACTTATAATGAATTTTCCTTTACCACAATTTTCTAAAGCTAGCGTTTAAAAATCCTTTGTGCATGTACGGGATTTACATTAAGGATGGTCGCTCCTCAGTCACAGTTACAAAATTAAGATAACCTTAAATCATAATGTTCTTATATAATAAACCAAAATGAAGTGGTTATTTCTCAATTTTGATGATTTCTGACTAAATATTCACCAAAATAAAGAATCATAGTATTTTCATTTTGAGATAATTCACAATTTTGCTGACTCAGCAATTTTAATGGTAACTATTATTTGAGCAAGTTCTATTATCTGTTTTTCTTAGAAAGTAGATGTTGTTGAATGAATATGATATGTATGAATGTGTTCAGGTATATTTTAAGATAATGAGTGGGAGAAAGCATTTTTTTAGTCCAAAAATAGCTTGAATGTTGATAATTTTATTGAAATGTTTGAATACATGTTGTGCCGTAGCGGCTAAAAACCCACAGTACCATATATATTTTTTACTTTTTTCTGGAAGAAGATATGTTAACTGTAACATGTTTTCATATTAAAAAAAGTTTAATACAGGAACTAATTAAAATTCAAGGTTTCTCCGAAAAGGTCGTCATTTCCCCATAGACTCCCATGTTAAAACTCTGACTGACATATGGATCTTTGTCTTAAATTATCTCGAAAAAACCCACACTAACCCCTATTTTTTGGGATGGATATTTCAAGCAAATACACTAAACCTTTGAAAAAAACAAGTTAGAAAAAAAGTTTAATACTTTAAATTTGAGGAGCGGACATCCTTAAACAGTAAAATATTTACCGTGCGTTGCTTGTAAGATTTTAGAGATTTGCTTCACAATCGAAACTGTTGAAATATGAAAATCATATGCAGTTTCAGTTCTGTAAACCCATGTTAAGTAAGCTTTGCGAATGCAAAGAATGTGGTTCCTGTAAATTAATTTGTTTAAATGCGTACATTGAAGTTCTATCGATCCAAAGAGACATCTTAGATTACTCTTTCATAAACGTTTATTCTATATATCGCACGTAATGATATGATTCCCAAATGTAACGAGTTATTAATATAACAGAAAATACAAATCAAGACTGTAGGTCTTTGATTCTAATACAGAAGAGATTATGTGGGAAACAACCATTCTGCATGCTTAGCCATAGGAGAAATTTAGTATTTGCTGACATAGAAGATAATTGTGATTTACATTTTATAGATGCAATTCATGATAATATTTCAGATTAACGATTGTTTTAATTCATATTGAAATATACTGCATATTTCCAATTTAATCCCTGGGCTTAATTATGGGTAAAATATTTATTTAATCACTGGAACAATGATTTTTACGTTTTTAAGCCCTGGGCTTAATTACGGGAATTCCCGTTACTTCCAGTTTTCTTTGAAGCGCATCATAGGGAATGTTAAGAGAAAAAACTACATTTTAACTGTTTCTGGTGCAAGTTAATTAAGCTTTTAAGTTGTGTTGACTTAACTTACCCGTCATGGTGTCACAAAGAAATAGCGCGTAAGTTAAAGCTGTTGAAGAGCCTGAAAAATCGCAACAATATGAAGCTATTACCTCACGTTCAAAGAAACCAAGGAACATTACGTCACTTGGAGACAGGTCGTTCAGTTGGAAGGGAGATAACTCTTGGCGTTATAAACTGTCGCGAGTTTTATTTTCTATTTGTTATTCCTTTCAACTGAAATTATAAGCCGATCTATATTTCATTCTGTCTTTAATTCTAACGTGCAGAATACGACACGAAATATAAAAGGATTCAATTCCTTAGAAATTTAAAATAGTCAATTTGTATTAAGAAGACCCTCAAAGTATATATTGTACATAAAATTTATTTAGTTCCCCTGAGATTTTTTTAGGATGATGCACATGGTTTCACTCTCTTATAAAATGTTTGTGTATGAAATGTTTTAAAGTGCATCAAGTTTACCTTCAGTCTTTTATTCATAAAAAAAATGTTTTCCAAGTAGATTTTATAAAGTAAAATTGGGACTCGCTCTTGGGAACTTGTTATTCTTTCATAAGGGATACCAAAGAAATAACATTTTAACACAAATATAGATACAAATTGTACAAATAAACATCTAGGGTTCACGATAAAAGAATACTTTCCCAATGTAAACTGTAAAATACATAGTCACATTGATTAGTCAAGCATATTTTTGGTAACTGAAAACAATCTACAGCAGGTAAAGGATCCAATTTCAGTGGATAGTGTTGGAAGATTATATAACTAGTATTCATGTAAATGTACATGTAATTTCGGTCTTGTCATCTAAATAATAAGTATCAGAATGTTGTTCAATTATTATTGTAAACGAATGGTTTTAATTCATTTTGTATATTGGGATGAATATACCATTTAATACAACTACTCTTGAGCTGTACATGAAATATGAAACATTTTCTGTTAACTTCAGTTTTACATATTAAAGCTTGAAAGAATACTTCGACCATAATAATGATAGTGACCATGTGTGTATTTAGTTAGCCGATCTTTGAAACATTGGCGGATTATTAACAAAAACATTGAGATACCTAAAATTGAACTTTACCCTACGGACTCTTACGGGTTCCAAATTTCTAGTTGGATTGGGTAGTTAATACTTTTTCATTGTCAAATTTGATAGGAAAAATCGCAATACAGAGATTAAAAAGTAAACATTTTTTATAGAGGTGTAGAAGTATTGTTTTAAATGTTTGAATTAAAATATCATTCGTGTCGTGCGATTATGCAGTGTAGGCCACATTGACCATTTAAGGCTTTTCACGTGGTTGTCATTCCACAAAGAATTGTGGGTATTCGGTTAACTTGGAAGCGTTATGGCGGATTGAATTTGTTGCTGCTGTCTTTAACTTTGAAGGTGATGGCTTAATATCTGATATAAGCAAACTGTAGGAGTTCAGTCGTACACCATGAAATACTTACTAATCTGGTTGAACTGTGTTTCACTGAAGTGTAGAGACGGTTGACATGAACAAGCGTCAAGGTGCCACGGGACGCCGTGAGCAAACGTGAAATAACGCGGTCACTCAACAGTTGACAAGCACTGGCTTTCCATTTTCAAGTCTTTCTGGTAATTACAACTCGATGTTTAGACACAGCTCCCCACTAAAAGAAACATTATCGCCAATATGATGAATATTGATAGGATTACGAAATTTTAATCGATAGATCCGAAATCAAAGGTCGCCATAGACGCGTGGTCACGAAGGTGCAGCTAAGGAAGAGCTGATAACGTCATTAAAAAATACCTTAATTTAGGGAACAAATGTCAGTTTGTGTATTTATTCTGTGAAATTTATTATATTGTGTACTAGGAGTGCTAAAACTTGATGAATGTAGTAGCGCACACTGAAATAAAATCAACGCCAGGAAAGGAACTCGGGAGTTATCTACATTATGAAAAATACCATATCTTGGCGGTCGCCACATTATTTGCTCGTGTCATTTCGTCAAGATATCTAAACAACAGTGCCCTAACTGAATATTTCGCGACAACGGGGAATATATTTCCATTGTTGTTTCCGGCCTTGTTTCCTTACGAAAATCTTGTGAAACACAAAGTTTGTTTTCCTTTTTTAACATTTCTAAACATTTCACCTAGCTGCAGAACTGTAGCTATATAACCTCTTCCCCTACTATCACCGTCAGGGTATCAAAGAGCCTATTTTGGCTAAGCAACTGTGGCTAAATTTGTACATTCCCAATGTTTTCCTCCGCGTAATTGAATAATGAAATAGGAAAATTTTCAAAGTTACTGATCTTGAATATGAAATATATGTAGTATTGGAAATGTTAGGACCACGTGCGAATTACGATGAAGAGAATTTGTCCTAGTGCTGTCCTAAATAAACGTGTTGCTGTAATGAATGTTACTTCAATAATTACATATAGGTCCACAAGCACGGGAGACGTTGATACAGACAGACATTTTTTCAGTAACAGGCCCCCGGGCCGAAATACACATACATAAACGCTATCTCAATTGTAACATGCACATAATTATCTATTTCATTTAGATTTGTGTTTCTTGTCAACATGGTATAGGTATAGACAAACATCCTTCATGATATTAACATTATTACTATGTATAATGGATATAAAATGAATCATAGTTGGGTATTTAGTTTTAACTGAGATATTTTGATTGGTACTTTTGAATATGCATCACATACATAAAATACATGCCACTCATCTTCAACAACTGAAATGCCATTGGATTTACAAAATAAACAATGCCTTTTATTATAAGTTACATCTCTGTATCTACCAGTTTTTACTGCTAATTTAAAGTTATAATCGCACTAAAATCTTGCAAATATGATTTTAAAAAATTAAGGAATATCACTATCTGTTAATTCACTTTCCACACATAATAAAGCTTTACATTGCTTACAGTAAATACATTTAATGTTGTTTTCCCATAGATAATTGCCAGGATTGGAGTAAATTATCTTGTAACCTCTGCCTGAATGATTTAATAAACAATTTGTGGTTACCAATTTCCTGAATTAGCCAAACAAATCCAAATCCAAAATGAAAAAGAATGTTTTAATCTTTGTTGCCCATGAATTTCTCCCTACCGGTACATTGTCTAGTGATAAAAGCATGTAATAACATTGTTTTGGTAATCTTTAGTCAGGCATTTAACAGTTGAATTACATTTATTTCACCTTTTTACGGGCCATATCTCAAAAACCGTTTGATTATTTTTTTTCGGAACTTGGTATGTGGTTAGATCTAGTGAAGGAGTGGTGCCTTTTGCTTCTTTGGTTACTCAATTTTTAAAAATAAAATTCTGGTATCCATGGAAACAATTTGAACTTTGTGCATATGGGGGTAGGGTAATTTTTATCTAAAAATCTAATGAGTATTATTTTACTAAACCTGGTATGTGGTTAGATCTAGTGCTTGGGTGATGCCTTTTGCTACTTTAATGATTCTTAATTTTTAATTTTACTTGGTTTCCATGGAAACAATTTGAACTTAGTGCATATTCGGGGCTATGCTAATTAAGATATTTGATGACTGTGTGAGTATCAATTGCCACATGCCTTGCAATAAAGAAGTTGACAAATATATAACACTCTTCTTTATGCACCATTGAACTTGTATATTTCACAAGTCATTATTATGTCAAGTTCATTGATGCTGATATATTAACCTTTTTATTATATGTTTAGTATGGATGGTTTCTTGTATGAGTGGCAATAAGATAATTAGGTTGGATTAAAAGTTTGGAAGGGGGACATCACTGTGCATTACATGCACATATTTCTAGTTCTTGATTTTTTATTTTACTTAGTTTCCATGGAACCAACTTGAACTTAGTGCATATTTGGGGCTGTATATGCTAATTATAATATCGGATGACTGTGTGAGTATCAAATGACACATTCCCTACAATTAAAAAGTTGACATATATATAAAACTCTTCCTTATGCACCATTGAACTTGTTATATGTTTGGTATGGATTGTTTCCGGTATAAGTGGCAATAACATGATTAGGTTGGATTAAAAGTTTGGAAGGGGGACATCACTGTGCATCACATGCACATGTTTCTAGTTCAGTTTGAAGTCCCTGATTGCTTCTTGAATCTTTAAAAAAAATAAAGACATTGAGATGTGAGAAATGTTCAAACTGCTCTTTTATCAACATCTTCAAGCCAAGTTCAAAGATATATATTGTCATTATTTAAGTTGTATGTATCAATATACATATCGTATCTTGACCCAAATTTTTAGATATGTGTCGTATCGTGACTCTTCTGTATCGTTACACCTCTAGTCTAAATGCATCTTGTTTTGTTCACTTCAGTTCAACTTCAACAGACACAAACACCTGAAGGGATGCTTACAGCCGTGTTGGGTAAAGATACACAGAGGGCAGCTACAGTTGCTTTGCCAAAATAGGCTCTTAGATACCCTGACGGCGCCTCGATGATACTGGGGGAAGTTGTTTGTGAGGTTAGATCGATAGAGCGACAGTTCTGCAGCTACATGAAGCAGAAGGGTAATAATAGTACAAAACTTATCCACTTGTAAATCACTATGAATGTTAGCTTGTAATACATTGAATTTGATTGATGTCAATTGCAAATTGGAATAAATCATTAAGTTTTTGAAAAGGTAAAAAGGACTTAAATGTTCAAAATTGGTAAAACTGACAAAATTGCTAGCAAGCAGCTGCACTTACCCCCATAAAGCTATAGCTACCCAAAACATTTTGTAAAACTACAGCCTTCATTATGCAGAATCAATTTGATGGCCTAACCAGAGCGAACATTACTTGTCTGTGATGATATTTTGGGAAAAACATTTGTATTATTAAACATTGTTATGAAGTCTTGTGATGTAGATGAAATGCTTCTAAAATTGTTACGCACTTGGGAATGAAACATATTGTCTGCATATGGAGCCTCATTGTTCTTTAAACAGCTACTTCAGTTACTAAAAAAATATTTGATCTACATCAGTACTCTAAGTATCTCAATCAATTCTGTAAAATTCACTTATGTAATCTTTTAGTTCATCAGGCTTGATTTACGATGATGTTCTGTTATATTAGTAACAAGCGCTTTCTTATAATGTTAGCGGTATCGTTTGGGTATTGGGTAACAATTCAGGGCTACAGATAAGGGTCGTACACGCGTAATGTACGCCTATAAAAGTACTAAGTACGGCCCTAAAATAAATTCCATGCGTATCATGTACGCACATACATGCCTGTTTACGCTTGGAATTTCATTTCCATGCGTATCGTATTTCTAAATTTATCAAGGATGTTCTGATTCATGAATATAATAATTTCATGTTCAGGTGCATTTGACAAACAATTATCGATTGATGATACCTTGTAAAATGTACTTCTAAAATTATGTACAGCTTCGCTAGTTTCAGTCGGTAATACATTGGCGATTTCATTGGTTGATTGCAACACTTAATAATTACACTTTCATAAACAACATACAAACGTGCTCAGACTTTGCAAGAACTAAAGTAGTGAGTACACCCCCAAAAGTTTCAGTACAACTCCACTTTATATTCAAGGTGTATGTACACTTACACCTAAAAAGATATCTGTAGCCCTGCCGGGTTATAGTGTTACTGCCCTTGGTACGGGACCAGATGTTGGATTTGGCGGCAGATATTATTCTTCGTTTGGAAAGCATCTCATGATATGAGGATTTTTCAGCCCACCCAAGTGTCTGGATATTGTTTGAAGTTATGTTAGGGTATCATTTCAACTTTTGACAAAAAATTGCACTGAAATTTCATTGTACTTTCCATTTAAAGAGTGTTTGATCATTACTTTAGTGCAGGCTGAAGTAACTGTTTTAAGCTACCGTAAAATATCAACTTTCCACAGCAGTATCATAACAAAGTAAATCTGTACTTGACAACAACAAAATTAAATAATCTCATATGAATAAACAAAAGGATTATGCTGTTGTTTAGGGTAATAATTAACTATTTTTCCTTTGCAGATTTTGACCTTTTAAGGAGCCATTCCATGGCAGGGGTTATCTGTAAATGACAGATCAGTAACCAAACTTTGTGCCAGGAACTTGATAGCAGGGACATAAATGAAATCAGGGATGAAATTGAGGAAAGGCCGGCCACAAAGTCGTTATTACGAAAAAGAAAGGGTCAAATTCAGATATTTTAGAGACACATAAGTCTATTGGTTCTACATGTTCAAGGAATTCAAGTGCATCTATTTCATCAATTATTGCCAGAAAGCAGGCTAGCATAGAATGTTGAATCAGCTACAGTTAAACCTCATTTTGTGAAGAAGAAAAAGCAGATTTAAAGATTCAACAGGCAGAAATGGAAAGTAAACTTCTTGAGCTCCAACAGGAAAAGGAAATAGCAATGACTGAAATTTAGGTGAAAGTATTAGAAGAAGGTTATAGTCAGACAGATGGAAGATCACATGAACTAACTTCTTTAATACACATTTTACCTGTAGAATCACCTAGAGAAAGGACAGAAAATTTTGCAACACAGAGTAATTGAAAATTTGAACTCTCAACCTTCTTCACAAAGATATAATGTTCATCAACAGGACATAGTGTATAACAGTGACATTAAAGTGCACAAAAGACACTCTAGAGTAGCAACTCATCTTAACCAATCAGCTTCAGTGTATGAACAGACATTAGATCCCGTTTCTTACTTAGGAAGGACCTACCCCTGTCGTGCCCCACCAGGTTTCAATGACTGCCCTGAAACCTACGCTATGTGGACAGCTAGTTTTTGTATGTTTGATTGATAACTGCAAGTTACCTGAGGTGAAGAACTTGACTTACCGATAAAGTGACTTGAATTTAAAAAGTATACTCTGTGTCTACGGGCGGCCAATTTACATGATCCAAAGGCAGGTCTGCAGCAGAAAGGTTGGAAGAACGCTATGGATCACCTGATATGTTTGAGAGTGCCCTCAAATCAAGGTTATCAGCATTTCAAAAGATAGGATTTAGAGACAATGCAAAGTTTTTTGAACTTGCAGATTTGTTGGCTGAGATTTATTGTGTGAAAAGTGATCCAAAATATGCGTCCCTCCTATTTTATATATGTTACATACATATTTTGATCCCTAATCAGGAATTCTACAAATCATCGACAAGCTTCAATACAGAATTCAGGAAAAGAGGACCATTCCTGTGTTCAGGTACAAGGAGAGACATATTTCATTTCCACCTTTTTTCAGAATTTTGAAAAGTTAAATGCGTGGAATTTGCAAGATACGTTATAACCCCAGTTTCAAGTATGACTCCACAATTTACAACTTAACTATACCTGCTACTGGTCCAAGGCAGGCAAAGTCATACACTTCTTAGAATGAAACGGGCTTCACCATTCAATCAAAAAAATCTCAATCACAGTACAAAAGGAAAATGGAAGTACCTCCATAAACTGCACTATCACGTGACACAGCAGCAGACATTCTTTGAATCAGTGCTACCAATTCCTACAGAAACCACAAAAAGAGGAAAATAATTCTTGAGAAAACAAGGTATTTGCTTTAAGTGCTGTTTGACAAACACCCATCTACAAAATAACATGTCAGGCTAAAACCAAGTTAGACATTTGTGGAAGTACCCGACATCCTACCAGACAACACCTCAGTGACAGTGAGAGAGATTTTCGCTTCCCTGGTAACTTCTGCAGATTGGAAACCAAACCCAGGTCCTGTAAATCAAAATCATGGACATAAATTGTACAATCACACAGTGTCTAAATGCACACAGGAATATTTCAACCTCCTTTCCAGAAACAAGGCCTGGAGAGCTGAGATCTTGTGAACAGATTCCTTAGCCAGTGTGGTTAAAAGTGTAGATTTGGTGAGTCTGTGGTGCTTAATAAGGCCACACCCTCAAAGCTATTTCATCTTCTTCACAACAAACTAAAAGCCCCGAAATTTAGTAAATGGATACATTTGTGAATGGTGATTCTAGATAATAGATTTTTGACTCATTAACCTGTACTGAAGGCTAAATGGGCTAAAGGTCAATGAAATACATCAATTGTAGATATGTTTCACCTCTAAAAAGTCTGTACAGACTTAAATGATCTACTAGAGTAATGATTTAACTGATCTTATATTTAAACTAAAGCCTGATGAGTTGGCCATTGGTTTAACTTTACTTTTGGGGAGCTGATTGATAAAAGCAGTTATCTTTTAGCTTGTTGGGTCATATTTAGTGAACAAAATCTGCATAATGTGCCTGTCAGTTTCCTACAATTTGCTTTTCAATTTATTGTACAATTTCAATTCTTAAAAACAAAACAACACTGCTGAAAATATTAAGTCAATATCTGCAGCAATTTGGACTTAAGACACAATTTTCAGCAAGAATGCTGCAAAAGTTTGTCTTTTCAAGAACCCCATTTTTGCCGCACTGAACCCATATATGCTGCACTTTTTCCACATGTGCCGCATTAGTGAGGCATTCTCATGTACGGGAATTTTAATATAGTTGTGAATAATACACATTCATTTACACTAGACTAAACAAAATCTATGTATGGATGATATAAAAGCGTTGTTTGCTGGCCAATGAATCTTTGTAAGGGTGATAAACTATAATGGAGTTGTTTTCTGGCTAATGAAACCAGTTTGTACACAATCTTCAAGTTTTCAGTTTTATGTTTTAGGTCTCTGGCCTTTTATGTGATATTGTGACCTATTTTGGGTCAGTCAAGGGCCATATTCCTGAAAGTCCATCAGGAGTCGCTGATTTCCTGTTTTGGGCAGTTATTTGACTATCTCTCCCTCTAGTTGCATCTTACTCTTGACTGATTTCCTCCCTTCTTGTGGTTCTTGTATGGATTTTGGGTAGCAAGTGGTACAATCGGCTGAGCCTGGGCAATTACATTTCACAAAAGTGCAGTCACTTTCAAAATTTAGCATCAAAGAAGTGAATAAAACACATTCATTTTCTTCTTATAGCCAACATTTACGCATGACTAACAAAATCTATAAATTGATAATAGGAATGTAATAGATTTTTTTTTTCTGGCCAATGAAACCAGTTTGTTAATCAACACCTTGCCACAATCTTTATGTTTTTATTTTCATGATCAAGGCGATTTAGCCCTCCATGTGTTATTGTGACATTTATTGGGTCACAGAAAGTTCACCATTGTCGGGAGTGGCAAGTCGCTTCTTGTGGTTTTTGTAAGCTTTCCGGTATGCAGGTAGAATATTTTGCTGCGTTGGGGCAGTGAATGGAATTGGAGCCTGGGTGCTGTTCTGAGGCTGAGCTGTGGTAACAAACTGCTGCTGGGCAGCTGGTGCCATGTACGGCATCTCCATTGGAGCTTTGCAGGATGATGGAACAGCGTACTGGGTGTGAACAGGTGGTGATTGGCAGCTTTCCATATCCATGCTGAGGATAGAATTTTAAGATAAAATAATTCTTTATTGCCTTTAAGGAATTTTTGTTAAATTTAAGTGAACATGAAATTCAAATCCATGACATTTCTGACAGGACTGTCAAGTACAGGTGCAGTAGGCTGAGGAGTAAGGTTTTGTGGGGGAAGTTGGCTAGGAACTACTAGAATTTCCAAGGAGTGCTTACCTGTGCTAGGATGCTGTACTGCTCTTTTGTGCTCAGTGATGGCCAAGTGCCCATGGCATTCTTCATAAAAAAAAATGGTTGAACTTCAAACTAATTATATTAAATGAAAAAGTTATGAAAGATTTAACCAGTTTATCAAATAACTTTAAAACAACTTAAAGACCATAAAAACTATATAAAAAAAAATAAAAAAAATATATAGCAAATAAATATAAAACAAATTTACAGTTACATGTTTAACAAGAACAGTTAAGTACTTGTACTTGCATATTTCATATATGTAAATTGTATGCTGATTGGTAGGTCAGTTGCGTCAGGTACATTTGGATAGTAGTTTGATTGGAACTACTCAAATTTCCAAGGAAGAACCTGAGCTAGGATGCTGTACTGCTCTTTGTTGCTCAGCGGTGGCAGGCTGTCCATGGCATTCTTCTGAAAATCATAATGGTTTGAAAATTAAACAAATTATATTTTAATAAAAAGCCTAAGGAAATATATAAACAGTTGAACAAATAAATAAAAAAACAAAAACTTGAAGGCCAGAAAAAACAATAAAACAAACAGAACAAAATATATAGCAATTGTAATTCCACTCAAGGTTTGACATCATCAGAGAAATATTGTGGTACCTTTATGTTTAACATTTATATTGTATGATGATTGGTAGGTCGATTTTGTCTGATACGTTTTGATAGTAGTTATGCTGAACGAATGAACCCAAACGCTAAAAAACATAAGAACTAATGAGAAAATGCTATATAGTTGACATTACCATGGAAGGGGGATAAATCCTCAGTACATCCGCGCGGGTCTGGAGTCTGTGGACACTCCAAGGTTCTGTAATCAAAGAACTATGATTACAGGTATGGTCCCAATTAGTGAGTGGTGGTACGGGAATATGTCCGTAGTCTACGGCATTAATCAACACGTTTGTTGATGTTGGAGTATCAGGATGCATACCAGGAGGGATGGTGAATGTTCCTGTGCCGCGGACTGAAAGATGAAGTCATTGGGCAGGGTTGCTGGGCTTGATCTAGCTAGCATCGCTGAGGCTGGTCTTCCCCGGTAGTCCATTGGTCGTGGCCATATCTTAGTAGTCTGGTAGTCAAGATACTTTGGTGCAGTGACACTTCAATATGTGGCAAATAGCGTCATCTCTTTGTGTGTAAAATTTGTCGCATATGAGACAATGATCGAGTCAGTGTGAACACTTTTTTAATGTCTGGTTACACCATCTCTGCGTGAGAACGTTGAGTGGCATTGAGGACAGTTATATTGCGTCACCATCATGACAGTCAACTGATTCATCACGACGTTTCTGTGCTCATGTGACATTAAAGATGTAATGACGTCGTAATAATATAAGCAAAGAGTAGCACTCTACATGTAGAATGCTAGTAAATAGAAGGGTACTGGGTTCCTTGTCAGTGGCATTGATCATATTGCATATTTTGCAGTTGTGATTATCAAACGCTGTGTCAATAAATTGAACACATTTTCCACTTATTTGTGGCCGTGTCACAGGTCAGCTCTGAGCTAACCAAATGATCTTTCAGGGTTTTGTTCCTCCTATATGCTGCAACATGTAGAGTGTTGAACAATTTTTTGCAAGTGTCAGACTCAGTGAGAAGATGCCACTGGCATCAACCCTCTCTCCATGGAGCTTTATGCCATTATCAGACGCAGATGATCTTCTCACCAGGTCTGACACTTGCAAACAAGTGTTCAACAGGCTGAAGTATCCTCTTCTATCTTCTTTTCTACTGATTACTAAGTTAATTAAATGAGATGTTTGACCCTCTGAAGATAATACATTTGGCATAACGTGTTATTAGGGGAAAATTTGGATTAATCAAATTTTCAAAACACATGCTACTGCACCTTTAAAGATAAGTGCAAACATCACGTTACTAATTTTTGTGAAAATGGCTGAAATATTGCCCAAGCGGCGTTAAACAACAACTCACTCACTCCATCTGCAAGTGATTCACCGTTGTTTTTAGAGTTATTTTTACTAAGAAATCTCACCCCTAGGCTTACACCCTATATCATAGTTAAAATTTAGGGATAAGAATAATCATTAGTAGAAAAGATCAAACCACATGGCAAATCAATATATTCTAGCTGATCAGATTCAGAGAGCTTCAAAGAAAGAAACACTGATTAAATAATGTACAAAATAAAACAAGACGACTCATAAGAAAAATTATGAATTAAAGTATAAAGGACAAACAGCATAAGAATGATAACAATACTTAGGAAACTTATTATTTTCGATACAGTTAAGCAGTCCATGGTCATTGATATGATTATCTGTGAAATAAAAGCAGAATAGACATACCAAGAGAAACTATGCCTGACCTCTACCGCAGGAGAAAGAAAACATCGGGATGGAAAAGTTGTCTGAATGTTGCCATCAGGTATCCTAATTGAACAATTGCCTGAGAAAAAGAAAATCATTTATACCATCTCATTGAATGAATGATTGTAAAGTTAATATTATGGCACAAAAATATTCCGAAAACATGATTCACTTTTACTGAAATTATCTTTTTGAGGCCAGAAGCCCAAAAAAATGTGAAGCAAAATATAAACCAATAATTTCATGAAAAAGATAGGGATCTGAGGAAAAACTATAAAATTGAAGAAATGAAATATATAGATGAAATAAGTAAAAAATCCTTAAGAAAACGTTGCTAAATTGTCTTAAATATAGTTCTTGCAACGCACAAAAGTGTCGGAAGATTACCTCTTTGAAAAAATAAGGCTCCTTATTTCATAGACCTTTTATCAGGATTGTTACAGATTTTCTCAGTTGTGTCTTGCCGCTTATGATTGGGGCCGGGTATGTTACCCAGTGTGAGACAGTTGTGTTAGGCTGATGCTTCTTCTGGTAAAAGGTCGGTGAGGCTATTTTGGATGATCTCTTCTTTGAGAAAAAGATTAGTAAATTCTTGAGTTAGTTCTGAGCAAAGAGTAGGATATTCAGCTAATTTGCAGTTAAATCTAAAAGTGTTCTAAGATCTTATTCAATGTAGTCAGTGGTGTTCTATACTACCACTGCGGATTTGTTTTCACGGTCAGTGATGGCATTGATGGCAAATTGGATCGCCTCCAAGTGTTGGGGCTCTAGCTCTTCTGGGAAGGACTTTTGTATTTCTACAATACTTCACTCTATGGACTTGTACTGTCATAAGCTTAAGCGAATCTATGTGATTTACTGTAAGTACCAAGGACAGGTTTTTGTCAAAGTACTGAGACCTGAAGTGGCTAGGTCCTCTGGAAATGTTCCTTGATGTGGGCAGGGCTAATAAATACTGCTCCGGTAGCTGGTCGGCCTGCTGGCACCATTCCAAGATCTGTATGTGCACATTCAGACGTGCGGATTTGGACTGGGCGTTACGTAGGTTTGGTGGCTCTCCGAGTGAGTTTCAACCTCAATAATGCTTTGGGAGCAGTTACTTGGGTCTGGTGTCATTTCGGTGGACATCTTTGATGTTGCAGGTAGAGAAATAGTGATGATTTTGACCTGGCAACAGTGAAAGGGGCAAAGAAAACTGTTTGCTATCGAGTGACTAGTTTCTTCCTTTGATGTGGACTCACAAGACTGGAGTTGTAATGTTTTGTCTCTCTTTATATACTCTTTTGCTGGGTCACGTGACTTTGTGGTCCAGATGGTAATGACTTCCAGTATTCCTACGGTGGTCGTCCTGTGGAGGTTTTTTAGGGTCTTAAGGGGTTCAGTAATGATCTAATTGTGTAAAGTTGGTGCTCACTGTCACTGTTTCTACGAAAAGGAGGACTTTCCGTGTATCATTCTTTCTTATGTAGTGACTCGTTTGATGTTGAAGGATATTTCCTCCAAGAAACAATTTCATTTATGGTAAGTCAGATACATTCATGTATCATTCCTTTCTTGAGGTATAGACTGATAACTTAGCTTCAAAGGTAAGTAACTCTTCTGGTCTTCTCAATAAGTCTACAGGCGCATATAGGTCATTTTTGGCCCAACGTCGCACTTAAATCCACCTACCTCAATAAATAAAGTGACAGTGGAGATATATTTTTTTGAGAAAGTAGCTTATTAGTTCTTAGTGTGGAGATGTTGAGTTGGAGAAGTTGGCAAATGGGGGTCTTTTAATTCCTGGTCAAACACTTAGAGCTTGGTATAAGGTTCCATATCCTTGTTAACAAAAAGGTCCTGGTCGTTATAAACACAAGCACTTATGTCATGTAAATATTAACACATATTATGACTGGGTAAAACCCAAATAAGTTAGTTGCAGTAGTCAGTTAAGAAGTTTCTGATTGTACTATGAATAATGACTATGTACATTTTGACAACAATATTACCAACGTAAACATTGATGATCTTTTGATAATATATAAACAAAATTAAGCATTTCTGACTTGTTACCTCACCTTGATGAGAAATTAAGATATCTGTGTCCTGAACATAGGTTAAATTGTCATATTTGATTTTTAAGTCTCTCATTTGTTTCCTTGTGTGCCTGTTCTAACAGATAGTGTTAGTCATTACATAGATGTAGGTGATTCTGTGCCTATGGAAAAAAACCCATAATGGGATGAATCCTGTGAAAAATGAAATTTTACGATAAATAAGCGAAATACATTCTGGACAAAGACACCATTGAACCAAGTGACAGTCTGTGGGGTTCACCTTGTGTTCTTGTGCTGATGAATGTGGGAGTTTGTTTGCTCTGCTGTCCACGCATGAAAGCTGTCAATGCCACTCTCTCAAACTGATGCCTATCCAATACCGAGAGTTGATAATTGCATTATTTGCATTGGTCAAGTTGTGTACATTAGTAAGTTTGACCTTTTGAAGGGCTTCTGGCAGGTTCCACTCACAGAACAAACGAAGAAAATTTCGCCTTCTGCTACACCAGATGGACTGTGTCAATACAAAGAAATGCCATTATTGCTCCCGCAATGTTAAAAGACTCATCAGAAATGTCAAATCAGATCTTGACGGTGTCAAAGCTGCCGGGGTGATGACATCAGAGGAACCTATCTCTGTTTAAAAGACTGTCTTAAGCGAAGTTGACTGTCATTCCTGCTGAGTGTGAGTTTGGAAAGGTGAAAGTAGTATTTTTAGGGCATGTGGTAGGGCACGGCCCGGTACAGCCAGTTTAAAAAGTGCAAAAGTTGAACAAATTGTACATTTTCCAGTTCCACAGTGTATGAGAGAACTCGTGAGATTCTAGGGCATTTTTACAGAAATTGTTTTAAAACATTTTAGATGTTGTATCTCAACTTACAAACTTTTTAGGTAAAAGTGTTGAATTAATTTGGGATAACAATTGGTAGGCTGCATTTGAAAAAGTCAAAGCCATGCTCAAGTGTTACAGGCACCACATTTTGAGAAAGCATTTAAATTTGTGAAGTTTAAGTTAATAAGTGCTAATACACCTAAGATGTTAATGATGTCATATGTTTGTAATTTGCATTGATGTTTTCTAGGTTACAACATGTTTATTATGTTGATTATTGTTCTTACAACTACAACATAAAGTTTGTTTGTAACTTTCTTTTCTTTAAGGGGAGAGGTTATGAGATTGTTTATATGGCTAACATTGTTTCTCTGTTCCATGTTTAATGTAGATTTGGGTCTGACTTACTGTAAGATATTGGCCTGATGTCCATTTTCCCTAAAACTTTTAAAAAAAATCTTATTCTCCAGGACAAATTGACAACAGAGGCTGAAATTAGTTACTTTGGTGTTGACCCCTCTTCGAATATGGGTGTAGCAGGGTGTACACATTCAAATCTTCTTTCTTCAATATCTAATTAACTTTCATTAATATGAACTCATCTTTGAAAATATCATCTTTGTAGGATTGAGACTATAAAGTATAACGTGTAAATTGTTCTACCCCTAATTATATAGCTTTGCCTGCAGGGGTGCATATTTAGGGTGATTTACCTAAAACAGGGGCAGGATAGCGCAGTGGTTTAAGTGCATTCCGCTTCGGATGAAGAGGTCCATGGTTTGAATCCCACCAGGGCCTTAGGAACTTTGCAGTTGAGAACTGTTCTACACGCAGTAAGGTTTGGGTGTAATGCTATAATGAATTTGAGCGCAGTACCACCCATGGTATGCTAGTTCCAGCAGGTGCTCGCAGGTTTCACCACAATGCATAGCCACATTGGTGTGGGCTTTCGCCCTGCCATAATACTAGCAGCCGCAATATAATAGAAATAATCTTGAAAGTGACGTTAAACCCCATATCACCTCACCTCACCAAACCAAAACTTGTTGGTGTAGGAAGCTTAAATCTCAAATGACATCTTCTTCCAAGGGGGGAAGGGAGTTAGGGTGTATTGGCTCAGTAGATGGAGGTACAGTTTTGGTGATGTATTTTATTTGGAGAACAAATGGTTTATATCTCAGTCTTGAACATCAACATTACAAAGGATAATGAGTTACAGAGCCCATGTCTCTATATTTTGAAACTGTTTACCACCAAAGTCACCAAGGAATTGTTTAAACAGGACTCAAACCTATCAACTGTTATTTGTATTGGTGATTATTATTTTTTAGCTAGTTTTAGTGACCCATTTTATGTGGTATAACCTATATGTATCAGTCTATATTGTAACTTGAAACACTTTGTTTATCACTATAATTAAATTGTTATTATGAAATTCTATTGTCTGTAATTCTTTTCTTGTTTGACAGGGGACAATTTTCTCATTCTAACTTCACACATAACACATTGTTCTGTAGAAAATAATTGTCAAAAATTATGTATATTGTTAGAAACTTATATATTATGACCATTGACAAATGTTTAAAATTTTTTAATTTCTAGCAATATTTCTTTTATAACAAATCTTTCATGACTGTAACATGACTTACAAGTAAAGCAGGCCAGTAGCAAGACTATTTAATTACCAAAATGACCGTTAAAAAAATCTGAGAAAGATGATTTCTGTATAGACCTGTATAAAATGCATCATGCAAGGTAAAAAGTAGTAAAAACCAGTAAATACTGTCACAACTGAAAGGGTGCAACAAGAGCAACTGGATAATTAATTCAATAACATTGATAAAATACTCATATAGCCAATAATAGTAACAGTTTATTTCAAGGTTGACAGAATGTTTTATATTTGAGGAAATACCAAAATGTGTCAGGTCAGTAGTATAAGCAAGTAATATATTAAATTGTTTTTATTATAATTGTCTATAAGGATGTAGCAGATTGAAAAGTCGTATTGCTTATTACCTAGTTCAATTTGAGTTTGAGTCCGAAAGCATAAAAGATAAGAAAGTTAAGCCAAAAGTTTCTGATCAAGTGTCAGTCAGTCTGAATCGAAAGTCCAAAGCTTGCTTGCTTACTTGGGTTGGGAGTTTTACGAGCGCTTTCCAGTGAAAGCTGATGTCGCGCGGTCTAGGGAGATCATATTGAAAAATGATCAATATCACAACCATTGGCTTCGGCATTTTTGCCTCGTAGATATTGACATTTTTAAGAAATCACGACTTCAGTTTAAATGATACTTTTAAGGAGGTTTCACCTGAAATAACTATTTCCCGTGCATAAAATACACGATAAACCTTTGGTTTCACAAGTTTATAAAATTGTTATACAGTTGTTGTTCACAGATCAAAACGTTTTTATCGTGTCTTACACGGTACCAAGCGCTTGTTGAATTTTCATCCCTCTTTTCAAAGATTTCGGACAAAAAAGGTTGCAATAATAAGAAAAAGAAACATCAACCAGATTCTATTGGGTTCAATCGTTAAATTAAACGCTTCTTGCGATGTCGAGGGACCATTACAGTTAATGCTGAACGGATTTCGTCAAATGGCAAGTTTTTCTGAACAGTTTTTTTTTTAATTTCGAAGGTACCTACAGCTGAAGATTATGCTCAGTTCAGTTCATTGACTTTCATTTCACAGTATAACTATGATGTTTTTTACCAGCATTTTACAAATGCAAGTTTTCGAAAGAAGTGAAACGTTATATCTCAATGAGTGTTTCCTTAGTAATCCGTTAGTTAATGATTCTATCATAAAATACAATTTATTTTGCTGAAACATTGTCTTCTTTATCATAAAACTACTTTTGCTGGTAAAAAACAAGGGTTTTGCTTAACTTTTGTCAAAGTATATATAATGATATTTACGCTGTATTGAATATGTTGCGAGACTATGTAACCGAATGCCTGAATGAAGCTTAAAGATAACATATCAACAGAGAGGGTACGATTAGTGGAAATAATTCAGAACACAGTTAAGAATGAATATCAACAACTATTGGGATTCACATCAACCTGAAAATAGCAGAAACAACATGATTTATAAACATCCGGAAAACAGACGCCAAACGTTTTATTTGCCGATCAGGTGCTAGGGGGTTGTCACGACTGGGATATTTTTTATATTTAATCTTTTAAAGAGATCGAATTAATGAAAAGTAAAAATTAATATTTCTCCAGAGTTTTATTATTTAAAAACGCAAAAATTGTTGGAATACTTTCGAAGTCAGTTGATCAGTTTCTATAAATTTTCATTATAAAGTGTAGAATAACAATCTCTACTGCCTGATTTCTCGCGAGGAAAAGAAAGTCCGTTCGGGAAAATATAGACAATGTAGCCTAGTATTACATAGGGGATATTTACACTAAAAGCACGTCAGATAAATATGTTCTAAACTGTTCAGAGAGCTAGGTTCATGACGTGAAAGCGGGATCAACTATAGACAGTCCCTTTGTAAAACGTTTATAGATTTTACAACTTCTTCCAGCTAGGCTAATTTCGCACAAAGACTTAGATAAAACTTCAAATGATAAAGAAACATTTAAATTTCAAGGCTATGCCCCAAAAAAAATAAATTTTAATTTCGAAATTTGGAATAGGGCAAATTAGACAGACAGACAGACAATAGATAGATAGATCAAGGTTAATATCTAGATCTTTAAACATAGTTTGTTAATATTTCCTCCAAGAATTGCTGCAGTTTTAGCGGTAGAAACACTTATCACGTGACGGGCATTTTGAACTTTAACCCCAGCTGAAATGATTTGTTTATGACTTGATTCACTGACTGTATCGTAATGTATCCTGCATGACGTAACAACATGTGTTCTGGCTCAACAACATAACATCTGTAAACTTGTAATTTACTAGAGCCATCGTAATCTAGACAATAGATTTCGGTTTCAGAGTCCAATGGCAAATTCAGGTTCTGTCCATCTGTTTCCTGTAATGAACTGTGATACAACGCAATGAAACATGCATCACAGTAGGTTACTTTTACTGATGTTTCTTTATTTCCATACCCTACGTCCTTTAATTATTTTTTTCTTCGGTGTCTTCCGATAAAAATGATGGTATAAAGGAGCAAATTTGTTGCAGAAAAAAATGTCAAATTTTATTAGTGGTGTTTTTTCATCTATAAAAGTGGTTGTCTGAGAATTACTATCTAATGCTTATAAGTTCAGTTTCGTGATTTGTGATCGAAAACCGGACAATTGCACTTGCCATTGACCGAAACATAATTTTGGAAACGTCTTTACTGTTGACGCAAAGACAAGAATGAGTGTTTGGTTGGCCTTTTGATTGGGTCGCAGAATTTCGACTTCTTAATTTTCAAATGATTAGACATGTGTATCATGGCCAGACTAGATAAATAATAAAGGCGAGACAACCAGAGAGACTGTGAAATTGGGGAGAAAATATCAGATATATTATTACAATTTATGTTTGTCTAATTACTGTAATCTATGAAAACTTTGTCAGGTTATATAGATATTTGTTTTGGAAAAAAATCAAGTTTATGGTATAGTAATATATTGGCCATACATCGATGTATCAATCATGGACCATTACGATACAAATATCCTAATATATTGTCCAAACGTGTTTTGTATCGATACACTCGTTTCCCTTAGTAGCCGATGCAAAAAAACGACATTTTCTTTCAAATAGCGTGCGTCTTAATTAAATTTAACTTGTTTTAAATTTAAGATTAGTTTAATCTTACAGATTCTAATCGAACAGAGTATGACATTCTAAAAAAAACTTTCACAACATCATTATCGGACGGTTAACATCTTTTGACCAGCTTGTTACGCACGGTTATCGCACACTATGTAATAAGTAATCGGCCATGTCACACAATGTGTAACTAACAATGCCTGGGGCCCTTCTTCTCACAAAACCTGACAGCATCACCTTCCGAGGAAGAACTGAATATACTTACATATACTTACTTTGCTCACGTGTGCTGGGACGGGACGATGACCGAGGTTGCTAGACAGGTACAGTGTGTTTTTAATTTTTTTCTTATATGTATTAGTTTGGTCACATTTTCTTCTCGGGTTAACATTTATTTGCAACCTGCGTGTACGTATTGTCATAACGTTTATGTACAGAGAGGAAAGGAGTTTGAGAGGCGAGAGTTGTTTATCAAGGTGAAAGTGAAATTGAGTTGAAACGATCTCAATGATACCCAATGACGTGAATTATACACGTCTTTTATGATTTCTTACTTGGACCAGAATTGTGAGTTAGGTTTGGTTGACAACCTACAACTAAACGCTTTTCCCCGATAGCTAAAGCCAAGAGGCTTCTGAGCGGAAATAACGCTGAGTTGTGCGATTGTATTGTTCAACCGGTTCGAAAGTTCGTACACTCGTTGTTCTTGACACACTGTTGGATGACGTAAGGTCAGAAAACCACAATACTAATTACAAAACGGGGGATGGACACTTATATTAAATAAAAAATTGAAGAAGTACATCAGAAAAATTGATGAACACTAAAAAGTTTTTGATTGATGGAAAGCGACGAATGAATATTTATGAATAATTATGCATGGTGAGAGAGAATCGGTTGCTATGACAATTAAAACACGTGAGGGGAATATCCATGTTCATATTGTCTGCATGCAAGCAACTCGCACAATCTATCATTCATATATTGACAAGCTTATCATTTTTTTAAAACCTGGCACTTTATACTATACAGCTCACTTGACTGTGAGATTCATCCACGGGAAATTGACAATTATCAATTTATTGTATATGAAATACTGATAATATAGGTCTATTGATGTAGGGAAGGGTTTAATATATCCATATCCTATACTTTTATCTTTAACTTCCTGTGGATTCAACCTTAATAATTCTAATTATGGGTCAAATCTGTATGTGGAACAACCTCCTGAAGAATCGGCAAATTTTACGCATTTTTTGTAGGTAAAAATTACAATGATGACAACAATGAAAAAATTCCATGCTCTGTTTAAAACAATAACGGAGCTATGAAATATTTAACTAGTTAAAATGACTTGGTTAAAACTGCATATAAAGTAAGTAAAGGTTACATAATCAGCAAAAAGATTTCATATAGGATATTTGACATTTCTCGTCTAATACCATGGATATTTCATCGAGTGAAGTAGAAATTTATATTTTCACGAGTGGCGTAGCCACGAGTGTAAATATATCATTTTCTACTTCACGAGATGAGATATTCATGGTATTCGACGAGAAATGTCAAATGTTCTATTTATTATGTTTTCAAAAACCCCGTAAATGACCCTAACTATATGAATGGAGAAGCTAAAACGCTTTGCTAGCGCGGCTGTTGCATGATGTCATTCAATTGTTTCATGACGTCACAGACGACGTCATATGATTGTTACATCATTTTACAGAGTAGAATACCATTTTTATTTCACTCAGTGAAAATACGGGTTTTATTTTCACCGATAAATGGCATATTTCACCATTCGAAATATAATAATATATATATATAACCTAAGAGATTATACATATATTAAACGTCCGTATATCCAACCGTACCGATGGCATAGTGTTTATGATAAGACATAAAACACATCGCTTAAACATAAGATGGCAGACTCTACACTAACTCATGACTAATGTTTATTTCAACCTCGTTTAGGAACTCTTATGAAAGGTTTTTCAAATTCAAGTTGTTAAAGTTGTAAAGAATACAACAGACTTTAAACGTCAGCATAAATAATTTCTTCCTGTATGTTCATATAAATCAAACGGAAGCATTTAATAGTATATTCACACGACAATATTAATCATTTTTACAATGCAATTAAGGGGTATATTTAAGATGAATACAAGCGAGTAATTTAATATTTATTTAAGAATTTATTTCCAAATTTATGAATTTCATAGAGGTATGAACTGAAATTCTATTACAGTGTTCAACGAATCAGGTACACGCAATTAAAGCGCGCCTGTCTATTTATTACTCCATGTAACTAAGGTAGACCCACAGCCTTAGAGAAAGGCCTATTGTATATTCATCTCATAAATAATCTTTTTTTACTATGTTTACCCTTTACTGACACATACTTTACACCCTTTACATACATACAAACCACATACTGTGTTAAACTTCATTTTTGCTGATAGAAATTTAAATATCTCAGTTTGTATGCATATTTGTCCACAAATCTCCCTTCATTTATTGCCACAAAATAAACATATATATGAAAGACATGGCCACACAACACAACTATGAATATTGTTGTGTGAAAAAAGATCTAGATAATTGAGACTATCGAGTTTCGGTTTACGACGCAGATACGGTCTAATAATGATTTAGCGAATATGAGACAGTCTATTACAACGAATGTTTCCCCTTTCATATGTGTATAAATGTTATACATTAACCCGAGGCGATTTGGTTGCTCTGAATGTCAAAGGGTGGTGTTTGTGCAATAGGTAAACACAATGCAAATGGAGTGCCCAATAGTTGATATTAACCCTTATGGTGCCTTTGTGGGATTTATGAGTTGTCAATCAAGAACGTTGATATCGACCTTTTAAAAAATCAATTTTGAAAATAATCCTTCATATAGGTGTATCAGGTAATTCATCTGTCGTAATCATACCGTCATAAATACCTCATTTCTGATGGTTAATGAAAAACATGCTCTAATTCCTTGAGAGATAATGGTTATAATAATGATGAAAGTTTAAAAGGCAAGCATGCACAACCCCCCCCCCCCCCCCCCCCCCCCCCCCCCCCACACACCACACACTATTGAAAAACCAACCAAAACAAAACAAACAGAAACAAGGAAGAAAGACAACAACAGGAACAAGCTTTGGGTCAAAGATTCGAACCATGCGTGCAACATTTGTAAAGATGATAAAGAAACTGCAATTGACGTTTTGTGTTATTTGAAATCTTAGAACTCAATCTATAAGCTTTGGTCGGTAAGTGTCGATGTCGATTTATCTAACTGATTGTTCACACGCACCTTCACACACGAATACCTTAGATTAGTGAAATATAATATCCGATTACTGGTAATCGATAGGTACAGTTTAAATTGGACTCTAGACTGACTGAAAACCCGAGATTCAGCTATCTACTTAAAGAATTATGACTATTTGGAGCATATTGAAAATGGTTTTTTCAACAAATGTCTTAATTTGGATTTTATTTCCAAGGGAACATGATTTAGGCTTACGGTGAAATATATATGAGACCATAATAAAAACAGCCTTATAATACTAATAATTAAAGGGCTTAAATTAGGTAGTAATTAATTAAATGTCCACGTTGAACTGCATGACAGGTTTGTGTCGTTACTAGTCAAAATGATTAGGCATTAAAGTATATACAACGTATTCATATGTCTGTCAAATTGTCCAATTAGTCACGGTTTGTCAAGACGAATATTTGTACATCCCATTGTTGACAGTTGCTCACGTGGCCAGAGTCACGAGGGACTTCCCGTTATTCAGCGGCTGGAATCTCTTTGGACGATTCCATTATAGACATGGCGACGGTTATGAAGCATGTTCAGTCGAAAGCATAGTTCATATTCAACTGAGGGTTATAATAAGTATTCATTAGTGCTTGTTATCAGTGTATTTAACAAAATCAGTAAAACTGAGACCGCAGTTGTCATCGTCCAATCGAAACTGCGGTAGTTTACATCCTTTGTTCCCTCTGCTTGTAGTGTAAACAACCACAGAGGAAAGATGGAGAACGAAAACAACATGGTAACAGCTAGGGGAAATATATTCATTTTGCGCGTTAGATTTGACATTTGTTGAGGATTTCACATTTTTCTATTTTGTTATTTCTTAATTTGCAGGAGAGGTTGTTACCGAAGCCTTCAGAAAATGGATTAGCAGTTTCGAAAGACGAAGAGGTGATTACGATCAACGTGGAAACGGAGAGCGAATCTCTGCCCGATAAGCAAGCAGGGTCGGTGTTAAGTGCTCATGATATAAACTATGAAGTTGAAGTCAGAACCAGACCGTGTTGTGGCCCTAAAACGAAGAAAAATATTCTTAAAAACATAAAGTAAGTCTACTCTTTGTCACTGGAGTCTGCGATGGCGGGAGAGTGAAAGCCATCTGTCTGTCTAGTTGTGTGACAATGTTTACATTCTAGCCAATCCGACACGATTCATTACTAATCGTCCTCTTGGGGATTATGAATTAATGTATATATGTATATATGTATATCATTGTGGCAACAAAATGGCCTGTCAAGTGTTTTAGAAAGATACGTAAGCGGCATATGTAGATACATATGACGTGATCACAATGCTAAGGTCTCTAGTACCCTGTGTTGTCACCTTTTTGTGTAGTTTTGATGAATATGTTTATATCTACAGAATTAAAGAGGAGTTTCTGAGCAGTTTGACTTCTTTTGTAGTTCGCATTATAGATAGAATGTATTCATTAGGTGATATACAATTGTAATTATGCTTTTTTCCCCTTAATTTAATATTTCATAAAAATATTAAATACATTTTTGTCTGCAATTCATTTATCCAAAAGTTAAAGTTAAAATTGTTATAAAAATAAGATAACTTTTTACGTATTTTCAAATCATTAATAACATTTACACAATCTCATTTAAATTAGATATAACCTATTCCTTGCACCTTGCTGCATTTTAGTGAAGGGATATTACTGCTCATTTATGTATCAAATGGCGAGAAAGCCATTGGCACAATTTGATATTATAACGGGCATCTGCTAGTTTGATTTTTATTAAAGTTGAAATTCACAAAGTCATTTGTCATCAAGCCTATGAAGCAGTTCTCAGATCAAAAACGCAGCATGGTATGATAAGTTAGACCTGACTTAAATGAGATTGAACAATGCACTGAACATTGTTTATTTTATATCTCCAACACTTGTAGTAAGAAACTCTCTAAAATCACAAAATGATACCACTTTATGACCGAGGTCTTTATGAAGAGTTTTGTCACCTTTTCTTTGAAGACTAATTTGCATTATGTGCAATTTGAATTGAGTGTTTCATCACATATTTGTGTCATTCCTTCATTATGTTGCCCATAAACCACATTTTTGTTGTTATTGTCCTTTCAATAAGGGTCAAAACGTATTTTTTGTATTACAATAGTTTTATTTAATTTGTGTGTTGAATAAAATTCTCAAGCAATTCATTATCTTGGCTCAAAAAGTTAAACAATCTTACAATAAGGTTTATTTTTAAGATTAATCTTTTAGTATGGGTAGATGTATTTGCCTAAGATACATAATAGAGAAAGAGAAATTTTCCCAAAATAAAAAAGATGAAATTCCTGAGTTGTGCTTTAATGAATCTTTTGAAATTTGTATGTCAGTTGCAGGAACATATTTATCCTTTACTGCTTTTTTTGTAACTAGGTTACATTTTATCTAGGTGAATTACTTTGTATTTTCAACTTTTTGCAAGTAATAAGTAATTTCACTTTTAAAAAAATTAAATAAAGCCCTTTCATATATAAACACTCTGCATGACAAAATGTAATGAACTATAGAAAATAACTGCCAATGTTTGTAGCTAATATTTTGCTGTTACTTGGTTCCAGTGGACTGTTTAAACCAGGATTAAATGCAATTCTGGGACCGACAGGAAGCGGAAAGAGCTCGTAAGTTATTTTATTTTTATCTATTTAGCTTATATAAAAGTTATATTTAGATAAACTTCTTCTATGTTGTGTCATCTCTTTGCGATCCTGTTTTGTTAATCATGCTGGTCTACGGTGTTGTTCCTTGGGAAGTTTGCCCACCCTTTTTGCTTTGTCTCTCCTATATAAAGGGCTAAAGTATTGTTAAAATGTTTTCATGATTTTGACTTATCCTAAGCTTCACCCTTCCCCAAAATGAAATTAATCATGACGTATTTTGCAAAAGGATAGTCCTATCTGTTTTTCAAGGGGTCTATTGGTTAATACAAGTATGTTATTAGTGCATGATTATAACATAACCCAGTTAAAAGATGTTACTGAGGGTAACATTTTGGTTGATTTAGAATTGATAACAAGATAAATGAGAGGCGGCTTTCTTTGAAATAAAACAATAATGAGAAGTGAAGCCAGTCATCGGCACTACAAGTGTGAAGGCATTGTTGATTAGTCTTATCATAAATCATAAGTACATGTCTTGATATTCTATCCACTCATATAGTTTATTTTTATAATGTTGTAAAGTAACAGAGCCTTTTTTCATGTAAGTTTCCCTCAAAACAACATGGTTGACCGTGGCAGATAAGCCAGCCTCTTTAGGATTAAAGCTAACACACAACATTCTGACCAGCAATTATAGATGTTATAGCAATATAGAAACCTTGAAAGCTTCTTCCTCTAACATTTTGGCAAATTGTGAATAACAAATTTCAGAAGAACATCTTACTTACATGTAATTGAAGTATGTCATTTAGGCCTGAAATCTCCCTTCTGATGTATATTCCTCATGAAATAATATGATTCACCAGTATGATGGAAACTAACATTTGTAAATTAAACAGTTGTGCACAATTTTGAAAAATTGTTTAGCTGTCTTCCCATTAATTTAGTCTTTAGAACATTACCATTTGCACAAGGTATACTTTCAGTGTTTCAGATTGTTTTCAGTCAGAGTGAGACAAATGTCTCATGAAGCTAAAAAATGATGAGACATTTTCAAAAACAATGAGTCAAGCATTAAAACAAACAAAAACGTCAAATATTTTGTTCTGATGTTTGTGACATAAACGTTTCCATTTCCCTAATCCCATTACTAGTATTAAAGCCGGTCATATGAAGATATATTGAAAATAACATATGGGAACTATGCAGCAGGTGTCTAAAATTTAATTTTAATTCAGTCACTTAAATCAATCTGATTCATTAATTTTCTTAACAGTTTTTAACTAAATGCTTAACATTTCAATGTATAATAAGCAAGTTTCACTAGTCATTCATTCAGTTAATCACTACTGGGTGTTTAGAATTTTATTATAACAGCAAAGCAGACGATGTACAGATCTATTTATAGACGTGTAACCGTGCCGTGGTAAAATACTGAAAATATATTACATTGAGTAAACTAAAAGCACTCAAGTTCTTTTAAACATGATTAAGTAGAATTGTGATGCATATTTAATTAACTACTTGACACACACCACGTAATGTTTTGACCCTGTAATGAAAGCCGCCAGTGACAATCACCTCACTGGGGGGGCTCAGATATGATATAGGTCGCTGTTCCATTGTGCACCCCTGTTAACGCAAGCTCCAAACACTGTGGGCTTGATATATATCATGCTCGGTCGATGCATGGAGCTTTGTAACCGGAAATTGAAGTTATTGGAGGGAGGGTATAGTAAGAGCATGTAAACAATGAGGACTTGCGATTTCCCGACAGTTTATTATTGTATCCTCTATGAAGATGAGTTGACAGCTTTTTCAAAATTTAATTGTACAATTAAACAATTACACGCGACAGTTAGGCGCATAAGGCTGAAAACCCATGCGACATTTTTAGAAATTATGCGAGAATGTCGCGGTCGCGCCGTAAATCTGAAACACTGTACTTTCAATGGTTGATTTTCTGAAAGTTGGTGAGAAAGGAACCATTTCAAGGGTAAATGATCTTGTACCTTTCTTGACTATATAAAACTGTTAATACATTGTCTTGTATTTCCAGGTTGCTGGATATTTTAGCTGGACGGAAGGACCCAAATGGGCTCTCCGGGGATGTTCTCATTGATGGAACTCTCCCGCCCTCAAACTTCAAGTGCATGGTGGGATACGTTGTACAGGTAGGCAGAAAATTAACCGTTATCGAAAAAGAAGAATTAGAATGATACTGGATACTGGATTTTTGTCCAGATCAGTTATTGTAGCTTTAAAGTTACTGAAAGTTTTTTTCATGAGGGTCTTTAAGGAAGATGTTATAGAGCCACTGATACGAACCAAAGTGATATATGTGGTAATATAAAGTCAAAACATTCTATCTTTTCAGGTCCAAAAGACATATATATGACAAATACTGGTTTTCCATGAAAATCTAAAAACAACCTTATAATTGCACAGAGGTGTAGATACCATGTCCAATCTACATGAATACTAGTTATATAACCTAACAAACACTATCAACTCCTAACTGCCCTCCTTGCCGTTTTGGATAAGTCTCCAAAATTACGTTTGACTATTTGAGGAGCGCCACTGTCCGGTTTTCGATCATAACTGCGACTTTCTACCTTCCTAATGTCACTGTAAACAAAAAATAAGCTTTAAAATGTGTCATTTTGGTAACAGTCGATTCTTCGCGATCAAATGATACCATTGATTAAGTTTGGCATATAAGACTCCAGCAACTCACGGAGTGGCTCTTTAAGATAGTTACTGTTATCAAACAATTAGTATTTTTAGAAGAAACTGGAGTTTCTATTAATATTAGTTATTAATCGTAACGGTGACATACTGAAAAGTTTTTGCGTGAAGACCGTTGAGGAAGATTTAACGATATTTGCACTTGATTGTGCAATACAACCTGAGTGACCTCGCTGTCTTATAACAATATCTATGATCAACATTGTGCTATGATTATGTGCCAACATGCAACCACATCACCGACGATATCTTTGTCTCAGTACTTCGTTACATCATGGCCTATTTTGGACAATGGTATCTTGGGGCACAATAGCATTTAGTTAGTATCATTATGTATCAACAGGTCATGTGTACTCAAACAGGGCTCTTGTCTAAGTGGAATTACAAAACATGTATGATTGGTGATCCATATATGCAGAATGAAGCTTTAAATGTCATCTTCATGAAGAACTAGCTGAATAAAAGAATGTTATCAAAGAAAGAAAAAGACACTTTCATAATAAGTTATAGAGTATTTATTAATATGTTATAATTGTATTGTCAGTCTTTTCTTAAAATTTTGTTAACTTGAAATCATCTATTTTTAAAATTTCAATGCTGTATTGAAAGGTCATGTTTTGATCTTAAAATTGTAAAATACTTTTTAACATTTAAAAAAAAAGTGCTTTCGAACGTTTTCGATAGTCTATGTTTTCATTTAGATATGTTGGGCTTTGCCAAATTACCATTTTATGTGACTGAATTAAATTAAACTTTCCTTGCATATTCATCCAAAAAATAAATGACAGGGCAGTAGGAAATTAGGAGATAAATCCCTTCTGTTTTTTATTTTGGGGTTGTATATCGTGCATTTTTCACCCCTAAATTTAATTTCAAACCGAGCTTGCGAGGTTTGAAATGTTAATTTAGGGGTGAAAAATGCACGATATACAACCCCAAAATAAAAAACAGAAGGGATTTATCTCCATTCTAACATGACTAATTAGAAATCATATGAGGAACTAATTCGCCTTGCGCAACAACAATGTGATTAGGTCGAACCAGCACAGACCGGTTCCACTTGCTTTCGAAACTACGGTACAGTTCATTTTCAAAGAACGCGCTTCAATGATAAAAAAAATATATATCAAAGCATAAACCAACAGGTTTTAAATAAAACCCTTAAGTATATATTTCATTGAGGATAAATCAACAAAAGACAGATTTTTTATCCCATCAGAGTTACGTTTTTTACGTAAATACATAGGACACCTACCACCCCTACAATACCGACAAGGACTGACCAAATCAAGGGACGTTACTCTGAAAGTAGTTGTTTAATGCTAGCGGTAACTTCTCACGCAAGATGTGAACTGATTGAATAAACTATCAAGAAAGCTTATGAGAGGAGTGAAAGGGAAGGAAAGTTGAAGAATAACGTACGTCCCCTCTGTTCACTTGACGAATCGCTATTACCGCGCGTTACGGTAAGAAGCGAGCTCGGTTTTAAATCAAAATTTGGTCCTAAAATTTAGTGATAACAAAATAAACTACTTCGAAAAAAAGTATACCACAGGATGGATTTATCTTCTGAATTTCGTTAAAAAACACGGTTTTCTCAATGTCTGTATAGAATTGATTTAAAATTCATTTTGCTATTGTCTAAGGCGATGAAAACAGTAAGTACAGCGAATGGAGTTTGTAAACGTGCGCGTATGAATGTGAATCGGTCGTAAATATTTAGAGGTGATTATCGGCGAAATAATCACTCCAAAATTGATTTTGGTAACCAATCAGAAAGCAGTATTTTCATTCTAGTTTTCGTGTCATGTTAGAATGGCATATGGTTCCAAACTTGATCACGCAAACCACACCTTATATTCAAGTGATAGGTAGATAATACACAGGGTTTTACATAGTCAATCAAAACTGAGGGTCCAGGTGACTCAGAGTACATATTTTCTGGAGTCCCATTTCCTATATTAGGAGTCCTCCATAAATACAATGGATGTTTCACACTTGACAAAAGGATGATAAATATTTTGCTATTCTTTTATTACAAATGGTTGATATATCAAAAGACATATATTTGTATCAGAAAAATCCTGCATCACAAGGGACCCATATGAATTTTTTTGGGGGGTCCTCAAGACATTTTCTGCGTCAAATACTCAGGAAAGTTGAGTCCCGTAAAACCCTGAATACATTTAATGTATTGTAACAATAATTGATATTGGTTATGATCAGTTGAATCACCAGTAGACTAGTAGTATCTACATTAGTCCTGCTTTATGACTGTGTATGTAAAGGAGCCTTTTATACAGTCTAGGTCCACATTCAGCAAGTCTAGATTGACTGAATACACATATGAAATTAGGAGCCCAAAGAAAAAATACATTATGGATAAAGGAACGTTAAATTATGAAAATTTTTCATAGACTAAATTTTAGTCTATATCTACATCTAAACCTGACATATATGCTTTCAAGGAGCTTACCATACATAGAACTTGTCCTCTCTAATCATTCCAGATTTTGAAATGCCTCTCTATGAAATATTGATAATGACATGTAGTTATTTGTTTCAGTATAGATTCAATAACACTTGTCTATGAATATGATGCTTTGAAATAACCCCTGATGCCAAGGAAAGTTATGTCCCAGTTCATTCAAAAAATATTTTGAGGAGTATAATGTTTTTGTTACAATGAATAATATGATATGATGCTTTGAAATAACCCCTGATGCCAAGGAATAGTTATGTCCCAGTTGATTCACAAAAAATATTTTGAGGAGTATAATGTTTTGGTTGCAATGATTGATTTGATATGATGCTTTGAAATAACCCCTGATGCCAAGGAATAGTTATGTCCCAGTTGATTCACAAAAAATATTTTGAGGAGTATAATGTTTTGGTTGCAATGATTGATTTGATATGATGCTTTGAAATAACCCCTGATGCCAAGGAATAGTTATGTCCCAGTTGATTCACAAAAAATATTTTGAGGAGTATAATGTTTTGGTTGCAATGATTGATTTGATATGATGCTTTGAAATAACCCCTGATGCCAAGGAATAGTTATGTCCCAGTTGATTCACAAAAAATATTTTGAGGAGTATAATGTTTTGGTTGCAATGATTGATTTGATATGATGCTTTGAAATAACCCCTGATGCCAAGGAATAGTTATGTCCCAGTTCATTCACATATATTATATTGAGGAGTATAGCGTTTTGATATGAAGAATTTTGATACAGCATATTTCCATTTTCTATCTTAATCTTTCAGTCTGGAGTCTGGAGCAATTCATATCTCAGGTTTATCTCGTTTAGGAGTTGCCTAATTTAGGCTTCAAGTATTTTCAGTTACATTTGCTGTAACTTGTTTTGTTAAGTGTTATGTTGCCCTTTATGGGTTGTTGTTCTAATTCAAGTCCTTGACCTGTATGAATAACTAAATGCTGCTATTTTAGATCTGAGACAAGACTAGTCTTGTGAGGAGCTAGAGAGTTAGACAGTGTTGATTGGAACACTGTCTTGTCGTAGAGTTTTATCTACAATGCTTTTGAATTTATACAATTGACTTGAATTTGATGTGATATCCATTTTGCATATTTTACGTTATAGTACAAAGCATTAAAAAAATTAAATCAAATCAAATAAAGTTAATTATAATTAATTATAATTTCATATTTAGATATAGGAGTTAAGGGGTTGATACAGTGAAAGAGGGTTAGGCAAGGTAAGGACAAAATATTTTGCTAATACAAACACTGTTTAGGGCCTTTGGAACTACAGAGGCAATGGCAGTGGTCTTTCATATTTAAGTCATCACACTTAAAATGATAATCATAAACAATTGATGATATACTGAACTTGTTCTCTCATTTATTTTTCATGTTCAACCAATTTTGCATTGTTCTTGCATTGTTTTTCTCATGTTAAACTAATTTCATTGTTCCTTCATTTATCTTTCTTGTTTGACTAAATTATTTTTTCTCACATTTAATTAAAAATTGTTTAGTTTTGAAACTTTAAGCTTGTTGTATATTACTAAGATATCTTATCTTTAAGAAATTGGGGGGCAAATGACCTTTACTTCTTATTGTTCAGTATTTTAAAGAACTTCAGGTCATGAACATCTATGGGATGAAGCAGGTGCTTCATTTATTTATGAAACATTCAAATATTACATGAATCTCTGTGTAAACTTTATTGAGAACTGAAATGCTATTTATATATTTTGTGGATGCCAGCTTTGTTGTATGAGACAATAATTGATTATTCCCTGTTAACCTTTTGTTATAAGTGATAAACCATATATAAATTTGTAGCCTATCTGGGACATAACAATTTTATTTATGGTAAAAATGATGCATTGATAAAAATTAAACAATGTATTTTGATTATCTTCACTGAATATATAACTTAACAGGCTGTAAGTCAGTCTTCATAAAGAAACCTCGTCTTGTACTCATGTTTTGAATTCATACATCAAGGGAAAAAAACCTTGAACATGAGAATCACTCTTCATTACCAATGATCATTAATACCCTGATTCCATTATCCATGAAACAAAACAAATACAAAACAATTTGAAGGTTCTGTTTTATCATGATATCTCAATTTTAGGATGATGTTGTTATGGGAACATTAACTGTCCGAGAGAACATAGAATTCTCTGCGGCTCTGCGCCTACCACGGACAGTGTCTGTCAAAGAGAGGAGAGAGAGGATAGACAACCTCATTGAAGAGCTCGGCCTGTCAGCTTGTGCTGATAACAAGGTATTTTGGCATGATTTTGTCGTGCCTGCTCTCCTTTTTATATAAACATGTTATGTGTTATGAATTACGTCCTTTTTATACCCCCGCCTTACAGCGTAAGCGGGGGTATATAGCGTTCATTCTGTCCGTCCGTCTGTCTGTCTGTCCGTCTGTCCGTCCGTCACAAATCTTTGTCCGGAGCATATCTCCTAAACTATACATGCTAGCTTCACCAAACTTCATACACTTATCAACCATGATCCCTAGATGTGCCTTTTGAGGGTTAGACCAACAAATAATTTTTATTTTTTGCGGTTTCCATGGAAACATGACTAAAACGGTGACTCTTTGACCAAGTCCTTTGTCCGGAGCATTTCTCCTAAACTATACATGCTAGCTTCACCAAACGTCATACACTTATCAACCATGATCCCTAGATGTGCCTTTTGAGGGTTAGACCAACAAATGATTTTTATTTTTTGCGGTTTCCATGGAAACATGACTAAAACAGTGACTCTATGACCAAGTCCTTTGTCCGGAGCATATCTCCTAAACTATACATGCTAGCTTCACCAAACTTCATACACTTATCAACCATGATCCCTAGATGTGCCTTTTGAGGGTTAGACCAACAAATGATTTTTATTTTGCGGTTTCCATGGAAACATGACTTAAACAGTGACAAAGTCCTTTGTACGGAGTATATCTTCATAACTATACATGCTATCTTTACCAAACTTCATACACTTATCAACCATGATCCTTTGATGTTCCTTTTGAGGGTTAGACCAACAAATGATTTTTATTTTTTTTGCGGTTTCCATGGAAACATGACTAAAACAGTGAATTTATGACTAAGTCCTTTGTCCGGAGTATATCTTCTAAACCGTACATGCTATCATCACCAAACTTCATACACTTATCAACCATGATCCATATTGGTGCGCCTCTTGAGGGTAAGACCGAAAAATTATTTTTATTTTTTGCGGTTTACATGGAAACGTTACTAAAACAATGACTATCTGACAAAGTGCTTTTTCCTGAGCATATCTCCTAAACTATACATGCTAGCTTCAACAAACTTAATACACTTATCAACCATGATCCCTAAGTGAGCTTTTTGAGGGTAAGACCAACAAAGAAAGCCAGACTATAGTTTGAAGCGGGGATATGTGAGCTGTGCTCACTTCTTTACTTGTTGTATATGCTTGGTTTGGATCATACTTGACTTAATGATCTCAAAACACTTTGTATAAAAAGTAAGGTGTTCTTGACACTCTTAAGAATTTCTTTTCCTACAGGCCTGAAAACAGGGCTTAGATTTTCAAAGCTCTCTAAGCATTAAGATAGTTGTAAGTACCATACATTAACATTGGCTTACGACTACCTTTGCACTAAGAGAGCTTAAAAAATCTAGTCCCTGGTTTGTAAATGTATTTGAGTCTGGTTTCTTAGAGGTGAATGGGTTCAGCTACAATGATACAATAGATAATCAACACAGCTACAAGTTACACATAAAGAATATTTTATTATTCTATAGATCATTCTAGAAACAAAAACTAACAAGAATAGACATATTTTAAATCCTATCCTATTAGAAAGATCACTGCAGAAGAGCAGAATATGTTCATTGTAATAGATATCTTTGATAATATTTTTAAATAATTTTCCCCTCAGGTTGGGAATGAGTTTATGCGAGGTGTGTCTGGCGGTGAGCGAAGACGAACAACCATCGGTATGGAGCTGATTATCTCCCCTCCTGTCCTCTTCCTGGACGAACCAACCACAGGCCTTGATGCTAGGACAGCTAACTCTGTTATGTTCTTACTCAAGAGGTGAGCAGTTTTAAAAGAATAGTCGAAATATTGATAACCTGAATATTCTGGAATTGCCCATCTTACCCCACAAGGCATTTTTTGTTTGTCTGCAGGTATGCACTCATCCATAAATATTTTGACCAATGCAGCAAGGCTTTACCTTTACCGAAACGACGCTCTCATACACATAAAGAAGTTGATCATCCATAACTCTTGTCTTTCTTGTGTTCTACAACTTCTAAATGCCAATCAAACAATTTATTCTGATGAGCTTTTTGTTAACCTTTTTTCTTATTCCTGAAATTAAAGATAAAAATTTATTTTTTGTGCACTGATTAATAAACAAGTAGAGAATGAACTGATCAAATCATGTAGGCAGCCAATTTACTGAACAAAAACAAGAGAAGGATAAAATAATAATTATTTTTTTGACAATTTTAAAAAAAAGTTAAACATATCATCAAAAGCCAATTTTCTTCAGATTGAATGCTGAATTTTTTTTATGATAAAAGCATTGGTTTGGTTATAACTTATAATAAGGGCTTGAGTAAAATATTTGTGTTTTTGGCAAAATTTAACAGACCATGCCTCATAAATAGCTTATAGAATGAATTTTTCATATGTATAAGTGCTTTTCTTTCAGTCTGTCATTGAAAGGAAGGACAATTATCTTCTCTATACATCAGCCACGATACTCAATCTTCAAACAGTTCGACACCATGCTCATGCTGTCGCAGGGTCAAGTTGTATTTCACGGGGCAGCACGCGAGTCTCTAGACTACTTCAAAGAAATAGGTAAACTTTCTATCAGATCACATATGTTTGATTTCATGAATATTAATTGTAAAATATTTTACAAAATTTTATGTTCATTGCAGTTAGGAAATGATTTAAAACTGATATGTATCTTTTTAACTTTGAACATGGTAATCATTTCCAGAAAACTTTCCCTTACTACCGTCAACAAAACTTTTTCATTTAAATGATCATACAGCACCATGTTAAAGTGTTGCAAGAAAAGTGGCTGCCATTGTTTCTTTACTCAGTGATTGCAATTATGTTTTTGGACACAAAAATGTGACTCTTAAAATTAAAAATAATTATGTAGTTTTTATGATGTGCATTGAGTTACAGGTGACACTGACAATTCATTTCAAATATTGAATAATAATTTTTGAGGTTTACTTCTGCATATTAATAGAAGTCAAGCTGCACATTACATAAAATAGCAATGGCATACGTTCACTTTCTTGCATAATCTATAGTTTCTGTTTGATATTCAGGTTACCCATGTGAAGAACACAACAACCCCCCAGATTTCTTTCTTGATATCATTGGCGGGGAAACATCTTCTCAACCACAAGCTGCAGAAAACACAGAGAAATCGGCAGAAAATAAAGAAATACTTGCAGGTAGATGATTTAGCCAACTTGTTGGTGCTATAAATGAGTGAGAAAACTTGGTTCAAATCTTTTAAACACTATGAGATACCTATTATATCAAAGTTACATCCTGCTTTGTCCTATAAACTTTTGTGGTTCTTGTCACAGTTTCCCTTGTAATGACTACCAACTGAATTCTCATTGAGCTCTATGGAAGGCGGTTCTCTCATCATTCATTGGCTGTTATATACTCGACAAAAAAAGTTCAGGTCCGCCCCAATATTCATTATTTATACATCTTATGGATCATCATCTGAATAACAGAAATCTCATTATCAAAAATAGGAAGAGTTCATAACTTACTTTGTGGAGTATATATTGTGCCTACAAACTGAACTGTGAAACTAGGAAAATACTGAAATTGGGGGGATATGGATGCCCTGATATCCAAAGATGGCTAAGTGTAGGGTGAAAATATATATTTTTATATAGGTTTGTTACCAATTCACCTTTATATATTGGAATGTGATCTCAATTCATTTTTCTTGCAGATAAAAAATCGCTTGCTGAAATGTTTCAAGACTCAAAATTAAATGAAAGGTAAAGTATATGTAATGAAAATCATTTGTCCTGATTAGAAACTTAGATTCACTTGATTAAACTAAAAACAACCTTGGGCTACAGTTATTTTTCCGGCATGGGTTTTATTGGAGAAAATAAAGTGAAAATTGTTTTAATATTTATACACTGGGTATATTGACATTGGAGATAAGTCACATGCCTTCCAATGAGTATTGTGAAATATTGACTATTTTCCCCTTGTTTCATGGCACTTCAATATTCTCTCCCCAAGGAGGCTCCTCAAGTCGATTCTTTCCATGTGATATCAGTTACAATTGGACCATTATCCTCAGTTCTTTTAATATTGCCTTATGGCGACATGTTGCAACACAGATACCTGTATTTCTATCCAATGAGATATGGTTTGAGATCTCTAAGTGACTTTAGTATTTTAAGAAATATGTCTGCAATGCTCAAGGGAAGTAACTCGAATCTTCATAACATGTAGTTGAGTAAACAAAGTATAAAGACATTTTTGATATTGCCCTGTGCAGGTTGATGTGTGAGGTGAAGCCCATCCAGGATCAGTTCAAGGAGGAGTGCAAGAGTGGAGGCGTGGTGCGCATGCAGAGGATCGAGTACCCCACCTCTTTCTTACAACAGGTATTGGAGAACTTTGAGTTCCATTATTATTATCCTATCGGTATTTTATTATCCCATTATGCAATACTGTTGGATATAGTCACTACCCTGTCTGTCTGTCCCTCTGTATACCTTGAATTCTGTTCTTATTATCTCGGCAGTATGTAATATTGTTGGATATAGTCGTCCCCCCATCTATCCTTTTGTAATCCTTGAGCTCCGTTGTTTACAAGCTGCCAACTTCCTGTATTTATTGCCATATTTGTTTGTTATTGGCCCGTCTGCTAGAGAAATAGTTCAAAAGATTATGTTACACTTTTCATGACTTGTGAGCAGATTTCTTGTAACACTTTTAACTCTACTTTTCACCTTTTAATTCAATTCTTGCCAAAAAGTAGCTATGCAGCTTCCTTTCACCCCTGGGAAACCAGTAACAAATTTGTTTACAGGCCTTTTAAATGCCTGTGATGTTGAAAGGGTTAACAAAGCTGTAGGGAGTGGTATTTGATAAGACAGTTTTACTGCCAGAAAGTAAAAGTATTAAAGAGCCACTTTGTGAGTTGTTGGAGTCAAATATGCCAAACTTAATCAATGATGTCATTTGATCGCGAAGTATTGACTGTTACCAAAAAAGACACATTTTAAAGCTTATCGTTTTTTTACAGTGACAATATGAAGGTAGAACGTCGCAATTATGATCAAAAACCGGACAGTGGCGCGCGTCAAATAGTCAAACGTAATTTTGGAGACTTATCTAAAACAGCCAGGAGGGCAGTTAGGAGTTGATAGCGTTTGTCAGTATATAATGTAACTAGTATTCATGTAGATTGGACATGGTATCTACACCTCTGTGCAATTATAAGGCTGTTTTTAGATTTTCATGGAAAACCAGTATTTGTCATATAAATGTCATTGGACATGAAAAGTTAAGATGTTTTGATTTTATATCACCACATATGACATTTAGGTTCGTATCAAAGGTAAATAATATGTTATGAAAATCACGGAGTGGCTCTTTAAGTGACATAATCAAAGGTTATCTTAAGGAATAACAATCAAGTGTTTATGTTGCTATTTGAAATCAAAAGGTCATAGTAGTTTGATTTTAAGCCATGGGTAAGAAAAACTCTTGTAACCAATGCAATTTATCCACTTAGTAATTAGTTATTTAGCTTACTGGTTTCGTATACATATCAACTTGTGGCAATAATCTGTTTCAGTTTACAATTGTTGCGGGTCGTGCACTGAAGAATATTGTGAGAAATCCTCAAGCCACAGCAATGCAGGTAGGGAAAACATATTTTCCCTTGAACTATGAATTGAAGAAGTTATAGAACTAAGACAGATAATCCTTACCTCTAAATATTCTGTGCTTTATGTTTACAATGACAATTTAAATCATTTCCTCTTGCAGATACTGATGATGTTCTTATTTGCTTTAATTGTTGGCGGTATCTATTTCAATCAAGATATGTCAAAGACATCTGGAATTCAAAACAGGTAAAACTCTACAAAAATGATTTTGTTAGTTCTTCTAGGGCATGATTAGTTCAAAAATAGTATGAAAGGCAAATTGACTGTTAGAAATCACAACAAGTCAACAAGGAAGATGATGGGGGGACGAGCCAATGATTCAGTTACAGAATATTCTTAGACACGAAAGTAATAGCATTGCTAAGCCCTGTCAAGTCCGAAGGGATCTTACCTTTATTAGAGTACATGAAACAATGTCTTGCATTGCTAATTTTTTTGTTAATCATTCCTTTTAATGTTGATGAGGCACATCCTTGTTTTCATAATATTAATATCAGTGAAGATCATTTGATTTTGATGAAAAACAAAAATAAAATTAAATCTTTCCTTATGCTTCCTCCGGTCTTTAAAAAGAAATGCAAAATGATTTGTTTTTTTAAATAAAGTCTTGGATTGTTGTACGATTGATTGTGTATTTCATTTCAACCAATCAAAATTCTTGATAACATTACCTCATGTTACCCAAGTTACGTTGTTAAATTGCAGAAGAGGTGTCTTTTTCTTCATGGTGATGAATCAGATCTTTGGTAATCTCTCCGCTGTGGAAATATTTTTGCGAGAAAGAGCCATGTTTATGTAAGTGTCTTTCGTTGGTATTTCTTGTTGATGACAAAGCTGTCTTTGAATTTGTATCTATTTCTCATGTTGTTTTCAATTTGATAAATAAAATGGAAGTCATTAATATTAATGAGCTGCATGTGAAATTCTTTTGAACTGTTATTGCAAATTGTGGATGTGTTTATTAACTCCATTGTTGCACAGTGTGCTGTTTACATTTGCAACATAGTTGGAGCACTATGACGGGATAATAACTGTATTTAAAATTTTGGTTCCAAGCTTTCAGTGCACTCATGCATTTTATGCAAGATAAAATGCTATTCAATATCGCATAAAATATCATTATTTGGCAATTTTGCACAAATGGATGTTATTCCCCAAAAGTCTGTGAGTCATACTTTCTATATAATCTGTTAAACACCATTTGCTCACCAATAGAAGAATATCCCTAAACTTATGATACTTTAAGTGACATATCCTGGCATAAATTGAAAGTGTCTCAGATGGGTCTTGTAGTCTTGTAAAGACGCAATGAGAGCATCGAAGTAGGCTCAGCACCCACCAGATTTCAAATTACTATTACCATTTATTTTACAGGCTTGAAAATATGTTACCATTTGTTTTGCAGGCATGAAAATGTGAGTGGGTTTTATCGAGTATCTGCCTTCTTTCTGGCCAAAGTGTTTTGTGATCTAATCCCGATGAGACTGACGCCCACTGCAGTCTTCAGTGTCATCGTCTACTGGCTCATAGGTCAGTGCTTAGAATTTTTGTCTGATTTTCTCATGTCTTGACTATTCTGTATTATTCTGTACTATTTATAAGCTTCCAACTATTTCAGAAAACATTTTTTTTTTTTGCCATAATAAGAAATCAGTGGATAATTGTGTTCAAATTTGTTACTGAGTTATCTTAGAGTGATCACAATATATTCAGAATATATTTACAAAATTTTTAAATTACTTTTTTTAAGCAAAATAAAGTGCATATAATTTCTATGGTTGTTTCATTTGTTGTCCCCCGCCGCAACGCGGAACGGGGGACTATGAATTCAGCGGCGTCCACGTACGTACGTCCGGATTCTTGTTAACGCGATAACTCATGAAGCTTAGCACCTAGAGTGTTCATATTTGGTGACAGCTTTCAATGGAGGAAGACTCAGACGCCAGTCAACTTTGGTGACCTTGACGTCATTTTCAAGGTCACCATGACACAAAGTACGTCCAGATTCTTGTTAACGCGATAACTCATGAAGCTTAGCACCTAGAGTGTTCATATTTGGTGACAGCTTTCAATGAAGGAAGACTCAGACGCCAGTCGACTTTGGTGACCTTGACGTCATTGTTAAGGTCACAACGACAAACTCGTGAAGCTTAGCACCTAGAGTGTTCATATTTGGTGACAACTTTCAATGGAGAAAGACTCAGTCGCCAGTCGACTTTGGTGACCTTGACGTCATTTTCAAGGTCACCATGACACAAAGTACCTCCAGATTCTTGTTAACTCGATAACTCATGAAGCTTAGCACCTAGAGTGTTCATATTTGGTGACAGCTTTCAATGGAGGAAGACTCAGACGCCAGTCAACTTTGGTGACCTTGATGTCATTTTCAAGGTCACCACGACACAAAGTACGTCAAGATTCTTGTTTACGCGATAACTCATGAAGCTTAGCAGCTAGAGTGTTCATATTTGGTGACAGCTTTCAATGAAGGAAGACTCAGACGCCAGTCAACTTTGGTGACCTTGACGTCATTTTCAAGGTCACCATGACACTACGTCCGTCCGGATTTTTGTTAACGCGATATCTTGTGAAGCTTAGCACCTAGAGTGTTCATATTTGGTGAAATCTTTCAATGGAGGAAGACTCAGAAGCCAATCGACATTGGTGACCATGACATAATTTTCAAGGTCACTACGACACTTTGACCAATTTCTAATACATTGTTAACGTGCACCTAATGTTCATATTTGTTGACAGCCTTCAATGGCGGAAGACTCAGATGGCAGTCGACTTTGATGACCTTGACCTCATTTTCAAGGTCATCACGACACTTTGACCAATGTGTAATACATTGTTAACGCAGTATCTCTTAAAGCTTAGGACCTAGAGTGTTCATATTTGGTGACAGGTTTCAATGGCGGAAGACTCAGACGCCAGTTGAAATTGGTGACCCTGACCTCATTTTCATGGTCACCATGACACTTTGACCACTGTAATACATTGCTAACGCGATAATATTAATTATGCCAAATATCACATAACGGCGGGGGACATTGCCATGTTAGTGGCAAACACTTGTTTTAATATTGTTCTTAACACAAAAAGATTGTCTTTGTTCTCCAACACAATTTGCTTGTCCATATTATTGTCAAAAATGTGATATACAAAACAAAGCATCATCATTTACATAAACTATTTGTATATGTTTCAGGGTTGCGGCCAGGGGCAAGTAACTTCTTCTTCTTCCTGTTTAACCTCTTTCTGACGACCATCGCCTCAACAAGTCTTTCATTTTGTATCAGCGCCAGTTTGAAGATCCGAGCGGTCGCAAACATTCTCATCTCACTCTGCTTTGTCTTCATGATGGTATGTCCTTATTCTTTGTAGTGATGTTCTCTTACCCGGCAAGGTATAACTTGCACCAATCTAAATTACTGGTTATTTCAAACCTTGCTGCATTTATCACCTCTTCTGTGCCAGTTTTTCAGTGTACTGCACTTAGTTTTAATAGAAATATGCTGAAGGCTTATCAATTTTGAAGGTGCTGTAAACAAGCACTGAATTCTGGCACAATGCAGAAAGAAAGTGGGTGATTTAAACCAGTTCACTGCTCTGTTTTGATGTTGCCAGACTTCTGGGACCCTCTACCTGATAAGTTAGTGTCTATTTAAGAAAGACATGTTTAGATCCAGATTTTGTGAATTAGATTCTCAATTTGTCTTGTTGTGAGGATTTGATTTAAATGATTCTTCAGGTTTAATAAGAAATGGTTAAATGAACTATTTGTTTTTTCTGCTATTGCTAAAATTTAGGTGTTAAAAACTTTGATTGTGAATTAATCATATTTGTTTAAATATATACACATTTCTTTGAATTATTGTCAATTCTCTGTAATCCCCTTGGCATGATAAGTTCATCTTTTATCTGCTTTCAGTGATAACCTTCACATAAGCTTTCTGTTAAACCATCTAATAATAAAGAGATTCTTCTTACTATTTTATTTCTGTTTCAGTTATTTGGTGGCTTATTGATGAATCTAGGATCTGTACAGAAATGGCTCACATGGGCCAAATGGATGAGCATTTTCAGATTTAGTCTTGATGTGAGTATTTGGAAAAAATATTAACAAAATATTATCAACTTCAACAAAAAAAGTATGGGTTTTTATAAGTGAAAATCTATTTTATTAGCTGAAGTCTTATTTATATATTAATATATAATAATGATGCTGCATTGAACATAAACTATTTTTATTTTCTAAGTATATAAGAACATTGTTCACACTTGCAAATATGATTTAAGAAAATTGTTACATTGAATATATTGATTTGTGTTTGTTTTCAGGCATTGTGTATAAATGAACTCAAAGATCAGAAGTTTTGTGATAATGAAATAATATCAGAAACTGGCAACATTACACAGGACTGGTAAGTATTTTGTTTTTGTTTGAAGTAATTGAATTAAATGAATCATGATTAAATGAATGCTTGTCAAATGGTTATGAAATTTCCAGATATGCATATTGTTGGAATATTGTAAAATCTTTCTGTTCTGATGTATCACAGAAATTCTTCCTGTTTTAATGTATATAAAAAAATCTATTTCTGAAGTATTATTTAAAATCTTGCTGTTCTTATGTCTTCAAGAAATTCTTACTGTTTTAATGTATATAAGAAAATCTAATTGCAGTTCTAAAGTATTATTTAAAATCTTGCTTTTCTAATGTATTTAAAGAAAATATTTCTGTTCTAATGTATTTAAAGAAAATCTTGCTCTTCTAATGTATTTAAAGAAAATCTTGCTCTTCTAATGTATTAAAGAAAATCTTGCTCTTCTAATGTATTAAAGAAAATCTTGCTCTTCTAAATTATTCTTGAAATGCCACTTCTAAATGCTTTACAAAAACTTGAATAATGGTTTATGTAATTATAAACTTGCAGTGTGTACGGCAACGACTACCTAACAGAGCAGGACATATCACATGAGACAACCTGGGATTTATGGCAGCGAGAAGTAGCTCTAATCGTCATGGCTACCGTCTTCCTCATTCTCACATATGTGCAGCTGAGAAGAATCAAGAAACTAAAGTGAACACCATCGATCCTGAGTAAAGGAGGGACAAGTTTTAACTTCATCAAATCAAGGAAGTTATCCTCACAGAATTTACCTTCAAGTCAAAGAAATAATCTGATATTTTCTCCAGGACTCCATATTCAAGCAAGGCTCATTTCAAACCCTTATTGATTTACTATTTGATGTGAAGTGGGAAATTATCCAATGAACTTTTTAATAATTATTGAGTTACTTTTATCTCATATTGCATTATCAGATCATGAAACCGAGTATTTGGGGTGGGCGGGGGAGACACTTTCATAAAGTTGCTTGTATTGGACATTCATGGAATGGAGCCTTGATAATGAATGTTTACATTGCATCTAGTATTTTGTAACAATTTTACGCAATTGCTTTCTGTTTATGCCTAGTCACTTTTATAAACTAAAGATATGGTTTTGTTTATCTTTATATTCTTTTTGTTGAGCATACCACATAATTAGTGCTAAATGTCGCCAAATTAAATTCTGTAGATATCTTGTTATGGTTTAACTAATTTATTCAAGATATACATTATAATTTCTTACATGTTATCCACCAATAAAATAAAAATAGATGCAAAACCAAGAAATATTTTATATGTATCTGTACCTATCTTTATAAACTATAAAGAAGGTAAAAATAGTATCATCTTGAACTTTTGTAATGATTTTGATTGTCTTTGTAATCCCAGTATGGTCTTGGTTACACACAGTTGAGTTATACTTATATTTACATGAAACTTTAAGATGCCTTTTGCGGGGATTGTTTTTTAATAAATTTTGTTAGAAGGAAATGAAGTGAAGTATTGATGGCTATCTAGTCCGTACTGTCAGAGACAGTCTTTTTATTTAGACATTTACACTATTACTATCTTGCTATTTATGAATCTAATTTATTTTACACTCTAAGTATTTCACTTTATTATTGTAGAGGGGAATCATATGGGAGTTCATATATTTCATATGATGCCAGAGGGGATAATATCACTTTTTCATTGTGACATTAGCTAATAAAAATAACTTTGATGTTACAGTTTGCTTATAATGTTGAGATCCAAATGCACCGGCTTTATGTAATCAGCTTCTGCTGATGTTGATTTGTGCCCATGACATACTAAGTTTACTACACTTGTGCCTAAACATCTGTAAATTTTTAGGCACAAAAGTTGTATTATTTATTAAATAAAATCCTCCATACAACTTATTCCAAAGTGTATCAATATATACACAAAATATTTGGTCGATGAGACTACCAAAAGCTCTTTGTCAACAAAAACAATATGTTTATGATGAGAGTAATGAAAGAAATAGCAAATTTTGTCACATGTTTGATACAGGAACAATTGGCTGGATGTGAGTGATGATGTTCGATTTAGTCGTGTATGAATGATAATTTTCTTTCGTTTCCATGGTTACTGTATTGTCATTAACCTCCCAGAGATGTGTGAAAGCCTGCATGTGAATGTTCCGTTGCCTTTGGTATGAGTGTTATAGATACACATTTATATTTTTCATCATTGTGAATAAAACCATAAATGTTATTATGTATATGCGTATATTGAACCAAATAAAGGTGGAAATATCACCATTTGGAAACCATTTGCTCTTGGAAATACTGAAACATCAACAGCTGTATTATTTTCATTTGTAACTTTGAAACCAAATATTGAGATTTATATTTGACAGCCCTCTACACTTACTTTCACTTTCATATCATGTACTACTTTATTCTCTAAATAAACACTTTGTTTCACAATTTTTAAGTTAACCAATGTATGTATTTCTTATTCATAACCAAAACCTATATGTGAATAACATCCTACTGGTCTTGTCCATCTAACTGACCTGGTGATGTAGCGTTTTCAACATACTAAGTACCCCGGCCGCTGAGAAAAATGAAAAGAGGGGGCACTTATCGAAATGGATTTTCATTAAATGTTTAAGATTATAAATCTATCGAAACTTTTGCCTCTTTAATAAGTTCAGAATTGTTAAACGTTTAAGGTTAGGCTTGCCACCAAATGGAATTAAAATTTTTTTGCTAACATGCATGACTTAAGTTTGAATGCAGCTCCCTGACTAATGGAAGAAAGAGTGAGACTCAAGTTTTCAATGCAACTCCTTATTTATATTACAGACTGAATTTTATGGGAAGGGGTCGCTTATTATTTTCTGAGTTACAAATGTGGTTAGGGGGGCACTTATAGGGAGAGGGTGCTTATTTTGTTGAAGATGGTAATCTCATAATTTTAAAGTGTAACAATGTGTCCAAAAAATAAAATGGTTTTTAGTTATTTTCCCAGTTTCGAATCATCAGATTTTTATATTCAAATGAAAGAGTGGCAGTGCCCCATGGTTTTCTTAAGACAGCAAAATACAAAATAAGCTGTCATTTTGAGTGATAAGGTGTTTTGATTTCCCCCATTTTTCACAGCCGGAAAATGTTTTGGCGCCAAAATCGAGATTAGGACACACAGTCAAGCCTCTGGTAACATTTGAAAAAAAAACCCCTGATGAAACCCCCTTAAAATTCCACTAATGGAAGAAACCCAGGCTAATTATTAAATTAGAGGAATATTAAATCTCAGACTACCCTCTCTCCCCCTTTATGGCCAAAAAGGGAGCATAAAAGGCTATTTCTGTATGAATCACATTAATCATTTCTAATTAAAAAAGATGTTTTGTACAACATTTGTTCTTTGTTTTTATTTCAATTATGAACTCACCTAATTTTATTTGTGCTGGACGATATTTACATAACCAGTGGTCTACCTACAAGGTAGGTAATTGCGACTGCTTATTGATCACCTGACAGTTGTAGGAGTGAATGCGTTTTCAAATTTAAACATCCGTACCTTTCATGTTGATCAACTATATTGTTTCTTAATATTTTTACCCACTCACACATTGTAAATATAAACAAGAAAGGTGGAGGATATGGAACTTAGAATCAGTTAGTTATTTTTTCCTATGGACACAGATTCTCTGATCAAAAGTAATAATTTAAATGATTGTAATTTTTACACAGCTGTGGCACAACCCACGCTAACGAAAATTCGGTATCCGCCCATTGAGATGATGAGTTGAGATGAGTTCTGCCCACTTCTTCTTACTTCAGTAACACCAGGATTTTGAGAACTGGTAGGATTGTTGAAACTAACTTGAATGAATTATGTTACAATTGATTTCATATCGAATCCTTTGTTTCTCGTTACAGAAAAATAAATTAATTTTTTTCAACTCCAGTTATGGATGATTGTTCTTTTGGGCTGTCAGAGGCGTAACTACCTTGCAGCACAAAAAGCAAGTGCTTACACTTTGAAGTTCAACAAAAGCATTTAGTATAAACGTCATATAGGCTAGATGTACACAGTATTTGCCATTACGTTTCTTGAATAAATGTTTCTCTGAAGTATGACGGGTGACAGTCGTCAAAACGCACAGAGTTTTCAGTGAGGAAAAAACACACAAAATGGCACTTCTCTTCAGGTGAACCTGATGTTTCAAAGAAGTTAATTGTCCTGTTCTTGTTCCTCGAGTTGTTCGTCGGATCATTGGACGTTTCAATGATTAATGTTTAAAAGTAGTTACAAGTTGTTCATTGCGTTATTCTTACCATACATAATTTTGATGGTACTTTTACATTTGATTTGTATGATGTTTTAGTCAGTTTGGTTTATCACATCCCCAAGTTGTGCTTACAGAAGAAAATTTCCCAGTAATGCCCCTGACTGTACATACAGATACCTACAGCCACAGGGGCGTGTATCGCTTAGAAATAGCTTTAGAAAGACATATATGGCTATAGACCCTACCCTAATACTATAGCGTGTATCGCTTAGAAATAGCTTTAGAAAGACATATATGGCTATAGACCCTACCCTAATACTATATAAAAGTATTAGGGTAGGGTCTATAGCCATATATGTCTTTCTAAAGCTATTTCTAAGCGATACACGCAAGTATTAGGGTAGGGTCTATAGCCATATATGTCTTTCTAAAGCTATTTCTACTCGATACACGCCCCTGTATTCAGACCGGAAAGGTCAGATGGGCTTATGCCTATTGTCTGTGTCCGTTCTCCTGAACTTTGCACATTTCGGCCTTCTCCAAAACATCAACAACACCTAAGCCGAAAGTTTGCGTTGATGTACCTTGCTCGTAGGTGATCAGTATTTGTAAATTTTGGAAATCACAATTGCAATCAACCAAAGTTAAAATCATTTGTCAGATACGAGAAAAACTTTGGTGCAATTGAAAACTGTGCAATTGTACCAGGAAAAAGCCAAACGCTTCCAAGAGTTACCATGTAGGATGAAAAATAATGCTTTTATTGATAAATCTGCGTATATGGAGAAACAATTGTTTACTTATGTTTATGTAACAGTTTCTCTAATGCTCAGGGTTGTAACGCTCTTAACTTCTGACAAGTGAAAGCAAACTGATTGATTCTCATATTTGATATCAATGTTACTAATGCAAGTAAACAACTTCGTATCGATTTGTAGAAGCGTTCAGTCGAAATAATATAAATTCCTACCAAACTGATGAGCCCTACTGTTTTCATAATTACACTGAAGCCAGCTGTAAATAAAGTGTTTTTTCAGTATCTATTCCAATGCTAAAAACAGTATTGGTCATCGTTCTATGCCATTAACCAGTAACATTACATAAAATCACAATGTGGGAAGAACACTCTAATGAAAACCATTACTTTGGTTATTTATCACTGGCTGACATCGATTTCTAAATGGTAAAGGGTTATGGAGATAACTGTGACATTTGCTCTTCAAACAGACTATTACCTATATTTACAAAGCTTCAATACCCAATCAAATACTGCAGAAACGCTTGTTTGCTTTGCATTCATTTGTCTTAATGTGTTCATTGATCAACTATCTATAACACGCATTTGCACGCTTACAACGTTCAACATAGAGAAACACTGTCATCTATGATTCTAACAGTTTGAGCACTTCTCTTCAGGTGACATGAGCAGTTAGCAATGAGGTTAGGCGTTATCATCCTGTGCTTTGCTCTCATAGAAAATGGGCAGACTGCTGTATCTTATGCCCAGAAGAAGTTTTTCGAAGATCTGACCAAAGACTACGACCCATCGTTTAGACCAGTTCTTAATAGTTCAACAAATACTACAGTTGCCATTGGGATGGGACTGAAAGCTATCATAACTCTAGATGAGAAAAAAGAAGCCCTCAGTTGCAATGGATTTTTCAATCTTGGTTGGAGGGACGAGTTGTTGAGATGGAACTATACCTCTCCAAAAGATATGTTGTTTGCACTGGAAGCTTACCAACTGTGGACCCCAAAAGTTGTTCTTTTGAATTCCGTATCAGATGAAATAGAACTCATCAGTGATTCTCAGAGTATAACTATTTTGTTCGATGGTAGCGTGACAACCGGGTCTGTAAGACGAGTGGACACAATTTGCAAAGTTAACATCCAGAAGTTTCCTTTTGACCAGCAAGACTGTTCCATTCAGGTTGGAACTCAAACTCCTTTTAATTGGGAAGTCCTTGAGGTATTAGATACTGAAGTTAACCTTGACCTCTATGAAGAAAACGGCGAGTTTGATATCATTGAATCAAACGTCGGACCCTCAGTGTTGATTTATGAAGGATTTGGTATTGACATTATAGTCGTGAAGTTAACTCTGAAGAGACGTGCTACCTTCTACATCCTGAACACAATCCTGCCCGTCGTCTTCCTGTCGTTTCTTAACACTCTGGTGTTCCTGCTGCCAGAGGAATGTGGAGAGAAGGTCAGTCTCTCCGTCTCTCTCCTCTTGTCCTATGCTGTGTTCCTGACCCTCATCAACTCCTACCTACCTGAGAACTCGGACAATGTGTGTTTCTTCAGTGTCTACCTGGCCCTGTTGGTCATCATCAGCACCTTGATTAGTGTCACGGCTATCTTGATCATGGCTCTACATAGTCGACTTCAGAAAGGATCTTCTCATACAAGATTGTTGAAGCTTCTGAAATCTGCATCTGAACGAAACCGTGTTAAATCATTCAACTCTGAGACTGAAGTCCTCTCTGTTGTTGACAGGTGTAATAACTATGCCTTTACATTGTTCTTTGTGCTGACTGTTCTAACTAATTTAGTTTTCTTTATCAGCTCGCTTGCTTAACAAAACTAAAGAACATGAAGTTATATTTGTAACAAGACACGGATGACAATTCTTTGGTGGTTCTTTTTATTATTTTTTTTTTAAATTCGGAGGCACTTTGTTGAAACAATATGTAATGCGACACTTCCATCAATTTAGAATATTTTCGCAACAAAGAGATGCAAATTATATCGTAGTTATTTGAGTGTACGAACAACTAACTATCGGATCAAAGCAGTTACCAATGTTAGTGCTTGTCTTGTGCGACAATATTAATAAAGGATGGGCTTGTGAAATTTGAAAAATCAACTTTTCAGTTGGCAACATCAAAGAGTGAAATCTCATATAAATACATTTTGATTCGAAATGCAATTATAGCAAGGCTTACAATATGAACGAGTAAAAGGTGGTGAATAATTGGAATGGGAGATATCGGCGCCGGGTCGATGCATTGGTCGGACGAGTGCAAGATGCCCCTGCATTATGTGGGTTGCAGAATTCGTGTTTGGCGACAACCTAACAAACAATCTGTACCTAGGTATGCCCGACCAAACTATCAGGGGGTTGGCTGTGAGATGATGTGGGGCTGTGTCTCCTTCGGCCATCCATTTTTTTTTTTTTAACATTTGAAGGAATTGTTTCTCAGCAATGTGAACACTGTACATCTCACTTGCTAAAAGAATTAAGAAAAACGTATTTGTTGTTTTTTTTTCTGTTATTTAGAATTTCTTCAATGTTATTGAATGTTTTTTTATTTCTTCCTCAAGAAAAGGGACGTGATTTGTAAGGCAATGAATTCAGCTAAACTTATCATTCCGTTACTTTAAGCAACATTTTCATCATGCACTATGCAACCGTACACGTTTACCGTTTGTATGTTATTTTTATGTTATTTAAAATGTTTATATCTGCACCTGACTTCAGATATTGACTATTGTATAAAGACGTTTTTAGAACTAGAACTTTAGATACGTAATTCAATGTCAATTATACTCACATGTACCGTAATCTGACTTAAAATCGAAAAGTGAATGTTGAATAGAAAAGACTCTAACAAGAAACGAAGTTCATCTTTCAGTTTTTTTTTAAAACAAAACAAAATTGGGTTACATCGTGTAAATTTTGATTTTAAATATATTCGTTTTCATTAAAGTGGCCATAATTTGGACAGTTTAAAACCACACGTAAATTCAAGTTCCTCTGTAGACATAACTTTATTTATATTCAATTTTAAAGAGGTATAACGTTTCTTTTGGTGTTCAGTTTAGTTTTAGAATGTACGAATGACCATCGGGTCGCTTAGAGAAATAAAACTTGCTGTTTGACTTGATTGTATTCTTTCGGTCGAAATAGAGTGAGGTGAGTTGGTGTTTAACGCCGCTTTCAAGATTATTTCACTTACATCGCGGCTGCTAGTATTATTGCAGGGAGAAAGCCCGCAACACCATTGTGGCTATGGGTTGCGGTGAAACCTGCGAGCATCGGCTGGAACTAGCGAACCATGGGTGGTACTTCGCTGAATTTCAGTGTAGCATTGCACCCAACCCTGACTGCGTGTAGAACAGTTCTCTACTGCAGACAAAGTTTCCAAGCCTCTGGCGGGATTCGAATCGGTCGAAATAGACAATGTTGATATAGTTATTATTAGATGACTACTAGATCTATATATGTACATTTATTACTGGTTTAGCTGAAAGCGCTAGCCATTAAAATGGATTGTTTTTACTTCAAACTTCACATTTTTCAATATTTAATACCCGGGAGCTGAACAACAAGATTTTAAACTTTAATTTTACATGTACATTCATTTCGTCTATTGCTATAGGAAAGGGGATAAATAACTTTAATCATATGTTTTAAACATTGATCATTTTCATTTTCCCGTGGTCGATATGAAGAACGAAATTGGATAAATATCGCATTGAAATAGGCTTGTGATCCAATATTTTTTTTTACAAAGTGTAACGGCCCGTGCAATAAATCACATATCGAAAGCAATAATTCATGATGTATAACGTGCATGTTCATAACATTTATCACACCTTAGACTACTTATTTGTGGGTTTGTTCAGCCGATAAGTCATAGTGTTATTATCAGGTCGAGTATGCAAAGCAGAATCAATAAAACATATACTTCCTCTGTAAACTCTGTAAACTGTGTGCCTCGTTATAACGCTGACTGGGTTATCAGTATCACCCGCCAGCCAGCCATCGTATGTTTTGACAAAATGGAAGCAGCCACAAGGAACTGGGGATATTCTTTGAACGTGAGTACGTTGTTGTGGAACTGGGTTTGTTCATAGGTATACACTATATGCAACCGATAAACCCGGTTCTAAAACATGACGTCCGCTCTCCAACTTCCAAGCATGTAAATACTAAATGCATGACTTTGGAAGTACAGGTATCAAGGCCAAGTTTATGCCAAAATGATGTAAACAAACCTAGATACGACGGGCAAGAAAGTGTCGTTACTTCTGGTTATTACCGTTATATTCTATAATGCTTCCGATATCTTCACACAGATGTGTCACAGTTCACAGGGGCGTGTATAGCTTAGAAATAGCTTTAGAAAGACATATAGACCCTACCCTATCAATCTGTGTGAAGATATCGGAAGCATTTGTGTATACTTGAGTGTAGTTACTTCAAATAGTTTATTCATGGTTATGTTTTTCAAATTGCATGCAATTTGAGTCGATTTACTATGCCACGATGCCTTTCAAAATTCTGATATATATAGAAACTGAGATGACTCATGAATAATAGCTGTCATTCTTTTAGGACAAGTTGAAAGTGTCAAGTTGAAATATAAAATCCAAATAACTGAATGGAAATTAGCAGGGACACTCAGAAGTGTTCATTCATACTGCCTATTTTTTACTAATAAGGTAAATTTTGGTGATTAGGCAGTTTGGGAATGCTGTGGGTAGTTGCTTAATTAAGAGATAATTAGGCTAACAGATATATATGTAATTGATATGGAAGAGTTCAGGTTTTATACCTTGAGGGGTGCAATAAACTAGTCAAGTTCATAATAACATACCCATCTCATAAATAAATATAACAACAACAAATCATATATATATAAATCATTTTCCTGATTGTATTAATATTTTAGGTGCGAAAAGAAATTGCATCTTCAAATTCTCTATAGATTTTTAAGGAATGGAGGTTACGGTTATTTATGATTGGATATACTACCATGGAACCTGTGCAGCAACACATCACTTTCACCAGAAGATTTCAGTATTGTGCTGAAAATAAAATTTGATTTTGCTATTTATTGAGACAATTTGCCATGACTGTCAAACACACACCATATTCAAGCAATTGGTTGGCTTGAAGCAGTTGTCTCAACAGGAAATTACCATGCGCTTCAGTTGTCACTGAAACACTGTTGCAGCTCACAGACATGCTACCATCAGAAATGATGTTAACATCTAACCCTGTTCAAACATATGGATGAGATTTTCTCACTTTCATACAAAATCATGTAAAAACAGCTAGAACCATTCCTAACACTACCAGAAAGTGCCGTTGTCAGTTTGGACTTCGTTCACAACTACCTGCATTTTAACAAGTTCTTAAACAACATTAGATAATTAAATTCAACCATTATATTCTGATGGCCACCAATCTGTCTACCGTGAGCATGGTGAACGATCCGTTCAGACCTGAGTCGTTGAAAGGAATCCTTGAGGTGGTGGTTCAATCATGATGTTGGATGGAATAACAGGTAAAAACTGAACTAAACTTGTGACCAGATTGTTGCCCATGTGATCCTCCCCTTTCTTCAATGTCGTGGTCAAAGCTAGACTGTATATGGAATGGGTTGTACAAATGTTTAAGCAGCAGAATGGTGTTGACCTTCTGCAATCGCCAGCGAATTCACCTGATCTTTCTCCCATTGAGCACATATGGGATAAAATTGAGTGGAAATTCAGTCGCAAGTCAAAACATCATCCAACATTAAAAGAGCTGACAGCAGCACTCATCTGAATTTGGAACAATCCTCAAGTTTTCCTTACAGGCATGATTGGATTGATGAGGCATTGTTGTAGCAAAGTAGTTTAGGCAATTGGAGGACATATATGAAATTGTTGTCGGCAGTTCTCTGTAAACTTTTCACATTTTGACTTCTCCTCAAGAATTGCCACTTAAGGCTTAAAGTTTGTTGGGAGTAACTTTGTACTTGTATAAATTTGTATTTGTAGATAATATTTGGTACTGACTCCACATACCGATGCCTCAAATATGGGTGGTGCAGGAATTATCCCTGAAACCAACCTAAGAGCTACGTTTGCTATTCTGAAAAATCAATTACACTAAGATTCTTAAAATTTTAGAATATTCTCTTTTAAGATGCAATTTCCCTGTCATATTTAAAAAAAGGGGATGGCAGGCATGAAACTTTTATATGGAGACGTAAGCATGTTAGTTTTTTGCCATCTCCTATCTTATCAGGAGGGTAGTAGTGCCTGAACTTAGGCCCGATGGGCTTATGGTATGGACTGTCATTTGATGCACATTTGTCCGTCCGTTCATAAACTTTTAACTATGTCAACTTTTTCTCCTGAACCATTGACTCTGGAAATCTGAAATCTTGTGTACACACTCCTTGACTAATGAGGTTTTTGATAAGTAGATTTGGTGACCCTGTGACCCCTAATAAGGGCCACAGGGCCCACACTCCAAAAACTATTTTTATCTTCATCTCCAGAAGAAAATGTCTAAACAGCTGAAACCTTGTGCACTGACTCCTTAGCTGATAGGGATTCTAAATTTTAGTTTGGTGACACTGTGATCCCTGATAAGGGCCACAGGGGCCACACTCAGAAACCTATTTCATTTTCTTCTCCAGAAGCAAGAGGTCTGGAATGCTGAAATCTTGTGTACAAAAGTCCTTAGCTGACAAGGAGTATGATTATTGGATTTTGCAATCCTGTGGCAGCTCATATGGTGACTCTGTGACTGTTTATGAAATGAATTATAGATAGCCTGATGAGCTACAGAGACAGTGGCTCTATTTTTGAATATTTTACCAATTTTGTTTTGTACTTTTAATTACCTGAGATCAGAAGTTGTCAGACAGAAAAACTATTCATCTGATTCCTTTCAAATTTTGCATGTTTTATAATCTCCAAGTAATTTCTAAGTTGGATATCAAACTTTGGTGCAATACACTGAAGAATTAACTGAATGCAGCTTACTTGAATCAACCAGTGGTTGAGACTTATACATGCTGTGAGTGGTAGGGGTAGTTAGGTTCTGCTATTTTTACCGTAACATCAATGCATTTGCATAGAGAATAATATTTTCAGGTATCACTATTTTAAATGCCACCAGTTAGATGAAATGGCTGCAGAACATTGTGTGCTGCTGAAGGGGTTGTTAACGAGCGGAGGTAAAGAACACCAACTCCAACTATCTGAGGTTGGACTTCACTGGCATGTACCTGCATCCAAAACAGGAACAGCAGGTAGGTATCATAGCTGTTCTAACAGTATACATGCTGACTTGCTGAATAGATTTTAGATCTTCAGGTGCCTTCAAATTAAATGATCAGATACCTTTGCCACATTATGAGAATTGAATTATGAAAAAGACACACATTGCCTCTAGCATTTGAGAATAAAAGCCAATCTTACAAAAGTGTGTGAAGTTTTAGGGTTTTAGCCAAATTCTTAGTCAATTCTAACCATTATTCTAAATTTTCTAAAGCCTCCTTTTGGTATGTTACCATTTCTTCACATGCATAATGTTTGACATTATTTGAATTTGATCTTTATTAGAATTTTATAATGGCAGCAAGAGATGAGAGTTTTGTTTCTTGGAAGTATATAATTTGGCATGTTTCTTTGACCTGAGCAGGTACAGATGTCCCATGGGTTGACATTTATGGAGTCAAGGACCAAGGGGAGACTAATCCAAGTAGCAAAAAGAAAGAATTCACCATCCATTATATCTCACGCAAAAAGGATAAAAAATGGCGGGCAACAGAGAAGAAGTTTGAGAAGAAGGATGGAGACGTGGCTGATTGGCTCACACAGATACAGGCTAAATACAGGCCAGGTAGGCTTTATAATGTTCCATTGTGTAAGGAATTCTTTTTATTTTTATTGTGATTTTAAAATGGCCTTAAAGGGGCACCAACAACTTTGTATATGTATTGCTGTGTACTGAACTTTTGATATTTTCAGATTTGTGAAACAAAATTTGTTTCCATGGAAACAAGTTGAATTTGAACTAAGAGATAGTTTACTTCTATACAGATCTAAAAAATTCTCATCATATCTCTGATACTCTACTCAGTGTTTTTTTCCGAATCTTTTTTTCATAATAACAAAGAATTAAGTTATGGTTAATTTAATTTTCTGCTGACTCTTGTAAATGACCTGAAAGAATAAAGAAAACCTGCACACTAATTCTTTCAAAATCATTGCTTGATATTCACTCAACAGGATCCCCAAAGAGTCTTTTAGTGATTGTGAATCCAGTTGGCGGCAAGGGAGACGGTCGACAAGTCTACAAGAAGAAGGTCTCAAATCTCTTCAAGACAGCTGGAATCAACACACAAGTCGTCTGTAAGTTGATGCTCATTTCAAGTGTAGGAGGATGTGCTGCATGTCAGTTTTATAAAGTTATCAGATGTCAAACATTGTGTTCAGCTACAGTTCAGTAACAATGCAGGGGAGACGTACTATTAGGGTATAGCGTGTAATCACATTGGTTGTCATCCCTTGTTGACTTAAATATTTCCATACTCTCACAGAATATTTAGGGGATCTAGAGTATCAAAGCTTGTACCTTTAGGGTCCTGAAACCCCACATCACCAATACGCATATGGCAGCTTCCTACCTACGTACCTTTTGTTATATGGAGGTTGATGTTTACATTGGTTTATATTGTTTTTATTGATCTTTAACCTCCTTCAGACTAGGGCACGGCATGGTGTCAATCCAAACCCCTTCTTTAGTTCATATTATGACAATGTTATCTTTATTGGAAAGAGACTAATATTTTTTACTTTGCAGACACAGAGAGAGCAAAGCATGCCGAGGAGATCATCAACAACTTTGATTTCTCTAAAGTGGATGGGTAAGTATTTATCTCTCATTAAAAAAAATTCTATGTTTTAATTTTAATTTTTTTGTATAGGACAGCATTTCACAAAATAACCTTTCCTAAGTTAACCTCCTCCTCCATTCTTTAACAATGCACTGAAATCACTTTTGCTAATGCTTTATAAACCCTTGTGCAAAAAGACCCTTGTGTTAAATTTGACTACAAACATATCACAAACTTTAAACTTAATATTTCAAACAATTTTCAATGGAAAATATCTCATGAAAACAGGGAAGAATATCTCTTTTCATATTTGTAGGCTATTTCTTCTTTAAAAAAAGATTGAACACTGCTCCAATTAATAATGTTAAGATTTTGGCCTCAAAATTAAAAGGAACTAAAGGTTAGTTACCATTTATATTCATAAACATTATGTCAGCTTTCAAATGATTTAATTCATTGAAATTATCTTTTATTTTATGTATATCTATTAATATCCACATTAGTCCCATAGGGGATAGGCTGCAAACAGCTTAATAAATGTCCAATGTTCATTTTTGTGGAAATGACATTTTTTTAATGTTATTTGGGCTAAAATCTATAAACAAGTGATCTCATTAAAATCAGGTCAAACATAACACTCTTACCTTGTTTCGTATCTGAGGACTGATCCGTTGGGATCATGAGAAGTGACCTTTTAATCCAGCCAATCAGCAACATGGCAGAGAAATTGTTAACACATTCGGATACCAAATTGAGGATGTGAATACTTGAATTTCTTTAAAGTGAAAGAATCATAGACAAGATCACTTGACATGACCCTTATTGTACAAATGTTTGAGATTGATAAGATAAGTTAACTTTTCCTTGAGACTACCTCCTCTGCAAGGCATAAGTTGCTCTTGCATTTGCTTATTTAAGCTTTGCTGCGTAACACCAACATTCATTGTTTGTCTCTTGGCGATTAGTTGTAACCTTCATGATATTTTTTAAACCATTATCATGTTCAGTCACTCGACACTAGATAGCTGGCACAGAAGTTTTTTAGGAAATGCTGAAAGTCTAAGATTACCCAGTGATTAGAACTGGTGTAACTCTCACAAATTCATCACATGCTTATTTAAGTCCGCTTAGTACTAAGGTTGTGGATTTGAGATAAGTTGATATGAGACTCATTGTTATTGATCCAGGCTAATTAGTTACTGTAGAGTGGCTCATTAGCGTGAAGGTTAAATAGCCCGGGTTGAAAACAATGAGTCTCATTTCTATTGTGGACGCAGTCTCGTTTTAAGGCTACATAGCTGGCACTGAAATTTTAAGGAAATGCTGAAAGGCTTAGATTACCCAGTGATTAGGACTGGCAGGAATTATATCTTGTGGTAGAAGCTGACAATAGCCATGTTGCTACAGACTGGTGACAGTGGGTGGGGACGGCATGTACCAAGAAGCCATCAACACGCTCTTGCAGCGGGTTCAAACCCAGAACGGAATCAACATGGACGACCCGGAGAACAAGGTCCTTCCGCTAGAGAACATCAAGGTCGGCATCATACCTGCAGGTAGGAAATAACATTCTGCTTCTTAAAACTCTAGGGTTTAGTTTACTAAATTGTAACCAGCTCAGTCTATAAGTTTACCTATAAGTGTAATGCGGGTCACTTTCAGCAGATATTGGGTTAAAGATTTAGATGCCAGTTTACACAAGATCTTGACTAAAATCTTAAATAAATCAAGTTTGTACACATTGCAAGTCTATTGATTATTTTGAAGGGCAAGGTGATCTTACAAACCACACATCTTATTTCCAATTAAAATGTTTTGTGCTCTACCTTGATGTTATTTAGATATAGAATTACTTGTTTATTTAGTGTAGCATAAATAGATTTACAATTATTAAATTATGAACAGTAAAAAATGGATTATACTCTACCTTGATATTATTTTCATAGAATTGCATGTTTTTTTAGTGTTACTAGCATAAAATAAATCTGTCATTTTTAATTTTTGAACCTTTTTTTTTAGATAAATTCATTATTTCAATGTTTTGATGTTTCAGGAACAGGAAATGCCATATCCAGCTGGGCTTGTGGCACATTTGACACTGAAACTGCAGTTCTGCACATTATAAGAGGTAAGGAATCTTAATGATGAACATAATCCAGTTCTTATTGTCCTTCAGGGAGAGAGCAACGTCCATTATCAGTCCACAATGACCGCAACGCAACACGGACTATGAATTCATGTATGTACGCGATAACTCATGAAGCTTAGCACCTAGAGTCACTGTTCATATTTGGTGACAGCTTTCAATGGCGGATGCCTCAGACGTCAGTCGACATTGGTGACCTTTACGTCATTTTCAAGGTCACCACCACACTTTGACAACTTTGTAATACATTGTTAACGCGATATCTTGTAAAGCTTAGCACCCAGAGTGTTCATATTTGGTGACAGCCTTCAATGGAGGAAGACTCAGACGCCAGTCGACATTGGTGATCTCAGAGACTCAGGCACCAGTGGATGTTTGTGACCTTGACCTCATTTTCAAGGTCACCACGACACTTTGACCAATTTGTAATACATTGTTAATGCGACATCCCGTAAAGCTTAGCACCTAAATATCTCATAACGGCGGGGGACATTGCCATGTTAGTGTCAAACACTTGTTATTTATTATAGTTGTTGTAATAATAATGCATTAATTTATGATATAATTATACCCCCGCCTTACAGCGTAAGCGGGGGTATATAGCGTTCATTCTGTCCGTCCGTCCGTCCGTCCGTCCGTCCGTCTGTCCGTCTGTCTGTCCGTCCGTCACAAATCTTTGTCCGGAGCATATCTCCTAAACTATACATGCTAGCTTCACCAAACTTCATACACTTATCAACCGTGATCCCTAGATGTGCCTTTTGAGGGTTAGAGCAACAAAAGATTTTTATTTTTTGCGGTTTCCATGGAAACATGACTTAAACAGCGACTCTATGACCAAGTCCTTTGTCCGGAGCATATCTCCTAAACTATACATGCTAGCTTCACCAAACTTTATACACTTATCAACCATGATCCCTAGATGTGCCTTTTGAGGGTTAGAGCAACAGAAGATTTTTATTTTTTGCTGTTTCCATGGAAACATGACTAAAACAGCGACTCTATGACCAAGTCCTTTGTCCGGAGCATATCTCCTAAACTATACATGCTAGCTTCACCAAACTTCATACACTTATCAACCATGATCCCTAGATGTGACTTTTGAGGGTTAGAGCAACAAAAGATTTTTATTTTTTGCTGTTTCCATGGAAACATGACTAAAACAGCGACTCTATGACCAAGTCCTTTGTCCGGAGCATATCTCCTAATCTATACATGCTAGCTTCACCAAACTTCATATACTTATCAACCATGATCCCTTGATGTGCCTTTTGAGGGTTAGACCAACTAATGATTTTTATTTTTTTGCTGTTTCCATGGAAACATGACTAAAACAGTGCATCTAAGACCAAGTCCTTTGTCCAGAGCATATCTCCTAAACTATAAATGCTAGCTTCACCAAACTTCATACAATTATCAACCATGATCCCTAAGTGAGCTTTTTGAGGGTTAGACCAACAAAGAAAGCCAGACTATAGTTTGAAGCGGGGGTATGTGAGCTGTGCTCACTTCTTTACTTGTTGTTTTTAAAAATTCTATATACATGTATTTATAGAATATACACAGATCAACAAATGATTGATAAGAAGGCTTAAAGGGGAACTGCAACCCTAGCCTTTCAGACCTAATTGACCAGCAGTTACGTAATTGCCTTAGCCGGGAAAGAGGTCACGTGACACGGACTGGGCGCTGGCCAAGCTAGGTACGGTCATTGTGACAGGGGAATCCCCTTTATGACATGCGATCGTTGATTGGCTGATTCATTTTCGTTCTTCTGTTTATAAACAATGTCGTGTGAAACGATGCCTGTTTTCATTTTATATTGGTTTATTTTATTTATCTTATTTATATTTTTTTATATCCCCAACCCCCCTAAATTTTCTATTGTAGATTCTTACCTATTTTTTACCATTTATAACTTTATCTCCCCTGGCTATGTTACTTAATTCTAAATTTATCCCTCGCTTCCCCCATTTTATTAATAAGTAACATAGCCACGTCGGCGAAATCACCTTCAGGTGGAAGCAGACGTTAAACCCCTAAACAACAACAACAACACGATGCCTGCAGTCCAAAATGGCTAGCTTTTCTACTATCACATGTCGCTGTAAGAACACCTGCAGTCGGTCGACTAAAACAGCCGTATATTGCCTTTTGCCGATAATTATTGAAAATAAGTAAATATAATTTTGGCATTAAGGTGATGAAAATGCAGTTATTTCGACATGACTTGAACTTTTCGCAGGACACATGGTATATTGGTTACTAATTATGCGACATAAACAATTTCGAAACATACTTAGGTCACTTTAAAATTGTCTCACTAGTTATGAATAAATATTTCAATTCTTGTATTTCAGTAAGGTGCCTTACGCCCACATACAATCATATACAAATAAAACAGAATTAGAGAGGAAGTGAATTGACATTGTTTATTCAAGCTCGCCAACTGAAAATATGGGAGTAGAGCGAGATTACAGTGACTGTTTAGACCAGACTTTCCAAGTACTATATAACTTCCTTGAAGTGTTATAAACAAAGTATGTGATCTCTTACATAATATCTTTATTATCATTTCCTGTTCCGAGGACAGCTGTGCTTTATTGTTCTATGCCTGGCTGGCTGCTTGATTAATTAGATAACTTCATTGTTGATTTAAGCTTTACCGTTCATGCATTGTAAAATGTCTAAGAAACTACGTGGAATAAGATAAATCTATGACGAAATGTAAATTTTGCGGTTTTGAATATGTTCAAGATGAATCCAACTCTTTATTATATTTTTCACTATCTTTTAAATGTCAAAAGCCTGTGTTCATTTACTGTGAATTGGCGAAAAAATCAAAACAAAGTAACTATTTGTCAATACGGGATTTATCATTAGGACTAGATAATTTTATTGTCATTTACTAAAGAGTATATATCATTAATTAAGGCTCAGTTTGTTGGTGCCCTTTTCTCTGTAAGACTGGTAAATACATGTACGTTAACAATCACTGACAGGTATGTATACACCATTTTTCAAGCCATTCTTATTCTTATCCATTCATAATCAGAAATCCCATATAGCAACTATCGAGACGCATGGCGTACGAGGTGAATCCCTTGTCGATGACTATGAAATAATGAAAATATTAAATCAATTTTCGATTGTATCATCATGAGATTATACCTTAAAAATTTTCTGATGAATAGTCAACTCAAATGCGATTTTTTACACAGTGTTGTAAGACATACTAAACCGGACCTTACATAACAGTTTAAAACACCCTATCATCAAGGTAACTATTTTAGTTAAACGATATATATACATGTTAACATTACTCATTGTTTCTTAGCTTTTGAAGTTTCCCATTTTATTGTGTTTGTTTCAGCCTTATGTATTATGTAAAAAAGCGGAAACTTTTTAACCAGTGACCAGTATATCCTTCATATATTCATTTTTTTATAACCATCAGTGATATTGTCAAATTATGGCAAACGTGTCTTCAATTTCTGAAAAATGATTGTATCATTGTCAAATGTCAACTTGGTGTTCAATTATGCTTGTAAATGGTTGGATAATTATATGAGAATTGTATCAATATTAAAAGTGCATTGATTTTACAGTTGTTTAATCAGGGTTCAATTTACTGCCAAATAATTAAAAAAAAACTCAACTAGAGAATATTTTCAAGTCAGGAAATCCAAGTCAAGGATACACCTTCATCATGAAACAGAGATATTTGTTTATTTTGCAGGTGAAATAAAGATGTACAACGTGTTCAGTATCCACAGTGGTGGGAAGCTTGTCACATACAGTGGTTTCCTCTTTGGCTACGGCTTCTGCAGTGATTTGATGAAAGCAGCAGAGGAAAAACGGTGGATGAAGAGAATGCGTTACCCATGTAAGTCATATTTATCTATATTTCATTTTTTCTTTTTTATTGATTTGCAAAAGTATATTTTTGTTATGTTGGTTTCAGTGTGAAGTATTAGGATGTGTTGTGAGTTACCGGTGACATTTTATGTTTGGATCTTTAAATGAGAAATCGAGGGTATTCATTGATGATATTTTCAGATGATTCTATCATCCTGACTCCTATATGTTGATCATTTTGAAGATTATATAATATTTTAAGCTTTATTATTATGATTATTATTTCAGGTGTGATTATTATTTCAAACTTGATCATTCTCATCATTTCATATGTAATGATTACATGATGATTCAGATGTGATGCTGTCAAAGGGTCTACGCAAGAAAACCATGTACACAGCAGAGATTGAGTACTTGGAGGCTGGAACTGCTTCACAAGACGCTAGCAGGTATATGACAGTGTCCAGGCCCCCATTTCTAGATGGTTACCGACCTAACTAACACAAATTCCTGACTCAGTTTGACTTAAAAAAACAAGCTCAGTTTGTGTCAAATATGCATTTTTTTCTGTGTTTTCTAAACTGTGTGTAAAATCTCAGAGTTGAGCAAAAACTCAGACTTAAGTATGTGTCGCGAAATCGGGACCAGGCCTCAATTTTGATTCTATCAAGAGGTTTAAGTGAAACATGGCCAGTCAAGCTGAGATCACCCTGTTCCTCATATGTGGACCCTACATTTAGATTCTTGAAAGACACAGTTGAAATATTAATATAAACATCAGTCTCAAAGGAATTTCATCTGAATTAATCACTTTACCTATTTATATGCAACACACAAATCATGTAATAAGACAGACAACATTAACATCTACATCCATGATCTTGTTTCAGTGCAATGTCAGAGGGCGCTACAGCTGCAGTGCCTGATGGGAAATGTAAGAGTTTGGTATATGTGATTCATTCAAAGGAAACTTACAGACGTAACATAACCGTAATTCACTGAAAATGAGATTGTTCCATTTTATGGCTTAGAACATGTATAAGAAAATGAAAAATTACACGTGATACGTAAATGAATGAATGAGAAAAGACATTTAACAATTTACCAAGTGTACATCGTGGTACATCAAGATGACTCCTGTAATATCTTGAGCCTAATTTCTGTTTATATTGTAACTATTCTGTTACTATATGAGGGGCTAGATACTGATGCTATTGTCCTAAATATTAAAGTTTACATCTGACTTCGGAACCTGAGTATCAATCCCAGTCCTAATATTTTCATTGTTTCAGCTTGGAAGAAAGTAGAGAGCAAGGAGTACATGGATCTAATGGCTTATGTAGCTAACTTGGAACCGAACGGTGATAAGCTGGATCTCAATCCGATGTCAGATTACACATTTTTCTGTATGAGTGATCACTGCGGATTTTACGCCTGGCTCAAGTTCATGCTCTCCGTGGCCACATGCAAAAAGGAAGCTGTAAGGACTATATTCAATGTATCCAACTATTACCAGTTGCATTCATATTTTTTGTCAGCTTTATAACATGGAAGAACAAGTATTTGGATGACAATTTGTTTATTCTGAGAATACCATGCTAGAAAGGTGCTGGTACATGACTATAACCTGACAGTGTCACTTTAGGATGTGTGTCCTAAAAATTTTGTGTGAAGAAGATTTCAGGTATTTACCATACACTTGTTGTTGAGAATGGCCTTCATACCCTGTCCACACTTTTTAAATTTAAAAAAATGTTGATTGTCATTATAAAGATCCTCAAAGGGGAACATTTCCTCCCTTTTTGCGTGAGTGAGTTATTGTTTAACGCCGCTTGGGCAATATTTCAGCCATTAGCAGTGAGCCCTCCCCCCCTTTTGAATTTCAATGACTACTAAAGGAGCTCTGCATATTAAAGAGCCACTCCGTGAGTTGTTGGAGTCATATATGCCAAACTTAATCAATGGTGTCATTTTATCACGAAGTATCGACTGTTACCTAAAAGACACATTTTAAAGCTTATATGTGTTTTACAGTGACAATATGAAGGTAGAAAGTCGCAATTATGATTGAAAACCGGACAGTGGCGCACGTCAAATAGTCAAACGTAATTTTGGAGACTTATCTAAAACAGCCAGGAGGGCAGTTAGGAGTTGATATTGTTTGTTAGGTTATATAACTAGTATCCATGTATATTGGACATGATATCTACACCTCTGTGCATTTATAAGGCTGTTTTTTTATTTTCATGGAAAAACAGTATTTGTCATAAATATGACTTTTGGATATGAAAAGTTATGATCTTTTGAATTTATATCACCACATATGACATTTAGGTTCGTATCAAAGGTAAATAATATATTATGAAAATCACGGAGTGGCTCTTTAAAATATGCACATATAGCAGGATGGGTTCGATCTGCCAGGTTAGTTCATGAAAAACTTCTTTAACCATGGGGTACGATATTGATGGTTACTTCACCATGCATTTGTGTTTGATGTGCCAATATAAATCCATTTTATTTCTTATTGTCATTTTTTAGCAATCTGTTCCAATTTCTGTTCTCAGATGGAAGCAGCCCATATCACCATCCTGCACAAGGTCATCGGGGTGAAAATTAAGGTCAAACTCAAAGATGATGAATCTTCAAAAACGAAAAAAAATGATTTTCTAAATTATTTAGATGTCGATGGAGAAGTTTACAAGGTCGACAATCTGGAAATCGAAATCAGGTTGGTGGATACGATTGAAAAGAAAATTGTTCTGGCTGTTAATATTGAAAGTACAGACTGAACACTATAGAAGGGTTTTGCTAAAACCAATTTACAGTGACTGAATTATTTTGAAATAAAGTTATAGCAAACCGCATTTTAAATCATAATGTTTGTGAACAAAGCCTAGACGATATATGCATTTATCTTGTTATCATAACAACAAAAGTAAGAAATTATTTGACCATGTAGAGGCATAGGAACTGGGGGCATATTTTAGCCTCAAGACACCCCGCTCCCAACTTGGCAAGTGAGAAATCTTATGCAGATATCGTGGTTATGAAATTCTCCCTTTTTGCAACTATTCCTGTGCCTATGATCATTTGAATACATGTACGTTTTTCATATTGAATTAATGAAAATTTTCAGCAAATTGCAGTGATATATGAAAGTTTAAATTGGTTCTAGTTCTGAGAAATTAATTTCATAGGAGGATTTAGGCTCTGAGCAAAATTGTATTAACAAATGATCTTAACAAATGATCTTACACATGCGCCAAGACACATGCTTGCTTTGGAAGGTTGACCGTCCCACGAGCTCTTACATGTACTGCTCTTAGCAGAAGGAAATCAGGCTTTTGTTCAGGTGTTTTTAAATAACTTACCAATGGCTATCAAACTTTTTAACTCATCTGGCCTGAAGAGCCTGAAGAGCCCGATGGACTTATGGCATGGCATGGCATCCAGCGTCCGTCTGTCCAAAAACTTTTCACTATTTCATCTTCTTTCCCTGCACCATTGAGTCAGGAAATCTGTGTTAAGACTAATGAGACTCCTTGACTAATGAAGTTTCTAATTAATTAATTTGGTGACCTTGTCAACCCTAATCAGGGCCACGGGGACCATACCCTTAAAACCTATTCATCTTCTTCTCCATAAGCAAGAGGCCTAGAAAGCTGAAACCTTGTGAACAGAATCCTTAGCTGTTGGGGATTCTAATTTATAGATTTCATGATCCTCTGACCTCTACAAGGACCCTAAGGACAACACCCTAAAATGTTATTTTCATCTTCTTCACAAGAAGCAAAATGCAGAGAAATAAAAACCTTGTGTACAGACTCTTTAGCTCATGGGAATAGCAATTTATACATATTGTAATTCTATCGCCCCCAAATGGTAACCTTGCAACCATTTGTAAAGTAAATTATAGATAGCCTGATGAGCTACACAGCCAATGGCTCTATTTGACCAAACAAGAAAGCCTTGGATATTTGTAACTTAAATCAAATCATATTGATATATTTGATATCAGAAGACACTCGGGTGAGTTTCCCAAAGCTGATTCTGTGTGACTGTATCTTTGGCATCAACATTTTTTATTTCAGTGTTAATAAGCATCCGTTTTCAGGTTGCACCCCCGAGTGATACCACTGTTCTCTTCAGAAAACTACACCTCTGCATCTACAGGACAGTCAGTTTAATGTAAGTAATTTCTGTAATTGTAATTGTATATTCATGTTCGTGGAAATGAACAAAACTTTAGAAATAAAACTTATTTCCAGCCTTGAAGTTGAAATCTTTATCACCTGTTTTCTCTTATAGAAACTTATGCTCCGAAGATCTGACCAGAGATTCTGATCCATCCTTACAAGACCAGTTCTTAATAGTTCAACAAACACTGCAGTTGCCATTCGGATAGGACTGAAAGCCATCATAACTCTAGATGAGAAAAAAGAAACCCTCAGTTGATATGGATTTTTCGGTCTGGTTTGGAAGGATGAGTTGTTGACATGGAACTATACCTCTCCACAAGATATGTTGTTTGCACTGGAAGCTTACCAACTGTGGACTCCAAAAATTGTTCTTTTGAATTCTGTATCAGATTATAGAGATGCAGATTCTCAGAGTATAACTGAGTATTAGATGGTGTTTAAACTGTTGGGGCAGTGATATGATTGGATACAATCTGCCAAGTACATCCAGAACTTACCTTTTAACAAGCAAGTCTTACATTCTGCTTTGAATTCAACATCATTGAGGTTCTTCAGGTTCTAGTTAAAGATTTCAGAAATCGTCTCAGCTGTAAGCAGATGTAATAACTGTGTAATGACATTAATAATAACAAGCAGACAGAGTCAGCTATATCCCCCGCCAAAGGGAAAGGGTAGTTAAGGATACTAGTTGTGGAATATTCGCTAGGTCTCACCGTTTTGGAGTTGTGCTCCGGAAACATTAACGGGTAAAAATAAAAATGTAAAGAAGTTGAAAACCCCAAAAGGCACATCTCCACATGATGCCCGTTGCACATACCAAGTTTCGTCGAGATAGGTCTCACCGTTTTGGAGTTGTGCTCCGGAAACAAAATCCTATGTTACGTTTCCATGGAAACGGGTAAAAATAAAAATGCAAAGAAGTTGAAAACCCCAAAAGGCACATCTCCGCATGATGCCCGTTGCACATACCAAGTTTCGTCGAGATAGGTCTCACCGTTTTGGAGTTGTGCTCCGGAAACAAAATCCTATGTTACGTTTCCATGGAAACGGGTAAAAATAAAAATGCAAAGAAGTTGAAAACCCCAAAAGGCACATCTCCGCATGATGCCCGTTGCACATACCAAGTTTCGTCGAGATAGGTCTCACCGTTTTGGAGTTGTGCTCCGGAAACATTATCGGGACGGACGAACGGACGGACGGAGACCATTTCAATATCCCCCACCAACTACGTTGGGCGGGGGATAATAATGATGATACTAATGTTGATATTTATATGGCTTACTAATACATGCTGAAAATGCTATCTTCATCATTACCCTGAAGGAAGTGTACTTTCAAAGCAGCTACTTAGCGCAGCATTATTGGTCAATACATCCTGGTTATCAAGTACCCATTTAACAGCCAGGTCTGCTGAGGGCAATGATGATGAAGTGCCTAGCCTGTGTATACAACTCAGTATTCTTTGTGCTGACTATTATGACTTGTGAATTTTGTTTTCTTTGTCAGCTAGTTTCCCATATTTATTAGATGAAGTGATATTAAGAACAGAACATGGATGAACATTTTTTGTTGTTCCTTTTTGTCATTATTTTCTAGTTTGGAGACAATTGTAGTTGTAGGCACCTTGTATTTGTATCACCTTTAAACTCTAAAAATACATACTTCATGCTTAGTCCCATCTATCAACTATCATTAACATATTCACGGCTCCTGACATTGGAAATTGAAAATAATCAATATTCAAAAGTATGTTAAACAAAGATAATAACATCCCCTTCCACTAGACAATAAGCTGTAGAACTGACAACTCTACACCAGAGGCTGGCGTAGACTGTATTGACTCCCATTTTTGCCAAATTTAAATAAGTAATTCATACATATTATAACCATAAAAACATATCTCTAGGGATCAGTGATTATCGTTGTCTATTTCCAACAAAATGAATACAATCAATGTGTATACTGATTTACAATTTCAATTCTGCTGATGTGAAGTCTAGCTATGATGATACTTTCAGGGCAATTCTGTATGGCAAGCTAATTCAGAAGATAGGTTTTCACTACTGGATTGGTATGAACCTAAAAAAGAATCTGCGGTAAGTTATTGCAGATGACATTTTTAGGATTTGAGATATTTTGATTTTGAGCATCACTGATACTTATTACTGATGATACTTTCTTGCCTTTTGTTTCTAGAGAAGATGGTCATGGGCATGGTTCCTGTAGCTCTTATTAAGGGTCACATGGTCACCAAATCTATAAATTAGAATCCCTATCAGCTATAGAGTCTGTACACAAGGTTTTAATTTTCTAGGCCTCTTGCTTCTGGAAAGGTTGAAGGTGAAAGACCCAGCCATGAGCCTGCCTATTTGTTATCTAGTAGGATGTTAATCACATTATTCAAGGCAACTCAAGTCTTCTGCCACATATTCTAATTGAAAAAAACATGTTATATTGTAAATAGGTTTGTATTATAAGTTATAACATTCCGTCGAGGGTGACATAGGGATATATTATTCCCGCGAAAGGTTTTATGCAACGAGCGTTCCGCTCGTTGCATAAAACTTTTCAAGGGAATAATATATCCCTATGTTACCCGGGACGGAATGTTATAACGAATTTATCATACTGAATGTCTTAATGTATTATTAAAAACTTGCTCTCTATTAGTAAAAAGACAAACACCTATGACCTGATCACGTGACTTTGATTGATTGACGTGGAAGCACGCTTTACTCATGTAGCGGGGTATAAGGGATTTATCATCCCTCGGCGGCGGTGAATATGGATATTTGTTTAGGGTCACGTGGACCAATCAGAGATCGGCATTCTTACATGAGGTATGATAAATGTTTATATTTATATGTGTATATTTATACAGGTGTTTATTTCAATACACTTGTACTGGTTGAGCATATTAAAGTGCTCTACCAATTTACTCATGTACCAATAGCCTCGCAGCCACTTGTCAAATAAAATTTGTCCATTCACATGTATTGACCATTGAACATTGTCATTTGTTAACTGATTTGCTCAAGTTCAACAATGTTACATGTGGTGGTAGGCCTCATTTATTATCGGAGGTTGATTATTGGATGGGGTCAGGCCAATGAGTGAGTGAGTTGGGGTTTAACGCTGCTTTCAAGATTATTTCACTTATATCGCGGCCCCAGGCCAATGATCAACATCCAATAAAAATGAGGCCTACCACCATGTTTAAACTTGTTTATCTAGATTTGCTATTCATCTTATGTCAACTGTAGCCACATAATCAGTGAGATAGTGGACTTTTGCCTTGAATTATTTGGATATAGAAAGATGTAAGATCTCAATTTTTGCAATCTATTTAACTTCCCTCTCAGATTCTTTATATGAGGTTTTACAACACCAATTTTTATGTGTGTCTCGTTTTATCCTTCACAGAAAAACCTCATCATATTCTGGGAAAAAAATATAACAATACATAAAGTCTTTGATAGGTTTGAAGAGACAAGGGAATCCATATGGTTTAGTGCTGAATTTCTCATGTTAAAGAGCACAAGCACATGTTTATTTACAATTCTATGGACAAAATGAGACGCTTGGATTCAAATAGGTAAAACATAGTTAGGTAGACTGGAATATACATATCAATAAATATCAACAGAAAGTATTAGAACATATAGTTCAACATACACTTCTTCTAGGGTTATATACAGAAGTAAAATATGACCAAACAAAATTTGTTAAAATCACATCTCTTAAAAATTACATTTAAAACATAAGTGAGTTATAGCCTTGAAATTTCACATAGTTATGGTTAAATACATTTAACAAATAATACATTTGGATGGTTGAAAGAATAGATTTGCAAGAACATACCAGATTCTCTCAATAATGCTAACCTCATGCAAGTTCCTGCTTTGCACCATACAATTACATAATTCTGTTCCACAGTGGTGATGATGATTATGATGATGGATTGATGACACATTTGTCTAATCTGAGGTGCATTTCACCTACGTTTTTCCCTAAATAGGTAACATTCATTCCTCCAAAACTAACTGCTGTAATTACTGGTGGGGATTTTGCTAGAAATGAGAAATATAGGCCTCTTGTCACAGAGGTTATGTTGTACATATGAGCAGAGGAGCCTGTATGGTGAGAGCTTAACCCATGAAATTAAGTTTCAAGCTTGGTCTATGGAAAAGCATACAGCTATTATGTTCAAGAACTGAGCATCTCTGCTCCTGAGGTTCTCACACTGGTTTGGTGTTGGTATGAAGATTGCATATCGAACATTGTTGCTATATGTTACACAAATGCCTATTATTATTTTCATTCATACCTCCACTTTATACCATAATTCCTACTTTTGATTATTTGATGTTAAAATAAATTTACAATCAATCAACTGACAGACTAATCATTGGAGTGGTATTTTTCATATGGTGATAGTCATTTCGAGGATATATTTTAGATAAGAAGTGAACTGCTAAAGAATCATAGTGTAAAAAAAACATTGTTAATGCTCAAAGTATAGGACAGAATGAGGATACACCTATATCCTTTATGGGGCCAAGGCACAGAGATTCCTTAGTCTGTTGTTGTGTCATCAAATGTTATACTTTGAGATAGTGCTCTTAATAATAAGGAGGCTTTGTGAGTAGGTTCACGGCCACAAATACTCTAATGGATTTTGGTGTAAAGGAATGTTAAAGTTGATGAAGATGATCATTTTGTAAAAGTTCCATCACTCCAACTTCACAAAAACTTTTGGTCTGTTGAAAATCTTGATAGCTTCCTCAACCTCTGCGATCTTTGTCTCAAACTCTTGTTTACTGGTTCTTACTCGGTATGTGTCGTTCCTCAGGGGCAGTGCAAGCAACTGCCTTGTTAGGTCGTCAAGTTCTAAATAAAAGCAAGTAATACATTTAAAGATCATTGACTCTTCTATTCTTAATGTATATTTGGAAAATCAGAGCTGTAAGAGTTATAAGATGATTTTAAGCAAGTATACAAACCTAGCTTTTGAAAAAAGGAAGCAAAACATTTAGAATAAAAACAGCTTCAATATGACATCTGATGGAGAAAGAAGGTCCTCGTATGGTTCTGTTGCGGCTAAAGAAATCTCAAAAACAGTGTTTGCATTAAAAAGGATTTGGGTTTAAAATGTCAATACCCTATACCCTGAATTTGTCACTGTTGTTGAGTGTAGAAGAGTAAAACATCTTCTAGAGAAAAACAACATACTTTTATTGAGAAGGGACAATGTCTCTTGTCTCTCTGCTTCTGGCATCATCTTGTGTCCGGGCGGCATGGCAGGGTCTGGAGTGTTTGCTATTCGTTCCTCCTCCTCCCTTTTCCAGTTGGCCTGTCTGGTCCGTAAACTGATTTAAAAATATACATTCCATCATTTTTCTGTCAGTTACAATGCAAGATATTTTGAAACACATGCAAAATATCATATTGAAGTGATCAGTATGGACAAATTACAACAATATTATCATTAAATCACTTTTTACACCAGCTGTGAACATGTGCATATGTTGATATTGAAAATTTCTTGAAAAAAAAACAACCCAAAAAATAAGATTTTTTAAAATCTTTTGCTCTTTCTCATTTATATCTTTTTATCATCCTCCTATTAACTACCATCATAAAGTAACTCAAATCTGACAACCTCACAGTAAAAAGTATTAACTCCTGGTTTCAATCTCTGAATACTTCTCTTACTTTGCTTTCCCTCCTCTGCAGGCTTATCATGGAAACAAAGAACTAACAGGGAATGGATTTTCACTGTATTAAGTACAAGCTTGAAGTACTTACTACTTAGGTACTTGACCCTTGTTGTAGTTTTCCATACTGTCCTCATCTTTCTTCTTGAGATCATCAAGTGCAGTCATACTGGGAGCTTTCTGCATCTTTGTATGTTTGACTGTTCGGCCGTTCAGTTTGATGAAGTCAACATTGCGTCTGATTATTTGTACCTATGAAATGAAAGTTTCAAATAAGAACAGACATTTTCCTTTTGTCTGGTCTGCTTTAACAAGAAATTTTGTAATCTAGTGAAAACTAAACAACAGTTTATGTTACATACAGTTTACAAATCTAAGATCGGTCAAAATCGACTATTGCCAGGTCTTATTCAAATCAAATCTCAGATAATAGAGAATCATTTAGGTAGTTTAACCATCAATGCCACTATTTAAGCTGAGCAGTTAATCTGTTAAGTTTTCTTTGGCAAATACTGGAGTTCCTTGACCTGTGCAAAATGCACACATTTCATATCAGAAAATAAAGAATACTTAACAACCTTCCATTTAATACTAGTTTTATTAAACGACTTCATAATTACTTAAACATACATGTAGTGGTATTAAACTAGTTTAGTATTGCTGTATAAATATTACACTGAGGTATGAGCCTTGTTGTGAGTAGTCATAAAGCACAAGGATGGGGTTTAACATTAGATTTTGTTGTCTTGATATAAATGAATCTCTTACATTTTTGGCATCCTCAGCTGAAGGCACAGAGACATCAGGATCTGGTGTACATGGTCTTGATTCCAACTTGATTGGAGGACCAGCTCGTGAGTGAGCTCTCAGAAATGCTGAATGGGGCCTGGGTGCTGATGGTGGTCTCTGTAAAAATTAACCATTTTTTTGTGTAATCTTTATCTAAGGAAGTTTCAATAAATTCATCCCTTTGTTTCAGAATAGAAGTAATATATCTTATATATATATCTTGAAGACAAAACTTATATAGATGGCACAAGTATGTATACATGGAATTTATTGGATGGTCAAATATTTTTTTTGTAAAATCTTGAAAAAAAGTTTCAATCCTGTTTAGTTGAATATCCCATTGCTCAGAAACATGTACTGTACATAAAACCAAAGCACTCACTTCAATATCATCTCTTATTCTGGATGGAACCTCAGCAAATTTGGCTGACTTCCACATAACTTTGACTGGTTGTTGTGACTCTTCTTCCTTTTGCTTGCACTTCCGTTGTATTTGACGCATGCGCCGAACATTTTCTTTCACATGATCCTTTGAACTTGACACTGCAAAAATATAATAACTTTGTATGTCATGTAATATCATTTACAGTTTTATTGTAAAAAAAAAGAGATACATTTAACATTTAAAAGTTTTCAAATTATACAGGAGATATCTCATGATTTCCTTATACATTCAGACGAACTGAAGTTGTCAGATGATGAGTTTGATCTTAATAATGATTACAATAATAATTACAATCTTGACACCTTGTATTGAAGCTATTAATGGGCGTTACAACTGAAAAGCTATTTTAGAGCTTTTGATAATTAGTCTCCTCTTTCAATTTATTTGAAAATTCATGGATAATCTTTCAATACAAGTAGTTTTTGTTTAATTTGATAAATAAGTTTTGGATTAGAGCTCAGGTTTAATTAATATCATGCTAAATCCATAATGGTGAGCCAAGAGACCACAGTACTCGCTCTTTACCATAATAGCAGGAAATGCAACTTACTTGGCTGGTAGTGTGATGTTCCATACTTCTGACCATCAATTTTCATCATCATGCCCTGCATTTTGGAATACGACTTTCTTTTGTTTTGTTTTCACTTCTGAAAATGACAGATTACATATGCATGATACCTTAATTGAAGTGACAATCACATAAATTACAATTAATGAATACAAATAGACAGTTAAATACGAATATATTTTTTATTGATAATACAATTTTATTTATAATATAAAATCTCACCCAATCACTGACTCGGACAAATAATGATACTTTGAGAGATCATGCATCAACACGATCTGATAATCAATTTGACCACACATCGACACACCTAATATAATTGACAATATAAGAAACCTTTACACTGTAATTGATGAATAAAATCACATCTTACATGATAGTTTTTGTACAATCAAACAAAATCCTTTGAATAAATGGCTTTTTTCAATCCGGCTTTTCAAAATGACTAAAATATGTCGGCCATCTTTATTTGTTTGATCACGTGACAACTAAGTAACCGTATCGAAAGTATATGTATATTTACTTATATATATCAAAAACATGACAATAACACTTTTTTATTTGATCAATTGCCATTTAAAAGTTCATGATTAAGTTTTAAGATAAATTTATTTTCTCGTTTGAACGTGACTTCGGTGTTGCTTAGGAGACGACAACATCCGGTGAAATGGATTCTAGACAGAAAAGCAATAATACCATCTGAAATTCAACGATGAGGCGGAAATAGCATTTTAAAGTGATTGGTAAATCGTGATAAATAAACATATATCTATTATCATAAAATACGATAACTGTTTTTATCGATTATCAAACGAAAAAATATTTGGTAAAGCTCTAACAGGTTTTATGATTTACAAGAGTGTTGAGTGATTATTAATTTTACACATTACAGCAAAGTAGTGTATTGGGACAGGAGCCAAAATGTCGAGAGCAGCAGTTTCTAAATCACGGGCAGATAAAGGGAAGCCTCCTGCAACTCACACGCCAGTCATCCCTCATGAAATAGTGCCTGGAAAATTCAATGATCATGACTGGTGAGTAAATGATTGTGCATCTATGTTCATCTGAAATATTCTTGTATTCAAATTAACATCCACAGGGGGGGGGGGGGGGGGGGGGGGGATGTGACAATAATAATCAATTTTTAAAAAAAATATGAAATATATGAGACCTGAAACCATGATTGTTTTCACCACTTCTCAAGATAAATTCAATTTAGTAAGACTTACAGATTTACTGATTGCATGGTTAATCTATTCATAATAATTTATGATAGTTAAATATATTAAATTTGTTATATTCATTTCTCTATTAGGAATGTTATGCAAGAGAAAGATGGAGCAGAGGAGTTTATATTGGACATTGTGGACGAGGTTGTTGATACAACTATGAAGACAATATATGATATATATATTGATCGTCAACTCTTACCATACACAGTAACACAAGCAAAGGATGCCATTCTACAAATAATTGAGGTAATTATTTTTTGCTGAATATTGATTATGAACTTTCAATTGTTATTTAGTACTGAGATTTGTTTTGACCCTTGGTGAAGACACCAATATTATCACGTTTACTCTTTATCTGCATCTTTCTACCAATTAAAGGCTTAGACAAAGTACACATAACAAGAATACTATGATTCCAGTGGCAGTTCCTTGACAGAGATGAAGGTGAAGCTAAACCAAAATCAGACCCAACCTGGTTGCAAGATGAAGGTAATTTCTTTAAGATTTATAGGCAAATAACTATTAAATCTTTTACAAGTTATGTGATTTGACCAGTTTAGAATATTTATACGCTGGATGTGAAAATGTATTTTAAGTTTGTTTTTATAACCATGTATATATACATTGTAGAGTTATTAAAACCAAAGGAGAGCTACGCCTTGACAAATTTATTTTTTTTTTCTCCAGGAATATAAGCTGAAAAGAAATAAAATCCTATGTTCAGTTTTTTTGAGGCAATATCAGTTCCAAATAGGGATGAAACATCTCCTTGAAGATAAAGTGTAAAGTTTTTCATTGACTAAGTATAGTTCAGTAACTGTATGTTCATTATGATGAGTCAATATCTATGACCATCTTCGCTATTTAATACCAATTTTCAGCTAATAAATCAAGTTTTTAATGTCATTTCAAACTTACAGTTCTAAAGCTACGATTTTTTGAATTTCTAATTCATTTTAAGAGCCATTTGTTACTATCCTATATCCTACATTGAATACACGTTGAAAAGGCACATCTCATGCATGTATAAGATTTTGATGAATGTACTTTTAGAACCAGACCCTGCTGTGACTGACTGCTGGGCTCAAGGTTCAGTACCCAAGACATTTGTTGCTTCACTGTCACCTGTTATACCTGAAGAAACAGAAGAACAGTTGGAAGAACAAACCATCTCTGAACAGGAAGAGGAAACAATGTAAGCATGAGCCTGATCAAGTTAATGTTAAACCAGCTGATAATTTTATAACAAGGCTTTGATTCAGTGCTGTTTATGTCATAATCAAACAATTAGGTGATTGAAAAATTTGTGCTGAAGTATTTGTCTAAGAATTTCAATACACTAGTTAAACAAAAAGCCATGGGTCATTAATTGACTATATTTTTTTCACAATTTTTACATGCACAAATAGTCTGGAAATGATTTGACAACTAGTTTTTTTTTTCACTGCTAAGGAGATCAGCACTACATGAATACCCAAAATAAATATCATTATTATGGTTCCAATTTTCTTACATTCTAAATTGGTATGTTCACTACTCTCCTAAAATCTGTTACCTGTATTACAAATACTATTTCCTGGACTAAGAATTTTAAATCCTGATTGGTTGAAATCAAAGGTAGATGTCCAATCGGTGACGTTATTTCAAACTTGGCATTTGATCTGCAATCCTTGAGAAAACTCATGTTCTTTCATTTACTTGATGCACACATATGTCTTACTCTAAAGAAGTCTGTGAGTCAGAGATGTTCCTCAATATTTGATGGATGAACATGAGGATGATATGAAAGTTACAAACTCTCACTGCAATGAAGTTTGAAAGAACCAAGAAATATGGCCTACTTGTAACAGAGGCAAGGTGGGAAGATGTGGGCTGAGTAGCCTTTGTTGGGAGAGAAAGATTGAAGTGATGATTTTGGCATTGTTATGAAGAGTTGTTGCATGGTTGTAGTGTTGAGGTTGATGATGGTACCAAGGAGGAACCAGAGCTCCCTGACCAGGTGTCTGACGCTGAGGACGATAAAGTGGAGGAGAGGACAGAGACTGAAACAGAACCTCCACAGGAGAAGGTTGGTTTTAGCATTGAGACGTTTTACATTCTTACCAAGCAATCATAAAAAAATCTAAGCTAGGTACATTTTTAAAAAGTAAAAACCATGTTGATTATGTTTTTGAAATATTGAACGTGTTCTTCTTTTGCAAACTTCATCATCTTCTTTACTGATTGTTAGATCAAGGGTGAATTTGTGTTCAAATAAAATTGGTGTGGGCTTTGCAAAATTTGTGTATAGCCAATTTTTTTCTTGCCTTCCCTTACAAAAAAAACAGGCAGTAGCAAAACTGTTGCAGCACTGGTCTCGTTAAACATTGCGACAATGGCGCGGCTGAAAATTTGAATTTACCATGCAAATTAGCGGGCAAGACCGGTGCGGCTCATTAGGCAAATTAGTGAACAACAACGGTTGCACTCTAATATGCGGGAACGGTTGCACTCCAATATGCGGCAACGGTTGCATTCTTATATGCGGCAATGGTTGCATTCTTATATGCGGCAACGGTTGCACTCTAATATGCAGCAATGGTTGCATTCTTATATGCAGTAACGGTTGCACTCCAATATTCGGCAATGGTTTTACTCTCTATGCAACAATGGTTGCACTTATCATGAAGTAAAAGTAACACTACATATGCAACTGTAGTTTTATTCTTAGCTTTAATCCTTTGATACAAAATAATTCCTTATTAAATATAGATTTCTTCTAGATTCTTCTTAAATGTCCAAGAATGGTTTAAGGATATTTTAACATCAGACTTCAAAAATATATATATATGTATCAAGGTTCAGGAATGATTCAAAAGAAACATCATATATGCAACAAGTTTTTATTACAATGAAGAAAAAGAAAAGAAGCCATTTCATTGAAGATAACAATATATTCAGGATGAAGTACATGTGTCAATCAGTAATAATGATTCTGTTGTTTTAAATTTTAATGGATATACATATTTGAAACAGTCTTTGCTTCTACCAAATATCATGAACATTTCATAGACAATATTTATAAATTTAATTGTAAGACTATATACACATATTTATCAAGAATGAAATCACTGATAAATGAACAATTATGAGATAAGACTATTGGAATATTCATCACAGCAATTTAATTACAAGAAATCACTTATTTTAGTTGAAAACTTTTATCAATGCTAAAATATTATTAACAAAATTATATTTGTATGAAAATTATACGTGTATGTGATTGTTTAGGAATGCATATAATTATTTTTTCATTAAATAAGTAAATAGACAATCCTGAACAAAACAAAATTCCTTTTCCTTGTGTTGATATCTGATGACTTGTTGACTGGTCTTCATTCTGAAACAGAATTTAATGATTGTTATAAACAGAAAGACACCAAACAGTGTAAAAACATCTCAGAAGGCAATCTCACATTGGATAACTGTACTCTTATGCCTAACATAGAAATCAATTAGATCAAGCAATTCACAAATAAATTGATATGTGGCTCCAATCAGTAAATCAACTGATCAGAAGTCACTTATCAATCTGTTTGTTTATGTAACAATTAAATGTACTTACTGTCTCTTAATCCCCCGGTGAATCTTCATCTTGCCAGCTTTGTGTATTCTCTGGTTCAGTGAACACCTTAAAGAATAAACGAGCAAACACTTAAGCACAAAACTAGTAACAGCAACGTTTTTAAAATGTTATATCATTAAACTTGTTTCTTGTAAACAATTTCTAATTATCATTACCTTTGTTGTGTTATATTATTGAGAAATTGAGAATAGAAAAAGATAAATATCTGACTTAGAGTTCATTTATAAATGAAACTTGAAAGAAATCGTTGGCTGTATAAAGATATATTTAAGATCTATTCATTCCCTTGTATAAAGTATATGTTTTATTGTTTTTAATAATGTCTCATATGCCAAACAATGGGTGGTTGTTAAACAAACTCAAATAATACTATATCATGTTGTTTTTTTTGTACTAGTTTAATTTGTGATACTGAAGTAAACTAGTTTTGTCTGACTGTATAAAAAAGCAGCAGAATTATCAATCAAACTTTAAAAATCTTTCAAACATTGGTTTATTAGTTCTCACCTTGAACAACCATATATCCTGTGAGGCCAAAAGGTGTCCATGTATGTGTGTTGATTGTTCACACTGAAACAATAATTTGCAACTTTCAATACTTGTACAAATAACCAATAATGATATGATGATGATATCAAAAGAATAGAATTTATCATATACAAGGAAAACCATACTTGAAATTATATAAATATTAAGTGATTGTTTTACAATTGTTCCAAAGGTTGGTAAAAACTTTAATAGTTACAGAAAACCCAAAATTTAATGTTCAGCGATAACTTTTTCCTATATTAAAACATTTTTCAAGTTCAATATCAGGAATAAATATATAAAGTGCTCTAAAAATTTGTATAATAATCCTGTATTACAAATATTAACATACATTTAAGTTCAGCAATACTAACATTTATGAGTGTTAATTTTTATCAAATGAATTTCATATTAAAATAACTACATACAAATTATGTTATGCTAATCATATGTTATGAAATGATAACAAATGAAAATTCATGTGATCAAACTTAAACTGGGAACAACTTATTTGTCTAACAATTATTGATTGCAAATTTCAACTATCAATTTCAGGTTATATGCAAATAGTATCAAGTTCTCCCACACCATATATTAGACAATCAGTCTGTCTGTGTTTTCACAAAATGAAATTACAATTAATCAAGACTATCTATTTGTAAATTGGAGTGCACCCTCTGATGCGATTCCTAATCTAACCAGTTGAGAAATACACTGCATGTTTATTGAAGAATTAGGTCTACATACTTACAGTGCCAGCTGTTTCCTGTTATATAATGGCTTGTCCACTTTCCTCCTCTCACAGCAGTCATGGTTCAGTGCACACCTATGTAAACAATGCCATCTTTGCTTAATAATATCAAAGAAAAGGAACTAATTATCACTTTTACAAATCAGTGTTAATAAAACACAACTTAACTTGTCAACAGTAAATATTCTATTTAAGGGAATGGACTTGAAAAAAAAATCAATTTTTTCACTGTGAAGCCAACATTTCAATGATTTTTTGTCAGCTAGCTCTTTCATGATATAAGGAAGATCAATAAGGTTAAGATGTTATACTGTGTATGTAGCAGTAATGGTCTACTTACTTTTGTTTTTGCAACTGAAGATTATCCCTTCTATGCTGTTGGCAACTGTGATTTTAATAATCAAGAATCAGTTGTTTTTTCTAATGGCAGCCATTGCTCCTCGTTAGTGACAGGTCAGGCAGGATGTTGGGTCTTGCTGTCAGTCAAAGGGGTTAAGACTGCAGAGATTCTGATTGGATAATAATGTCCAGCCTCATCAGGTGTGAGGCAGAAGGTACTGAATGGTGTAAAGGACCTTAAACTGTGATCAAGTCATTGAATGGCATTTAGAAGTGGTGTCTTAAAAAAACCCAAGGTATTTCTTGGCAACAACTTCTTAAGAAATGAGTAATGGATATAAATTTTAGTCAAGGATTTTGATAAAAATTCATATTCTTACCTTGAAATGATGAAATGAATAAAATATATGGATGAATTCATAAATATCCGTTAAATTCATAAAATGTATAATCATATCAGCTTAGATATATTCAGCAACATTGAACTTTTCAAGTTTATTTGCAACTTATCTGATATGTGATAAGAATTTAGATTAAGGGGAATTTTTCAACTTATATGTTTTGAAGGCGTACAGTCATCTATAAAAGCAAGAGATATATTCCCTTTATATGATTAATGTAGATTATTTGGACATATTCAAAATGAGATTATTTGAAATCAAAGAGAATTGAAAAGCATTTAGAAATCTATGGAGCAAATGACTTCTTCCAACACCTAGAAATAATTCCTTAATAATAATATGTTTGAAAAACTAAACAATATGAAACAATTTTAAACAAACTGCATTCTTTAAGATATAAAGACGAACAGGCTATTAAATTAAATTAAAACAATCCAAATTTTCTGGACATAGACTATTCAGTTAAATAATCATATTTCCTTACTTCCTTTTCCAAAATAATTGTCCAAAGTCAATCAACTAATAAACTTAAGAATTCAAATAAATTTCTTTTTAAAGTTTCATATAAGGTATTGAGATTAGATTGGTATTTCAACTTCGTTAGCAAGAGATCCAATACCACTTTTGGTCTCCAGTTTGAAATAACACATAATTGAGTGATCAATATCTATAGAGGCACTGTTAGGTAATGTGACTAGTAAGCAACTAAACTCGTTAAAATGTTAATTGTGATTAATTATGAACTAATAGGTTACGTACAAGGTATTTCCTCTGAATTCAACTGGAAACACAACTTGAATAAAATGTAATTAGGTAACTGATGTCCCTTACTAAACTTGTTCACAGCTTAATGACCAACAAATTGATTCAGCTGTCAAAGCAATAAAACTGTTATAGACAATGGATACCTATTATAACCTTATTTCATTGGTCATTTTTTTTATTGAAGGCTCCACCCATCTCCATCACTGTAACCAATAGATTTTTATCAACGATGTCACCTAACCTTAAGACTTTGTTTATATGTATTAATCATTTAAAAGGCAAATGAATTTGTTGAAACCAGACATGTTTCAGGAATGATTGTTTATATGTTTAATTTGAAGTCTTAAATCAAATAAATAAAAAAGTGAATGACCAATTCATCTGCATTCAATTGTTTTGTGTATTTGAAGACAGTTCTCTCTAGGTGTGTACTTTGAATATCTAGCAGATGGAATATTGAGAGAACAATACCTTTTAAAATTTTATTTTACAGATCAATGTTTCCTATATTTGCTATTAATCTCAATTTAATAACATAAGTTGAATGTGAAATTAACCAAGGATACTCTCTGATCATAACCTAATATAACAATTTAACCTTTTGTACATGATGTTAGATACTAAGCAACTAAACATCTAAACATACAGACAGCCTGTTTATGAAAAAAGTATCTATGTACGAATGTACATGTATATAAAAGTTGAAATAAATAAGTCTTGAGAACGAAATCCTTAATAAGAATTTGATAAGATATCAATATGGCTCTATGAATTACAACATGAATTAAACATTTTGAATAACATCTATTAAACAACTTACTGTACAAACATTTTAACAACTTAATGATCCATGAAGTCATGAACCTATTAAGGTAGCAATTAACAAAACTGTTTACAGCCATGGACAATGGGTGGATTTTCTCCCCTCTATTCATTGGTCCCCTACTAAAATGAAAGCTCAACCCATCATAATCTATGTCGCCAATGACGTTTTATACTTTTATATGGACTATGTGCCAGTTGCGAGATATTGTGTTCATTTCTTCTCTGTGTTATCTAACTCTTAAAATCCAATTCAAATATATGCATGGAATGACTATTCATTTATAACTTCTTTTTTTTATCATATTTTGCATTTTAACATGCTAATTATTTCCTATAATTTGTAGTGCGTCAATTAGATACACCTATTGAATACAGACCCTGTATACAATAAACTATTCACAACTTAAAATGAATTAAGTTTCATTGGACATACAAATGGTTAAGTTGTAAAACCTCAAATTATGCATGATCATATATCAACTGGAAACAACCAACTATAAACTTTCAAATATTCAATCAATCATGCAATGACTTTGTTTTAAAATATATTCCATTCACATACACTCAGACTATCAAGAAATAACTTTGATTTCAACATAAATGATCATATTATGTAAATTGAATCTAATATTATAATAAATCACATATATGAAGCAATAATCTATATTAGGAAACTGGGATGTATTATCAGTAAATGTAAAGAAAATTATATTTGAAAATAAAGTATTCCCTTTTCATGGTATGACTTAAACTCTTAACAATCTAAACAGCTCATGAATGTATGTACAATATTTCATAATTCAATAAAACAAGTATATTCTTAGATTCTTTTTAAACAATAAACTTCCTAAGATTTTATTCATGTCCCATGGTAGAAAATACTTCCCTGAAAATTTGAATATTAATATAGGAATATTTTGAACAAAGTATTTTTGCAGGTTGATCTTTTTTGACATTTTTTCATTTGACCAAATAACTACAACAACAAAAATGATGGTTAGAAGGATGTTTTGTTTACAAATTATACCTTTTCAGTAGATGATTAACTTCTCAGCTCACCCAGTAGTGTAAAGCAAAACCATTGCTGCATTGTTTTACCTTGCTCATTTAAGCGGAACCGTTGTGGTTAATGATCAGTTTACGACGTAAAAATGATGGACAACGGTTTCACTCCTAGGACAATGTTTCACTCAAAGATGCAACATTGCTGCAATGAAGCAGAGCTATTGCAGCACTGTAGATTTTTTTGTAAGGGTTGTTATAGAATTAGTTTTGATTAATCCTCTCTGAAGATTGTTATAGCTATCCAAGTAGAAAATACACATATGAATACTTTTTTCACTTTATATGACATTTGTAGAAATCTAGACTAGAATTTTTTTTTCAAAATACCTACTGAACACCTTTGAGAGAATGCTGAGAGGTTGAATCAGATGGGATAGGGGAAGGGGTAGGGGGATGGTGCCCCCTCTCACTTGTGATGGATGGTAGGGATCATGTCATGATTCTTAGTCATGATTCTTCTCTTTATGATTTGTTCATTTCATCTTAATTGCAGGAAGTTACAGAACAGAAGAAGAAAAAGAGGTCCAAATTCAAGCCATACCGTGGTCCAATGAAGTCAGCTGGTGTGAGTCGGATGACTGAGTCCCTAGAGGAGACTGAGATGAAGATGTACATGGAGGACATTGCAGCCTCATTGCCGTCGGAAGATCAGACGAGCGGGATGCTCAACATGCCTGCCTCCTGCCACTCCATACTTAGAGTGAGTTGCTTACTTGATCACTCTATCATTTGTGTCAGCTTCCCCTGCATGGCATCACTGGCTCCTGTGTCAATGTTTGGCTTAGTTAAGCCTTGCTGCTTTTGATGTTAAGTTTTTATTTGGCAAAGTGTTTATACCGAAGTGTAGCAATTATAGTACTTGCCATTTGAAATTGTCTGTGCCAGCTCCTCAGTTTGCATTCTCTCCCAACAGAGGTAGCTCTGTCATAAATTCCTATATAACCTCTGTCTTAAGAAGAATGTTTCTTGATCTAGAAATGTAGAAAGCTGATTGGATGCAATCAAAGTAAGTTGTGCAATCAGCGACCCTGTTTCAACACTTTTTTACGTAAGCTTTCAAAAAGCTAAACTTTATTCAAATATCGTCTCATTTTGCGACTGTATCATTGCACAACTGGGCCTGTGTTACAGTAAATATGTTATTCATGCATTCCTCATTTTCATTGGCTGAAATATTGACAGGTAGTTTAAGTTGAGGTTGTATTGGAATTTATGACAGAGCTACCTGTGTTGGGAGAGAATGTTTAGTTTGTTGCTTAGTTCATTTGCATTGAGAATTGTAACTGAGGGTTACTAAAAATGGCAAATGAGGGCACAGGATTAAACAAAGGAATGTTGATTCACAACACATAGAGGCATGCCTTGCAAGGGAAGTTTGGATTTGTGTATGTGTTTGAATTATATATTCACAATTTCAGCATACATTTTTTTAATGTTTTGGTTTGATTTAAAATGAAACTGTATCTAACGAATTGCCCCATATCAAGTGTGTTGTGTACTAATTATATTTGTATTGTGTGAATTGATTTCATTAGATCTTGTTACATGACATATGTTATAATGACATATCACTGCCATCACTGTTTCAAAAGATAGCGTGTTTTGAAGATCTATTAAATGTAAATGCAAAAAGAGGAATACAGTTGGGATTTGAATTAAGCAAATACAAAACTCTATACTATAATAAAGCAGTAAATATATGCTCTTTGCAACATATGAACTATTCAGATTCTTAACCTTTAAATGGGAATGGGGTAACAATTTAAGTGATTGAATTCAATCTAGTAGTAGCAGTAGTAGTAAATGGATTTAGAAAAACTGATTATTATTTTGAATTTAAAGAAAGAGTTTATAAACATTTGTTTGTTTATTTTGGTTTATTATTGTCCTATTGATTGATTTATCTAACTTTTTGTTTGATATCTGTTGTATGAAGCTTTTCATAACATCCCTGCACTTAATTAATTAATTAATTAATTGCATGTATATATTGATAACATGTATCTCTAATATTATTACCATAATTCAACTAATAATTTTCAAAAACTTTTCTTTTGAATTAACAGTTAAATATATGTTAAACATATTAATTCATATTTCTTTCAATGAATGTTATTTTCATTAGTGATGTTTAGTTAGACTATATTTCAGCTGCTCAAGGTAAAAATGTTGATAATTTCAGAGCAATACTGATGCCCAGTCACAGGTATTTCATGTAGTAGCCTGTACATATTATACAAGCAGTGTTTTTATTATAAATTATGTCACTCTTGTTTCACAAAATTACTTAATTTTAGCTGAATCAGCAGCGATTAGTATTAATCTAAGTCTTAGTTTTAATAGGACTTCATATTTTCTTATACAGTAGTTCAAATTGTACAGGTATATTTAGAAGAATTAGTGATCTAATGTGATACATTAGGCCAGTAATAAACAATAACCTAACACAAAATATAAGCAACTTACATGTTTGATATTAATACAATAACTGCATAAGATAAAACCTTAATATTGTTTTTATTTCTTTATTCTTCTGCCTTTTGAGCTTACCCATTGCATTCTTGTTAATATTCCCCTCCCCAAGCTTCCTCTTAGGCAAGACTTCTATTGTTATTCATTAATTATTGCATTATAGACATCTAAAACAAAACAGTGCACCATTTTTTCTCTTTTTTTTCTCTTCTTTTATTTATATTTGTTATTTACAATTCTTTTCTTTTTCATTGCTTTATGTTTTTCTTTATTATTTTATTTTACAGTGGTTGGTCCAGGAATTTTGAAAGGGGAAGGGGTTTATCTATTGAAAAAGGAGTTCATTCTCATCCATATTACGGTTGATTTTTTAATCCTTTTTTTAGAACTCCCCTCCCGCCTGGATCCTCCACTGATTTTAATTTTCAAGAAAGAACAACAATGTATGCATGTTGAAAATAGCCATATAATATGCATGAAATATTAAGAATTTCCTAATTTAAGAAATTTTCACCAAATCTTTTGGCATGATAGTGCATGAAGACAACATATATAGAAAATGTACTTTTCATACCATGCTTTACTTCTTAAATATTTTCTTGGTATTAATATTCATAGGAGGAAATCCTTTTAGCAAATATTAAATTTTCATCTTTGTAGATTTTTATTGCTTTTAGCATTCTCAATTTATCACAAATTGCTGAAACTTGAAAACCATTGTAACCAAAATGAAAGGTATCCAGATAGAGGGATAAAATGGATTAGCATTTTGCAAATGTCAAATATCTGGGATTTTGCTGCCAGAGGAAACACCGTCTTTTCAAACTCTCTGAAAAACTTTGGTGATGGGTTAAACTCTTTTGCACATTTCAATGATTCATATCTATAGACAATTTATAGGATCAAATATTATTTTTTAAATATAAAGATTTATTTTCCTTGAATAGTCCCTTTTCACTCAGAAAAGTTCTGCGAAGGAAATTTATCAGAATCATTTCTTATGTTAACAGTGTAAGAATATGCAGGGGGAATTACTCATGTGTCAATTTGACATGGTTATTGTTATGTTGATTAAATTAGTCATTGATATCCTAATAACAAATTGTTCTTGAGGGTACATTCATTTATTCTTACACAAATATCAATAACACTGATAATCGCTTCTACTTTAAACAAACATTCTCTAGTGAAATATTTCATAATTTAAATATGTATGTTCCTAAATGTTTGCATGTTTAAAAATTTTGCTTGAAAATAACAGAAACTCTTGCCATTTACTTTTAAAGTTTCCAATAACAATGGTTTAATCTTTCAGCATACTTACCGAGTATGAATTAACAAATGCATGTTTCAAATTGCACATAAATTTTATTCTATTATAATGAAATAGTAGTAGAAAGTCCTGTCAAATTGATAAAATGTTTTCCACTGTTGAATAGGTCCAGGCAGGTCGACCACCGGGAAACAAAGATGTTGTGTATGATGAAATGGGAAATGTGGTTGCAGTCGTACGGCTTGATCCAGAACGACTTCCAAATCACAGGTATGTATCTTTCAGTCCTTGAATTTCAACAACGACATTCAGTAAATATAAGTAGAATAAATCCACCACAAAGAGAGTTTACCTGTAAAGACCAGAAAGATAATAGTAATATGCCAATTTGAAGGCTTTTGCCTGAATTGAGACATGGATCCTCATGCTGCTGTCAGGGTTTGGGGGTAGGGTGATTGTTGTTTAAAACTATGAAATGCGTGACCCCCCCCCCCTTAATAAAAACATTTGCCTGCGGACTTAACTGGAACTAGATTCATCTTTGACTAATTTAACCTTTGCTGCATTGTGTTAAAAGTGGTGACTTGAGTGGAGCGTCTTCATCACAGGTTAACTCCAGGAATTTGCTAAATAACTTTTAAAGTTGAGGTTCAGAAGAGCGGATACAGAATGGTTTTGAAATTATGGAAGGCTTAAATTAACCAGTGATCGAGACCAATGACTTAAAACTTATGCCATCCCGGGAAGTTTGCTGATCTCCCTACCAGTCCTCGTAAGAAGGTTTCTCTGGTACCGCCTGAAACATATAAGTTACTGAAGTAATATGAAATCTTATTTTTCAAAGAATTTCATCTTTACAATTTCTTCATCAATCAGTGGCAGAAAGAAAATTAAATATACCTAAAGTCACAATTAGGATAATCAAATTTGTTGTTGCCTGTTCATCAGATCTGACAAGACTAACTATTTTTGCAGAGTGCGTGTGAAGTATCAGATTGTGGACCCAGCTATTGAGGCAGCGCAGGCGCGACTCGAGGCAATGAGACATGGCAAGTACATGTCCGGACCTCAACCCCCGACCATCAGGAGAGTGCAGGCTAAGAAGAGCAACGCAGAATCAGGATCCGTTTGTGAGTTGATAAAGATTATAAGAGAATTAGATGTGAACCCTATAAAAGTAGCATTTATATTATGAGAAATGTTGATTTAGACTATCAAAGCCTTTTTGTTGATCCTAATTCCTCAAAGTTTGGATTTATTCTAATTTATTGTGCACTGCATGTTTTTTTTTAAAATTAAATACTGTTTAATCAACCCTATATTACCATTGAATGAATTTTGATTCATTTATTTATTAACCTTATTCTTGAACAGACTATGACATATTCAAATATCTGATTTATTACGCAATGCAGTGGAAGAATTAATTTTCTGCCTTTACCGGCCTCATTGCTTGTTGTTTATAAAACCCATTAGCTTTCCTAATAGTTTCCTTTCAATTTAGAGAAAATTTGTGAATATGAAATCTCACAAGGCATTCTTTCTTGCTTTTTTCAAACTGGCCCCATCTGAAAGTCACAAACAATTGTCTCACAGGCAGACACTTATTTTGAACCCTTCCTGCATAACTTTTGATAGAGATTGTCAATCAAGATTTTGTCTCCTCTCTCAAGTATCTGAATATTTCATGAGAACTTTCATAGTGAGTAGAAACAAACATAGATATCTTGATCACAATATCTTTTCAAATAGAAACTTAATGTATTTTCAAATCAATATTGAATGGTTTATTTTTCAGCCAAATCGGTAAAGTCAACAAGTAAGGCCTCTCAACAACCAACAATAGCTCCACTACCCCCACCATTGGTGAGTATCAATGTATAATTTCATTTATATTTTCAAATGATTTATTCATTAAAAATAAACAAGAGCTTATGGTTTCACTTTACACTTGTCTTTCAAATATTGAACACTTGATAAAGATTTAACCAGAATTTGGACCATTACAAATTGTGATCCCTGCAATAACAGTGTCCCAATTTCGTTCACTATCAAAATGGCATACATTCATTCCATTCATTCATGGTCATTAAAATTTTGTGTGTGTGGATGAATTCAATCGCTTTATTATAAGGGACTGGTAGAACCTTCGCACATAGAAAAATCTTTTTAAGTTTTCACAATTTCATAATTCAGTTGTAAATTTTTGACCACATTATAAACTCAGATTGAAGCTATGGAAGTTGCTGCCGGAGTGACAGTGAAGGAAGGAGGCCGAATCAAGAAGGGACCAAATCGGGTGTGTACACATTGTAGTTCAATGAATATACTTTCCAAGACACTACCTGGGTTATTCCACTCTCTTATATAAAGACAACTCTCACAAGACATATCTTGTTCCAGTCTTGCTGATTTGCTAATGTAAACCTTGCTGCTCTTTGTCCCCTTACTATGCCAGCACTTCAGCTTAATTTAATTGAGAGGTGACTAACAATTGTGAAAGCATTGCTGTCAAAGAAAGACTCGTGACAATCTGCAGCAAGGCTAACTTTGCCATCATTTGAGACCTGTCTGAGTAATGCCTTGTGGAAGTTGATATTAAGATATAGCATCACTGTGTACACTGTGATTTGATGTGTCCACTTAAGTCAACCTTTGATATGAAGCTTTTGGCACTGATGAACTTCAGAACACTAAAACTTTTAATGAAGAACTAACAGAACCAGTGACACTGATTGAAAAAAATAATCTGTTTCAGTATGTGCGTAAGGCGGACATATTGGAGGAACATCAGAGATCTCTTCGTCCAGTTGCCTCAAAGATTCCAGCTCAGGCTCTCGATGTGACTGACCTACTGGACAGGACCACACCTATTTTGCGGCCCATCGGAGAGTCCTCCCCCCTCCCTCCAATTATTCCCCATCCCCCACAGTCCAGGATCTCTACATAACTTGAACAGATTGTATCTCCACATGTGAATTTATTTTTCATTATTGTATATAAAGTGTACATTCTTATATCTGTGATATTCAATCATTGACTTGTAAAGTATACCTTAGGAAAACATTTTGAGTGACAATTATAGAATTGTTTGTCATAGTGAAAGATAAATCAAAGAAGTTTATCATCATAGTTTGAAAGTAATTTCTTTGTGAAAATGGTTACAATTTTCTTTAATTCAATGGGATTTGTTAAATTTTTATGTGGTCTTTGATTAGACAGGAATTTTGTATAAATACAAATGATGGTTTATGATTATGATGTTTCCCTTTTGCTTTATTGACAATAAATTATTTCTATGATTTATTCTTTGAGTTGTTTTCTACAAACTTGATGTTCCCTTCAAGTTATTTCTTTTTGTTACATTGTGAAAAATATAATTCTGGAAATTCCTACAACAAGTAGTGACCTTAATAAAGTCTCCTGATACACTTAGTGAATCAGACCTCGCCGTCTCAGCACAGGAGACTTGTCTTTAATACAGCTACATAGACGACATCCGTCTCCATAATGATTAATTACGATATCTGACAAATCAGAGCACTGCATTCTCCCTTTGGCACAATGACAGTGAAATGACACGGAGCTGTGTATTTGAATTTCATTTTAGATTGTGGATTGTTTTAAGTTGGTCTTGTATGGTTGGGAAAAGAAAAACAAAGAATGTACTACATTTGACATGTTTACCATAAGGTTAAACTGTCAACTATCATTTCTTATACAACCAAACACGTATTCTTGCACATTAAAATGATTTATACACATAAAGCAAATTAGAACAAGTTTTCTGAATAAATTTGGCTTGAAATTAATTGCTGCGATATGATACAAATATTGCAATAAATTGCACAATCTGTACCACAATATTTTTACAGCCCTACTAACCATGATTTTTCATCTCTGTCATCAATAGAGCAAATTATTTACATTGAAGGGCACATAAAATCATTAACAAATTAACAAGACTGGTGACACAAGGGGCTATCTATAAGTTGACATTGATAAGGGATACAGGCATTTGGGTTCAACCATTTAGAGTCAGAGTTTAAAAAAATTCCAATTAAATATAGTTTTACCCTGATTTGTAGCAGGAAATAAAAAAAAAAAAAAAAGAGATATTATCAAATCAATCTGGACTCAGGTTTGTGTGTATTTTCATAGCATTTTATTCTTTGATTCTAATTGGCTTTACTGAATAAGCTGATGAGATAAACAGAAATGTAACTAGTCAGAATGAATAAGAATTTTATCAGTGTTGTCAATTGAAATAAGATTATCAAAATATTATGTTTCAACGGTTTGTGGAAAAGTTAAACAGATAAAACTTCTATTGATTAAAGTAATGAAAATATTCAGTATTTTAAGCTTGTTTGAGTAATAGTAAAAACTTTAAAGATGTCTCAATCAACCTCTATGATTATATGAAACAAAATAGTTTATAATGATCCCTGAAATGAAAAACGTTTATTTGAACATTTGAAAAAATGGGACAAGATTTGAACACGAAACTCTTCGGTATTTACCACTTTGGGAAATATGGAAGGACAAGTGATTAGAGTAACCTCCCTTTGTGGGGTTTCCCCTTTCAAATACTGCAATCAAAAAGGCACACGTGAAATAATATTTTCATCGTCCTCTGGTCATATGCCATAATTGAAGTAGCTTGGCGACAGCATTCAATAGAAGGAGAGATGATTCTTGAATTTACAGGAACACATGTGCATTTCATTTCAATCGGAGACATGGATTAAATAAAACTGAAAATATTGACTTCAGTGATCGGTTTATCCCTTTATCTCCTTGAAACCCTGGCATGTGCTCCAGATAGTGAACTAACACGTGTTTGTGGTTATTGCTTTGCATCATGGCAGACAATGTCAGGAAACGGGCACAAAATCAGAAACAGAAAACACAAAACCATGGGTATCAAATTTATTTCATTATATAAATTTTTGAAAACTCATTTGATTTACTATTACAAAATATTGGAGAGTAATTAACCAACAATGATGTAACAATTAATCAGATAATAATAATCCTTTATTGTAACCAATATTTGACAAAAAATTTGCGCATCAATATATATTACAAACAATATATATATATTATTACTAGTCTTTCCACATTAATTCAATTAACAATCTTGAAACCCTTTGAAAGTTTGACAATGCTACGCATGAAAATCTCTCTTTGAAAATCATTATTTTATTTCAGAAACAAGAGCACCTCCAAAACAACAAGGGTTTTACCATATGGCATGATCTCAGCTGCAGCATTAATCATCACTGTGTGTGGCCTGTGTTACTTTTACCTTCTCCCTGTTGGAGATGAGACAGTGTTTGTCAGTGTTAGAGACAATGTCCAAAGAGCGGTTTATGATGTACATTGCTCAAAAGACTATAGTCAGGAAAACTTTCCAGGTGAGTTGAAAACATGACACATTCAGGTCCTGTTCCCCAAAAGTCTCTTCAGTCCTGAGGGATCTCTGCGCAAGTGGGTCTGCTCTTTGAGGGTATATCTATTTTTCCAAAGCTTATGTACAATCCCCTGATTGTAATGCCATCATTTGCCTCATATTGCCTATAAATAACCACAATGAATTAGTTAAAATTGAGCTTTGCTGTGCCAAATGAAAAAACTGCAATCTCATTAAAATAAGTTTTAAGAGCTCACTCATTTTATCCATATACACCACTAGATCGCTCTTTTAAGAGCTCAGACATTTAGCTTGAAGTTGATATCCCTGTGACTTACTCTTTATAAACATGTTTTAAACATAACTGTCTTTTAAGGTTTATTGATTGATGCTTTTCTGAGAAATGAAATTGTTTACTAGTATTTGTATCAATGTTGATGTTCATGTGATATTGTTGTGTTCTTGTTCTTTTTGTGAATTGCAACAAAGGTCCCAAACAGTTTAAGGCTCATTTACATATCTTATCAATTGATACCAAAAGATTTAGAATGAAAAATTCTAAAAAGGAACAGACAATGATTAATACTGATTGAATTGTTTAACAAAATAATCGCAGGAACAAAACATTTCAATGAAATTTTTAGTGTGTACAGTTGTAACGTTGGTTACAGATATCAAATTATTGGTTACGTTATGAAATGATATTCGAGCAAAGCCCTGTCATTTAGACCAAGACATTTATAACCCAAATGCTCGTCCAATGTCTTTACAGGAGGTAGGGCCTTTGGACCTACATCTTATCATAAAATTACTGTCTAAAGTTATACATAAACTATAAATTTCATGTTATCATGTTATTGTAAAATAATAAAGCTGGTGTTTTTATCACAGAATGCAAACCAAAGCGATGTGGCCGAGTCGTTATGGATAACCTAGTCTCTCAGGAAGACGCTGAATACCTACTAAGGTGAGACCTTGAAGACTGAAATATATTGTTGGTGTCATAAGTGTCAAACGTGACTAATGCTTATATTTTATTGATAAGTATTAACTGTTCATGAAAATAACCCTTTTTATGCAAGTTCAGTATAAACCAAAGATATAGGTGATGACAAACATGTGATCTGAGATAAAAACAAAACAAAACACAGTCCTGCTGCTTGTGTGTACCATTTTGTTGTAATTATTTGGAAATTTATTTACACCTAACAAAAAGACAAAAATGAGTTGATGCCAATAAGTCAGCATGAACAAATTTTCTCAAATTACAAACTAACTATGACAATATTAAATTGTTATCATTGTCATTAGTTCATACATGTTTTAAGTATCCAGACTACAGCTGTTAAGATATTCTCAATGACATAACAGTAATAAAGTGCATCTATTTATAGTCTGCATGAAAAATGCCACTCCATCTACCAGACCTTTTTCTGCATCAAAAGATTTCATGTGGAACCCCGTATCACGGAATCAAAGAGGCACTGCCCTATACAACAACAAATTTTACATCAATATTTTTAGTTCACAAAAAGTAGAATCAATTGTAATGGAGATTGTGTCTTATGTGAACTACATACGGCAGAGTGAGGTAAGTTCGATAGAGTGTCCGACTCGAGTCTTGGGTGGGAATCCATATTTACATAGAAGAGAAAACAGACTTTTGACAATACGGTGAGTTCCATCCTGTCATCTCGGTGAGAAATCAAATAGTGTTTTAGATACTACTTAGTATCAACTGATATTTCTTACGTTCTGTTTGCTCCAGGGTGGCACAGAAAGGTCTGGCTCTAGGAGGATCAAGTGGAGGTGTGAGTACCATTTACATTTCATTTGATACTATTTTAGGAATATTTGAGAACAGAAATTGGTGCTCTTGAAACATTGCAAATATTCTAACGATTATTATTTTCATTTCCCACCAGGCTTCTATACTAGACCTGCACTCTGGAGCCCTGTCCAAAGACAATGCTTTCATTGATGTTTACAGGTAATTTGTGATAACTTATATTGATTGTTAAGATTTTCAAATATTTTTACTTTGTTGAAATAACTGTTTATCTTTTAAGGTTAGATTTAAAGCATTAAGAAATTTTCATTTGACGGTCTGTCAATTCGTATGCATATTAAAGTAGGAAGACTCACAAAAACTTGAGTTATGTTGACAGTATAACTATGCCATTATATATGCATGACTCCCGACACTTATCAAATCGTTAACATAAAGCATTGACATCATTTGTTCATCTTGAAAGTGTTTTTTCAAAGTTTAATAAAGAGGTTCTGCGAGATTAGCTTAACTCATTAGCTTTATACTTACGGTACGTTAATTATAAATTATAAAAAATTAACAGATTAACGAATACAAAGGAAATTTCAGTGTCATTGTTTGATACTGAAAAAAATTCTGTTAAATGTTGCATACCAGATACGTTATTGTTATTATTTTCTAAATGTGTCTGAAAAGTTTTAAAGAGAACTTGTATATGTGTCATAAGATGTTTAAAGAAACTTATCAATTCATGCATTTGAACTTATTTCCAGATTGTTGAAAGCAGAAAAGATTAAACTACTCACAGAAAAGGACTTCAAAGTCTATAAGTGAGTACAATGATTTATTAATGAATATTTTAAAACCATTACAGTATTTGATATTATTGTTCCTGAATAATTTAAAAGTATATATTTTACACATTTTGTTTTATTCCAAGTCTACAATTTCTCTCCAAAATGAATTGTAGCATAAATGATGCATTGCATAAAAGAGCCATACATAATGAAAGTATAAAAATTGTGCAAAGTGACAAAATTTTCTTTTCCGTGACCTTTGATATTTCTCAGGCTTTCTTAGCTGTTTGTACACTGCACTAAAAACGTCCAACAATCAAAGTGGTAAGCATGCAATGTATTTCATACTGTCATTAAAGTTCCTGTTTTAATGTTCATGTAATAAGGCATCTGGTAAGCAGTATCAAGTTTTAAGAAGGTAATCGTTGTTGAGTGTGATGTTGAATAATAATCATCATGTACAGGAAGGTGAAGGATCAGATTCACGATGCTATTGCTGCTGAGTTTGAGATTCCTAAGGACAAGCTGTACTTAACCAAACCAACGTTCTTCTCTCGTATGAACATGACCGCCCCTAAAACCATCCACGATGAATACTGGCATGCTCATGTAGACAAGGTATTTCATTCCTCGTTTTGCTCATCATGCTTGTGAAGTAAGATAATCTTATCGCATTGGAAAAGTATGTCTTTTTATTTTTTTATGATTAAGCTGTTTTAATGTCAAATAGTATTTTAGAAAGCCATTACTAACAATACACATATGTTGTAAGCAAATTTGTAACAGTTTGATCCTCGAGTTGCAATTCTGAGAATTTTAGGTGACAATTCAATGCATATTATAAACCTATTATTTGAACTGCATAGCTTATGGATCTTATGTACATAGTTCCCTGAGTTCCCACATGATGACATGTCTTCTCCACACCCAGGAGACGTACGGTTCCTTCCACTACACCTCCCTGCTCTACCTGGCCACCTACCAGCAAGACTTTGACGGAGGAAGGTTTGTCTTTGTCGACAAGGACGCCAACCGCACAGTGGAACCAAAACTAGGTGTGTATACGAAACCTATGTTCAGGATACATTGTTTAGGAGAGGACAATCAAGTGACACTCCCTATCATTATATGCTATAAAATCTTGTGGATTGATATATATCAATATTTAAACGATGGGCTTCTTGAGCTATAAAGATGATGGAACTTTTATTTGTTGAATAAAAATTATTGCAAAGAGAATCTTTGAATGAAGAATTTTCTGGTAACACAGAAACTGAAAGGTACATTCAATTCTAAGGTAAAAGAGTTACTACGTATACAAGCTTTGACCCTTTTTTAATAGAAAAAGGATGAAATGATGGTATTACATTTGTGAGAAATTATAATATCATGTTATTTCTGTAGAGGTTATCAATGATTGATAAAAATGTACTTGTTGTCTTGGAGCTTTTCTCACTTCTAACATTTTCATTTCAGGTCGGGTCTCCTTTTTCACTTCTGGTCACGAGAATGTCCATTATGTTGAACGTTTAAAAGATGGCGTCAGATATGCCATAACAGTGTCCTTTACTTGTGATCCTAAAAAAGCTATTTTGGACCCAGAGTCAAGATAAACTTACATTTTATCATTTCTGCGTTTTGTCCTTACTTACCAGCAGTCGATTAAAATAGTCTGATTACTCTACACTGACTCAACGAAAAAAACTAGCTAAACTGATGCAGCAACTATACTGATTCAATTATACACATTCAACTATACAGATTTAACCATACACATTCAACTATACACATTTACAAGTATACTTATATAGATATTGTACTTATTTGACTAGGATGGTAAATCAGTCTCTATGCGGAATAAACTACCAAACTGAATGATCCATACTAGTTGAATCAATATTATTGAATCAGTCTAAACAAATCATTATATAGATGAAAGAAGAAAAATTCTTCGTAATTATTGAGACAAATATTTGTAAATTTCATTGTCACATCCGAAAAATTAAGGGCGTGGCAGGGTTGCAAAAAGAAAGGCCCACCCATATTAATCATATTGGTTGGATAACTCTTAAAGAAAGAAACAAGAAAAGGTTTTCCAGCTACTCATGCAAACATGTATTATTAGTACTAATGAACAAAAAATCTGAGTGTGGGGCTCATGAGTTCACTCCAAGGGTTTAACCACAAACATGCCTAGCAGTATATCTGCGTCTCTGTTGAGCTAGGAAAATGAATGAGACTGGACAGCTTTGAGGAAAAGGACATTGTTGGTGAGGGATTATTTACAAGTTCTTGTCATATAGGGAAAAACTTTGAATGTGTTTTGTTAAAAGTTTGAATATTCAACTGCTAACCATTAAAGCATCCAAAACCTAACATACGTAAGAGGATTCAACGGCAGTTTTATGACCATTGTGAAGGCCCTTGTAACATAAAGTTTGTTGTTTTAAAAGTGTAACTTGTGTATGGAAATATTCTCTAAACAAAGGATTTCAAAGTTAAATCCACTTCTTAATATTTAGCCAAAACAAACGACAACCACGTGCTTTGACTTCGAAAACCAGTAAGACACAAGAGGCGGAAACAGTGCGTGTAAACTTAGAGATCATCTTGGGGATTAATGTCCAGGGACGCAAATCTACCTTTGAATTTGCATCCCCGTTTTAGTTAGAAACTGAATGGACAAGATGGATACAAGTTGAACTATTTGGGTTTGTGGACCTCATACACGTTTACGCATGCGAGAGAAGTGTTTGTATATACAGGTTAAGTGCACCAGGTTCTGCAATAGTGGGCGGAATGTGTGGACGTAGTCCTCTAGATTTTTGCATGTTTGGTGTTCTCAATTCTCGAGAAACCTTTTCTTGACGAAATCCGTTAATAAAAGAAACATACTAATGCGTTATGGAGTGTTCGTTATCGTACCCCGAACATAATTTGGCTAAATAAGTTACTACTCGCTGTACAGTGCACGGTTTACTGACACTAGGATTTTCGGGATTTAAAAAAACACAGGGTATTGAAAATAATCTTTATCTAAAAGTATATAAAATATAGATAGTAATATCCACTACCTATATCAAAACATATTGATGAAAGAGAGGGGATAGGATTATCTACATCTTATATAACATTTAAACATCATTTTCAACTTCCTGTGTTAAAACGTTTCAGTTCAGTCTTTACTGAAGTTTGGCATTATGAAAAACATCCATTAACCATAAATATATGTTTACTGGTTACTGGTGTGACCACAAGCGCCTGTAACAATATATAGGTAAAAGATACCATATATATAGAATGAATCTATATATGGTATATTTTGCCTTTAAACCTATATATTGTTACAGGCGCTTGTGGGTGTGACGTCATGAGTTAATCGATAGTTTGATTTGAAATACTCAGAATGACACTCGACAGTTTTAACAATCGTTAAGTAATTTAAGTCCAATGAATATAATAACGGGGCGACGTCATTTTAGAAATACATATGATCAGGAAAGGTCGTTAAAAGTTCATTGCTTTCTGAAGTTAACCTTACCGATCGTTTAAAGCTTCAAAATATTCCAAGTGTGTCGTATTATAAAATTCAAAGGATAGGAACCAGAAAATAATTATTCCTGCTTTATTTTCAAAACCCATATTCAGCAGTAGCCCTGGTTTACTGGCTGCCCAAACAAGTCTGCATCTGGATGGTACATGACGTATCCATGGATACAAAATATCGCTTTAAAACATTTAAAGTAGAACTCATTTATTAAAGAAAATTCCATTAATTCACGATCTGGCACTAGAAAAGGGTCTCTTAATTTTACGATAGTTACCATGTTTCCTAAATCTCAATCTGCCTCATTACAGAATTGTAAATGTTTACAAACTTCAAGGAACTTGATATCCTCATGAATAATAGACAGCGCCATTAATCAATCCACGACGAGTTGTGTTATAGCCATTTATTACGACATTTATTGTCTGAACGTTATTGTACTAGCCTTATCAAAGGCATATCCATCTCTTTCATTGGCTTTCGCTCTCATGAGTTATAACAGTGTTACCTCACTCTCGGTCGATATCTTCAACTGACATTACACACACATATTGGATATGAGACGGTAATATGAAATCAATAGTAATATTCAGCTCATAACTTATGCCCGTGATATGCAGGTGCCTTTGTTAGGGTTCATTATGTTGGGAATGGTCGGACATCCAAGAGCATGTAATTTCTAGCTCACTTCAGATGTTTTTGAGAATAATGAATTTGAATTTATGAAGCCGTTCCATAGACATAGAGAGTTTATTAACGTCTTCAATGGCGGATCCTATTGAAAAGGGGGGGGGATCTCCATTACGGTGACTTTTAAATTTTAAATTAAAATTCCAAGCACTGGTCCCACTTAATATGATGTGAAAGTGGTTTTACAACATCAAAACGATAAATCAATTTGGAATTAATAGAGTCTTATAATATAAAGCAAATGTATTGACGGTTAGTACTTAGAGTGTAAATTTAAAAAAGAGGGTTTTTTAAATGAAATATCTTTAACTTATTCAATAATTACATTGCAGTATCTGACTCCTACATTTACATATTTGGGCTATTAAGCATAAGTCGCAAATGAACAAGGTCATTTTGTTCATGAAAATCAAGCGGCAAATCGCAAATGAACAAGCTCATTTTGCTTATGAAAATCAAGCGGCAAATCGCAAATGAACAAGCTCATTTTGCTTATGAAAATCAAGCGGCAAATCGCAAATGAACAAGGTCATTTTGTTTATGAAAATTAGGCCACAGATCACTAAAAGAAAATGACCTTCACAGTCATCGTTATGACTGGACATACATTCTAAAGTCTTTCCAAAACGCATAAACCAGCAGAAGCGCTAACCAAATATTCCGAGTCGCTCGTTATATTTGCTTGGTTCATGACATAATATTATGTCACGGTGATCTCTCATCATCTTAAAATAATGATACATTTACGAAATTAAATGAATAGGAACTTGCATAATTCAATTCTAATGCGAATCCTGTCATAAACCTTGAATTATTTCTTTGTGTTTTCCCTGAGTATTTTACTGCATGTATTCAAGCTCGGGTCATATGGTGATAATTTGATCAATATACGACTGATTATTAAGTAAAGGAGTTTCTCCTTTATCCTCGATAATATTCATGCTATACGTTACGATAATTCTCAAGAAGTATATCAATATTACAACCATCTTTAAATGTACCCTTTCGGCCAAAGATTTGTTGAACGATTGGACCAAAGGGACCCTTGTGTTACCAGCGATTAAAGCCTATTGATTTCTTTTGGATTGTTACGATTATAAACATGAAGTACGGGATACTCCTGAGAGATCAATTCCGATATGTTAAATTACCAGACATTTCTGATACAATGATAAAATGATTAAGATCAAATAAAAGTATCATGGTTTTAAGTATATCATCGGTAGTGAAAACATCATGCAATCAGTCTACTTAGAATGTGTTTATATTCAATTTTAGTTGCAATTATTTGATCTGTAAAAGCGTGACTGAAGTTCAGTGAATGTACCTGACATTACACATCGATTATTTGACGAGTATCGATCTCCGTATATACCTTAATACCCATATCATAAAGGTAACTAGTTTTAAAGATCATCAAACGTTCAACTGAAGGGGAAGATAAATTGTACGAAAATAAAATTCGCGTTTTTGAAAATATTTAATTACTAATAATTGAGCAATGATACGACTTTTAGATCGTAAATGAATCTGACATTCACTTCAATAACCTAACAAACCCGACAGCATTCACAACCTGATCACGTACAAACAAATGTTACGTTTAGCCCAATCCATTTGGCAGAAGTCACCTGCTGGTGTAGTCAGTCGCCGACGTTGTTTACAAATATTATGCTGCGCTTTGCTTTGTTGAGTCGAGTACTGGCCAACCGTCGAGACGGCATGTTGGTTCTGGCAACAGAAGAGAGACAGAGACAGAGACAGAGACGTTGTTGAAGAGACTGTTAGTTTGTCTTCATCCCGTAGGGACTAAGGAGACTGATTGAGAAGATAAAGACTTGACTTTAAGGATTTTATGTTATCTTATTACGGATTATATTGAGGTATGTTTCAAAAGAGATTGTTTGTCTTTGTGTAGTCAAAAGGATAAATGAATGAATTTAGTGATTGTGTATTAATGATATCTGCTTTCTTTTCAGTTAGAAGTGATAGGTATTTTGCAACTTATACATGTTTTCGATTTATTGAGGCCTGTTTATGTTTAGGGATAGATGAAAGGATAAAGATATGTGTAAAGGAGGATCAAATCTTATTCATATTTCATATGTATGCATGTATGCATAAGCTGAAACGATCAGGTGATTATCAACAAAAGATGATAATAGGCATTTGTTTCTGATTCGAGAAAAAAAGATAAAGGAGTCACAGTTATAAATGGTTTAGGGGGCTTCGATTTATGATTTCTATTGGAGGGGTTTGAGATATTGACGAAAGAAAGAAAGAGTAGTTTTTGAGGATTTATGCTCGAATCTCGTCTATAAAAGTACATAGTGGATATGGTTTTGCTCATAAAATACATCGCGGTCAGAATGTAGTGGAAGCATTAGGATTTAGAAGAGAGGTCAAATCGTTTGAATAATACTTCGCTTATTTTATTTTCTTTGAACGGCAAGAAATTTTGTTTTTGCGTTTATTGAATTATATAATTTCTTGAATGTATCCATTGTTTATTTTTGAAAAGTTGAGTATTATGTCCTCTTCATTGTTTGTTTTTGATAGCGTGTGAGAATTTACTTTGAATATCCTCTCTTAGTATAGATCTATTTTCAATGGTAATGGTAGATTATGTAACATAATTAATAATGAAATTAATCATAAAGTAAACCTCCACAACAAAGAAGTTATCATCAATGTATATCTCTAATTATTAAGTTACAATTCGATTAAGACAGTACATTTCCAAAGATATGCGTTTTTATTTGTTGATATGTTTTTAACTAGGGGGGGGGGGGCGGGGTCGTTCATACAATTATATTTGTAGAAATACTTGTCAATGACGTATTACGACGAATGTATATTAGTATATAATTAAGTTATATTGAATGAAACACCTGGTATCTCAAGCTCACCTCCAATCACGATCTCACTGTGTTAGTCTCCAGATGTATACCACGTTCAAACAAGGTTTCTAATAAAAACTCTCTATTAACCCGGAGACCTGCTGTATTTGCCAGTGTGAGAGAGCGTGGGGGAATACTTGTTTAAGTTGTACGTGAAATGACTTACTCATAGGAGCCTAGACATCAAACCCCCTCCCCCTATCTAACGTCCATGCACGTGCATAGCTCCGTCGCTTCAGTCAAACCTGGGGAGTGAAAAGATGGTGTTATAATTAAAGGTGAATGGACTCCCGATATATCCACAGCAACATTTACATTGAGCGCTTAGTTCTCCCTCTGCACAGAATTATACGGCTTAATTCAACTCGAGTAATCACATGTTATGAGGTTTTCCCTTGGACTTATGTTCCCGTAAGAGGATAACATGCCGGATTTATAAGTAGCTCTGGTTTCAAACAGGCTCGTTAGAACTCCAATAGCTGACAGCGACCCGCTCGGAGCTTGCAGTTGGGAATAATTTCGTGGTGATGTCTCCACATACAAATTGCCTACTCAAGCTTCCCTTCACTGAAACAAATTAACATGGAGTACCGCTCAACCCACCCGAGTTTAAGTTGCCATGGAAACGCACTTTTTCATTAACCGAAATCCATGCACGCTACCCTATGGAATGATGTGACTTTTCCGACATCGTCAGAGAGTGAGTGTATGCACGTTTGTGGACGAGTCGAGAGATGAGGACAAAACACTATACCTGGATATTGTAACGCGCACCTGCTTATGTCATTATAAAGGTGAGTTAAAAACATCTTCGCGAGCTCAGGATGATGTTTGTAGACATACATACATACATACATATTGTCATTCGTAAAAGAATTAGACGTAAGGATTAAATTGTTCATTGTTCAAGTGACCAATTTTACTAGTATGTATGAATTGGCTAATCCTCATTGAATAATGTTGTAAACCTTTGAAATGGAACTATTAAGTTGTATAGGATTCAAACCTTTTGTTTATTCCAAGTGATACCGTCTATGATTAAAAAACACGTAAGGAAATTGTAAGAAAAAAAGCACACGAAAACGAAAACGTAGATTGAACCCTGTGCCGGTCTAAGTGAAAACCAGTTCAAAGAGTCGACTGTGACAAAGCATTTATCATCTTTTCGTCACAATGCAATTTAACCATGTTACTTGTTGAGAGTCGTTTTGGTATATACAAATCTTCGAAATTATTCCAGATAAGATAACAAGAGTGTTAATAGCGACCACGGTTCATATGTGCTTGTGATATGATAGAAACCAGGAATAGATTGGAACTATTAGCACCATAGCACTAATTTTAGAAGTGAGGGAGTCATATTCTTTTACGCCTTACATAATGCGTAACATATAGGTTTTGGGGAGTTACAGCAGCCATGTCCTTTGATACCCCTTTTATAGCCTCCCCCCCCCCCCCCCCCCCCCCTTGCTCACTTTTGTTGAATTAACGTTCAAGTATCGTGTGCGTTTTCATCCACCAGGGAGTTGATTCATGAAAGCTCTTTACCATTGTAGAACACGTTGTGCCTGCGTTTATAAAGTATAGGTTACGTACTGGACGTTGTACCATTATCGTGTTCATGTAATGGTTATGAAATTACAAACTATTTATAAATCCATGTTAGACAATTCATGAACTACACAAATACTGCTCACAGTTGTTGGTCGGATCTGAAGCGAGTTCATAACTGTTCTCCTACAAGGGCAGCTATCGCTGAAATCTGTCCAATCAATTATAAACCGTCCTGTTTTCATCAATACGTACATTGGTGGCTAAAACGCATTTAGTGTAGTTCGTAAAACATAGCAATGCATAAGTTCGATAATGTGTAATCAGGTTTTAAGTGTTGTAACATCTCCATTTCTTCCCCACAAGTGCAATTATTCACCCTTTATATAACCATTAGTGTATGCTTCAGAAAGGAAAGATCTTTTATGAGACTTAAAGCCTTTTGGTGTATCTAAATTTTAACATGATACCTGCATGAAAATTGTTGAGTTCTATCAATGATAAATGCAACAGGGGTTCCTTAATTCTTCAGTACCTGGGGCAAGGCATCGAGTTTCGATCAAAGCCTTCGAAGTACAGTTTATATATTCGCTTGGTCATTTTAGAAGGTAACGAAACGTGTTTTAAATCAGAGACGTGCATGTTATACTTGGTTAAAAGCAGTTTTAGTTTCAAATGAAACCGAACGTATGCCAAGCAATGCCATGATCGAATAGAAATTGCTATGTATATCTATTACGGTTTCTTTTGCATGGAAAGTTTTTGTTAATTTGAAACGCCAAGAATTGGACTTGATGAATGTTCTATGAATTAAATGATGGATGCTTATTATTGGAAACAAACTTATTATCAATCATTATCTGACATTGTACATGTTAACAGGGGTTTCTGTGCGTGATAATAGTAGCACATAAACTGACACTCTAAAGATATATCCATTGATTAATGAAAACACTAATGAAACCTAATTAGTTAATTTTAATTCTGACGTCACAATAAGAAGTGGAGACAACTTCATCTTCATTGTTTCTCGCATGCAGGACATAAAGATCACCTCAAAGAGTTGTAACTTCCAAATAAAATGGTGACGTTCTAAGAACCATTTAAAAATTTTTTTACAAAATATGAGACTACATAACAATTCTGCTTTGGCATTTTAAATACATTAAAATGCCGGGCTCATATAAAACATTTCGACCCAAACGTCGCTTTAAAATGCACCTACCTACCTTTCTCACGTTACCTGTATCATATTTATTTTTTTACCAAATAACTAACTGCTCTTAACATCTTTCAAACTGAAATTTTACTTCTAAAAACATAAAGATAAAGGGGAGTTTCATTTACTGTTACAGCGTTCCCGTCACTGTTTCAACGTTGAAAGGTTACTGCCTTACCAAGTCAAACGTTTTTGGAATAACTTTCACATATTTTTCAGCACTCCAGTCACGACAATGGCTCTCAATAAGTGCAAAATGTCAGGAATGGGGCAAAACATTCCTTTCATGTGGCATATCTCGTTGTTTCAAATAACCTGCTCCGCTTAACTGATCTCGCCTAGTGACAGCAGTCCAAATACGCTGACGACACCACGGCAAGGGGAAGCATGTTCTAGGGGTCCGAACACCAAAACCTTCAAATTTTTTTTATAAGTATTGCACTTGACTCCAAGGATGAATAAACTCGTTTTTATAACCCCACCCCCTTTCGAAACTCCAAGGTGCGGCAAAGCAACCAATAATTTTCTTGCCGTTGAAATCAAACTTCGTTTGTTTAACTTTCTGACCCGCTCCCGGAACGTGTCTCCAATTGTCTTTAGTTGACCAGTAAACTTCATACTGTGTTCTAATACAACATCTCGACCAAACACAACATTTCACAATTACACCGAGGCTCGGGAACGGCTCGGCGAACAAACCGACACATCCCTGTTGGACTAAGTCGCTTACATAATTTGCACATTCAGAACAAAGGAACCCCTACAACGCACCTGCACCGGCAAATATATTTAAGCGATGTTATTTGCTTGCTGATAATTTTGTGTTAACAATTCAACAAGACAACGCCGAACTGAGCGAATCAAACATTTTGTTTTTATGAAATGATATACCAGTTATTGATTTTTGGATTACCAATGCAGCTTAATGCATTGTTGTTGAGTTTTCTTGAAATGATTGATTATTGGTTGTAATTTATCTACTGATAAACTGCTTGATATCAGCTTGTTATTTGTATGCACAATTCATAAGTGATGTTAATTTCATCGCTATTAATTTTAACGAAGATATAATTGTCACATATGAAATAAAATCGTTTCAATTGGTGACAAATAGGTTTGTAGTGATCATATATCGATTACACCAACGTTTTATCAATCATTGGTATGAAAGATATAAATCAAAAGCACTATTTGTCAAAAATAACTTATTCATCGGATGTCTTCATGCTTGATTCCATCACGTCAACACTCCACAACATACATATAGATTGTAGACCTAACTACTGTCAGATTTTATATCATTAAAGTAATGCTATTGTTGTGCAAATACAAACGCACATGCAAATGAAAGAGGTGGATCCGGATTTTTGGATTTTCATTCAGCAGCATGGGGATTTCCGGAACCTGTACTTATTCACAGAGTGCTAATAACATGTCTTTAAGGGGTTTTGAAATTGACGTGCATTCAAAAACAGTTTATACACTGTAAAAACTCTCTCTACTTATGTATATGAACTTACTATTACAGCAAAACACTGAAAGATTTGAAATTTAAAAGAATGTTTCCTTGAGTGTTTGCTTCACTTTTAATAAAAACAAAACTACGTCTTCATTTATTTAATCAATTTGACCGAGAAACCCATGTTCTTTATCACACATTTCAGTCGGACAGCTTTGATGTGGGATTAAGCAATGTCATTTTAATGAATCATCTGGGAAGTTGTTTTACTTTTCCTCAAAGAAAGTTTGTCGATTTCAAAAGAATAAAGTACACGGGGAAAACAGACGTACAAGAAACCAATTTATCATACGTTACCGTACTTTACCGTTAACGGTCTCCCCATGGTCTTGTATAGCAGATGGTGTATGGTGGATTCGGCGGGCTTTGCAGGATAATGAAGTGGAACCATCGGAAAAGCAGAATATTCCTAGTGTGACAAGGTTTTATTGACATTGATATACTACACAACAGTGATATGGGGTAGGGTCTCATAAGAATAATTTACTAAGGTAACCTTAACTCCCATCCTTAACATTGCGATAACGTGACCGTAGCTACTTCCGACTTTGATATAATACACAACATTTCAACGGGATTATGGTTTCACAAATTATGATTAACTAAGGTAAACCGTAACTCCCTTTCTTTACCGTTGCAAGAGGTAAACCTTAACTCCCTTTCTTTAACGTCGCAAGAGGTAAACCTTAACTCCCTTAAACCTAAACTCCCTTTCTTTAATGTTGCAAGAGGTTATCTTAGTGACGTCCGACCTTGTGAATGGGGCCCAGAGCAGTATAACAGACCTATAAATTACGATTATATGTAAAATGTATATGTTTATCTCCTGATGTTTCCTTGAGAATGAAGACTTTTATTAGATGAATACAAGTGAATCATTTAGTTGTCAGATTTAATGAACATGAGTAGCCGAACCTAAATTTTGCTTATGAACACATTCCTGATTCCTATTTACCTTTGTTCAGTCTCACGGTATATCATTGGCCACTGCGAGTTGTTCCTCACTTCCAAGTATAATAGTTGATAGTAATCGGTATTAATCATATTGATACAGTAATTCGTTAAAGGGGATCCAGGAATCTTGATTTTCTTATTTTTTGAGTATGTTAGTTAGACGATTCTGGGCATTATCAGGTTTTCAAATTTACAGACTCTGGAAATGGAACCCGATTGCAAAATGATTTGATTCATACTCATTGAAAAACTCCGCATAATATGTTCAGATATTAAGAAAAATGAAATCAATGTTTTGTATATATAATTGCAGAGAGGAATGATTGTAGGAAATCTTTAAGTCTGTTGATATTCATGAACACAAAAGCATACTAAACGCAAAGAATTGGTCTCATTTACTTTTCGTTTATCATTATGCAAATCTGCACATATAACTGCACTTGCTGAAAAGAATGTTTAATATGTAATCAAGATACAACAATGATGCACAACCATGCTTCGGTACTAGCTGAGCAGGAAGACGTTCTTTGTATCAGTAGATAACATGTTCAATTCTGCTCATTTAATGAAGTACGGTAGATCGTTAACGTTTGTTAAGGAAAAAGCGCGATTAGCCCGAGCCTCTAGTAATGTAACCTCGTGGCAATGTTTGTTGAGTTTACGTGAGCAGGAAAATAGTGTAATCCCCCAGTCAACAAGAATCCTCAATCCACTGTCACATGACCCCGACATAGGGCAACCCGGGGGAGGTGGTGACGGTTGAGGAAAAGGGGGAGGGGTAAGTTGAAGAGAAAGCGTTAATTACGTCCCCAACACTAGCATCATCCTATTGCCCTGTTTGTGTTTGTGAGGAATTGTAAGCAATCAGGTTTACATTGGTCTTGTTGCTCATTACTGCTAATTTGTGGGATTCAGTGGTGCTTGTTTTTAGAATAGGATCTAAATGAAGGTAAGTAGATTCCAAATATAGATATACCATTACACGGTTTAAATGTTGACGTGAATGAAGGGTGTTTCAACAGCCTTTACAAATATTTGTAATCGAGTAGAACATCACGACAACACAGTTGTAGACGGTTCGGTCATGACGGGAACATTTCTGATTCATCGTTAGTCATGACTCTTACACGGACCCAACAAACTTTCAAGTAGTTTTTTAACATCTCAACATCCTTAGGCAGTTGAAGAGAATGCATAGGATTTAAGGATGTCAACTTCTGTAATGTGAATGAAACGAGGTAAGCCCCCTGAAGCATACTCGAACACATACTCTGGTATTCTTCACAATGAATATAATGTCACGAGGCATATTGCTTTTCTAATAATCTTATTATAAAGTGTAGACAGTTCCGTCATGAGGGGAACATTTTCACGGATTAAAAAAGTTACAAGTGATATAGTTTTAGCATTTGAGATTAAATGATATTAACGATTTAAGCTTTTGTTGCATTCATAGGAACTCATGTAATCTTCACAATAAGTACATTGCCACAAGACATCTCGTTATGCGTATAATCTTATCATCACAGACAGTTGTACACATAAGTCATGATTTTCTGTTTCGTAGGTTCAATAAATTTATAATTAGTTGAATTTTTCAAGAACACTGTCCCCAAATTTTAGGATGTCAACTTCTGCAATATGAATGAGAAGAAATAAGCTTCTTAAAGTATATGTACTTATTGTACTGTGTACTCTGATATTTTTACACCAAGAACATTGTTCCTAGATTTAAAGAAGTCAACTTCTGCAATATGAATGAGATGAAGTAAGCTTCTTAAAGTATATGTACTTATAGTATGGTGCACTCCGATTTTTTTTACATCAATGACATTGACCCCAGATTAAAGATGTCAGCTTCTTCAATATGAATGGGAAGAAGTAAGCATCTTATAGTATATGTACATATACTCTGACATACTCTGATACTGATGAAGACAATTCCCCCAGAGTTTAGGATGCCAACTTCTGCAATATGAATGAGAAGAACTAAGATTCTTAAAGCATATGTACAGAAATACTGACATCCTTTCCCCCATCCATTTAGGTTCCCCTTGAAGCAAATACTTGACTTGTGACCAATTGGTATGGATGGTGGTCAACTGACCGTGAAACACCCATGTTCAGTCTACTTCAATATTGAACCAATATAATCACCCGTTGTGATTAAGCTGTTGGGTGTAATCCTAACCCGGGTAGTTTTCCTGATCCGATATAGGGAGGCTTATAAATCAGAATGGACTTGTTTTCTCTCTCGGTGCTGGATGAGTTACGCAACACAGCTAACTATGATTGATCTAAACAGCTTGTAAATCTCATTTGATGATCCAAACAAGTGATTAGCGCTTTATTCCAAACATAATTCTGTAGTGTGTAGAATTTATTCAAAATAGGTTTACATTATTTCATTATGATTGAAAAGCACGATAATAATCATGCCGTTTCTAAAATGTCATATTTTGAATCATTAAAAATTTCAACCAATTAATTAATGTCCATATGTCTAATGGAAAGGTACACCAGGTATCGTTTAACATCACTACTCCTTCACTGCGGTCTGAAGATAAGACGTTCCTGGTGGTGCTAAAGGTCCGAACATCTCTTCACGGCCGGCGATCATTCTTTTATGCTGCTGCAACAGCGTGGAATTCCGCGCCACAGCATCTTCGACAATGTGACAATCTTGTTATTTTCAAATCCCAGCTTTAGACTCATCTCTTTTGACTGGCCTATACTCAGTGACGTCCTATGCTTTCTCTGAGTGCGCTTTGAGCATGTCTTTTGACATGGATACATGCGCCTTATAACTTGTCTATTGTTATTATTATGTGTGACATTACCATGGTCTTCTATAGCAATGAAGTAAAAATACTTATTTTGTGTGAGACCACACATTGTCAACTTTATCTACACAATGACTATCTTGAAGATATTGCATGAAACATGGTGATCAGCATATCATGATATTAAATGGGTTACATCCTACATATTAAGTGTTTTTCTTCCTCACACATTTAAGGAGATTTCATTATATCTGTCACAAACATAAAAGATTTTACGAATGTTCATATCGATTCTCGTTGATAAACCTTCTGTTTTAGAGACCATAGCAATTCAACTTTTTCCTTATTTGCGCCTAGAATTAGTTTCCTCATTCATATATATTTTCAATGAACAATGTAACTTTAACTTTTAATATGTACCTTGATGCCTCTAACCATTAAGGGTAAGTTCACAGTGTAGAAGTTATATAAACTCTTGTTTTTCGATTGCATTGTAACGGTACATCACGTGGTGATTTTAACACTTATCTATAGCAACGTTTATGTATTCAAAACGGTTGTCAGTTCCCAGAATGAAATATGCTGTCTATAAAAATCTATAATTTAGACCGCTAAAATTACTCATAAAATAACCACTTTTAGCGTTTTTAAATGTTTGGGTTAAAAGGGGCCGTTGGTGCATTATGGATTGAGAGGGAACGAATTTGCTATCAGATCAATTGAGGGGTGATCCCTGTTCACTGTACAATATTCACCTATGTAAGAATTATACTCGGGTGTTGCAAGTAAGTACTTATATGCACTATTAAATGATGAACAATAAAAAGGAATGGGAGTAGAATATGTATGCTTAAAGTTACCAGTTTTATACTTTGAACGATGACATCTTAATATAGTACTTCACGTTGTTTATTTCTGTAAGCAATAAGGCATAGGACATCTTACAAGGAGTTGAGGTCGGTTAAGATTTGATTAATGAACCGTCTCATTGTGAAGCACCCTGGATCCGTAACAATAGATCAAGGGGCCTCGCACCTGCTACCGTGACTAATCGAGTGTCTTGAACTATAGTAGTCGTGGTAACATCTCCTGTCCGATATGTCTGTTATCAACCCTCTGACAAAGCGGTTATGAACATTAAAACACTTGCATTGTGAACTGGTTTTAGACGGAGCTACAAATATCATTTCTGTAGGTTGTAGATGGATCATGATAAACACCTATGTTATACACAGAGATATGGATGAACAGTTGTATCAATTAGTTGTTTGCTCCTTTCAAGTGTTGACATGACTTTGCTGAAAGTAGGTAAATCTGATATGCTCCTATGATAAGCGCTTATTGTGTTGTTGCAATATACCCGCCTTTGTCCTTGGGTTAACATGAAAGTGTTATTTGTGTGGCTGTTTGGCCGATAGCTGGGTTGATCAAGATGCGGGCTGTCGTGAGCAGGAGGTTCAAGTCTTCCTTTCACAAAACAAGCTTTACTAAGGTTAGCTTTCAACCACTTATTCGAAATTATTCTAAGGTACCCAATTGACTTGAGATCGCAAAAGTGCGTTGTGAATTTAAGGAAGACAAATAGATATTTATGTGTGAAGATTAAAACGTCACTTGCATGTCTATTTTATTTTTCAGATTTCATAAGGAAGGGTTCAAGATTTCATCATCCAATATGTTGACGTCAAAACCAGGAAAGACATTGACCCCTCGACACGTTGAGGTCACGCAAACGTCAAGTCTTTCCCCGAGGGAGCAAAATGGCGGGAGAAGTCACGAGAAAGCCAAAAAAACGCGAAGTCTCAGTAGAACGTACAGTGTGAAGGATTTAACAGAAGAAACACCAGATCTTGGGTCTGAACTCTCAATTGACGACAGGCTACCGGGAGTGTTGAAGATATTCGGGGAGTCTGTGCTACCCGGAGCAGAATATAAGAGTGTTCTCGCTTCTACCAGGTCCACCTCCCAGGAACTCGTGAAGCAGGCCCTGGAGAGGTATGGGCAGCCAACAGTGCACTATGTGGAGTATGTGTTATGTGATGTGATTGGTCTGGTGGAAACAACAGATGTCACCTATGCTCAGCGACCCAGCAATAAATGGCGAACTGTGTGCACGCGTGTTCTGGAAGACAATGACAAACCCTTGGAACTCCAGTCCTTCTGGAAACCTTGCACTGGATTCAGCAGACGGTATGAATTACACCGAAAAGTGGAAGTTGTGAGTGAAACTGCGTCAGACGATACGACAGGTTTGAATGACAATGCCAGGAAGTTGATGATGGCAAAGGTGGCACCTGGCGCCATTCCTCTCTCTGCAACGTGGAATGGGGACTCCAGTCAGTTCAGGGTGCACACCCACGATGTGAAGTCGATACACAGAGAAACTATGTCCGACGACAGTGGAACGACTGGCTCAGAAGGGAGTTCAGGACAGTACCCGTATCTCCTGACTCTGAGAGGGTTCTCACCGTTTCAAGATCAGTTGCAGTACCACCTCAGATCAAAGAACACGAATATAGGAAAGTTCAAGGGACACCCTTACTCTTCTGAAATAGGTCTTACAGCACCAGACATTCTTCCACTTCATTGTCGCTTGTCTTTGAAAACTATAAACGAGAACGATTCAGTGTTTGTTGATCGTCGATACAACTACTTCATCGAGATGCATATATCTGAAGGAGCATCAGTATCGCTCAATGGTCAGGCAGTGAGTGGAGTGGTCCTGGTTTATGCAGGCGATCTCGTCCAAATAGGAAAACATTACATGTTTCTATACAAGGATACTACAAATGGACATGACATACCAGAGAAGCTAGCGTGGTTTCCTTCAACGGTGTCCAGCAATGGCTTTACAAAGATACTGCCGAGAGGTCAAGGAAACATGAATGACTTTCTGAACTCGAGTATCGGAGCCTCCGGGGTCTTCTCAGCGTCGTTCGACGCCGGAGATGGGGCAGGAGGGGTAACAGACGGCCAACAAGTGAGCTTCGCTTACTCAAAGGACAAGGAGGATGACCTTGTAAAGGCTATAACAGACATCTACAGCTGCAACCGAAGGGACCATCCGCTCACCCCCACCATCTTGTTTGCAGCCTGTCTGGATCATGCCGGCCGGAAGTTCACACGCCATCATCTCCGCAACCTGCAGAGACGCATTTTGTTCTGTATTAGGGAGAAAGTAGCGGTAAGAAGATTATGGTTATCATAATTTTGCTCAAATTACACAAACAAAGCAGTAGGGATAAAAATAATAATGCGTTTGATATATTAATTTTACTAACAGGTTAGTTTCTGGCTTGTGTTTACATAGTTAAGATTGTTCTCTTCAAGGCTTTAACGCTCTCAGATGGTTTTAAGGACATTTAGGGTGACTGAAATTCTGGTGGAGTACTTAGATATTCTATTTATTTTAGGAATATATACTTGTAACATGTCCTTATTATGGGATAAGAATATTATCTTCATAGAAATATAATGCCAACGTCATTCAGATCTGTTTTCTTCACTTACAGGAACTGGCTAAAGAGCTGTCTGCGCACAGGTATGAAAGGTATGTATGTAATAACTGAAATGACACGTCAGTTTATACCTCATCACTTTGAAAGCAACTATGAAAACTGTAGAGACGGTTATCTTTATTATAAGGTGATCTCCTGTTTAGTATGATAAGTATAGGAGAATGCATTCAAAGCTTACAAAGGCACAATGAAATTTCCAGTTCAGTATTCGACTACACGAGCCCAACAGCCAACTCGGACCCGCTGAAGAAACTCATCTTCTGGATGTCAAATACCGTGCTTCTGTATGTGCACGTGCTGCACGACCTTCACGTGCAGAGCGTGAACCCCGACCCCGACGACGAGGCGTTCTCTGGCCTACAAGAACTTGTCACGGGTCTAGAGGATGTCGTCAGCTTCAGCTTCCAACAGACTGTCTACTCTGTCACCAAGGTAACGTGTAGTGTATGACATGTCTTTAATTCTTTCTGTTGAAAGTGCATCTCTGGACAATCGCAATTTTTGAAGGCATCAATGACTTTGACAGTGTGTTCAGCGTTTCGGGCACATTGACTAGAACATAATCATTTGTAAGCCTCTGACAAACTTAAAAAGCAAACAAAAATATAGTCGCAAAGCGACGACAATGACAGGATTCAGCGAAATATGAGCACCCGTGGCTCTTGGGGGCAAACTAAGTGCTTTTCCATGTTAAGATAGCGTTTTGAAGACATTTTTAGTGCACTGCAGTTGATTTAGCCGAATTCTGAAGCAAAATGACGTTTTGTATACGTTTTCAGTACGTAGCGAGACATAGGAGCGGAAGTGAGGTTTACTCGATGTACACGGCCTGCTGCCAGTTGAGGCAAGAAAGCAACAGCATCAAAATGTAAGGGGTATCTGGAGGGGAGGCAGTAGAGGTTTGAAAGTTGAAAAAGGGTTAGTGTTTTCCTTCAGCGTGATCAGGTGCTTTGCCGACACTGGAATATAGTTCCCGAATGCTGGTACATAGGTTGAGGATCTTTATATATATAAATAATCAAGACTATGTCAGTCAGTCAGCTCAGGTCAGTCAGGCAGGCTTTTTTGCTCGCTTCTCTGCCTGTCTGATCAGAATTTGACAGTGCTTGACGCACTTGTGTGCATTTGGTCATCTCGCACACGTTGACCATACGTGCAGTCGTACGGACTTGTGCTACAAATAGCGATTTCGTCCTTCTGTAGACTGTCAATTACGTGCTTGTTTATCAGACATCGGAGAGTATTTCTCTCAAACTTTGCCCCATGTCACATATCTTGACAGTTTTCCTTCAACTTTTCAAATTAACCCTTGCTAACGCACGTAACGAATCTTGATACAAGAGCAATGTAGAGTATTTCTGTCAACTTTTGCCCTTTCACACATGCAAGAGCGCATGTACCTGCATTTGGACATGTCACACGTCTTGACCGTTCTTCAATATTGATGTTTTCCTTCAATTGTTTGCAATTTAACCCTTGCTAACGCACTTAATTGACATATAGTATGATGCAAACTTTGACTCCCTCCTGTGAACTGAAATGACTGTTCGCGATCCATTTTATTCTTGATTCTTAATGACCTCGATCATGTTTACCTCTCATGCAAAATTCATGAAATTCGACGGGTAGGTTTTTCAGTTATCTGCCCTTGAAGTTGGCGATTTTGGAAAATTCACTGACTTTGAGTGGTTACTGTGGTAAAAGTATTAGGAATTTGCAAATTCCAAGAGAAACTTGTTTTACACCAATCATTTAGCTGTGCAACCGTGTAAGTATCATCTCTCTACTGCAAGTAGCGGCAGTGTAGTGTTCGCTCAAAAGTGCATGGGGTCGGACATTCCTAAAAAGTGTGCAAATTCAAGATGGCGCCCAAACCACGTGACTTACGAATTTGACATGATTTACTTTTTTGCTTGAAATTTTATTGCGCATCTTTTAAAGCAAGTTTCAAGTCTCTAAGTCAATTTTGAAAATTTTTCCAATGTTAATTTTCAAAACTGTGAGTGGTACTGAGCCTTTAATGCAATGTTCGAATTGGCTGAAAAGTTACGAGTCGCGAGTTTGTTGTAAGGGCTATAAGCTCGTAAAGTTTGGTTGTAATCGAGTCGGTAGTTTTGGCTGAATGTTGTTCACAAAAATCGTGGAATAATAATAATAATAATAATAATAATAATAATAATAATAATAATAATAAAAATAATAAACACGCCAATAACAATAAGGATTCAGCATTTCTGCTGAATCCTTAACTAAGCATGTAGCATGATATATGTTTTATATAGATGTTTAACCTGACTTTCTTGGCATCTCAATGTGTAGATCCTGTACCACGTTGTTGGCAAAGTTATGGAGAGCAACCCATTCTCGGGAAGCGAGACTTGGGAACGTGACGGGATCGGTCACGTGATCAGCGTTATGCAGACGACGATGAACATCGCCCATAGTGTAAAGCTTCATTCTGACGTCATGACACAACTGATGACGTATCTACTCTTCTTTCTGAGCACTTCTTTGTTCAACAGGCTCATTACTACAGGTAATTTATCCCTTTAGTGTTGAATTGTATTATATCTTCGACATTCAGCAGGTTGTGTGTGTTTATGCATTTAGTAAGTGAATAGTAGATCTGATAAGTGGTTCGCCTCAATATGGGAAACAGGCATTGTACAGAAGTAAAAAAATCCATTTCAAATACCGCGTATGACACTTTAATGAACTTCGTTGGCTCCAAATGACCTCCAAAAACAACATGGAAGAACATGGTTTTCGAAGTCGTCTTGGCGCTCAGACAGTATCCTGTGTTTGGAACTAGAAGTATCCTGTCCAGGAAATTATATTGCATTAAAAGTTTCCTATCGTAAACTGTTTAGGAAATTCGGTATTTCCTAGTCTGTATACCTCATTAAACGACTCGTGACTTCGAAGGAACTTTGAAGTTCAAGGTTGAGTACTAGTTCTTGAATTAGTTTCATGTAAATAGATCAGGTTTTTAATCAGGCATTAAGAAACAAAACATGTACGGAGTGCAAGTCTTAAAAGAAAATTGTTTGGTACAAAAATATTTATTAACGTTAACATTTAAGAAGTTGATTTAAAATATTGAAGAAGCTGTTTACACTACAGAGAGCGAGGACCAGTTCTACAACTGGACATTCGGGGTGAGGCTACAGGCGAACCTGTCCCGGCTGGAGGAGTGGTCGAGCAGCAAACAGCTGGACGCTGAGTTCAGGAGGGTATCAGAACCCATCACTGCAGCAGCGGACCTACTGGCACTGTCCAAAAACATCCTCGTCAAGGTAGAGCTTGATTAATATAGGTTGTGTTATCAACGGTATACATGTAACTATACTTACAAAATTACAATCAATAGTCCTCTGTACAATGACAAACCAATATCTCTTAGATGGAGTGGCCAACGTTCCGGACCCAGTTCACCCCCCTGAACGAGGCGCAGCTGCTGAAGCTGCTCAGGGGATACCAGTTGGGACATAACAGGACGGCGCCTTCTCACTGGTTCCCGGCAGAGGGAGGGGTTGGCAACCCTGATGATGAAGGTAAATCTTTAAATGATCCATTACTTTCTCTTTTGTATTTCACCTCATTTAATATCACTTTCAACGATACCAATAAAGATACTACACAGCACGTATTGAGACAAGAAACTTAATTATCAATATCTTCTGTTGGGTCAGACTTGCCAATTAAGCTGTCATCACATCCAGCCTTCTCTCTCCCAAAAGAAGGATGTCCTTTCGATATGACTCAGACGTTTCCAGAAGGGTTCCTGGAGTATTTGGAACAGTTCCAGAATCTTTACGGGGCAGAGGATGGTAACTATCATCCTTAAGCATAGGATAATCTGTCATTACTAGAATTTGATGATCCTTTGTCTTTTATCAATTCTTACTTCATCATGATTTGGGCGAGTGAGATGTAAAACATAATTCTTTGGGTTGTTTGTTTTGACGTTTACTAATACAGACAACTGTCAACAACAACATGGAAGTAATAACTAACCAAGTAAATATGATTATTGATTATCACTGTCTAACACAACTACTAACACATTCCGTAAAACTGGTATCTGACAGTATTTCCTTCGAACAGACGACAGCGACAGCGGCCTGAGTGTCAGCAACACGCCAAGAGTGTCAGATTCTAGACCTAGGAACGTCAAACCCTTCTACTCCATGGACTCCCCGAGGATGGGAGCAGTGGAAAGACCTTCTAGGAGCGAAGCTTTGTCACCTCCTCGACCACCTCGCTCATCGAGCAACACCAGATCACCAGCAGCCATTAGGAACCCGCTACCTCAGTATAGGGGAAGGTCACAAGATCGACCTCCAATTCCAAATGAAAGGTCAAGGTCACATAGTGGACCTCCAAACAAGAGAGTTTCAGCGCCATTACCTCCCAAGAGAAAGACAAATGTGCGGATACCGCCGTTAGATCTGACAGAAAGAGAAGATGTGATACAGCCAAAATCGAATTTAGCATATAGCAAAGCTATTTCAAGATCAACTGATAGTCTCCTCAGACCTGCAAAACCCCAGGAACGAAACCCTTCTCTTCCTAAAGGATCAATACTAAAGTCACCGCGATCTGCAGGACAGAAAACTGGCGTACCCCACAGCGGGTCGGTGAACTTTGACGACGTAACAAGATACTCCGAGGATTCTTACGTTGAGGTGCGGAGACTTGAACCAGGAGTTTTCAATAGAGCGAATTCGCTGACTGTCGTGGATGGCCAGAGCAAAGCCGGTATGTATGGACATCTACAGCCAAAACTTTAGGTGATTGTCGTTGCTTTATGTGGTTATTCTGTGTTGTGCTAGTTTTCTAAGATTCATTCACCATTTTGAAAGTTTAAAGTAATGGAATTAAGGGGCAGTAGCACGTTTTCTTAAAAGATTTATTTCTTTAAATTTTCCACAACGAACATTGGTTTTTGCCAAATGTCTTATGTCTAACCTGATCATCCGTAGTCGTAAAGGAAGTTATCAAATATCAAGGAAGAACCACTGGCGCCATTTTGTGTAAACAACCTTTAATTTAATCATTTGAGGTGGGGAAATGGTTAAAACTGCTTCTTTTGATCATAAACTGACATGTCTTTCAATTGGAAACCTTTTTTCGTTTTCGTGAAATCACTATATTTATCTAAAATAACGTGCTACTGTCCCTTTGGTACACATTTTAAAAATGTATACTAGAAGCATATTATTCTCAGCAGATAAACCAATGTTTTATGTTATTGTAATGAATCTTTTTTTAATGATCTACTCGTTTGAACATTTGTCTTTAAGTAACAGAATCGAATGCACTGTAGCACGCATTCTTATCAAAACAATTGCAAAACATCTTTATGGTCAAATAGTTCAAACATTTATATGTTCTGTGGAAGTGTGCACGTTTCTCTAATTATGCATAGGTGTCCACACTTCTTGTTCATGATCGCGTGAAGTTCTCCCTACGTATGGGTTCTCGTCAGTATTATATTTTATATAAATTAACTCATTATTATTAACCAAAAAGCACAATTTGACAAATTTAATCGTGCTACAACGCCTTCAAAGCGGCATTTGGTCTATTTCTAAATGTAACACATTCATCATGATACAAGACTATATGAAACAGTTAAATATCAAAATGTTTTTGTGTATTGTGTATATAGCACACGAAAATTTAACCATATCTGTTCTTAAGAAGGTTCTAAGCATGCATACATTAAAACTTGGTCACATGGCACAAGTTCACATACTGAACCACAGTTCAACATCAGATATTCTTTATTCATTTTTTGTTGGCTTGCTCGTAGTTTGACAAATAGGCATTTGTTAATCTATTACGTTCCGGAAGTTTCTAAACACATTATTCTTATATATGACATAACTTCATATGTTGTAGCCAATTTAGGACATCAAACGAATTTTCGATTGCCCAACGCGGCAATTCGAATAAGCCATATAGAGGACACCGGACATAAATTATTTAATTTATTGTAGAATATGCTTAAAGAGCCACTCCGTGAGTTGTTGGAGTTATATGTGCCAAACTTAATCAATGGTGCAATTTGATCGGCAAGTATTAACTGTTACCAAAAAGACACATTTTAAAACTAATTTGTTTTGTTGTACAATAACAATATGGAGGTAGAACGTCGCAATTATGATCGAAAACCGGACAGTGGCCCGCGTCGAATAGTCAAACGTAATTTTGGAGACTTATCTAAAACAGCCAGAAGGGCAGTTAGGAGTTGATAGTGGTTGTTAGGTTATATAACTAGTATCCATGTATATTGGACGTGATATCTACACCTCTGTGTGTTTAAAATGGATGTTTTTATATTTTCATGGAAAACCAGTATTTGTCATATTTATGTCTTTTGGACATGAAAAGTTAAGACGTTTTGACTTTATATAACCACATATGACATTTAGGTTCGTATCAAAGGTAAATAATATGTTATAAAACTCACGGAGTGGCTCTTTAAGGCATCATTCGACATTGAACCTGATTATATCTCACAACTGAATGTTTGAACACGTCATACATTATTTCATTTATTCATTCAACAGCTACACGTACAATTTCAGCATTAGGCTTTATCTGATTGTGTTCTGGAAGTTTCTATTGACATTCATCACATACGGCCCAGATGACACTTGACCCAAGATGAAATACCGCTAGACAACGTCTCATCAACCTCTTGACCTGCTAATTAACATAGAAGAGCATCTCGCTTTACTAGTCATTCAACCCGTGAATCTAGCATTCCCTTGTCCTTCGTATTTTATTTACCTATAGATTTACTTACATTCCAGACTGAAGGTAGTATGTTTACTAATGAGGTCCAACCAGGTAAACTAGGTATACAACCTCTTTGTTCTCCCCCTATGCTGCACAGCTGCTTTGGGTATGGCCGCTTGCTTCTTAGCTCGCTGTCTCTCTTCACGCTTCTAAGTACAATCTGAATATTTTTACATACCTTGGTGTCTTGTTTAAAGGGTTTGTGGTTTCAATAAGAACTGAAGTGTCAGAGAATATATTTGCTGTGAATGTGATATAAGTGTGGGTGTTCGAGGGACGGAGTGTTTGAAAATATTTACCTATCTTTGAATGAGATAATTTATGAATATGTAAGTATGATTAAACGTAAGTGGTTTATGGGATAGCATTGATGTGAAAACACGTGCATGTTTGGTTCTCTGAGTTTACTGGAAGATACTAGTAAAAATGCAAACACCTCACTATATGTTATATACAGTTAAATTTTTCATCTTTATTCGTTAAATGCATAAATTACTCTCTAAATCATATTTATACATTTCTTCTTAAACTGCATGCCCTTTTAAATGTCTCTTCCCTCTGCTACGTTTCTGTACAATCTGATTGCATGTTGTGTGGAGGGGATATGGTGATCAGCCACTTAAACAAAATCTTTGACTTTATATCAATTTGAGTAGCCAAGTTTGAACTTACGTAAGATAAAATACAAGTTCTTTTCGAAATTATAGGAATTGTACGTTATGCAAATTTAAAAATGCATTTGATTTCAACTTAAATGATATCGATATTAATGGCTATATGTAGATAAAGATTTAGAGTAAGGTATAGTTAATGATAATGGTTTGTCAATAGCCAAGAATGTTTTTGTCTTGTTTCGAGAAGACATAATACATAATCAAATTCACTTAAATCTAATTTCAACACTCAGAACGTGTCAGAAATAACGATTTGGATATTAAAGATTACATAGAAGTTTTTATAACTCTTATCATCCCTATGTTTTAGTGCACGATAGAGACGCAGTTTACGACCCTCTACGACCACGTAATCGACGTTCTCTCCCATACGACGACGTAGCTGCGTTCTCTCCGAACTATGCAGGCGACAATGTGACTGTGGTCCTGAATAGAGGGTCATCTCAACTCGGGATCGGACTCATCGATGGACTGGTATAGTGGAACTTGTGTTCTTGCATGGATGAACTTTTCATTTGTATTCATAGATGCCATTGTGAAAATGAAACGTAAATATTACAAACGATACATTTCACCTCTTCATCAGAAGAATAATAACAAGATTTCGATCAACGTCATAGGAATTTTTTGGGGAACATTTTAAGTGTTCTCTTCAGAAACAAAATTTTATACAAGAACATTGGTGAAAACATACAGCTATTTTGCAAAATATTTAACTGTATATGCCATGATATATATTATCAAAAAAGGGAAACAAACAATAAAAAGGATTTATTGTGAACAAATAACTAGTGATAGGCATTAAAGATTTGGTATAATGGGGAAATCTATTTAATGAATCTAAAAAAATTCTCTGCAAAAAGTATTATCGACACCGTTACATCATAAATTGCTCGAAGAACGTGTTTATATACACACAGAAGCTGAATGTCATAGTTCTCTGCAACAAAACTTGAATTGTTTGAAAAATGTAATCGAACTTTTCTATATTCAAATGTCTCTGCAAATTACAGCACACGCCACTGAAATCTCCAGGTATCTACATCAAGAACCTGCTGGTGGACAGTCTGGCGTACAGGTGTGGTCAACTGGACATCGGGGACAAGATTCTCGCTATCAATAGACAGAGCATTCTCTTCTACGACTACCAGAGGTATGTGATGCTTGTGGTATCTTCACAAAAGAGATTAATTTTATTCATAACCTTTCACAGGTGTCAGCACGGATTAGATTTGGTAAAACCCATTTATTAAGTAGTCGGGGTTAAAAAGTATTTTGCTTGCATATGTCCGTGGTGTCTCGTAACTAGGACTTGGAACATTTCAAAATTTGGTATAGATTTGACATTAATGATGGTTTTGAGGCTTTTAAGGGTCAGTATTTCATGGTGCCAAAGAATGTCTAAATATACGATTTTGTTGTGTGTTTTCCCCGGACAACTAAAAATTATATAACTTAGAATGTTCTTATTTCGCATGATGTTACCTATGTGAAGGTGTAGTGATTTTTAGAAGGGTACATCCCTAGGATGCAAAGCTTGAAATTTTAGCCAGAAAGACCAAATATTGAAACTTGGATTTGTTTTTGTACTATAACTTAAAAACTATAGATATGAGTTCTTTTGATACTGATCATATGTAATTGATATGATGGGTAACATATATTTTGAAAAAAACTTAAATCATAAAACATATCGTTTTTTAAAATCTTAAGTTTTAGGAAAGATTTGCTCTAAGTTTGAAAGATTAAAATAATATATTTCAAATGCAAGTTCCAATCAGTTTGCTCTTCGATCAAATCTTCAGTCAATGTAGTCTCGTATTCTTATTGTTAAAACAAGCACAACATCTAAACCAGAAATGGCTTTACCATTTTGAAAATTTTTACATGTTTTTTTCTGATTCTGCAGTGCGATGACTCTCTTTAGGACTTCAGGACCCCGACTCGAGCTCACCGTGTCTAAATCCGACAGTGCCATTGTTGACATGGTGGCCTCTGCCAAGTGTTAATTTGCACCTGATGATTCTTTATGACTCACTTGCTGCACACAATAAGACATTCTCTGCAAACGAAAGATGGTCTAGGAATGTGCACCAGGGAGATTCTGACAGAAGCAGTTTTGAAGGAATGATATCTCAGTATTAACTTTCTCATAAAGCAGTATGAATGTATTCTTGGAACAGTTTTCCATGACACAAACATTGGATTGGATTTCCAGTGGTTTGTGTATTTGAAGGAACTTATGTTTTTCTGTACATTTGGAACCTCTATACACAAATGTGGTCTTTATTTAAGATTTAAGATAACAAAATGCTGTCGAAAATCATATGCACTGTTGTTAGAGTTACACATCATGAGATTGTCACAAATATGAAATGTTACACCATACAAGCTTGCATTCTCCATTCTTACCCACAGCTAAATTACTTTTTTCCTCTACATCTTTCAACACAGAGACTTTAGCTCAAAGTTACAAAGTGTTAGAGGAATGTAACTTTAAACCTTTGGTTATCAAGGATGGTTTTTCTATTTGATATAGATAATAAGCTGCTGATTTTCATTAAACCCACTGACAGTTAGCTTTGGTGGAACTTTCTGCTGTAGAGGTCAACATGCTGTGGACCATTATCAATAGTGGCGAGGAAGTCAAATGAAATGCAGATGTTCAGCTGGACAAACTCTATGTGAATATGAACTTTGTCTTTCAGGTAAAGCAAACTGTGATATTTTTCCTCAGAGTGATGTAATCTATTTATGACACACCAAATAATTTTTCTTTGAAAATGTAGTGAATACATTCAAAAGAAGAAAATTTGTAAGAAAAGTTGATATTTTTATACTTATGTTATCATGGCCATTATGAATGAAGCATGTTTATTTATGAAATATAAATGATTTTTGCATTGCAATATCCATTTGTCTGTTGTTTTAAAAAAAAAAATGATGTAGGAAGCCTATGCAAGTCACAAGTATTTAAATAGGAGTTTCACAATAACTTGAATGGTCTGAATAGGAAATAGCTTTTACAAATACATTCATCAACATATTTGGACTATTTAAAAAAATATATATTTGTACAAATTTGAGTATACAAACTGTTTTATTTTGAAAAATTGTGTTTTCCGTTTGAACAAAGACAAAAAGTTATTTTAACAACATGAAGCATTTCATTAACCTATATTTGTAAAAATTCAACAGAATGTTTTTACAATATGCATTTAATTTCTACAATGTAATAAATACAATGATTCAATGATTGAGTCATGAACAAGGCACATTTCATGATATATAATACACATATACAAATGCTCAACAAGATTGCCATGCAGATCAAAGAAATATTTATATCAAATTTTCTGATATATCCATCTGTAAACTACACAAGTCTTCATATACTGTAATGGTCAGCTAAATGATCCTCCCATCAAACTTGAGCAGTCTTTGTCTCGTTCCAGAATACAAAAGAGATGACATCTTTAAGTCTCTCTATATGCCAGTCCTACAATGAAAAGTCAAAAGACCTCTTCAAAAAACAAACCTTAAGAGTATTCTTACATATGATAATAGAAATATGGAAAAATATTGTAATTTTTACTTTAGATCAAATAGAAATGTACACAGTAAAACATATATATACCAACTTATGAAACTGAGTAGTTATCTATTTAACTGTTGAACAATAGTCTAGTTGCCCTGGATCGTTTTTATGTTAATTCTAAGCTAGTAATACGTTTTTATGTTAATTCTAAGCTAGTAATATGCATTATTTTCAAGCTCTTTTAAAAGTCAAATTCAATCCCGCATCATTTGTAAGCAAATTTGCACATTCATTTGCTCATCTGATAACATATCACTAACTCATTTAATCAAATTCGTATTACGAGGTTATGTCCCCTTTATACTCACTGGGTGAATAGAGTCAACAGAGTCCCCTGTAAGATGGTGCCAGTCCAACAACTCGTCCATAGCAAGGTTCCTCTGGGGACAGATGGCATTAATTTCGCACTGATCAACAACTTTTTCTCATATAAATTAATTATCCAAAATAAAGCACAGTGTAATCTTATCAACATGCATAGCTGTTTCTGGTGAAATTTGTATCTCAATAAGTGTATGATATCTTGTCCTTCACAATTATTTCAAACAGGAAGGCAAATTTGTAAGTTTGGGTTTTATTTCTATGACAAACACCTTGTCCACTTGTACAGTAGACCAGCACCAACTGGATTGTTTAAGGATGTAACTTAACAAGACATTATACACCTATACAGAAACCTGCAATGAGTTGAATTGTCCTGGACATTGAATAAATAAATGAATAGCATTTTAACATCTATAATCAGTTAAGAAATCAACTCACCTTAGCATTAGTTTTGAGTGCCTGTGCCCCCAGCTGACAAGGTCTGGAGACCTCTTCCTCACTCTCACCCCTGGGAGCCGCCCTGCCACGCCCTTGACACTCACAGTCCAGCAGGGTGTGGGTGTCACACGCTGTACCCTCGTTCAAGGTGAACAGATCCTATAGGAAATAATAGATCAGGGTTAGGTCTTTCTTTGTGATAAGAGATATTTCTATTCTCTGCAATTTTCATGTCACTCATCGAGTCAGACATTCTCATCTTATGGAGGTAACTCAACTTATAACTTCTCCTAAACTCTGTTACGAGGAGTGTGTATTTCTCAGTTTTTTTGAAACCACAAATGCCTTCCTTATTTTCATCATGTGAGAAATATAACTGAATGAACTCCCAAATGATAAGTTTTAATGGAATTCTTTCTCTTAGTAAGGTAATTTGTGGTCACATGATTCGGAGGTATCAAAACTACTACCACTGTTGATGTCAAAAGATCTCAGGCTTGCAATACATCATTCACGATGAGACACCATTGTGAGACACCATTGTGAGAACCCACCTTGAGAGACACCATTGTGAGAACCCACCATTGTGAGACACCATTATGAGAACCCACCTTGAGAGACACCATTGTGAGACACCATTGTGAGAACCCAACTTGAGAGACACCATTGTGAGAACCCACCTTGAGAGACACCATTGTGAGAACCCACTTTGAGAGACACCATTGTGAGAACCCACCTTGAGAGACACCATTGTGAGACACCATTGAGAGAACCCACCTTCAGATCCTCAAGAGAGAACTGGACATCCTTCTTGTTGCGGAGGTCCATGACGGCTCCACTGAGTCCCTGCTTGCTGATCTGTCGCTGATACACCTTCTCTTCAATACTTCCCTGGAGACACAAGATGAGAGATGTCTTCTTAATCAGAAGGATATTTGTTTTACAAAATGAAAAGAGTATCTCCCCCTAGTATCTTTTGTTATCAATTATATGAACACTCAATGAGTGCAGTGCATATTTTGCTCTTGCAACCAGTGTGTTTTATATATTTGATACCAGAAGACATGAGGTTGACATTCTGATATCCATCAAAAGTCATTTAAATAAGTTGAATGTAAATAGCATCTGAACCTAGCATTACCATTTGACTAACAGTGCATGGACAATAACATTGTGATGTCATGTGACTCATGCAGTTCATGATGTTTGGCAATCATGCAAAACCTGCTACCAAAACAATACCTGATATATGATATTGATTGATCTCATAGATTCATGGACCCTGTCTTCACAAAGGATTTAAACTGCAACTGATAAGCAAACTCACCGTGGTCAACAGCCTGTAGATATAAACCTTCCTGCTCTGTCCATCTCTCCACACCCTCGCCATAGCCTGCAGAACAGATATACAACATAAATACTAACATTCAGCGTAACTCCAGGGACACTATTTAGAATTTTTTACATGCTCTGTGACTCTATGAATATAAAACAGCAATGAATTGTGTGATGAGGTTAAGTGGTTCGGGGTTTAAGGCTGCTCTCAAGCGTATTTCACTTAATATCTTGGCTGCTAGTATTATTGCAAAGATGCTTCAGTGAAAAATGAAATACTATATGTATAATGTAGTTTTTATGATGTATAGAACACCAGGAAGCATACGTTTTTCCTTAACATCTGATGCAGAATACGTTAGGAACAGTCGTTATGTCGATACTAAGAACAAGAAAACCAAATGAATGTATCCTATAGAACTAAATAATATAATATAATATAATAATAAGAATATTTATGATTGATATTTCATCAGTGTGTCAAGAATAAAAAAAATCACTGTTCTTAATTTCAATATAAATATACCAAATTGGACGCAATAGCTTCCCTCTCCATCTAAGCTTCCTCTAACCACAAAAATTAGCTACCCTTCTCATAACTTAATCTACATGCTAAACCTAGGCAGTTTTTATTGAAAAAATATTTTGAGCCTTGCTCTTTCTTCCTTTATTTAAGGAGCTATAAAGTCTTGAAAGTACGTTCCTGTCTTTTTATTCCATATGGTAGTGGCAAGAAAAGACAATAAATACAAATAAAATTTGATATATTTTGATGGCAGCACTTCTATATTTTGGTCTACTATATCGAGATGATTTTACTCATTCAGATGAATTTAATGGTCATCAATTTTAATAACTGTCCAATATATATATTCCTAAGTATTTTGGACCAGTTCACGTAAAGAGAGTGAGTTATTGGTAAGAACCACTTAGGCAATATTCCAGCCTTTAGAGCAGCATTTAAAGAGACAAGTGGCATCAACCTGTAGATCATTGGCGGGGTTCCAGTCGATATCATAGAGCACTAGTCTGGAGGCGCCGACCAGGTTGAGACCGACACCTCCCGCCTTGGAGCTCAGCAGGAACACGGCTACAGGACAACATTATCAGGAAGATTAGAGATAACGAGGAAAATATATGTCCATTGTGTAAAATGAGAAGTTATAGAAACCTGTTATGTGATCCGTTTTCATGACATTGTGTGTTACTATAAACAGTCCATTCAGGATGAACAAATGTAACATTTTCATTCTTTGGATAACACTGTTAGCAACAGTACAAATTCTTATTTTCTTGTGGCCAAATCCCTTTGGGTATTCTAACTCATAGGCCACACTAGCCAGCACTCACTGTACTAACAGCTCAATAACTCAACAACCAGACCAGACAGAAGTTTGTACTGTTGCAGAAAGAGTGATCGTGATAAAGGAATTGCTTACTATCACTCTTGAAAAGCTCAATTGTTACTAATGTATCATCTTATGTATCATGATATTAGAAGGCGGCGTTCTGTTTAAGGATAGCAACTTGGGGATCCACTTAAGTATAATGAGACGGTACCAACAAAAGTTGAGTAGAAATTAAACAGAGGAAAGGGCCGCCATCAACCCAGGCAGTTACCCGCAAAAAAGCCAGAAAAATTATTTTACATGTCTCGGAGTCCGTTGACTCCTTCTTCTTGGTCAACCGACTCCAAAACATGTTACACAAAATTTCTTGCTTTTTTTGCGGATAAGTGCCTGGGTCGATGGCGGCTCTTTCCTCTATTTAGTTAATATATCATTTACAGAACATGAGTGAAAATATCAGGAAATATAATCATCGAGAGATCAGACTGACTTTCTGAGGAGTGTTTGCTGTTGAACTTGTTGACAATGTCCTGTCTCTGGGTGGTGGGAGTCTGTCCGTCTAGACGCACATACCTGTAGCCTTCAGCCTCACAGAATAACTGCAACACATCCAGAGTCTGTGGCAGAAAAATGAAAATTTTTCGTAAATGCATATACTTGAATATTGTTTTTGTCTATAGAGGCACTGTAGAACATGATTTTTTAACGACAGAGCGGCATTAAAGGTAAAATTGCTCCAGTGAGTTGAAACCCCACAAGGTCGGCTTTCTGTCCTGTTCTGTAACTGGAAGTGCAACTGTTTCAGATATCTGAATGGTAAATAAGGTAACAACCTTTCACATTTTTATTTAAAACTGGTTTGATGACTATATAATCAAAGACAGGTTTACATTAGTTTCTATGTTTCATATACAAAACCTGCTTATATATTCATTACCCACAGTTCAAGTACAATCAAGGAGAAACCAAATTAAGATTTGTGTATGGAGCAACAGAAAATGGTTTGTATTCTCTATCTAAGCTCTGGTACTAATGAATATAATTTCACATTCATTTGAGTTTATCAGTTTCAATAACAATGTCAAGAAATCATCATAAGAAATACATGCCTTTTGGATGGTGAACAAATGTAACATTGTCATATTTTAGATAACTATCTGCAATAGTACTAATACATTTTTCGGACTACTCCTTTACAGGTCAGGCAACTATCACCAACACTGAATGCACCATAAGCTTACCCACTTGACCATCGGCTTTTTACAGCAAGTCTCTTCCCGAAAAAGTAAAAAATTGTACTATAGTATATGGTATGATCTAAATGTAACAACGTTACAAAATACCGCACAACAATATATATGGGTCACCTTTGTGTGGTTGGAGACGAGCACAACTTTATCCCGAGGGTCAGCTGTGTACATGGATCGTAGTATACGAGACAGAGAAGACAGTTTCCCAGAATGCTCGGTTGTCACAGAATCATGAGATATATCAGCTGGGAAGTGCGGCAACAGTCCGGAATATACACTCTACAATAAAGTGATTGATTAAGCAGAATGGGTATACCACAACTTATATACTATTCTAAAGTTGAGGTATGCTGGTATAGTTATATTGGCTACTGGAAATAGCTGAAAAGTTTACATTTTTAATTTTTTTTTTTAGCATCAGTGAATATCAGATAATTTTGCGCTTTTTCTTACATATTTCACTGCTTTCAGCATATGCTTGTGAAACCTTTCAGTTCAAAACCGTTATTATACATTCTTTCAATTTTATTAGAAATAAGATATGTTTCACCATTAGGTAAATATCCCTTAAAGTTTTGTACAGTTTTGGTTATCAGGCAATAGAAAGGATTTCCTACAACTGAAGACAAAATATTCTTTATATGACACTTTTAAAAATTTTCATAACTCTCCTAAATATATATGAGAGTTGCAGGGCCAAGGAACTATTTCACAATATTTAGACAAATGTTTTTATGACAGACTATCATTTATAGATATTTTATTATACATTTTTATACATTTGACACAAATCACCTCTTCCTCTTCCTGAGTTTCTGATGCTTCAACAGCCTTCTTCAGGACGAGGTTGGGGTGATTGCACAGCTGTTTGAGGGCGGCAATACAGATGAGGTGAGGTGCCCCGTCCACACATCCAGACAGACAGCGCCGGATAAGTCTGCACTGCAGGAACTGACGGTACAGGGAGAGCTGGAGGGGGGAGGGGCGGCAGAACAATACCAGCTCCACTAGGAAGAATACAGAAAATACTCTCATATATGGAGACTTATCTCATCTACTCATTCATCTTATTTACAAAAAACAAAAAACAAAAAACAAGAGCAAATATTTTTATTACTCCAGTGTGAGAATGGTTACTTCCAAATTTACGCCAATTTTGTAAAAGTAATATCTCTGAGTGGGGTATATTGATTTCTTTATCACCAATATATATATATTTCTTCTGTGTGGCCTACAGGTAGCCTGCATCACTGATTGATGCTATGAACAAACATTTTATGACGTAACCGTCAATCAATATTTTTTTTCTGAGGCAGAAATGATAAGTACAAGTGCACATATGAAAATATAACATGTTTTCCTAAATGGGCGATAACACAAGTAGTGAAACCCTAATTTTGTTGTATCCAGCTAAACAAATTTTTTTGTTTTAAATATTTACAATTAATAAAGGGAGAATCCTCATCTTTATTTAAATTGTAATTGATGTTTGGGGTCCTGTTGTACATGTTACCATCAAATCCAGCCACATACCAAACACATACAGCATAAAGAGTGAGCAGAGTACCTTTAGGAGGAAGATATTTGTTGTTGATTTCCTGCGTCCTCCTGAGAATGAACAGTTTTGTCAGCCTAGTGAGTTCACCACCACGTTCTTCACCAAGAGTTGTCTGCTCTTGGGTAGCTCCTGGCTGTCTAGAAGCTACAATAGGGTCTTCATACACGCGGTGAAAAGCACCAGAGGACCCTGTTAGATGAAACATATTCGTCAATCTGATTAAAATCACCCGGCCGTGTTCAGAAGAATAAAAAATAAAATTTGACTATAGCGGGATTCTAGCTTATCCTATTAGGGGCTTCCTATCCACAAGGTGTGAGATATATCATAGTTTTGAGAATTGTGAAACTGAATCTGATGATTTATGTGTGATGATATGGCCTCTGTATTTTATTTTGCATCCGTTACTTTAAAACTATTTGTTTTATCTATAATGTAAGCTGTTTGTCAAAAGTTCATCTTTCTTTCAATTATAAATGTACATCGATTGGTATATGTATTGTATGGTTATGAGACATCATTACATGTATCATATCTTGAAGTGTCATCATTTTTACAACTTTTGTTATTGAAATGAAGAATACAAAACTAATCCTGGAAAGACAATATGGGGATTTATTGGAGTTCCACATAATGAAGACAAGTAGTCAAGTTACTCACCCAATATTCCCGGGTTACAAAACTCCACAATGGAGAAGAACTCCTTAAGATCATTCTGTATGGGGGTACCTGTCAGTATCACACGGCGCCGGGTCGGCAAACTCATCAGCAGCTGAAACACAGAAACACTGTTGTAACTACTTATCATGAAATACACTTAGGTTACATTGGAACTTAATTTTTTTGATTTCATAAGAACTAGAATACCATGCCAGTTAGAAAAGTTTCAAATATTTGTAAATTCTTAATAGTAAAATACATTTCTCATGACACATAACGTTAAAAAAAACAACTTTTCTTTTGGTATATATATATTGAGTATTCAAATAATTCATCCAGCAAAAGACTGCATAGACAAATTCTATGCAGATATTTTACTAAGACTATGACTTTAATTGACTGGGTTTTTACTACAATGATAAAAGAATAATCAAGACATTGCTTGAAACTGTAGGAAAAGTAGAAATGACAAATTATTCCAAACAGTTTACTCACTGAGGTAGTCTTAATTGTTGTATTCTTAAGCCGGTGGCCCTCATCACAGATGCAAATATCAAAGTTTATATTTTTGACGATATCATACGATCGTACAAACATCTCATAGGATATAACCAACACTGGGTAGATTGCTGTTTTTGTGTACTCCTGGAACCAAAAGGAAGATTAGTTTTCAGAAAGTTTGAGACGAGTTATCAAATTTCTCAAATTATATAATCCTCAAAATCCATAAATGTTCAGTCACAAGACAATTTGAAAATAGTATCTGTCAATAAATTTGTATATTCTATCTAACAATCAAAACATGGTATCTTTGTAGTTATCGAATCAGACTTATCTTGAGTTAGCGCAAGGAACTACTTGTTGCCATAACATCAAGGTGACATCAGAGCACAAGTCAATTACATCAATGTTTTTATCAATCATACCATAAAAGATAAATACCTCCACCCGGTTGTCCCCCATGACAGCAAACACCTTCAGTCTCTCGGAACCCAGCCACTTCTTGAACTCTTGGAACCAGTTCTGTCAAATGAGTAATGATACTTTATCAAAAGCTAGACCATATAAACATAAAATGTTGAGTTGAATCTGTTTAAAACCCTGATGTATTAATGCAGGAATTTTCTGGCATAAACATGTGTCATGTGTAAAAATCATCAATAGCAAAATAAAATGGTCTTAGATCAGTGTATAAAATAAGTCCCCTCTGACAGCCAGTACCCTGGGTGTGGTTGCACAAAGCAATTTAACACTCAGGTTAACCTAAGTGCCATTCTTTAACATTGCACTAAGGCTACCTTAGTGATTTAAGGTTACCCTAGGGCCCAGATGAAAACATGATCTATCTAAGACATAGGGGTTGGTCCATGTAAGGGGTTTAAGCCTTATATTATATCATATATATTATAAGAATAAATAATTAAATTTAGAAATGTATTCACTTAAGGAAATTAAAGATTTTTAGAAGATTTGTAGCCAAGAAAATGAGCTGTTTGAAATGCATTTAACATGTTTAAGTTGCATATTATGTTGTAAAATGTTTTCTTTTCTTCACATGATCTTTTGGTTGGTATAGGGTAAGGGCTCATGATCTTTGAGATAGTTGGGTGGGTCTGTGTATTGAAGGGGTGTAGTATGTTGTATAATATAAAAGAAAGTGTAGATAAATGTTTTTGAAGTTGTTGTGTGAACTTGTAACTGGGCGGTTAGGGTTAAAGGTTACTTAAGTCGGACCCCGGCTACTTTTCAAGCTTTAGCCTCGTCAGATAGGTATTTGCAGAGTAGTTTTGTTTCACCTTTTTGACATATAGTCAACTGTTTAGGCATTGTACTACCATTTTACCTTGACTAGACTGCCTGGTGTTACAATGAGTGCTCTCTTCACCACAGCTTTACCACCATAAGGGCCCTGCTTCAGAAGTGTCCTACAGTCATAGAGGAAATAGGTGAGGTATATAAAGAAAGCTGATTCTTCTATTTATATTTTTCATACTTAAAAAAAAGATGGCTGAATAAAAGCAACATTTAGACATCAAACAATCTATCCATCAAGATCTCAGTGGGTTAGAGGATAAACTTTTACTTTGAGCACTTACTGCATGACCATGAGTTTGTGGAATCGAATCTAGTACTACACTGCTATAAATTTGGGAGATAGCAGATTGCAAATAGTGTGAATAATAACATAACAATTATACAAACTATACATTGAGTTTTTAAACTTAAGAAATTTATAAGTAACTCACCATAACACTGTTATACATTGCAGAGTTTTTCCAAGGCCCATATCATCCCTGTTGAAATAAATATTGAACAAATAATTCAATAGGAATAATGAAAATTATTAAAATCTAAATATTTTAGATATTTAAAAATACTTACCCCACTTCTTATATTGCATATTACCTATACTTCCGATAAACGATTGGAAAACGTGTTGGAAAATGTCATCCTGTCTTCATACTGTAAGTCGGGGAATATGACGATGACAACACGGCCTCGTAACCGGAAGGTAACGATCCAATCCGTCACGTGACCACGTCGACAAAATCACATTCCATATGCAGGTCCAACGACGGCCGCCTGAGGGGAGGAAGTGAGACATCGCTGGGCGGGCTTAATCCCAGAAGTGGGGTAAGTATTTTTAAATATCTAAAATATTTAGATTTTAATAAATTTTTAATACTTACCCCACTTCTTATATTGCATGTTAATCCGACAGACAAGGATGGCGGGCAGGCCGGCGAACGGACCACCCGTCAGGGAAAAACACACAGAACGAACGTCAGAAGCCCCCTGCAAGGGAGAAACATAACGTAAGCCCAAAGAACCCTAGGGGAACGCCACGACAGACCGTGGGAAAGCCCTAAGGTTATAGAGCACTAAGGTGCAATTACCTAGTGTCTGGTCGGTCGGGTCAGCTGTTGAGCGACCACCAACGGACCGAAAGACTGAAGTCCCTCCACGTCCTCCACTGCCAAGTCCCTGAGATAGTGGCTAGCGAAGACTGAAGTCGACCTCCAAAAACATCCTTCCATTATGGCCGGCACAGAGATGTTGCGGTGCAGCGCCATGGTAGATGCCAAAGCCCGAATCTCATGAGGGTTGTTGGCCGTTGGGTGAGGTTCGCCTGCTGCATCGTATGCCGCCAGAATCGTCTGCCTTAACCATAAGGCAATGGTATTCCTGCTAACCTCACCCTTCCCCGAAGCTGAGAATGGGATGAACAGCCTCTTCCGGGTCTTCCTCTTGGAGGTGGAACGGTTGAGATATTCCCTGAGCGCCCTGACTGGACACATGGACAACTCTTCCACCTCAGAGGGATGTACGACCGATGACAACGGCGGAACAACGAACTTCCTATCCGGCTGCCCTGGGAGCTGGTTCTTGGCGACAAAGTTCCACAACAGTCCCAAATGAACCGCCCCATGACGCACTTGCTCAAAGCGGACCCTTGTCACGTCCAGTGCGTGTACCTCACTAACCCTGGCTGCAGTAGCCAAGGACAGGAGAAAGGCCGTCTTGCGGGTGACATCCTCAAAAGATGCTTCCGCCAGTGGCTCGTACGGAGGGCCTCTCAAATGCCGTAAAACCAGGTTGAGGTCCCAAGCCGGAGGACGAAACTTCAACTTCTGATCCTCCAGCTTAAAGGACTTGAGCATGGCGATCAGTTCCGGCGTCTTGGAAAACCGAACCTCCTGCTTAACAGCAAGAACCGAGTTCAGCGCCGAAAGATAAGTGGAGATTGTACCTCCCTTCAGGTGCTTCTTCCTGCGAAGGTAAAGCAAGAATTCTGCCACAAACTGTGGGGGAGCCCGCACCGGATCCTGTGACCTCTCCTCACAGAACCGCACAAACGACAGCCACTTATCATCGTACAAGGATCTTGTTGATACCCTATGGGCCCGGGAGATGGCACTTGCGACCCGGGACGAATAGCCTTTTGCCTTTAGCGTCTTCTGCAAATGGTCCATACGGACAGATGAAATCGTCCTGGGTCGGGATGAGGCGACCGACTGTGTGGATGGACCAGCAGATGAGGCCACCGAGGGAGCGGACTTGGTGCCCTTACGACGAGGCCGCGTAACTCTGGGTACCACGACCTCGTTGGCCAATAAGGCGCGACCAAAAGCAGATCCATTTCCTTCGTCGCCTTGATCTTGGCTACGACTTTGGGAAGCAGAATGGGTGGTGGAAAGGCGTAAGCGTCCAGACCCTCCCACGACATTGAGAGAGCGTCCACCGCCCACGCTGCTGGGTCCGGTAACGGGGACACGTACACCGGTAGCTGGGCGTTGAGTCTTGTTGCAAACAGATCTATCAACGGACGGTGATAGAGCTGACATAGGAGCCTGAATGCTTCGCCGTGAAGCATCCACTCCGTCGGCGACGGCTTGTCTGGTCTGGACAGGGCATCGGCCAGCACATTCCTGCAACCTGGTATGTGCCGAGCCCTGATCCTGATGTTGTTGCTGTCCAATAAGTGAAACAACTGGAACGTCTGGTCCAGAAGTCTCTGAGACGACGTTGTCCCCTGGTTGGTGATCAACCAAACTACCGTGGAATTGTCTGATGCTACTAGCAACTGCGACCCCCGCAGAACCGGCAACCAGTGTGTCACTGCTAAGATGACCGCCTGCAGCTCGAGATTGTTGCTGTGCCACGACCTCTGGACCTCTGACCACAGGCCGGCTGCCGACTCGTCGTCCATGTGAGCGCCCCAACCCTGAAGCGAGGCGTCCACGAACAGTTGCCGATCCGGGGTCCAGTCTGTCAAACAGACGCCTTCGCAGACATTCGATGGGACTGTCCACCAGCGGAGGAATCCATGAAGGGCCTCTGGCAAACGAATCCCTGATTTCAGATCGTCCTCCTGAATGAACGGAGTCAGAAACCTCTGCAACGGTCGAAGCATTAACCGACCTCTGTCGGTGAGGTACTGGGCTGATGACAACATACCTAGCAGGGACTGCCACTCCCTGAGGGACAATGCACTGGCTAAAGCTCGATGCACAGACGTCACGATTTTGGTCCACCTGTCCGGCGGTACCCTGACAAGGTCCAGGTCTGTTAAAAACAATCCGCCGATGAAGGTCAACTGCTGAGAAGGGACTAGTTGCGACTTCTCGTAGTTGACGATCCATCCTAACTGGCGAAGCAGGTCGAGGGCCAACTGCGACTGTCTGACAAGCGACCGTCTCACACTGTGGTTCATCAGACAGTCGTCGATATAAGGGTCGAACTCGATCCCTCTCAGATGGAGAAAGCGCACTATCGGTGCCGTGATGCGTGTGAAGAGCCACGGGGCCGTAGAAATTCCAAACGGCAGCACTTTCCACTGGTAATGCGTTCCCCTGAAGACGAACCTCAGGAACTTCCGGTGAGGTCCGTAGATGGGCACGTGGAGGTATGCGTCCTGAAGATCCATGCTGACCAGCCAATCGTTGTGCGATAGCTTGGAACGCAGCAGATCCAGGGTGATCATACGAAAGTGTGGCGGCTCTGCCATGTAGTGTTCGTTGAACACCGCCATGTTGTGGATCATCCTCAACTTGTCCGAGTTCTTCTTGGGGACAAGGAAGATGGGAGAGTAGAACCCTGGGGCGTCTTCGGGAACTAGCACTCTTTCTAAAGCCTTCTTGTCCAGCAGTGTCTTGATGTTCGAAGCCAACTGCTCTTCCTGGGCTAACGGATACACGCGTGACCGGGGCAGGTGGGTCAGAGGCGGAGACCTGACTATTGGCAACTTGTAGCCGGTCTTTAGCACTTCGGTAACGAAAGGGTCTTCCAGGATTGTCCAATTGGGCCAGAAGACTCCTAATCTCCCGCCTACGGGGATATCTGATATTGGGACGACTGGAGGCGGGAGTGTCCAATCGTGATTGCGTACCTCTTCAGCGTCGTTTGTACAGAGGCTTCTGCTTCTGTTTCCCAGGAGTGCGGGAGAACTTCTGTGATTTTCGCTGAAATCCAGAAGCGTTTGCGGTCGCAGAAACTCCTCCTCGGGAACTCCGATTCGAGCCCCCCCTGCCACGGAGGGCTCCACGGACAGACTTGCGGCGTCCGGAGTACGCACGGCCCGACGATGACGTAGACGGGAGGTTCGCCACGACCATCTTGGTGGCCTGAAACGTGAAATCAGCCTGGGATACCGCTGACTGTTCTCGATGGACCTCCGGGATCCTGTTAGCAAAGAGGGAAGAGGACGAGAGAGGGGCTCGGATGAGGGTCTTCTTGAACTCATCATTCCACTTGCAGGGGGTGAGCAACCCATTCCTCCTAATGAGCATCGTATGGGCCAACGCTGCTCTAACGTGTGAGACCACTGTTGACAAGCTGTTGGCCTGCCACCTGAACATAGTCGCCAAATGGTCCAGGCGAGACGGATTCACTTCCGTAAGGTCTTGCAAAAGAGCCTCTGTTGATGATGCTAGTGCCGAGAGAGGCTTCAAGGTGCGGCGCAGCTCCGTATCTATGCCGAGGAGCTTGGCATCCTGCACCTTGAAGAGGGCAGGCGAGGCATCTGAAAGTCGATGCACCGAGTCGTCCTGTACGGCGCCGGTGTCAAAGGCGTCCATAGAGTGAACCTTGAAGCCCGCAGTCGTATTCCGGGCCAATCTGAAGGACGGGTTGAGCGACAAACGGGCGAAGTCCTCATCCAGGTCGTCAAGGGCATCCTGAACAAGTGGATGTGGTGGAAGCAGGAGTTCCGGTTCATCCCAGATAGCCAAGGACTTGTCCACCCCTGGTCCCGGGGAAGGACATGTAACTAGGCGGTCCGCTATCCAGGCATAGACACCGGACAACTCCAGGTGAGTTTCCTCATCTTCGGACACATCCTCAAAGAACTCCTGGTAGTCTGGCACAAAGTCATGTTCCTCCCGGAAGGCCGGAGAAGCCGTCCTCACTCGGGAAGAACCCACAGTAGACGACACACGCCTGAGGGGCGACCTAGAACGGAGCGGCGGGCTCCGGGGTGAGCGCCGACGCACTGGAGATCGTCTAGGAGAGCGATAAGGTGACACCACAGGAGCGAGAGGCGTCCGACGAGGCGGGGAGCGCCTAGGAGAGCGCCTGGGAGAGCGCCTAGGAGAGCGTCGAGGGGACACCACCGGGACGAGAGGCGTCCGACGAGGCGGGGAGCGCCTAGGAGAGCGCCTGGGAGAGCGCCTAGGAGAGCGTCGGGGGGACACCACCGGGACGAGAGGCGTCCGACGAGGCGGAGAGCGCCTAGGCGGGGAGCGCCGAGGTGAACGAGGCGGCGTACGCCTGGGCGAGGGGCGCCTAGGAGACCGTGGAGGAGTCCGACGAGGCGAGGTGCGCCTGGGGGACTTCACTGGTGAACGATGCGGAGGCGTCCGACGAGGAGAGGAGCGCCGAAGTGGAGAGCGTCGCGTAGGAGACCGTCGAGGCGAGCTTCGGGGAGACGAACGCCGAGGCGAGAGGCGCCTAGGAGGAGGACTCCGGCTCCGGGGTGGGGTCCGACGAATTGGCGATTGATGAGGCGACTTCCGGCGGACGGGAGAACGTCTAGTACGACCGGAGACCTCCTGCACTGGAGAGTGCTGGCGCTCTGCGCGGGGACCAGTCACTGTACTGGCCGGCGAAGGGTACCGTCGAGCGTCGGGCGGCGGTGGGGGCGTCCGAACACGCTGTGCGGACCTCCGCGGAGGGGTCCGGCGACGATCATCCTCAGGTCCGGAAGTAGTAGCAGACTTCCGCGGGCGATGCTCCGACGTCGGGGGGTCCAACCTGGCCTTCTCACGAGCTAACTCGTGGGCTTGCAGAGCCCTCGAGACCAACGTCTGTATTAACTCAATACTTGGGGCACCCGGGTTGACAGCCTTCTCAAAGTCATCCCTCGAGAGTGACGGCTGTCTGGGAGGAGGAGGCGGCGGCAGTAGAGGCGTCGGATCTTCAGGAAGTGGCGGCTGGATCACTTCCGGAAGTGGCACCTCTGCTTCCACCTCCTCGGGAGCGGAGGTCGTAGGGACAACGGGGTCCATAGTTGACCGCAGCGTCTTCCTCGCCCTCTGTGTAAATCTCTTCCTCCGAGCGGCGGCAAAACACTTGAAATCTCGGGGAGATAGAGGTCTGCAGTAAACGCAGCGCACGTCCAGCCCGCAAACTGTCGCCACACAATCAGGACACAGTGGGTGCGGGTCTTTAGAAGACTTCAGGCGTTTACACTGACAACAGAACACACGCGGCATTCACCGTGCAGCAAAAAGATAGACTTATAAATCACAAAGAAAATCAAACACAGTTAATTCAATACAAAACACGTCCATTCGCGAAGCGATAAATATGGAATGTGATTTTGTCGACGTGGTCACGTGACGGATTGGATCGTTACCTTCCGGTTACGAGGCCGTGTTGTCATCGTCATATTCCCCGACTTACAGTATGAAGACAGGATGACATTTTCCAACACGTTTTCCAATCGTTTATCGGAAGTATAGGTAATATGCAATATAAGAAGTGGGGTAAGTATTAAAAATTAAACTTTTAGATTTCAGTCAATGCCAAGAAGAGACATGCTTATTGCAAGAATATTCCTTTCAATGAACCATATCACTGAATTCCTGAAAATAGGGTAAAGACAAAGATCATCAGCTATTCAGAACAATATTCCTAGATTAAAAGGCAATAGGATAGAGTTCTGAAGAATTGAAATATACTTACGCTAATATAGCCCCCTGACCAGAGAAATCCCTGAGTCCGACAACACACTCGTAGAGAAACATGACACCCTCTCGCTGGTGGGGTCGGAGGTTAGTGGAGAGGTAGGGATCAATCACGACATCCACAACCGGCAGCTTCAGTTTGTTATACTCCCACTAAAACAATCGAAAAAACATTTCTGAGATCCTAAACTCACCAAGCTGTATCCATGAAGTTCCTAATCAATACCCCGATTGCCTTCAAATGATATGCTTGAATACCTACACATAGCCAGCCATTGAAATTGCCCATAACTGTCCTGAATAGACATGATAAATGTATACATGCGATAAACAGCTATGAGTGACCTAGCGATATGAGGCATATCCTGAGAAAGAAATCAGGGAATTGTTGGGGCTTCATGGATTCATATTCTGAGAAAGAAATCAGGGCTTTGTTGGGACTTCATGGATTCATATTCTGAGTGAGTTATTGTTTATCACCGCTTGGACAATACTTCAGCCATTAGTGGCCATATTCTAAGTAAGCAGGATTGATTTTTGACATAAACTTGTAAAATCAATAGTTAATATAAAAAAACCTCTTATATTAGAGATATGTCTAATGAACAAATGACAAATCAATTCTCTAAGTGACAAAGATGATTATTTATTTATTTATGATTATAAAAAAAAAAAAACCCTTAAAATTGAATACTTCCTTTTTATCAATAATTTTGATGATGAAACTTTGTTTTCCTTAATCCATAATTACTATTCATAATCATATCATCAAGAGACTGTTTGATGTCTTATCTATACCTATAATTCACATTTTATATACCTGATGCCGTGAGTCTGGCCTCTTCATGACCAGAGCATCGGGAGCTGTGGGATCAAACCGAGGCTTCACCGATACTTCTTGTCGCATCTGCAAATGGCAAAGGCTGTCCTTTGTCACACACATAGGATATTATCAACAATTTCCTAAATGATCAACATCACCTCCTTGAAGAAGACATGATAACTATTTCAAAAGAAATAATTACGCATTTCATAGCACCACGTTTAACTACACAATGAGAAAAATATCCCCAGCATATCAATGAATCAAGCTTTTACCTGTGTGGTTGAGGTCTTTGAATTTCCTCGGTTTGGATCAAGGAATGGTTTCTGAGATGCTGTAAAAGGAACCTCAGGACATTATTCAAATTGAGTTTCATTTCAACATTAGTCAAAAACCTTCTTATCAAAATCATTCATAAAATATACATATAAATATGTTGAAAGGTTGGAATATGAACACGCTTGCAAGCCAGTAATAGATATGCAGTTGAAATATTCCTGCACATGTCTCTATTTTACAACTACCTTTAGAACAACTTTTTCCTTCGCAGCAAACAATAAACGCAAGAAATCCAAAATAATTTCAAAGCTGCACGTGTGGACCCATTGGACCAGTTGATGGTATGGTCTGTGTAAGCGACTGTAACCTTACTCTGAGGGTTTTCATTCAAATTTTCAATGATTGCTTGATCCAAGATATCCCAATTTAACCCCTTTTATATGCCATGTCAACGCTCCCCTTCCAACGTCTTGTATCAAGTAAGTTGCTCAGAATTAATACAATCCATTTTGTAGCTGATTTACAGGAATGATACTGGTTCAGCAAACAGATCATCTGTGTTCATTCACTAGCAATATTTAGAAAAGCCTATAACTACTGGGTCATTGGTAAAAGATGACAACCTCACCGGTTTTACTGATGACAGGTACGACAGGTGCGCGCCCAGATGAGCTCCCCGACCCAGTAAAACATGTCCCTGAAGTGAACTGTTCCTCCGTCAGGAGTGACATCACCTGGGGAACACATACAAGATTGAGTGAACATTGTGGCTATGGCCAAATGAGAGAATATTTTTATTTTAAACATCATAGTGTCAGGTTGAATTTAAAGAAAAGGCATTCACTAGAAAGTGGAAATTTCAAAGTTTCTTAACAAATATTATGGCCATTTTGGTTATGATATAAGTAACACATCAAGAAGGATGAAAGCAATTTCATGGATATACAACTTATTAATTCTAGGAAATCTTTACATGAGGCATATCAATAAAAATGCCTTCCTCACCTTATTTTAAGAATGCCGAACTAAGAAGTAAATATATCATTTCACAAATGAAGTTACCAACTGTGTTCACAAAGAAGTAAGAGTTCCCTTCATTCAAAAGTCTAAACGAGAATGTGAAACTCTGACTGGTTTCTATGCGTACATACCTGGATTTCCTTGCCCCCCACACACAGAGTCTCGTCTTCATTCAGAGATTCCAGATCCGCCAACTTGTACCCACTGCTTCGACCAATCCTGCAAAAATTACGGTTTTGCTCCATCACCATTATCAATTCAATTTTCACAATATTCATTAACAAGAGAAAACAACCTTATTTTTTTGTCGAAAATAATTTTTTTATTTTAAAATTAAATGAGGATTTATGATGACTAAGAGTTAAGAAAATGTGTTTTCCTGAAGAATATTCATGGGACTAGAAGCCTTACATGTGGAAAATCAAACAGCGAGTCATTTGGTATAATTTTGTTTTTGATGCTAACAGAACAACAACAAAAATATGAAACTAATTCAGCAGGCTGCAAGTCATTCCCTAGCCACAGTGGCAGCGCAGCCATGAATTCCCATACTACTCTCGGTCAAATACATGTGTTTCTCGGGCTAGAAATATTGATGCCCAATTTCATTCAATCAAATAAGTTGTGCAATCAGCGACACCCTTTCAAAATTTACAGTTATTTCTGTATTCGAAGTAAACTTTGTTCAAATGTGCATTTTTCACTATGAGGCATCTTCACAGAACATAGTTGCGTTATCTAGCAACTGCGTCATTGATAGGCCTCGGTGACAACAAATACTAGTATGTTATCCATGCATGCAGTGTTTTCATTAGCTGAAATAGTGCAAAGATATTTTGTGGTCCGATATTTTGTCGCCAGGGGGACCTGCCAGGGGAGAGCTCATATAACAAGTAAGTATCTAAAGGAATTGGTGACAAAGCTATCTCTGTGGGAGGGAATAGCTTAAAATAAGGTAAAATTATGTTGTTTTTAATGAATATATAAAAGCAATACCGTTTAAAACATCATTAAATCAACCTGAACATAGAAGTAATCTACTAACTCTTTGCTCTCCATGTCGTAAAGAGTGACGCTCCGGCCATGCGTGACCAGTACAGCTGAAACAGAGAATGAAGATGAGGCAAGGTATACTTTGATAGGAATAAAGGTGCATCACTAAGACAATTCATAGAAACATCTCTTGCTGACACACACACACCACATACATACATATATGACAAAAATATAAGTAAAATGGATATCAAAATAATACACTAATTTCAAAATTCTATATATGTAAGAACAGAAGGATAGTATTAATATCCTGATTTTAAAATTCTAATTAGGTGCAGAAATATGTGACATGAAACTTACCATCTCCTTCCCATTTCTTATGCTGAAAACACAAATAAAAGTAGTTTATTGAAAATGTTCAAAACTAATAAAATGAAATAATTAACATGTTCATTAACAACAATCATAAAAAATTCTCTTTAGCTTTAGTTTTTAGCTCTTAACTCAACAATATGGCCGCTTTAGGGCTGAGATCACTTAAAACTTAAATATTCAATCAAATCTTCTTAACAAAATGTTTCGAAATAAATCAAGAATCATAGTGTAATAGATGTTGTGTGTTTTGAAGCCTACTCCTAATTCATCATTTATTATTATGACACAGGTTTCTGTATTTCTTGAATAGAATATGAGCTTTCATGAATAATTTTGTAGATAATCAGAGGATATTTGTATTAAATTTTTTTATTTATTACTTAATCTGTAACATCATGACATGATAAGCAAGTCATGGTTCTATGACAACTTGACATAGTTGTTATATGTCAATGGTGACTTATAACACATATTTGGTACAGTCATGATTTCACAAATGAGACCCCTACATGACCCATGTGGCTAGGGATCGGTGGGGTTCATTCTTTTAAAAGTAAGCGGATATCTACTTTCATTTTAGAAATTTTCCAAGTAACAATGACAATATTTAGAGTGAAAACAAGAAGAGGTGTTAGAAAAGAGAGAGGGGTTGAACAATAATGAGATAAGAAAGATGTAAGGGGTGAGGTGGGTGGGGAGGGGATTGTCTGTTACTAGATGTGTATGAAGTTAAAATGTTGTATCAAAATAGACCATTTGTTGATCAGTGTTGTATCTGAAGGGCTGTGAATAAATGTTTCAATTTTGTAAACTTGCTTTATTTCTTTTATCAAAACTTGGAAAAATAATATGAAATAAATGAATTTCTCTGATTTTACACTTATTAAAAATACATTTTGATTATGAAATATAAATGATTTTACAGAATGCTTTGATCAGGGTCTCCAAGTAAAATAATGGATTTATTTAGTTTTTTTCTTCGAATAGATATTCTTTGTTATTTTTGCTTGTGACTGATTGATTTATTGTCAATACAAACACAACAGAAGATAAGAGAACACAAGATTCACCTTCTTCTTAGACAGCTTGCACCACACGACACTGAAGTATTTCTTGTTGGACGGGGGATCTGCATTGTCTTTAACACCTGTCCACATACAATGAAAACCTTGTGATGAGGAAATCAAGGTGAAGTGAGGTGCTTTGGAATTTAACGCTGCTTTCAAGAGTATTTCACTTACATCACGGCTGCTAGTATTATTGCACGGAGAAAGCCTGCAACACCATTTTGGTTATGCATTGCGGTGAGAACTTTGAGCATTCGCTGGAACCAGCGAACCATGTGTGGTACTGCACTGAATTTTACTGCACTGAAATTCAGTTCAGCAGTGCACCAAGACCTTACTGCTTGTTGAACAGTTTTCTACTGCAGAAACAGTTGCTGGACCCCTGGCAGGATTCGAACTCCAGATCTCTTGATCCGAAACAAATCGCGCTAACCACTGCGCCGTTCCCCACCGTGAGGAAAGCAAAAGAGTGTCAGGGATTAGAGGAAATGATGATTCATAAAAAATTAGCATTAGTTTTGTAAAGGTTGTTTTACATTTTTTTTTAATTTCTTGAATACCATATTTACTAATAAAATCAAACTAAACTGTCAGTAGTTGACAGTTCATTTTCTGAGTAACACATTTCTGTGATATGAAGATAGTTCAATGAAATATAACGTATTTCCTCTAATAAGCGTCTGTGCCCTTTTTTTTTGCAGCAGCCCTTGACCCTCAAATGCTTATTAGAGGTCAGGCCCTTATTGGAAATCTCGCCTTTAATACCTTAGACTCAGCGCTTATATTTTAAACTACCTTGACCCCCCCCTGCTTATTAAAGGAAATATGATATGTGTAACATCCTCATTATTGCCAATATGCTTTCATGAATAAGTATGCGCAAAAATCTAAAGACACAATCCATGTTAAGTAATCTACTTGACAATAAATGAACAAATCAGTAACAATTGAAATCAATACAAAGATCTACATACACTTGGAGTCTGCCACATCCTGTTTAGTACCAGTATTGTTTCTACCAGAAAGGTGTGACAATGGTGATCTGAACTTGTTCACGCAGGCAGATGGTGCTGTAAACTTTGGTTTTGTAGCAGGAATAGCTGGCGTTGACGGAGACGCTTCATCACCATCAGAGCTGTTGACCAAAAGGATTGATAAACCAGTAGATAGCTGATCTATTGAGCACCAACAAATATCATTACATGCAATGCAAGCTATTAGTATATATAAGCCATTTGGCCTTTCAGGTATGATGAATTAAAAACAGACATAATCCATTTGAAAATGTTATGAACAATAAAACCCTATCAATGGCGCCACAGGACACAGTTAATTACTCTAATGAATAATAATTTGTTATATGGATGCAAATTCTCACAATTTCAGAAATATTTGCTTCTTAATTACTAACTGTGAATTGCATACTTTTCCTGTGTCACAGACTTACACATCTATACAGTTGTGAGGAGGTAACAAGTTTAGGTATAAGTCAGATCTCCTGTATAGAACCTGTCATTTGTTGACCTTATGGCTGGATTACCTCACCTGCCACTTTGTGATGCAAAGCCCAAGCTTGTCAATCCCTCTGGCTTCTGCAAATAGTGTAAATGTGGCCGAGATATTATAATGCTAAACAAACAGATATACTAAACATATTATTGACACTGTATCTATCCTTTGGTAAGATATACCTGAAACATTATATAAAAATTGGTCATTCACAATCAAAAAAGATGTTTCATATAATCTTCTATTAAGACAGGATAAAAAACGTCCTTAAAAGAGTTCATAAGATAAATGTGTAAATGAAGAGATTTATATTGACGATAACTTCTTTATTCATGAAAAAAGACCCTGTACTTTTACTAATTTTACAAGATTTTTAAACATAATCTCTATTACTATGTATGAATAGAATAGCCGCACATTTACATAAAATATCATTAACTACAATATATGTGTGTTAGATCTTTTCTGATATATTTGACTCCTATTAATTATTTATCACTCTAAATGTGAAAAAACTTAAATATTTGATACATCATTTGCTGTCATATAAAAAATATATGGGTCAACCTTGCCTAGACCTTGTTCCCTACTGACAGTTGAGTGAGATAATCTTGAAGGTTCTGCTGTTGGGTTCCTGTAAGGTATGGAGAACTTGGGTCTTTTGGCTGGGTTGAGTTGACTCGGTGCACCAGATCGCCTCATTATCTCGCTATTATTAATAGAGGAACCACCAATACCTATTATCCGATGGGGGAAAAATAACAACTGCATTATTGAGTAACCATATCTAAAACTTAGCTAAGATCGAGTTAGTATAAGATTTCAGCTTCTAAAAGTCAGTGGTTCATAAGAAGAAGTTGAAAAATGAAAAGTTTATTGAAGATTGAGTTATTCAGTTGATTCACATTATCACAACTTTTGAAGTCTAAAAGCTTGTCAAAAGTGAGGTTTAAATTTTGAAAAATATACCATGACAAAATCGTTACCTCGAAGGAAGAATCCCGATTAGAAGGGCACTGACGTTAAGGATGTTCGCTCCTCAGTAACAGTGACAAAACTCAAATAACCTTAAATCATAATGTTCTTATATAATAAACCAAAATGAAGCGGCAATTTCTCAATTTTGATGATTTCTGATTAAATATTCATCAAAATTAAGAAACGTAGTATTTTTCATTTTGAAATAATTCACAATTTTGCTGACTCAGCAATTTTAATTGTAACTATCATTTGAGCAAGTTCTATTGTCTGTTTTTCTTAGAAAATAGATGTTGTTGAAAGAATATGATTTGTATGTATTTGTTCAGGTATAATTTTTAGATAATGTGTGGGAGAAAGCATGTTTTTAGTAAAAAATAGCTTAAATATTGATAATTTTATTGAAATGTTTGAATACATGTTGTGCCGTAGCGGCTAAAAACCCACACTACCATATATATTTTATACTATTTTCTGGAAGAAAATTATGTTAACTCAAACCTGTTTTCATATTAAAAAAAGTTTAATACAGGAACTAATTTAAATTTAACATTTTTCAAAAAAGGTCATCATTTCCCCATTGACTCCCATGTTAAATCTCTGACTGACATAAGGATCTTTGTCATACAATATCTCGAAAAAACCCACACTAACCCCCATTTTTTTGGGTTGATATTTCGAGCAAATACACTAAACTTTTGAAAAAAACAAGTTAGAAAAAAAGTTTAATACTTTAAATTTGAGGAGCGAACATCCTTAATCCAAATGGATGTTCAAAATACGCGCCATTTTTCTTCGTGGATCGTTGAGCTTCAGCTTAAACTTATCAGGGCGTCAGAAGAAGCAACCCAATTTCTGCAGAAAGGTTGTCCATTAAACTGAAATCACCGTCTAGAAATTTCATAATAGATAGGAAAGTATGCATTTACAACAGCTTGCACTGGTTTATAAAAAATAATGAGATTGTAAACAAATTTAGAGTTACCTACCCATTGATATTCTTTAGCGTTAGGAGGCTCAGAGGGTCTATAACATTTCAGTCAACTCGTTTGTAAAAGGGGGACTATTTACAAGATGTCGCAATAATCAAAATGTTTGTAACCACGAAAAAAAACTAGATAGTAGAAATACCGTATTCACCAAATCTATATATCTATATGTTTTTTCCAAGAATGCTATTCCTATATAAAGTTGTACTCTGCTTTAGTGTACATCTAGGTCTTGTTGGATGTTTTTCGGATCGGGTCGATGACAGGATAGCTTGAGCTCGGGCACCTGCTGCAGACGAATCGTGTCGAGTTGGTATCGGAACTATCGCCTGGTATCGTTTCAAAGATTCTTCCCTTGACGATGACAGGAACTGCGAATTATTTGCTCTTCTTTTTTTTTAATAATCGCTAATCATACATACATACATATTTATTCAGTAGTTAAGGCCTAATCGTAACTAACTATAAATGTGGAAATTAGCAAGAGAATACATAAGCAAATGCCAATCCTGGACTCCAAGTTCGTTGTTACGGTCCAGGGGAGATCGAATGCATGGCCCTAGAGACATATCGGGAATAGCAAGAAGCAGCAACAACATTCTGCACAGGAAACAACTTCTTAATTGTAACACAAGAAAAGCAAAATATTTGATAAGTAAGAGGTTAGTCAAGGCTGAAGGTTGTTGTGAAGCGTCTCTAAAATCCCAGCACTTGATACCAGTTTAAATGTTTGTTACTTGTTAAAAATATCATTTTAGATACAGAAATCAAAATGTTGTCCATTCCAAAAGCAAACGTCAATTGGGTAAATTAAAAATAAGTAAGTCATGATTATATTTTCAAGAAAGTTGAAGTTCATGTTAAAATGATATTTAATTATGCAAAACGATTAAACTATTTTTTCTGAAAGCGATACTAAATTTGAAACCTGATAACTGAATCAACCTATCTATTTCAGTCTAAAGGAACAGCATAATTTTCTCTTTGTGAGAACAATGGCATCAATATCCAAGAATAAAAATCGACTGGCCTTAGAGAAGTCACCATACTTACTGCAACATTCATCTAATCCTGTTGATTGGTAAGCTTAAAGAAATAGTTTCCTGAAAAGGGTATATGTATCATTTGAAATAAATACATTTATATGTAAGTGAACTTTTCTCTTAATGTTTCGAAGTCTTTTTTTTCATTAGCGTCATTAAATTTGATTCACTTCACTTAAAGGATGTGTGCTTGATAAAGTTGTTATTAAAAGAAAAATTCTTCCAAATAACTGCATTGTCTGCAGTTGTCCAAGTGATATTTAAAACAGTAAGCCTAAATAATGTGTTGTCTACAAATCATTGTTCTAACTTTTCCTACTTCGTTACAAAGCAGGTAACACATATTTTCATAATAATTTGAATTGAGTGAAAGTCAAAACACAAGAGTAATATTCATCTTGAACTGTTACTTCAGAATTAATTTGGCCAAAACATTCTAGACTAGAGGCTAAATTATAGTTAGTTAGAAAATAACTGCTAAAATTGGGCAACAGGGAATATATTATTTATGCAACATATGTTTTAACAAAAGATATGAATAACTACAGGTACCCATGGGGCCAAGAAGCCTTTGACAAAGCTCGGGAAGAGAATAAGTTGATATTCCTGTCTGTCGGCTACTCAACTTGTCACTGGTGCCATGTGATGGAAAGGGAATCATTTGAGAATGAGGAGATTGGTAGAGTTATGAATGAAAACTTTATCAACATCAAAGTAGACCGGGAAGAGAGGCCGGATGTAGACAGAGTTTACATGACTTTCATACAGGTGAGATAGTGCTCTTTATACTCATCTTTGATTACACAGAAAACTATAAGGACTGTGTAACAATACATCTAGCTACCAATGGATTGCCATTATCAACTTTGTAATAGTAATTTATCTGTAGGGAAGAAGAAAAAGCAATCAATGCATCTGTAGTAAGGTTAACTATGGTTAGTTTCAATTGTGAAGAGTTTCCTGGATTAAAATTGGTTTATTATAATTTCATGCAAGATGATGTGAATCAATTTATTCTTAAATGGCTTAAAGGGGCACAGAGCATGTTGTTGGGGTCAAATAAGTCAAACTTCATAAATGGTGTTATTTTATCGAGGAGTAGTGGTTCTTTCAGAAAATCAGAATCCTTAGTGCTTATCAGTTCAGTAAAGCTAAATAGTGAAATTGAATTAAAGGGCCATAGAAAGAGGCCCATCAATACTTAAAGAATATTGGCAACGGTTGCTGATCATGTTTTTGAATGTTTGTCAATAGATGAACCTGATGGATTATTATATTTGGTCAGGTCAGATCTTACTATATCTGAAGTAGTTTAAGATCTGATAAAAATTTGATTGTGCTGATTCAGAAGAGATAAGATAAGCGCATCAAATCATGTTATTCTAATTCTACCAGGCTACTGGTGGGGGTGGAGGTTGGCCAATGAGTGTGTGGCTGACTCCGGATCTCAACCCTATAGTTGGGGGAACCTACTTTCCTCCAAATGATAAGTACTATGGCAGACCAGGCTTCAAGACAGTACTGGAGAGAATTGCACAAAAGGTATGATACATGATACATAAATATAATATAATATTTTCATAAGAAATTTAAAAATTTGTTTTACTATTGTAAAGATTAATAGTTCTTGGTCAATCGTGCAGAAAAACTTCATTTGGAAATTCACGCATTGCAGTTTTGTGCATTATATTACTGTTCTTTGTATTGATAAACATTTATATTTTAAATGCAATTTTGGAACGAAAATGCTTCATGGTTTGACTTGGAAACTTGAGTTATTGTTGGTTACAGTTTGAACTGAGTCATATTTTTGGAGCATCTGAAATGAATGAATATATGTAAGAAATGTAATGGTAAATATATCACATGGCTAATATAAAAGAAAGAGGACAGAGTCCATATAGTGTAACCCTTTTTGTGTACTGTATTTCAAGAAAAAGGGCCACTCTTTAGCTTTGTAGCTTAAAGCAGACACTCAGGTAATTGAGTCGTGGTTGGAGATAGCACGGTGACTGATATTTCATGTTGCTTAACTAAAACAGGTACAGGTGCTATAAAACTATAAAGCAGATTAAGGGTTAATGTTTTTCTCCTCAGTGGAAGGAGAGCCAACAAAACGTTTCACAGCAAGGCAGCAAGATTAGGAGTTCCCTGGCGGAAGGGACAACACTCCAGGACAAGGGAGACAACCCACTCCCGGCTCTACCCAGCATCATGAAGTGTTTTGCTATGTTAGCATCTTCCTATGACCAGGAACTTGGTGGATTCGGAAAGGCGCCGAAGTTTCCCCAGCCAGGTGCTTATAAGTTCCTCTTCCCTAGTATTAAAAAAATCTCTACATCAGTATTTAACCCTTTACCTAAAAGTGCTAGAACATTACAAGATAGCTTACTTTTAAACATCCTCACTTGCCAGGCAGTATTTTATCAGGAAAATTCATACTCTCATCCATACTATATCCATACACCTACTGCTTCGACCTGAAGAAAGGTTTTACTCAAATTATTGCCTTGATTTGAGATAGACAATGAAACTGCTATGTCATTTAGACTGGCAAGGGTCTCAGAAGACATCACAAGCCACTTATGTACTGTGTTGAGGAAATTGCAATTCAAACTCTTAGTATATCCTTTTGAGTACAACTTTACCTGATGAGGGTTGTATCAGAACATTTTACTTCTTGATGACTGAGAATGATCTTTATCTTTGTCCAACAAACAAATAAAGTCCTATTATTTCCTTGTTCAAAACTAATGATCCCCTGTATGGGCTTAAACTCTATGCTCCTACATATATTGTTTATCCTGATTAAACTTTTGTCATTCCTTGCGATGAGAAAATTGTTTGTTCAATTATTCTAATTAATCACCAGGAAATGTTTTCTTAGGCACACAAATATGTGCCTTTGTTGACAGTAAAAATCTATAATGCTTGAATTTGTTTTCAACATTTTGGCATTTTCAGTGAATTTCAACTTTTTGTTCCGATTCTATGCCAGCGAGCGTCCTAAAGAGGAAGGAACTGTTGCCCTGGAAATGTGTTTGCATACTCTCAAAATGATGGCTAAAGGGGGAATACATGATCATGTTGCACAGGTTAGAATTTGTGTAAATTCAATTAATCAAGTGATAACTGTTAAACTTAAATTTGATGAATATCTTTTCACAGAAACAGAAAGTGCTCAATCAATAACCTGAATAAAATACTTATTTTAAAGGTTAAAGAATATCTAGTAAAAAAGAGACATGGCACAACGTGATCGTCTAATGTTATTATCAACTGAGGTTAAAGTATATTTGATAAAAAAGAGACATGACAAAACGTGATTGTCTAATGTTATTATCAACTGAGGTTAAAGTATATTTGATAAAAAAGAGACATGACAAAACGTGATTGTCTAATGTTATTATCAACTGAGGTTAAAGAATATTTGATAGAAAAGAGACATGACACAACGTGATCGTCTAATGTTATTATCAACTGAGGTTAAAGTATATTTGATAAAAAAGAGACATGACAAAACGTGATTGTCTAATGTTATTATCAACTGAGGTTAAAGAATATTTGATAGAAAAGAGACATGACACAACGTGATCGTCTAATTTTATTATCAACTGAGGTTGAAGTATATTTGATAAAAAAGAGACATGACAAAACGTGATTGTCTAATGTTATTATCAACTGAGGTTAAAGAATATTTGATAGAAAAGAGACATGACACAACGTGATCGTCTAATTTTATTATTAACTGAGGTTAAAGTATATTTGATAAAAACGAGACATGACACAATGTGATCATCTGTTGTTATTATCAATTGAGGATCAATAAAAGGCCAAAGAGCTTAAATGAAATAAAGAAAAAAAGGGAACACTTTTTGTTTTGACACCCTCTTATGTTGTTTGGCTTTTCCTTTTGTACTTACCCAGGGGTTCCATCGGTACTCGACTGACAAGTTCTGGCATGTGCCACACTTCGAGAAAATGCTGTACGACCAGGGTCAGCTGGTTGTATCATACTTGGACGCTTACCAGGTTACTGATGATGATTATGATCTACAGCATATTTATTTGTTACTTGAAATTTTTCTAAAAGAATTCTTAAATCTCATGTTGTTATTGTTTGTAATGTTATTTAAAGTTACATTTTTATTCATATCTTAAGTTTGATTTATTGAAGTTTGACAATTTGTTATATTCTGTTCTTAATCTTTTGATTGACTATTAATTTGTGATTTTGCCAAATGGAATCTGAATTAGATAAGTGAAATATCAATCAACTTGCTCCGTACCATTATTTTGTGGCTGCGTTAATGCAATTGAATAGCAATTTCATTTAACATGACAATAAACATTTCATTCAGGCTACAAGAGATGTGCAGTTTGCAGATGTGGCGAGAGATATTCTGGAGTATGTCACACGAGATCTTAGTCACTTGGTAGGTATCCGTGTCATTTGTTTTTGTTTGAAAAGATTTGACTTCATTTCACAAATCAGCCCTTCCAAATATTTATGTGTACATCTAACCATCTCTTGCTTTCACTATTTCATCATCTGCCATTTCTTTATTATATTATTACTGCTGAATTTTAAACTCTATTTATGAAAAACTGTTGACAGTATTGGGTAGAATGAACTGAACTTTCTTGTGAGTGAATCTGTCTCAGTTGTCAGCAGTTTCTAACCAAACTTTATGTTTTGACAAGTAAAGTAAGCTCATTCACAGCCATTATTAAAGGCAGAGTAATCTGCTTCCTATACATGTTTCCATAAATTTTATCAAACCAGTGACTGTAGAGATATTATCTTCCATCTTTGACTCCTACTTTTAGAATCTATGATCTGTGAGCTGCACACCATGTGCTTGATTGAGAATAACATCATGACGAAGATGTATTTTATACTTGAACTCTAACCTCCCATGCATGGTTTAATTTGTGCCAGTCTCCATCACTAGCAAGTTTCAGCCTTGCTGCAGTTTCTCAACGTTTCAGTGCCAGCTTGTCGGCAAACTGCACCTAAACTTGATAATCCATTTCGATATCTTACCTACATGTAAATCTCTATGTCTTAGTCAGTCCACTACATAGTTTGCTTTCCATGTGGGCGATATTCTAATAATTAGGTGAATGAAATGATGTTGCTGATTGCAAAGAAAACTGAAGATTAATCATATTCAGTTGAATTAAGCCATGAATGACAAAATACAACATGACTCAAATAAGCCAGTGATGGAAAAATGCACATGATATTGCAAGTAAAGTTTTCATATCCTATGAATTGAACTTATGCAATATATGAACCAATAATTACTATTCCAATTCCTGTTGACCAGGCTGGAGGTTTCTACAGTGCAGAGGATGCAGATTCCTACCCTACTGAGTCTGCCAAGGAGAAGAAAGAGGGTGCTTTTTGTGTGTGGACCCATGCTGAGCTGCAGTCTGTGCTCACTGACAGGCTGGGAGGTCAGGGCGAGTGGACGGAGTTCGACCTCTTTGCCAGCTATTATAATGTACAGGAGAATGGGAATGTCGATCCCTTGCAGGTAGAAAGGGCACAAGTCTTTATCATTTAAACCTCGTTTACACAGTACACATCTTCGAACAACTGTGATACAAACAACTCATCAAATGAATCAAATCATCATAAAGCTTTTACATTTACGAGTTTGAATTTAAACTGAATTTGAGCTTTGATGATAACAGTTTATGCTGCTGATTTTCAAACACAGAATTTTATCTTCTAAAGTATGTCAATGTTTTACAGTGTTTAAGATTGTCTGTTTGTTGTCATGATTCAGCATAATGCAAGATCACATGTTCAAAGATTGATTGTATTGTATTGTATTGAAATGTGGTCAAGTCTTTGATATTAGTTACTTAAATACTACTTATGTATTTGATATTTTAAGAAATGTTGGTGTGAGTTTTCAGTATGCAGGAAACTATGAGTCTAGTTAACTTAAAAACATCTCAACAGGATAACTTTGTTGTGTTGAAACAGTGGTTGCTAGGCATTTCTAAGACAAGCTTATGTTTTGCCATTGTTGCCATTAATTTCTGACTGGTGTAAGATACTGCAGTATAATATTTATATGGCAACGTTAAACTAGTGTAATTCAACTGCACAAATGACATTATGATAGCTTATAGTTCTGACACCAAAATAATATTACCACTGTCAGATTCATTCATCTCATCAGTCTTACCATATTTTTGGATATTTTGATTGATTTAAGTGGTAATAATGGTAAAGGTATAAGAATATAACACTCCCATCCATGAAATAGGGTTTTATTAATACTAAAATGATTTGATATCAAACTTGCTTTTGCTCATTTATAAGAAATCATTAAATCATCAAATTCATGTTTAATGACCTTTGTGTACAGGACCCCCATGATGAGTTGAAGCTGCAGAACGTGCTGATAGTGAAGGAGGACTTGGAGGGAGTGGCCAAGAAGTTCAGCATCAGCACCGACACCGCCCGGCAGGTTCTAGAGAAGTGTAGGAAAACTCTCTTCAACATTCGACAGAAACGTCCCAAGCCTCACCTGGACAACAAGATGGTGGCAGCATGGAATGGTGAGAACAAATAAGCGAACCCTTTCATCCCTAAGAAAACAGAGAAGAATACATTTACCAGCCAAGTTTCAGGCCTTTAGGGATTAGGGGGTTAAAATTTAAAAAATTCAAAGCTGTTTGGCGATAATATATATATGGCAAATGGATGTTTAGGCAAAATTTTTGGTAACATTACTGCTGTCACCCCTTCAGACTGATAAAACTAATATTATTACTCTGATATCCGTGGCATGAACTATGGAGCACTCGGCACCTGGCAACCACAGTGCAGCACGAGTAAAAGTGTTTTCCTACCTCTCTGATGCCTTTTAGGCTTAAAGTTATTATTTTCAATTTGCTGTGCCACAGGCCTGATGATGAGTGGGTATGCACGGGGAGGGCAGGTGCTTGGAGACAAAGAGTACACACAGAGAGCAGTTAAGGCAGCACAGTTCCTCCAGGCTTTCATGTACCAGGAGGACAAGGGAGTTCTGCTCAGGAGCTGCTACACAGCACTCGAGGATGGCATCGATCAAATGTGAGGGAACTTATGAAGATAGGGTTGATTTTTCTTTTGCAGTACTTGAAATGATTAAGAATAAGATAAAATTATAAGCTATATGTATCATTAGGATATCCATAGATAAGAAAACAATCAATCAACAGTCTAACCGATCATCAAGGCCTTATATGCCATAGCTTAGCTTTGCACCTTGTAGTGGTACAATGGCTTCACATCTTCTAGTGATTTATTTTTCTTTGTAAAACTTTAAATTGTAAACTATAATTTCTCTGAGTTTGTTTTATTATCGCATATTGAAAACTTATATGACTACTCAAATTAGTACTCAAAGAAGTATTTATAAAATGCTGGTTATCTTACACATTTCGATTTTGCTTTCATTACTCATGTTGAATTTGATATTGAACAAGTAGTGATAAGAACTTACAAATTATAATGGCTCATGGCCCTGCATTTACCTGGATAGTCTTAAGCGCTTGTGAAATCTCAGTGTTAAAAGCGTGATACCTGACGCAAACAAAGTGTCATATAACGAATAGCTGGATTCATGTTGTCTATCTGATAGTCAGAGATTATTACCTGAGGAAGTATGACTCTTACGAAAGGAGTTTGAATGTTTGTATTAACTGAGAGACAGTGAGGGTTACACTCAAATTTGCACGAGTTTCGAAAAAGTCATATGACACACTTCAAAGTGTAATGATTTTGTCATTACCAAGTGTATTTAATCTAAAACGCACTGTAATATTCCGAAAAAGGCCTGCTTCCCATGCGGCGGCCCACTTTAGTGACATCATGAACAATTTTTTCATGGGTCACAGAAATATGGTAACTCGCACTTAAACAATAATTGCTAGGCAAAAGTGACATGTGGACATGTGCTTATTTTGAAAATGTGTCACCACTTATTATAACCCATATTGGTAATAAGATGATTAAGTCTTGTTGTATCATTTATTCAGAACAAATCCAATAGAAGGCTTTGTGGACGACTATGCATTTGTGATCCGAGGTTTGCTTGACCTGTACGAGTCGTGTCTTGATGAGCGTTGGTTGGAGTGGGCGGAGCAACTGCAGCAGAAACAGAATGAGTTGTTCTGGGATATGGCGGGTGGAGCTTACTTCAGTAGTAATGCAACCGACCCTAACATCATTCTTCGTATGAAGGAAGGTTTGTTATCCATCCAGTTTTGTTCTTTCAAATTGTCTGTCAATTTTTGGGATAAGCATGAGATGCAATATGTTAATGGTAGTAAAAAAAATTTTGAGCTCTTTTTAAATTTTGTTGTTGCTGCAACAATTTATCTTTTTTTGCCATCTACCTTTTTTTTTTTAGTTTTATATTTTTCTTTTGTTTCAATGGCAACAGTTGGCACTTTGTCTTTTGAAAATTGGGTTATAGTTTCAGAATTATGCTCCCAAAACAATCTTGAGAATTTAGGAAAGGAGGAGAAATCAGTTTGAACATGTGTGAATGATACAATAATATTGAATACAACAGGCATGCCATTGATGTTCAGAGTTATTTCCCTTTGACTAGAATTCATAGATGATGCCATTGCATTTATTCTTACTATCCACTTCTGATTACGTCGTACATGCTATTTTGTAAGTAAGAAATATCAAACATGACATAGTTTTGAACCAGCTAGGAGAACACAGAAATATTTTGAAAAAAAAGAAGCATTGATGATTAAGTAAGTTAGCAGATTTGTCAGTCTGGCTGACACCCCTTATTAGACATTTCAAATGAAGTTTGACCAAATGAAGTTCAGCATTGGTGGGTGCAGTTCAGTATGGAGAAGTGGGTGACCCTCTTAAAGGGTTTGTTCCACACTGAGACAGGGGGGTGGGGGGTTCAGAGGGTCTTTACCATTGGGCACTGAAAGGAGGCTAGCCACCTGCTTTATATGGATATCTGCATAGTTTATATTTATATTTAGGCATATACATGAACCCATTAGTCTAGCAATTTTTTAACCTCGTGAACAGGACACTGATTGCTAAAAAGTTACAAAACTTGAGGGATGTAATTACTGTGTTGTGTAAATGTGGCTTTTTTTCTTCCTGTATGTTTCCCTCAATAGCTGAGTTTATGCAAATTTTCCCAGTTTTTCTACCATATTTGCTCTGACACTTACAGTTTGAATGTGATGAATAATTTTTGGATTTAGTTTATCTTTTGAATATCTTTGTATGTATCGGCCATGTTCCCTCAAATGTATCTAAGTTTTCATTTTCAATCTGACCACAGAAGCACTGACTCAATGGAAGTCAGTCATGTTTCCTAGATCTGCTATTTGTGAGTTAAACCTTTGTATGAATTACTTGCAGTTTGAATTAACCAGTGTCGGAAGCAGTGTATGTGCTTACCAATTCTCTTGTCATAAAACATTTTAGATCAGGACGGTGCTGAACCAAGTCCCAACTCTGTATCTGCAATGAACCTCCTGCGTCTCTCAAACTTCCTACACCGGCCTGAGTGGAGGGACCAAGCAGAGAAGATATTCCGTGTGTTCACATCAAGACTCACTCAGGTCCCAATAGCGGTGCCGGAGATGGCATCAGCTCTCTCCTTTCTACTCTCCACTCCAAAACAGGTACATTTTGCTTATAAGAATATAGTGATATCATTATTCTTGGGATGCATATACTCGTTTAGATATAAATATATATATATACATAATAATTTTGAGGACACACCTATGACAGAGGATTTTATGTATCCTATCCTTAATGATTTTAGATGAGCGCTAATACTTTTGAGTTGTTTCTCGACAAAAGAAAAACATTTTTTTCAAAAGATGAAGACAACTTTCTTATTCTAATAATCCAATTTGCAAAAGCCTGTTTAATTATCTGTAAAACAGCAGTTTATTTTGATAATTGGATTTTTACCATAATAACCTGATATGATATCGTTTTGCATATTTTTCATCATTTATAATTTTTTTATCTCAAATAAATTCCAGTGACATCAAGATTCATATTTCCTTCATCTTTGTATCCATGAAAACCCTACAAAACATGACTTGTTGAGTCATTTGAACATGATTAAAATAATTAGAGTTCCACATGGAGATATTGATTTAGTTATTACCCAGGGGAGACATGGACCAACAGCAAATTATCTCTCCCACTCACTTTTGATGTGTCTGCAGTTTCATTAAAGTATGATAACTTGTGGGTTGATCATCAACACCCACAATCTAAACAACTGGCGCCAAGCAGTTTCTCCTGGAGTTATTCTCTTCATAATGTAATTACATGTACCGGGGTAATTAATCAAGCTTTTTTGCAGGTGAATGGGAAAGAATGGGATAAAAGTGATTTTTTGAATTTTTTATAATTGGCCATCAGGGAATTATGTAAATATTTTGTTGCTATAATTGACTACAATCAGCAAGAGAATTAAAAGGAAACGGTTAAATACATATAATATTTAAATGTTTTCAATACAGCAAGCTTAAAAAAAACCCAGAAGTGATAGACAAAAAATTCCAATATTTATCTAAAAGATTAGAGCTGCGTATGACATGGGTTGTTGTCTAGAGTCTGTCCATCCACTGTTAACTCTTGTACATTTTGTCTTGACCCCTCTCTCAAAAATGAGTTTGGACAGGCAGTAACCCATGAACAACATTTTAAACAACATTTTTTCGCAAAATCCAATTGGCATAGGAAGTAAACTTCTCATTATAAGATCTGTTTTATAAAGAGAAAAAAATTGTTTTTTTTTTACATATTGAACATATTGTCATGCTCTTAGCAAGAAAGATGGCAGGATGTGCCCAAGTTCAATTCAAAGACTCACATGTCTGCAATTGGGGCAAAGACATCACCAAAGCATCTGAAGGATCACTAGAGATAATAACAAAAACACCAACTAAACATATCATTTTACATTTATTCTGTGCTTTCTTTTCATTCAAATATTTCAGATTATCATTGCTGGAGATAGAGATGCAGAGGACACAAAATCTCTACTGGAAACAGTTCACAAACACTTCTTGCCCAACAAGGTTCTTATCCTGGCTGATGGGAGGACGGACAGCTTCCTATATGGTAAACTGGACCTATTGCAGAGTCTCGAGAGGGTTGGTGGAAGGGCTACAGCATATGTGTGTGAAAACTACTCTTGCTCTCTCCCAGTCAACACTGTTGAAGAGTTGGAGAAGGTTCTCCTGAAATAGGAGGTTGTGTCGACATGCTAGCTATGTAGCTTCTCACATGTGCAGTTGACCTGCTCGTGAGTTTAAGAATTTATGAACAAGCTACATCACTCTCTTCGCTAGAAGATTTTTTTGAGAGGTGTGGTTGGTTAACCACCGTTCCAAAGAATGTTAACTCATTTGATTGTTGGTACCATTGCTGGAAGAAAGCCTTGCAACAAGTTTTTTTGTGAAGAGAGTTTAACCATTGACATATAGAGTTTTTACATATCAATATGCCTGGCATAGAGAGAGCCCACATGTTGTGAAACCTGTATCTAAAGAGACGGCTGAAAATTACAAACCGTAGGCACTGAATGTACCTGTTCCAAATTCATTGCATTTACGGCATTTTTACAATTCAATGGAGCAGTGTGAAGGAGCTGTTCATGTCTAATTCTAAAGCATTGTCCACTAACAAGACTGGCAAAAAATCTGGAGGAAGTTCTCTATTGGTATATGGTAAAGTGCCTTGTGTTTTGTTAAATACTATTCAGTAATGGCAGAGGCATTGAAGCAGACATAACATGTTTCTCAGGATCTTTAACAAGTAGCATTTTAATTTCAGATTGGTGGACTTGTGGCAGAAACAGAATCTCATGATAATGTTAACAAAGTCCAAACTTCAATTTGTTGCATACTTAACATTATTGAAAATACTGAACTTTGTGTGTATGAATTTATGAAGAGTATGAAATATTTTAAAGAGATTTGAAACTTCTTTTTATACAACCCCATAATTGAAACAGAAACAGCATAAGAAACAGGATCTTGGATGAAGTATTTGTTTGTTTCAGGTAAATTTTATTCATAACTGTTTACAATTTTGTATTATCTTATTATCATTTGCATTATCTATTTACTTTTTGCTATATATATCTATTACTTGTCAATAAAGCCACATTCTTTGAATTTATTTCTTCAGATACAGTGTTCTTTTCAGTACGCAATTGAATATTACTCCAGAGATCCATTCGACATAATGATGCATATATGATCATATATGATCACAAATGATATCTGCAACTGTCATATAACTAGTAGAACATGTCATGCAGATCTGTTTATTTTGTGATATTAAGCAGTACAGGTAGGATTTTTTAAATGTCTTTTGTAGAAGGTTAGAAAGTTTATATATTTAGAAAAATATTATTTACTTTTCTAAGTTAGTTGTTAAAAGACACAAAACAATTGCAGATCATGAGTTTTTGTGATATAGCTCAAACACTCAGCAAGTTTGTAACATGAAGGAAACATGATCACACAAGCTTGTCATATACAATGAATCTTGTTTGTTTAGCTAAAGGTTCCCGAGAGAGATGAGACTAGAGAGTTACTGAAAGGCTGGTAGAAATAAAAAGTTTCATTACACATTTTAACTACAATACTAAATGAACCTGTAAGTACAAAGACAGTTATGAATGACAATAAAAAAACAAATAAATCCTTATATCTGGTGTCTCCCAAGCTCAATATCTAGACTTGTACAAGTATTAGATGGGAGAATGCACAAAGACTGTCAAAAATGTCAGGAAAAATAGTTTATGTGAGTGGTGAGCCTTGCAAATTTGCCTTGCAAAACCTAGTCAATGACTTTAAAGGTACACTTTTAACCCTTATATTTATGACAATTATTTCATTTGCAAACCAATATCCCCGGAAGTAAAAGTTGCTTAGATGTTGATTCTCCGATGTAAACAATTTGTTTCTTTGATATCAGTCCCTCTTGAGAATGCCATTTTTGTTTTTGTGTGTGCTCAAGTTCAATTGTGAAGTTTGTCAAGACCTTCTGTATAAGGAATATTTCCATGATAATGCAACAACACAAGAATGAAGAGGTACCTGCGTACCGTCAGAGAATGCATTCATCCCATGTTCTATTGACCCACAGATTAGGTAAATATTTGCACAGGAAAAGAAATAACAAGGAGGCCACGTGTGCACCATAACGTTTTGATACTGGAGAGGACTTAAAACAACCCTCGCCTACACACGAGATACAGTTGCTAACACTGAGCAGACAGACATGAGGTAAAGGCGTCTAACGCCATGCACATCACCTCAGATGCATTGTCTATACCCCTTACCTGGACAGGTTTCAGGTTGCAGCATTAGTTTAATTTGAATTAACTGAAAAAATATGTACGTATTTCATGTTTTCAACAATATTCAGTTGAATGATTACTTAAAATTACAACGACTTAGAATCTCTGGTCACGTGTATGCTTTATGTTCATGTTATCTGTGTCCATTATGAGTCGTGGTGTATTGTATAATAACATTTCACAAACAGCATATATTATTAAACAAATCAACAGCGAACTGTTACTGTGTTTAAATACCACCAGAGGCAATACCTTATATACATCTACCTCATCAATGTGTTGGAATGTGAACTTTAAATGAGATCATAAAAACTCATGGTGCTATCCATGTTTAATACAGTGTATGTGAAAGGAGCTAACCGATACCTACATGTGTGGGTATGGCTGTAACGCACATGGTATGTGTGAGAAAATACAAACTTAAATATATATGTAATGCTGACACAACAAAAACCTCTTAAACCATTTCTTAAACACAATACGACTACAGAAACCCAGAACAAAACTCTATCAATGTCGTGGAACAAGTATAAGTGTGACAAGGTCTTTTTTTTCATAAGACATACAATTTTTTGTTTTGACACAATCCACATTACCATATGAAATTATCTCGTTCTGTTTGCATATTCATCCATAGCGTATGTCAAATATATGCAAATTACTTGTATCAAAGAAAATGGAGCACCAGGCTTATACACGTGAAGAAGTCAAAATAAAAAGTCACGTGGTATATTCAATACTACCTGTATTGAATTTGCCTCCTCAACTTTTTCTATTATGTTTATGCATGTATTTCTTTGTCAAAACTTTTGTTAAAGGCCAATCATATGTCAGTTGGAGATGACAGGCTTACAATTTTCTTGAATCTATATCACTGAGGCCAAGGAAAAGTTTAAAGAGTCACTCCGTGAGTTGTTGGAGTTATATGCCAAACTTAATCAATTGTGTCATTTGATCGCGAAGTATAGACTGTTACCAAAAAGAAACATTTGAAAGCTAATTTGTTTTGTACAGTGACAATATGAGGGTAGAACGTCGCAATTATGATCGAAAACTAGACAGTGGCGCACGTCAAATTCTCAAACTGACTTTGGAGACTTTTCTAAAACAGCCAGGAGGTCAGTTAGGAGTTGATAGTGTTTTTTAGGTTATATAACTAGAATCCATGTATATTGGACGTTATATCTACACCTCTGTGCATTTATAAGGCTGTTTTTAGATTTTCATGGAAAAGCAGTATTTGTCATATATATGTCTTTTGGACATGAACATTTAAGATGTTTTGGTTTTATATCACGACATATGACATTTAAGTTCGTATCAAAGGTAAATGATATGTCATGAACATTTAAAAAATAAAAGTAACTTAGAGATTTTAATGTAACAAATAAAAAGCCTTTCCTTCAATCCCTGATCTCTCCTCTCTATTTTTGGAGATTTTCATCTCCGTGATGAATAACTGAAATATTGTTGAAAACACGTTAAATCCCTCCTCACCCACTCACTCTCTAAATGACAGAGAATAACACTTACTTACATACTTACTTACTCTTACAACATACTGATCTTCATTTCTATATCCTTTGCTTCACTTGAAAATATATTGTATCCCTCCAGAATTCTTACAAGAGTGAGAATTTTTTATCAGCCAGTATTTCTTTACCCACATGGAGATTGTAGCATCACCATCGTATACCATCGCTTACTTGGAGCGAGTTGTACCACTTGTGTACTCCTTCTTTTTTATCATCCAAAACTTTGTTCAACAGGAGATATTGCTTGTGGAAGATCAAGCAATATCTCCTAGGAGATATTGTTTTGACAGTAGATTTTGAACAATGCCAAGTTCATGACATCACAATTGTTTTACATCATCAAGTAATGACAACACAATGCTATGACGTCATAAACATAATGACGTCACAATGCTATGACATCACTCCACTGAGAGTCTAAGAGTAGTGCAGTGTTAAAAAACCCCACATTTTTCACGGAATCGAAATGAAAAATGATTTTGGATGATAAATAGAATCTGACCCTCGTGTCTTCTGATATCAAATATATCAACACTTGTTGATAAAAGTAAAATATCCTCGGCAAGCCTCGGATATTTGTAACTTTTATCAACTCGTGTAGATATATTTTATATCAGAAGACACTTGCGTGAGATTCTCTATACATGGACATTGTGCATTCCTCACGTACTACTTCACGTATATGGAGATAATAACATAACGCAAGGATAGCATCACTTACTTGGAAGTAGTTCAATAACTACGAACTCCTTCACTTACATGGATATTGGACTACTTTACTACTTTACGTATATGAATATCGTGGCGTAACTCAGGTATTCCATCACTTACATATAAGACTAGTTGCATCCCTTACGTTTTCCTTCACTTACATGGAGTTTGGAGCATCACCAACTTATTCCATCACTTACATATGAGACTAGTTGCATCACTTACGTTTTCCTTCACTTACATGGAGATCAGAGCATCATTTATGTACTGCTTCACGTATGTGGAGATTGTTGCATCGCTCACGTGTTCCTGATACTAAACCCAGAGAACATGTGTCACCTTGTACCGTGGTGGTTCTAAATTCGTGTACGTTTCCTGCTCTCTTGTTTTCATCAGGTTATTTGTTACCTTGCGCCATTAGAACTTCTGAGTTTAGTTTCTGTAATGAACTGTTAATTCCAGTTCTTAATCGTTTCAATAAAATGTTGAACTACATGGTATGTAGGAGTAAACATGGGATGGTTCTGACTGGATCAATCTTCTTTTATTCACAAATATTTTATATCTATTTTGGGTAGTTGCTGCTTTGTTTGGCCATTTTATATTTTTTATCTCATTTGGTTAACAACATTAGAGATTCACAATTACAATCATCGATTAAGTCTGACTATCAAACGTGGAGTCCGTTCTCCATGATCATTATCAACATGTTTAGAGACTTTTGACTCTAGAGATTATTTAGTTAATATTTGATTACTATTCTCTATATGCTTTGAAATAAGATTGGTTCTGCTATGCATGTCGTCAATGAATGTCCAGTACATATATGATAGAATTATTGCTGCAGCTTGGTGTAGCCTTTTTTATAAACGGGACTTTTAAATACATTTCTTACCGTAACTTTCTAAATCAAATACTGAATGATACTTCATATCCAGAGTTGCCTGACCAGTTTATCCTTATTGCTTCGAAAGACAGATGGATCGAGGTTTCTGGTAGTTCCCTCCAGTTACCAATGTTTTCTTTATCTCATAATACAACGTATCCATGGTGTGTCATTCCATACCATTCTATTATATCTGTTTGCCCTATCACGATGTATCTGAGTGCTTATCTGATGTCACGCAATGGGGTTTATATAAATGCATTAACGATAAGCCTATCACATGAAATTGTCTCTTGAAACCAAGTGTTGTTACACTGTAATGTCATTTGATATACTGGATGAAATAAGTAAGCTTTCGCAATTTTAGGATTGACATTTTATCAGTGCGTCATTTAACTGATGAATTATTTTCATTATACCAAAATTACAATATCCCTAAATATTTTTGTCCAGAACATAAATAACTTAAACTAACTAAAATATATAAAAATAACACGAGGATTTTGAACGAATGTGAAGTGGTGTATAATATATGTGCTACAGTGTTTCAGGTTTGAATAAAACATTAAAAATATTGTTTTGCCATCTGAAATCTAGCATATATGCATAGCGTATGAAGTATTTAGTTTACAGCAAACAATATCGTACCGTTATAATTATTTAGCATTGCACAGGTGTAAGCTTTACCGAATGTAAATACACCATCAGCTAGAGGTTTCAATACATTTAATAAATGTGTTCCGTTGATAGAAACATGCAAACAGAAGAGTTTGTAAGTATGAAAAACAATAAGTAAAGCTGCTCAAATTATATAAAGACAGCAAATTATTAAGATGAAAAACAACAGAGGAAAAATTAATACGTAACCATTTTGATAAATATTGAATCTTTCTCGTTGAAACAACAAGCTATCTACCATCAGTCTCAACACAACTACATTTACACCTACACCAATGCTTTTTGTCTGTTAGTATTTTCTGCTTTAACAGTGCAGATATGACTACATACTTAAATATATATGTTTTCATTTAAAGAAAATAAATCAAAATATGTTTTTCTTAATTCCAACATCACGACATATTTGATTTCAAAGCCAAATAGATATATGCGAAATTTGTTTTATTCATATAACGTGTTCTTTTTCCATAACAACACAATTATGATTGGTTCCCACCTATTGCCAGATGGATCAATATGATATTATCAACGAATCATTTGAGATTCTCTTACCAACCAATATCCAAAGAAATAGGAAATATGAATATCAAGTCCGAAGTTCTATCTCTATGTTGCCGACGTTCATTCTTTGCTAAACATAAATTGGGTATCCTTACAGTTTCTAAGACGAAAGGTGGATAACTACTCAAGAGTTATTGTAATGTAAAATAACGTAGGCAATAAATCCAAATTGACAAAACGTTATTGTTTATTATAAAGACCTTAATAAAGTGCATTATGACTATGGTATAGTAATTTTGACCAGTATTTTTGAAGTTGTAGCACAATTTGTGATTGGACTATTGATATATCTGATAGCCGAGACACATTCTGCAAGGAGAGAAATCTGAGCACTTTTTATTCATAATCATGCAATAAATCTGATGGCATTTCTTTGATTTATGTCCAACATGAACATGCCTTTCTTGCCTTCTTTGGCTTTTTTGTGTGGCTTCAATTGTGAAGTTTTTCAAGACCTTCTGTGTAAGGGATATTTCCATGATGATGCAAGAACACAAGAAGTACCTGCGTACCGTCAGAGAATGCATTCATTCCATGTTCTATTGACCCACAGATTAGGTAAATATTTGCACAGGAAAAGAAATAACAAGGAGGCCACGTGTGCACCATAACGTTTTGATACTGGAGAGGGGCTTAGGACAACCCTCGCCTACACACAAGATACAGTTGCTAACACTGAACGTATTACAATGCGTCAATACCTTTGAACATCATAGTCAGATTAAAATTCAATGTTTAATTTGAATAAACTGAAAAAGCCCATACACATATACAAAATTGCAACTTAGTCCTTGACATAAATTCATTGTACCTTTAGAGAGTTGTCGGGAAATTGATTGATAATATCTGTAAGATTTATATTCATATGAACTGGGATTTTAAAGTTTTGACTCAATGGTTTCGCTTCTATATGTACACATCAAATTACGTACCTTTGTTGCAAAAAAGAATTTTTCAAGGGTGATTTAATGTTTTCTATAACTATTAGTTCTAAAACATTCTGTATACTTCATATGTTTTTAAAAAATTCACATCATACCATTATAGGTTTCTAAAACATATTGATAGGAAACTCAAAAACTCATAATTGTGATTTTCATTTCTCTAACATCATCATATCTACCTTATCAATTTGTAGGAATTTTAACTCAAGAACATTAACGCTCATGAATTTGGAATCCTTTTTGCATGTAATACGAGTGATATTGCTCGAGCCTTTAGTATAGAGAAGCTGACCGATACCTAACGTGTTTGGGTAAGGCTGTAACACATGTGGTATGTGAAAGAAACATCATAACCGGAATATCCTACACCCCATCTACACACTGACAACAAGAATACAAGAACCTAGAAGAATCCTAGGTGTATGGGAAGATGTTGAACACTAGTCTTAAGTGTATTAAGTAAGTAAGAAACACTAATTCCATTCATTTCCGAATGTCTAATATGTCACAAAAACTTTTTATTTATTTATTTTTATTTTTAATTTTCCAAAACTCCATACAGAAAAACACATATTATAATAACAGTTCCCAACATAAACAAATTTTACACAAGTAATATTTCATTGATGTATGCAAGATATAATGGATAGGCAATCTTATATTCAAAATAAATTCTGACAGTAGGTTGAAAATAGTAATAATTAAAAACTAATCTAAAACTTTAGATAAGAGTGTGACAAATTGACCAGAAATTCATAAAGCTATCATATTTACAGTTTGTGTAGGCGTTAAATCGGTCAACAAAATATGCAGATTTAATATCCTCTTTAATATGTATGTCACAAAAACTTGTTTCAATGGAAATCAATCAAAATCCTTATTCATGTAAATACGTTAAAATAACGAATCCGAGTTTTGTGCAATCTTAAATCATTTTGACCAGCACTTCTAACATTAGCTCGGACTGTTACAACAAAGTTTAGACCTTTTTGATACTACAGTTCATATATGACAATTTGTCTGCTGTAGACAAATTTTATACATTTTTATACACGTTTTAGTGGTAATATTTCCGTTTTTTTAACAATTGATGGCTACACCAATGCTGTTATATTGTCGCTAAACAGAACCTACGATCATAAAATGGAAGGATTAAGAGACAGTGCCTACTTCTTGATGGAATAGCATTTTATAATAACATTTGACATATGTGACTTCAATATTTCTCAATATTTTTTCTGGATTTGACAATTCTTTGAGACCGATTGCAAATTCGATTTGACAAACCTCCTCGCGAAACTAAGCTTGGTTACTCCAAACTGAGTATGAAAATTAATATATTTACTTTTGTTTCATTAAGAGTTAAAAAGACTATTTGGGACTTTTTAGTGATCAGATTCGGGAATATTGTGACCATTTGAAAAACACATCACTCGACTTGCATATTCATCCCCAATTGCTAAATTTGGACAAATGCTTGGTTTCAATATATATTAACCCTCATCTTTATTTTATCTGCTATTGATAAGTTTCAGAGTTAAGGTTTCAGTATTTTGTTCCATTTTATTCCAGCGGCAGAACATCGTAATTTTGTAAAAAATCAAATCGTGACTAAATGTTTTCCCTAAAATAAACCGATCAGCATTTAAATCGTATTTAAATCAGCAACAGTCTGGGCTTTTCGATTCCCTTTGTCGCCTCAACTAACACTGTAATTGACAACATCACAATGTCACCCCATCTAAGAAGATTGTCAACATCTCTATATAACCTTATCTAATACAATAGACAACATCACTCAGTAACCTTAACATAGGTTCAGATAATAGTCTGTGCTCGTCTAATGAAGTTCAGAAAAAATAAACCTGCTGTCATCATACATAATAATGAACATCCATGAAGCAGTTAATCGGAAACATAAAAGAGGCGAATTAATCAAAAGAAATACTTGAACGTACTATTAATGCTCATTTTGACATCAGGTAGGTCTTTGTAGACAACTAAGTTGGTCTTTCCGAAAGCACCTGCCTAACACAATTTCAAATTCAAAGGAACTGGCATGTCCATTTGGTACTTTTAAACAGCTGATCAACAAATCATGTTTTATTTGTGTCACTATTTTGAAATGAAAATAAAGCATTGCTTCAAATCATCTCATCACTTTGACTTGTTGCAATTTGTTGCTCTTGGAGTACATATCAATCAGGAAGTCGTGTTTTCATTCGTCACAATTTCTGCAAGGAAGTTAAGATCGTGCATTAGATCAATGCGCCATATTAACCATAGCTACTCTTGTTGCACAAACTTTGTCATTATGACCTCTTAGGTTAAGTCAACGTTTAGATAAAAAGAGCAACAATAGCGAGACCATCTGAAGATTATAACCTTGTGGCTTCCTAGAGCTGCTTAAGACGGGAACCAGTGATTTCGTAGACAAAACGTTTTCGTAGACGGGGTGATTTCGTAGACACGGTGTTTTCGTAGACAGATTAAACGGTGGATTCGTAGACACATTATAAACTTTGCATTTATTATTATTTTCAGTTATATTATATATTATCGATGTTAGAATACTTATATTTTATCATTTTAATCATTATTTTGTTTGCAGAGAGTAATGAGTAATGAGTAATTGTTTTTGTTTACTACATGATAGTGAAATATACAGTAACTTTGACCTAAATTATGGCAGCAGATTTTGTCAAATAATACATACTCGTCTAAGACTTGAATGCAGCGACTTAAATGCACACAAGTATGAAAGATTCATATCACAATCACCCGTCTGTGCTTGTGGTCATTGTTATGAGGATTCAACTCACTTTTTCTTCATACGTCCTCTTTACAGCACTATAAGACACTAAATGTTTTACTTTCATAGAGGTTTTGATGTAAAATCAGTTTTATTCGGAAACATAAATTGTTCCGCTACCAAAAATATGAAAATTTTAACATCAGTGCACAAATTTATAAATTTAACAGGTAGATTTGCAAAATGACTTATTGGTTGATTATATTTAAATTTTCTGCACTCATTGCGTTTGTTGTATTTATAATTAACTGTCGTTTCTGTATATACGTATATTGTAAAATCACCATGACATGTATCACAAGCTGTCTGTATGTTCCTATATCTATGCCGGTGTCACAGATTCGGTGCTGCCATTCGTTACAAGTGTCGCACTGGATAGCATGTTGCCGAGGTCGGACTTCTTTCGTACACACAACGCAGAGAGCCATAGTTGATGCAGAATGACATTGTTTTACAATCTTGTATCTTTGGTACCTTATTTGTTTGTACAAAAAGTATTAACCTACTCATCTCAGTACAGGATGTATTAGTGTATATAGTGAGATGTTTTGATTGTAAATTGCTTTGTCGGCGACTCACCTTTTTCATCTTCCCGTGAGTTGTTAATCTGCTAATCGTCGCTGATTGATGGTAAATCTTATATATTATCATACTTACCTAATTTGTTTATTTAGTCACAAAGAAATAACATAAAACAAACAACAACAATTATGGACTTCCTTTATTAAAACATCGTATTTCAACAGTCGTATATATACACCTAAATGCATCGATCTGTTAATTTGGTTACAGATTTTGTTAAATCTAAGATACAAATATAATATCCCATCATTAATTATGTTTAATGTTGATTAAAAGTTATAATATTACCATTTTTCCAAGTGTCTACGAAACCACCGTCAATCTGTCTACGAATCCACCGATATTTTTGTCTACGAAACCACAGTGTCTACGAAATCACCTACACCCCTTAAGACAACTACCGCCTACACAGAAGCACCGCTACAGACACACCTACACCTGTAGAATCACATGTATAGCAGTATTGACGGTGGAAAGATTTAGTTTAAAGATCTTCACTTCATAAAAGTTCATGTCCAATGATTTACGTATACATTTCTACTCTGAGTGGAGATTTTCTTTATGAAAACATGATAAAAGTATCATTATTTGTTTTTGTTAAATCATCGAGTGGCTCAAGAACGTTGTGACATTATGGTGCTTCTATAACTATATTAGCAGTTACTATTCATTATCTGTGAAGAATACAACTTATATAAGTCATCATTACTATGTATAAGATTTTAAATAATGTAGTTTATTAACTTTGTTTCTTGTGAATTGTCGAAAATTAAGTTGGTAAATTATTGATAATTGTAATAATAGCACTTCTTTGGTTCTGCCTCAACGAGAAACTAATGTTGCTTCAGAGAAGAAAACTGTTTTTTTGCGAGGTATTTTTATGCAACAGAACAAGCTTGTTTCCCAGCTTTTTAAAAATAAACTTGAATCTTTGTAGTTATTTACCTTCTTAAATTCATAATATCTGAAGACAATGTAAAAAACACAGGGACATGTCAAATAGTTGGTTGAATGGTAATCATGGTTTCTCTCATGGTTTTGCATTCAGAAGAATACAAATTGAAATAAAACAGGGATAACATAAAATGATGCTAATTCTAAATGCAAATTTAATTACTTGCACAAGTTTTCCCTTGGACAATCAATGCTGGTTTATTCATTACAAATGTTATGTTTTATCAAATTAGATAACATTTCAGCAAGTTTGTTGATGGCGTTTTAAAAAAGGCTTTCAACGATAATGTATTCCAAGACCTTGTTTAGAAGAAATATTACTAAAATGCTATATAATATGCAATCTTTTACCACCGTGAACTAATGTTTCACTATAATAAATTTCTTTCACCTATGCTTTGGTAGGTTCAAATGTCTTACTGCAATGAGTAAATCGAAAATGTTTACAATGGTCAACTTATCTTTCCTAAGGAGAAAAATAAGCACCATATCATATGTTTTTCTGTCGAGGCGGACATACTTTCGCATTGAGCGACTTAAATCTGAATGCATTAATCATCGCGACTCTTTCTATTCACCTGCCAGCTAAAAATGAGATGATCAAAATATATAACTCATGAGCTCATAAACAATGTTTACAACAATGAAACGAGAATCGAGAAAGTCCTCATTTAATCAGGATGATGGCTGCAGCCTTTTTAGTGTCTATACAGATACATATAGATCACACACATGCACGTTGTGACCAACAAAGTCCAAATGTGCTCAAAAGAGTTCAGACTCTTTAGAGTTGTTCCATACCTTTCAGCAGCATTAATAAAGTTTTAACAAATAATCTTACGTTCAAATTAAAATAGTTTGAATAAATTATACAAACGAAGTTATTAAAGAGCCACTCCGTGATTTTCATAACATATTATTTACCTTTGATACGAACCTAAATGTCATATGTGGTGATATAAAATCAAAACATCTGAACTTGTCCAAAAGACATATATACGACAAATACTTGTTTTCCATAACAATCTTAAAACAGCCTTTTAAATACACAGAGGTCTAGATATCACGTCCAATATACATGGATACTAGTTTTATAACCTAACAAACACTATCAACTCCTTAATGCCCTCCTGGCTGTTTCAGATAAGTCTCCAAAATTACGTTTGACTATTTGACGCGCGCCACTATCCAGTTTTCGATCATAATTGCGACGTTCTACCTTCATATTGTCACTGTAAAAAACCCAAAAAGCTTTAAAACGTGTCTTTTTGGTAACAGTCGATACTTCGCGATCAAATGACACCATTGATTAAGTTTGGCATATATGACTCCAACAACTCACGGAGTGGCTCTTTAACATGTTGCCATTTTGGTCTCTTCTTTCACTACATTCTGTATCCAAGCTTTCGTGGGTCTTTCATTTATATGAACTGCTCAAGGTAAGGCACGCTAATCTAGTTTGCAAATATGTAAACCTAACCGACTTTCTGCATTTTGGGAGAAATGCAGTCTCCTTGTTTTCTACAAAAGAAGTAAATTGGTCAAATGAAGCATTGATATGAGTTAAAGAGGATTCTATCAGTAAGACCCTGTAACTGATAAAGCTATTCATCTGCATACTTTAATTCCATTATGCATTGGAAACACTGTGAGCACTTAACTACCTCCAAGGCCAAAGAAATGCTCCCTGATGAAGGCTCTTGCTTTCTGTGAATCATTCACCTTTTCGTCATACCAAAAATAAATACAACATACCTGTCTCCGTAGCAAATGTGGTAAGCATTCAATATGAATTATTTTTCATCGTATAAAAGTTATCGTATAAAAACAATACATATTTGCAAGGTCCTCAACGTCAGTTTATGTTGTCGTCGTCTGATGTTATGATATTAAGTTCACAATAAGCTTTAGTTACGTTTATCAATACATTACATTTTTGGGGCCTGTCTCATCTTAGAATATAATAGAGGCTATACTGTTAAAAGTGCTATTGCAAATTAACGTTATGGGTAAAAATTCGTAGAAATCGATTGAAAAATTGAAAAGATGATATTAAATAAAAGATAATGATTTTCATTTAAGGGGCACAGAGTATGTTGTTGGAGTCAAATGTGTCAGACTTCATAAATGATGTTATTCTATTGAGAAATATTAGTTGTTTAAAAAAATTCAGAATTCTAACGCTTATCAGTTCAGTATAGTGACAATAACCGGGTTAAAGTCGTGATTTGTGATCGAAAACCGGACAGAGGCGCACGCCAATGACTCAAACGTAATTTTTGAAACTTATTTGCAGCAGTAACAAAGACAACATAGGGTGATACTGTTAGGCCATTTAACTAATGAAAAAGGTAAACTGGTCTCGTTATTTATAATTTTAACCTTTATAGGGTCGTTTCCGTTTATCGTTGAAAACAAGAAAAAAAACTTTGGCATTTTAGGGATAAAGATGCAAGTTAAGGGTGGCGATTTCCCCTCAACTCAGGTCATAAGGTATTTTGGCTATTACTCAAGCTACATTAAAATCACGACACATACTCTTATTGCTTTAAGATTTACTCCTATAAAGATTACCACTACTTTCACTTCATCCATTCGCGTATTAAGTATTGTCCCTTTGTAGTTGATTATGCCCAGTTATTTACTCAAATAAAGCTATTACGGACACAAATACATCATGAAATGAAATGAAAGGATAATTACAGTGCATGAATCATGTCAGCGTCTTTTCATTTTACATCATGAAAAAAACCAAACTGCCTGTACAGAGAATAGCTGTAAGATATATTTTTTGATGTTTTTATTATGAGGGATATACTCCTTTCAAAGCAGGGTGTTTATGCTTTCACACATGCCTTATAGGGTTAGTTGCGTATCTCCATGGAAACGTGCAGTTATTCTTCTTCTTGTTCTTCTTATTGATTTAACTGCAGAATATGAGTTCGTTGATTTTTTCTTTCCGTTTCTTATTCATTCATTAGAGCGATTAAATACTGTGTTGGCATGAATTCAATTATTGACTTTTTAACAATATACTTTTGAGCTTTTCACATGGGGTGTTTTGTAAAATGGTATACTATTTTCAGACATCATTCTATAAGATTTTTATCTAAGGTTCTCGAATGTCCATGGTTTTATATTCATGAATGAACTTACAATGGTAGAGATGCAGGTGATATATTAGCATTCAGAAGCATAAAAGTACAATAGAGCCATTGAGATGGTACTCAACACGCGTCTTGAATTACTCTTTTTACGAGAAGGAAAGACGTTTAAACATGGAAAGAACACGTAAATCTATATTGTCTTAAAACTGAATTGGAGATGTCGTGATGTTAGAAGTAAGAGATGCAAATATATGTTGTTTTTTTGTGAAGTTTAATTTTTTTATAGCTATATGAACATAGTGTGAATTTAAAGCAACAGCTGATTTAAACACGATTCTCCCGTATATAGATTCTCTGATTAGTAAATGAAATGGCTTTTGTGTTTGTTTGTTTTTAGTCAACATAACAAATGCAGGTTCATAGCACGATGTGCATGTATAGAAGGTGTGTGTGAAAGTACTTTTTTTATGAGTGTTACTTGAAAGGTTTGCTTTACATGAAAATGGTTCATAATCATCAAGATAGACCACAAAATAGCAAGGGGAATGTTTGTCAATGCGTCACACACAGGTTGCTTAGAACACTGTAGAACAGCTGAAGACGAGGTCAAGAAACACCAGTTGGAGGGTTGAAAGATGACCACTCCGCATGCCACGTTAGTAACCGTTCCAGTCAAGGTCATGTCATTTAGAAGACCTTTGCCTATTCTCTATGCCAACATTTGGCATTGTACATGTAGTTGTGCAGTTACTTTCAACTTTTGAGCTTTTGCATATATGAAGATTATATTAACATTTCAGAAAGTATAGTTTTATGAAAATGGGATTCCCTCTCAAATGTTGGTATGTCTTTAAATATTTATTCATTTGCTGTCTTTATGTTGATCTGAAAAAACAACTCTTTACTTCGAATTTTCGACGTGATATTTAACCTATAACTATACTGCATGTACATTCTACACCAACCTTATCAAAAGGATATCAAATCTATATGAAAGTTTGACAGTTTGTACTGAAAGGAATAGTGAGGAAGACTTGTAAATTTTGATCTCATTTGTAATACAACTTTCATTCAATAACACACAGATTTAATTTAAATCATAAAGATATCAATAACAATGAATATTTTGTGACAATGGTATTACAGTATTGAAATATGTGGTATCGCTGTAACACGTGTCGAGTTAGCTTCTATGCATTCACGAAAATCCCCACTCTGTGACATAGGATAATCACTTAGCTACATCGTCCCAAATCAATCATATATAAAAGGTTGGTATGAAATGACACACTATAGAAACATTGTATTAAGAGATAAAGATACATTAATGTTTGAAGCAAACTGCCAGAATCCCTAGACCATATGCTATTAAATTGACGCAATAGTCCATGTGAATGTTCATAATGACCCATTCTTTACATATTTTTCCTAAAAAAAACATGAGTATAACTTGAATATGTCAGCTGTATGTATATTAATAGCTGTAAATAGTTTATGTTTTCTCATGATTAAGAACATTTCGGTTAAAGATGTCAAAATGGCAAAAACGACAAAACAACAAATCTGTAGTACTCAGTTGTATACTCCATAAGCAACTACTACATTTACTACTTGAAAATAATAATAAATTGAAGAAATGAATTTCGTTAATTGTCTTTTAACTTAATGTAAAGCATATTGTCCGTTAGAAATCATAAGAAAACAAGAACATATACATACTGTATATCATTAGTGTACACATACTATCACTGATTAAAAATAGGGTTTGAAAATAGAGCCGTCTTCATGATTGTTGACTTATGTGCAACTAACAATATTTCTTTCAATAGCACATGCAGAGATCAATGATTTACCATTAGCTTATCTTATATCTTCCTTTATATAAGTTTTAATATCCAGTTACGCACAAATAAGCAAGAGGTCTATATGAACGGCAACACATATTCAATTCAATGCAAGTGGGCCTTTATTTTATATCATTTAAATACTTGTAGAATGGTGATGATAGATGATAACTTTTCGAGAAGCAGCTGGCCAAATAACCTTATCTAATGAAGTGAGTTAAAGCGCAAAACTTCGCAACACACTTTATGAACAACACAATACATGAATGTTAAGCAGCGTGTGCATTTTTGAAGATGGAATGCGGAAATGATTCATACCATCCTGAAGATATAACAAGAAGTCATGTTAATGTAGTCCTTGCATATAGAAAGCATTTGTTATTCACAAAACATTTGAGGGTGGAATCGGACATGAAATACAGTGAAAGTCAACAGGATAAAAGAGATAGAAGAGAAATATGGCACGTGTCATATGGTAAATATCATAATATAAATAACTTTATTCTATATTCATATCATTTTTATAATCCAGGGAATCCTGTCGATTTATTTTCTTATAAAAGACTACTTTGAATCTTGAAATTTTCAAACTTCTATTTTGAAGGGATTTTTTTTATGTTTGTAGTATGAACACGAGGGTTCATTCTTACTAAATTGAATAAAACAACGTCTTACATTAGACACAATACTTAAATTGTCAAAACACTGAATATATTTAACGACCACCAAAACGATAGGCATTACATGAACAATGATTATCTGATACACTAAAAATATTTATATGAAGAAAACATAGATGATTTTTCTTTGATCAGAACAATATAAAAAGTATATTTCTTCAGATAGTACATTTTGATATTGTCCACAGAATTTGTATCAAGATTACTTTTTATATTTGTACTCCAAGAAGAGAATATTTCAGGACTTAATTGCCAGATTAAAAATACCATTAAATAATCTACAGCGTTGGTAAATATGCACTTATTATATAGTTAATTAACCTAAAAAATTATTTTCCTCTGTCTATCATTTGTAACTATCCAGGTGAGCGTTTTTATGTTTTGACAAATCATCTTAATCACTTCAAGAACTCAGTCTATTTTTAAATGTTTGGCAAAAGAAGCAATTGGTAAACTGTTGCATTAACATACCTCTGAAAAACAAAAACATAAATAAAAAAACCCTGTAAATAAACATTGCTCCTTTTTGTCTCTAAAGCAAGACAAACAATCAGAACCTCATCGGTGCTATTTTTACATTTATCAATGATTTACAAACCTAATGTCAAAAGTCAAAGGGTTTACATCTTTAATATTTATAACCTTAGACATAGTAATGGTGCTTTATATAAATGTTATTCTTTACTGGGAAAGAATAGTTTTGCCCACATGGTTACCTTAACTACAAGTTTAGCAGTGTTTTTACACTTTTACATAGGGCAGTTCTATTAACTAAATTTAACGACTTTCAATTCCATATAGCATACATGTGATTCTACACGTGCTCCTTGGGCGTGCTTCTGTGTAGGCGGTAGTTGTTTTAACCACCTCAAGGAAACCACGAGGTTATAATACCCAGATGGTTTTCTTATTGTTGCTCTTCCCCACTAAGTATTGACTTAACCTTAGCAGTCAACATGGCAAGTGGGTGCAACAATACCACATATTCGTAATATGTTGCAATCAAACTTTCTTCCATTTCAGGGATAGTGGCAAATATACGAATGACTTGCAGATTATGTATTCAAAGTAAAAATGGTCATATTGGTTACTTTATGATGGTACCTGGTCTCCTGGTTTTCGTATTGAATATCTTACCTCAAAATAATGTAGAGACTTTTTTTACAATTGGACTTAAAAGAAAATCAACAGACTTAGAATCCACGTAGAATGTTCTGAGAAGGTATGACCACTCACCCCCTTAAGAGGCTAACCGACTGATCCAGACCAATCATAATCCATCAACAACTTAAACAAGTGACGACCTCAGTCCATTCCCACTAGTCGCTTCTACTAACGCAATCGAACCCCATTTCTTCAATAAACTTTCTTAATAGGGACAATTAGCCTTCCCTTATAATTGTTATGAAAGACTAAATGTACTTCAACCTTTAATGTATCATCAATCACAATGTACTCAATACTTCTATGGAGCCTACAGGCCATTATGTATTTTACTACTCAATTGTACATTTACCTCGATTTTTAAAATGCAAATCCTATTTGTATTAGCTCTGTGATAGAATTTTATCAAAGGAATCTACTATACCGTGAGCATCTGTCTTTTTACTAGAGTAATGTTTTACACCAGTTCCATCATTTTTAATCATTAACTGTATGAGAAACTCATTCCCTAATTCAGTGAAAACTTTAGAATGAAGAAAAGCTTTTATTAACGGACTGAACTGAAACGAGTCCAAACGTTTTTTTAAAAATAAAATCTTGATACCGCCTTGTTGTCAATAGTTATAGTGGGTGGATGAAAGATAAACTTCTGGTCATTTTTCTCTTTAGACATTTAAGTCCACTTGGTGATAATTGTTGATTTTGACATCTGAAAATTCGGTTTTATCACAATGTTTTGGTGCAAGAACATAATTTAAATCATGATTTCTTCATTACTTTTTTATAGAATTTTCATACGATTCGATTTTTCTTTAAATACATTATCAATAAAATACACAATGTTCATCACCAACCGATGTTCACCATCAACCAATGTTCATCACCAAAATGAATAACAAATTCAGTCACAGAATCAACTTTAGTTGTCAATGTAGAGGATGCCTAAAGTTTTCTCTGTGAATATTTTAAAAGTTTGAAAATCATAACCAATACACTCATCTTGAGTGATTTAGGTAGGTAACTAATTTACAAATATGAAGCATTGAACCACATACCATCTATGTTTACCTTTGTTTACATGGAGAATGATGCCTTGACTGCAGGATAATTGTGATCATTTGACATTTTATGCTGAACGTAAATTTAACTCTCTAACCCCTAATTTGTCAACCTTCTCTATATAACATCTACCCTAAAATAACTGTAACCAGTTCCTATCCCTTACATGACAAAAATAAATTCTGACCTTATGGAAAGTTAAGGACTAGTAACTAGTGGAGATTTCTGACGGCCTAGAGCAATTAATAGCAGTGATCTGGAAATCTTTGACATAGTTCTATCGTTACTGTAACGAGGTTATTCTGTTGTTATGTTGAGTATTTGTACGCTACCTGAGCTCAAAATAATCTAAACTTATTCACCTTCTGCTACCAACCAGTACATTCCAATCTACATCCATGTACATCCTCGCCGTTGACAACAAAGACGTCATCAATTATTTCATGATTGATATCCTCATCATAAACAATTCACATTTACATTCTTGACGATCTTCAAAAGGTTACTACTATGTAATGTATAAACAATCTCTAATTTTAGAACCGTGCCTGTTATAACTACCTTTTTACAATGGATGCTGGCTAACTAAATTTGGAACATCAAACAGAGACTTGAAACAGGACGTTGGTCAAGTAATTGAAAGATGAAGTAGAACCTGTAAATTTTGTACATCATCTGTCTGCGACGAACGTCACTTTTTATTATACTGTTTTTAGGGTGGTTTTCAGTAAAATGTTTGAAATGTTTTGAAAACTATCTTTAGACACAGCACGTTGTTATGCTCTTCAGTGAACTGAATAAAAATAAAACAACAGACTTCGAAACACCCAGTGGTTGGCAAAATATGGCATAATTCTTTTACTTCCAAACATTTATTGTAAAAATAGCTAGAGCATTATCAGAAAGGTTATCCGATATTAACATGCAATACAAAAAACAAAACAAATATCATCTTAACTCTTTAACAGAAACCATTAGCTGAGTGGGAAAATAGCAAGTGGCAAAATAGATATTATTTTTATTTAATGTATTGCGTAATAATCAACTGCCATTAAAGCAATACATTGTAAAAATGCAGCTACTCCAGTATTTTAAAGAGTAATTAAGGATGAATTGTTGTTACGAATTCACGTGTTACCCTCAAATCAACCACGTGTCCTGTTGCATTCTCCAAAATTGGAGGTCTGGAATATCGATGTATCTTCTAACACCAGCTGAATGTATATTTCTGCCTACTGCATACCGATCTTGATATGTTGTCCAACGAACGTATTTATGCCTCTCGGTTTTATCACTTTGTAACCAAGTTTGAGACTGCTCCATTAAGAATTAAAACATAAACATGATGCACAGCTATTAAACATACATATACTTTAGATTTGACAAAAGGAAACCAGCCCATAAAAGCTCTTATATATAATGACATTCATGAATGAAAACGATGGAGACAGCTTAAAACTAAAACCTACTATTCTAACTCAGCTTAAAACATTTTATTAGAAAGTGTATTGATTCTTTCAGGAAATCTAAGGATTTTTTAAAATTCAGTATGACTTTTGATTAAAGAATTTTATGGAAATTTAAATTAGAAATCAATTAAGGAAAAGGTTGAGAATTTTCACAAAAACTTACAGTCTTGTAAATAATGGGTCAAAGTCACTCGCATTACTTCATAAAAGTTATCAAACTTAAATATTAGGCGGAACTGAATTATGCTTTTTTAATCTGATTTATTTTAGTTGTGAATGTCCTGAAAAATATTTGAATATTTTGGACAAAATTACTGTTTGCTAAGGTATGAATCGCATAACTTTAGGACTTTAATTATCATATAAATCTTATTATCTGATTAAAAAAACCCACCCCACTATGGTGAAGAAATAAATTTCGAACTTTGATGAAGAAGTGACTTTGATTTATAAAATGTTGACTTTAATTTGAAATATTTACAAACAATTTGATATTAAATATTGACTTTGATGATGGAATTACCGTGATGAAAATATTTTCCCCCAATATTTAAAAATCGTAAAAGGGATGTTTGTAATGTTGCACAGTTTTTGAACAGAATTTCAGCTGTACATTTATATTTTTTAAGTAGAAATAGAACATTTTCCATGAAGTAAGTATGTATTCACAGATTTTATTCATATTCATATTAATAGCGAATGATAATAATAAATTGGTATAAAGGTTATGATTTTATTTAATTCCAAACAATTATTTATAATTTTATTTTATAAAGTGTAAATTTATCTAGTAAAAACAATGGTGCAAGTCCAAAATATAGAAATAACATAAATGCATTTTACCAAAGAATATTTCTTGGGACCACATAGAAAATTCTCACAGCCCAATAGTGACTGGTTTGTTTTTGAGATCTGTGATTTTCGTGAGGTTGTGACATTTTGCCTCTCACCGGATGACAGACGGGACTGGACCGAAATTTGTGGAAAAACATTAGCAATTCTGTATTTGGCCATCTACAAGGAAAAAGCGATGATCATTTTATTTTAAGTGAAAACTATGGATTTGGCTCAAGGTATCTCTAAACGTGGTATGAATGTGATATGTTCTAGGCCCAAAGACCTCCATCAGAAGGATTGTAATGTTCTAAGCAGGTGTAACCAACCTGAATAGTTGAAAAGATAAAGTTCTTACGAAACTTTGGTCGTTCAAAATCCAGCTATATCTCTCTCTATATATTTCTTTCCCTTTCTGTTCAGGTCGTCATCATATACACGAAAGGAAGGACGAGCTAATGCACTCTTACAAACGTCCCTACATGTTAGTCGTTCTGATTCTGCTGTCTCCCCCTGTCACTGTATCTTCGTCTTTCCCTTTCTGCCTCCCTCCTCCTAATCTTTTAGATGGCATTGTCCACGTGTTAAATAAGTGAAATATTGCTGATCCGACTTTTAACAATGGCCCCACATTCACTTAAAAAGTTAGTCATACATTATTTGCTAAATTTCTGATGCATAATATACACCAATGATAGTTTGGTATCTAAGGCTTGAAATCCGAAAAAAACAAAGCCACCTTTATGTATCTTGTAAAAGATACTTGCTTGAATGGTTCTCCCCAAAACTACCTAGGATAAGAGTGCATTTCACGTTTTCTTTGAATAAATATATTGACATCATGTAACAAGTTTTGAGCAGTATAAGAAAGGTTGCAATTACAAATATATACAATTCTCAATAGCAATACGAATATGGTCCAGATAAAATGAAAGGTCAACATCGTGTCCTAAAATGTCGTCAATTTGTCTTACTCTACACTTAACCTTCACAATGAATGTTCAGACTCATATTACAAATCCTCCAACATCATATCATTAACTGTTAAAGATTACCGTTCTCAAGTGTCTTGTGTAACAAAATACAGTCTTACACCAACTAACAGAAACGATTTGAAATTCTATTACTAGTGGTATTTTCTTCTGAAGATGATTTCTCAAGCTAGTACAAACTATCTTTAATTTTAATACTGAAACAGGTCTTATTTCATTGTTTTGTTTACGTGGAACTTTTAAGTTGATGGCTCTACTTTTATTTATATTCACTTTGAGAAAACAAATATTTGATTATTTGTTTAAAAAAATGGACTTAAATATCCCAGATGTGATGTTATTGACTCTATGAGTTGAGTCTATTTCATATACATCATCAAAGGTTTCATTTCAAAATGCATAAGGTAATGGAAAATGTTATATGTGATTGTTAATATGTCTGTCACAAAATGCCAATTAGTCTGGTCAGGAAACTTCAAATGACTGATTGGTAACGTTAGAGGATTGACCAACAAAATAAGAGCGAACTCACATGTCATTGTAGGACATCAAACAAGAACACTGGAGACATTCATTAGTTACCTTACCTTGTTTTCTCTTTTTATACATCGAACGTTTCATTTATCTAAACAACAGTACGGTATTCTTTTATAAAATCATGTTCTCTTCAAGTTATCAAAATTACTATTCTATTGTATTGTCATGGTATCGAAGACACACTATATCTTCAACAGGATAGCAGAAAAAATAACATTTCATTACTAAAAGGATTAAATTATCAGTATTAACCTAACGGGAGCCTATATTTAGAATACTAAAGCCTTCCTACAGCTCCATAAAAAGCAGACAAATATCAAATGAGGAATCAAATAGGCATAAACGCCTGTTCAGTTTAAATTGTATTTATTCTGAAGGAAACATTTTCTAACCTTAATCATCTCCAAATTATAGATTCAGGTTCCAAAAAGGGCTGGAAAAAACTGATTTTATGACACTATACCATGACCCTTTTTGAAAGCTATTATATCTAGTATACAAAAGAAAAGAAAAATGTTTATATCTTTGATAAGTTCAGATTTTGCAGAAAATATAAGAATTTGTATTCTTGACGTAGAAAAAATACGGTGTCGTTCTCTAACTTCACAATAAAGAGGACGAGGATACTTTGTTGGTATCATATTAAATACATCATTTATGTTGGTACACTTGATATTCATTGTTATGTAAAATAAACCATGCCGAAACCAGTGTGTATCGAGCTTGATAAACTGCTTGTGCGAACTTTCCATCTGGTTTTCATTGGCGATTAATTGCAATTAGCGAGGCTGCCTGTATTACTCAAGGCTCAATTGGACCTTTAGATTCCGTGAAATTCCGTCAGGAATCGATAGAGATAGTGAGAAATACGTCCTCTAATTGTACCCGCTATCCTTTATCACCAGACTTTCAATTATTTGTGAAGAGATTGAGGTGCCAGGTCACACATGGCTAAACCGTGTCTTAATCAGGAAGCAAACCCGCTCTTTAGTTAGATACAGGTAATAATGACAGACACGTATCAGAGGTAGGTATTCTGCTTATAGATAAGATATACATTAATGTTCATTAGTTTCACTGTTTCCAGGATTACCTCAGGTAGTTAACTGACCTTATTTCTAGATATTACATATGTCAAATAGGTTTCTTAAAATCATTACATATAGAGACCAGTTGAGTAGAGACAACATATTTCAAGACTCTTTTAGAACTCATATTGATAGCATATTTGTTCAATCCATGACAGAGCTCACAAAGTCTCAGGAACAGAATTGGAGTGCATAATACAATTTTACTCAAATCATCTAAATGCTTTATTAAAGAGCCACTCTGTGATTTTCATAACATAGTATTTACCTTTGATACGAAGCTAAATGTCATATGTGGTGATATAAAATCAAAACATTTTAACTTTTCATTTCCTAAAGACATATATCTGACAAATACTGGTTTTCCATGAAAATCTAAAAACAGCCTTATAAATGCACAGAGGTGTAGATATCACGTCAAATACACATGGATATTAATTATATAACCTAACATACGCCATCAACTCCTAAGTGCCTGCCTAGCTGTTTTAGTTAAGTCTCCAAAATTACGTTTGACCACTTGACGCGTGCCACTGTCCGGTTTTCGATCATAATTGCAACATTCTACCTTCATATTGTCACTATAAAAAACCCAATAAGCTTTAAAATGTGTCTTTTTGGTAACATCTGCAATCAAATGACACTATTGATTGAGTTTTGCATATATGACTCCAACAACTCACGGAGTGGCTCTTTAATCACTTTGGCCAAGTAGGACTACATTTACGCAAAATGCGATTTAGTAATCAATAAATTCGGCTTTGTTTACATCTTTGCAAACTAGGTTAGATCGTCTTACCTTGACACGTCCATATACTAGGTAAGTAGTAACTAATGACTTTGGCCCGAGCAGTTGTGTTACGCAAACACGCATGTCTGTTAAACTCATTAACAAACAAAAGGAATAATTTTAAATCAATATTTGAACTCGATTTAGATTCACTATGGTCATTTCATAAGAACGTTTTACTTCATCAAATAAAAATTGTACCGATTGTATTATGTCATAGAAAAGTGATCATAGTTCAGGTATATTGCTCGGATAAAGAAAGTAAATTGTTAAAGACATAAAGATTGCAGCTGTTGTGTGATGTTGGTTCCCCAGGTTTTCCTGCTGTTTTGTTTGTAGTTACCGTTAATGAGCTTGTGGGAAAATTTACAATGTTTGGAATCAAGGCAACCCGATGAAATCATAGACAGCTGAGATACAGAATGTAGAATAAGTAGAGACAATATGGCATTATGTTGACAACTTAGCCGGTTTTTAAACCCTTTCAATTAAAAAGTCAATTGTAAATCAATTTGTGACATTTTAACAAATTTTTATATGGAAATTGCCTAACGTGGTATCTACCATTTAGATACTTCGCTCTGTAGGCAACTGTAAGGTATTTTTTACTCTTACAAACACGTTTGTCAGTGCTTACAATACACAGACATTCTAAATTATTGAAATAATAAGTTCACCTGTTCATGTCAAATATAACCTATCCTTAAATGCTTAACAGTTGTTGATACCTCTATCAAACTTTACCTTAACTGAAATAATGCACATGTTTTGTATAGTGAGTCAAACATGTGCATATATCATGACTTGCCTGTATTGTACATGTAATGCCTCTACGGAACTAGAATTAATCAGTTGCCACGTAATTCTAACAAAATTAAGCAGTCTTTAGATTACCATAAATTACCTTCAGACTATGTATAAATCACTTGTGTTCGACTGTCATAACACACAATCAACCAGATAAAAATAACGTGAACTATATTTAAAAACTCCACCATTGTTAATAAATTGAAATGTTTTTGGTGAAAGCTTTAGATAAAGTGTGGAATGAATAAAGGAGAAAAAGGTGTTTCATGGGCTACCAACTTCCTCATTTCCACAAAGGCGAACTAAAGAATATCATTATCCATTTTATATCTGTGTCTTCAAACTTTAAGAATAACACTCCGATATTTTGAGCTAAAACGAATTCAGAATTTCAAAATTTCAATTTCCAAAAGAGGACAAAAAATCACTGTATAAGTCACTAGATGGAAATCACTGTATAAGTCACTAGATGGAGGTCACTGTATAGGTCACTGTATGGAAATCACTGTATAAGTCACTAGATGGAAATCACTGTATAAGTCACTAGATGGAGATCACTGTATAAGTCACTTGATGGAAATCACTGTATAAGTCACTAGTTGGAGATCACTGTATAAGTCACTAGTTGGAGATCACTGTATAAGTCACTAGATGGAGATCACTGTATAAGTCACTAGATGGAGATCACTGTATAAGTCACTAGATGGAAATCACTGTATAAGTCACTAGATGGAAATCACTGTATAAGTCACTGTATAGATGCTTCTCTCTCCTTATCGTCTATCAGATTCTCCAGTTGTCAAGCAGTTGATTTCATGAATGATGTGTGTGACTGCTGTTAGCTACATGAGCAACTTAAAAGTTAATGTTCCTTCATGATTCATGTCATGTCTGGCTTCTTCAACCACCCAAAGGTGTGGGGTGTTACGGTTAGAGGATATTTGAGGTAAGTATTCAAAATCTGGAAAGTATATTTATACAGGCTAATGTTTACACAAGTCCATGTTTTATCGATAATGTCTCTTGGTTTTTGCTGTTGCTCAAAACTTACCAAGAAGCTAAAGTCATCATTCTGACAACTAAAACATCCTAATTTTGCCTATATCACAAAGTGTGCATTTAAGAATATTTTGTGGCCCATTTACCTTCTAATATATCATTTGTGCAGATTCAAGTTCAAATCATGCGGAAAAACTTGCATTTTTTCCCCCAATGCAAAATATATTGCATTGTGTATACAGCTTAATTACATTACAACGAGGCCAAAAGCATCAGTTGGAAAACTGAAATTCTAAAAACTGGTAATTGTGTTTAAACAGACCGTATGGTAGAAGAAGCAGTACCCGCATCAATTAGTGTAGCCGATAGATGTTTGAAGCCGTTTACTCAATCAACAGAATCGTTGCATTGCTATCATAAGATTATAAATATAAGAAAATAATATCCAAACTGTTATATCACATTAGAGCATTAGAGCGTAGTGTTATTATAAGTCATTTGGTAAAGTTCATCAACATAATCTTTGAAATGTTATCTTAATATTGATAAAACATTTGGAATGAATATAGCAGCATAAACTGCCCAAGGGACAAACCAGTGCAAGTAATCAAATTTGCGTTTTCAATTAGCAGCATTTTATGTTCTCCTTATTTTGTTTCAATTTGTCTTCATCTAAATGCAGAATCATGGGACACGTCTTTTCTAATTACCATTCAACCAACTCTTTTGTCGCCCACGTGTGGTGAGTCAGAAACGGAAAGGTGATGAAGACCTTGGCATATTCATGTCATACATTTCTAGAGATCAGATTATCCTTCTCGATAGCATCCACCAGGGAGTTTCAAATTCCATATATCTTGAATCCACTTGGTAACATGAAACCATCACCAATGCATATATACCTTGAAAGTTTGTATTATTTAACCAGCCCTATTCTATCTTTTACACTTTTATGAGAAATCATAAAGGCAAAGTTTCAACATTCTGCAAAGAATTTCAAAATAATTAAATACAGTCTAAATTTCTCCCCTGGCATGTTTTGTTAGAGTCCTCAAACCACACAATAATAATGGTGTTTTTATATCTAAAAGTAAAATTATTTGTTGAGGTTATACACTGACTATCTCTTTTATGAAAATAATAAGTTGGTTCAAATAAAGATCAGGGATCTCCAAACCATCAACTGAAGGATTTTCACTCTTACCCATCTTTTCACGTGGATTTGTCTACGAAAGAACCATATTCATATCCTAAAATAACTGAAAAGAAATGGTACATTAATTAATATCCTATCAGGAAAGGCCAAGGAGAAAACATGGTTCTCAGTCAAAACGAAGAAAGCCAAAAAGCAGAATGGTCATAACGCAGAAACAATTAATTCATTGTCATTCATCAGGCTGGTCACACCTGATGTAGTAATAGACCGGTACCACTTTAGATTTGAAATAACGAAAAAAATCAATTTCAGATCCAAACCCAATCGCATGAAAACACATCACCCAAATACAACAATGATTGTTTCATAATGAACTGTGGTATCAAACGCATGCTTTTCCCAAATTTTGTTAAATTATGGTTTTCACCTTTTTCTTGCAAAGCAAAATAGCCCCATGTCCGACGGATATAAAACCAATGCAAATTGTTTGTCAAACACCCACTTTGTAAAAACAAAACACTTGAAGAATGACACGGTTGACTTTACAACAACGTGAGCGAGCCATCGGGATGATTGAAAGGGGAGCCACCCACACCACACGCTTGGCTGTCACCGTACAACTGTCACAAGACTAATGCAAAGTTATCGTCATTCGGGACAGACCTCATACAGACCAAGATCAGGCCGACCGAGAGTAAAAACCCACCAGGACGACCAATATCTACGCACGTTACACCTCAGAAACCGCTTCCTGACAGTGACGTCATCGGCTTCGAATGCCGTGGGTCACCGGGTAAGAAGACGCGCAGTGGCCAGACGTTTAAGGGTCCCATGGCATCAGGATATACAGACCGTTTCGGTGACAGCTGCAGCCGTTGACAGCCGAACTTCGCCAACGAAGACTGAGATAGGCGAGGACGGTTTTACGTTGGCAGCGACGTCAGTGGCAGAGGGTGCTTTTCTCTGACGAAAGTTGGTTCTGTCTCTTCAAAGCCGATGGAAGATTACATGTTTACCGCCGTCGGGGAGAGAGAACCGCTGCATGTTGCGTTCGAAAGTGGTACCCTACGGAGGAGGAAGTGTCATGGTTTGGGGAGGCATACTTGGTAAGGAGAAGCACCGCTGGTTATCATGAATGGAAATCTAACGGCTCAGCGTTACGTCGATGACATTCTCCATCCCGTCGTCTGTCCCTTTCTTCGACAGGCACAAGGTGCGACCTTCCAACAAGGCAATGCCCGAGCGCACACAGCTCGAGTTACTCAGAACTTCCTTGCTAACGACATCATCGACGTTTCGCCCTGGCCAGCGTGTTCGCCTGACATGTCACCGCTCGAACATCTTTTGGACGACCACCTCCAAATAACCGCCAGCAACTTGCTCAAGCTGTCCAAGAAGATTGGCAGCGCATTGAACGCAATGACGTCAGACGTTTGATTTTCTCCATGTGTCGGAGGGTTAATTCTTGTATTGTGGCAAGGGGAGGCCATATACGTTATTAATGTGAACTGTTTTCAAATTCACTGAACCTGGATTTCCCTGCGCCGGGATCAGTCATGACAGTGAACTTTGACTTTTTGACCCCCAAGTCCGGCCGTTGATACCGGAAGCTGATTTGTTGCATTTTTATGAATATGATATCCTCACATGTTTTTGTTGAATAAACTTTATGTTTTTTTAATCTCACTTTTGTATTTATTCTGCAATTTAGACTTAAATACATGGTAGCATTTCTTTTGCCCGTGAGTTTATTTGTTTTGAGACTGAGTAGTAACTCACATCATATTCAACATCCTATCACGACAGTGTTTAATAGTTACATCCTCATTGGTATAATTGTTGATAAATACTGAGCAGTAATGTACAACATACATTTGGACAAAGATGTTTGATCATTTTGGAGTACACCATTTACCTATAAAATCTTACCAAAACTTTATTGTAATACTTCCGTCTTGTTTGAAACATGGTATTGACATTCCGATTCCACTATGGCTGGTATAAGGAGAGTAGAATGTCATTCCCATCTCATGTAAAAAGTTAAAGAAATGAAACTGAAAAAAATATTTTTAAACGTTATGACAATCATGACGTGTACACGTGCACGTGCAGGTAATGTGTCCAATTTACCTCATTCTCAGTTCAAACCTTATTTTCAGCAAAATCAGGGAAATGCCAAAACCATTTCCTGAATACAACATCGCAGATGGAATTTCTACGTTGTTACAAGTTTTGCCTTTTAGAAACCTGTGTGGTTTGATTAGCTGTGCTCTGCGTTATGTTTCTTGGCGTTAAGCAATTTCACCGTTTGTAATTTTGACTATAGTTAAATGACTGCCTTTTCTGTAAGAAAGTATTTGAAGATATTAACAAATAAAGGTTTAAAAATTATCTTTATCAACATGGGTGTGGTTTTGTTTGATTCCACGGGGTGGAAACACTCTCCAGCTGGTTCAGGATTATATCTAAAGTGTTTAGATTTATTAAATCTTTCAAAAATGGCAAGTACATTTTCAAGAAACAATAGAGATGTTGTCAATTCGTTTGTATTCATAATATACACATGTTTCATTAACACATGTCTATCTCACAACATATAAAGCGACTGTGAGATAAACGTAAGTTTTAACAACGAAAATTTAAAACAAATGTCTTAAATATGCTGTCTCTTAATTGTCTAACTACTACATAATTTTCAGAAACCTTGTTAGTCGTGTTATGTGGTAGAAATAAGGGCAGTGAATAAAATCTTCGAAGCAGAGTGATTCTACTACTACTACTTATAATGCTTCTTTTTTCTAATGTTCTATCATTGTAGATTTTATAGGGGAACCGTCCTATCCAATAATCCCAATCTTCACCTTAATTGTTGTCATTAATTTAACTACTATTTCAGGAGTACATTCTTCTGTTATTATTGTTTTATTATTGAAGTGGAAAATATGAATAAAAAATATAAGGTAACTCATCACCGAGAAAAGTGTGTCTATTAATGAATTTGAAGGCGTCTGTAATCTTGGCAGCAGAATACCTACTACTGATACATGTCTGTCAGTATTACCCGACTCAGATCGAGGACCGGGTCAGCATGCTGATCAAGACATGTTTGAGTCGTGTGTAACCTGACACGGAACCACCATCCCAAATGATTGAAAGCCTGGTGATAAAGGATGAAGGTTTCAATTAGAGGACATATTTCTCATTGTCTATGGCTTTGCTGACAGGGTTCAAGGAATCTAAAGGTTCAATATAGCCTCGAGTTATAGTCAGTCTCGCTTATTTGTGATGTCCTAATTGCAACTAATCGCCAATGAAAACCAACTGGAAAAGTTTGCATAGAACTAACTAGCAGTTTATTTAAATCTACCTGCCATGATTTATGTTACTAAACAAGTCGTCCACCTTCTCATCTGAATTGTATTGCTTAATCTCGTATCCATGAAGCAGCGTACTTTAAAATACTTTTTAAAGAATCACACTGCATTTTTACATTTTGCAGTGATCTAATTGGCAAGAATGTATTACATATTTTAAGTGCATAGTTTATAGAAATAAAGAAAGTAAGAAATTATCTGGATATGTGTTTTTCGATAATCAATTTGTTTTCTTACGTGGTAACTTTTTAATGACAATACCTTTCCATAACAGTCTTACCTTAATGCTCTTGTTGACTCTAAATTTATTCTAAATCACTAAAGAAATGAAATGTTAAGCTAAATGTTATTTTTTTAAAAAAGAACTCGCAAATACAATATTTGCAATTATTGAGCTTATCCATTTACTTCAGAGTAGATTATTTATTAGTTGAAATAATTTATATACAACATTAAGAATGTCATTTCAACAATGTACAAAGTAGATCGATTAGTTGATGAATGATGATTAATTTGTCTGTCACAAGACATGAACAAGTCTGGCCAGGAAAATCTCCGTATCTCCTAATGTTGATTGTCTTAGTAAGAGGTTTGACCTACAGAACAGACGCTCATATGACATAGCAGGCCATCCATCAAAACAACTAGAGGCATTTATTACGAAGATTCCTTATCTCGTCTCTTGTTATTAAACAACTAACATTTCAAATGTCAAATAGTGACATATAAATGACACTTTTGATTTGATATATAATGTTTTCTCCAAGTTATCAATGAAAAATGCCGTCATGTCATGGTAACCGTCATGTCATGGTTACTGGCATACTTCTTCAACGGATCAAAGCTTTTAACAGAGAGCAAATAGAACAATACACATTTGGTTGCTAAAAAGGTAAGAATGTTATTCGCCAAATTTTTTTATCGTGACCCAAATTTCAAGACTATAAAATACAATTGTACGCCAGTTAGCCCATGATATCAAAATAAGTGTATGGTATAAGTGTGTGGGAATACAAATATTCATGACAGTTTGAAAATGAATAAGACGTATTTCCAGGTTACTCAAACTATCTCAGAAGCTGGAACGATTCGTTTGCGTGCTCTCTGGAGATATGCCTTGAAAAAAAACAGATAAAAATTTCGACAGAATTATTAGACCAACAACTACCTAAAATAAGACTTTATTTCACTTTGACTTTTAATGTATATATTGGCATCATATAACCAGTTTTAAGCCGTAGAACTAGGTTTTCAGTTGCAAATATATACAATACTTAATTGCAATATGAATGTGGGCCAGATAAAATGAAAGGTCAACATCGTGTCTTTAAATGTCGGCAATTTATCTTACTCTACAGTTAACCTTCACAATTAGTGTTCAGACTGATAGTTGAAATCCTCCCACATTTTATCATTAACCGTTACAAATCACAGTTCCCCGGTGTGTTGCTAAACAAAATATAGCTTTACACCGAACTAACGAAGACGATTTGTAATTCTATTCCTAATGTTTTTTCTTCTGAAAATAATTTCTTACGGTCACACAAAACCTTAAATTTAAAGGTTGAAGAAGAATTCATTTTATTGTTTTGTTTTCTTACGTGGTAACTTTTTAATGACAATACCTTTCCATAACAGTCTTACCTTAATGATCTTGTTGACTCTAAATTTATTCTAAATCACTAAAGAAATGAAATGTTTAGCTAAATGTTATTTTTTAAAAAGAACTCGCAAATACAATATTTGCAATTATACAAATTGTAAAAAGTAGATCGAAAATATATCCAATACTAATAGGATATATACATAACTCTCATTTGACTTTACTTGCTGGAATGTTAATTAGTTTATTAGAAGCAAATTTTCCGACTGTATAATAAAAACGTTTAAAATTATGATACACGAACACTAGCGTGTTCCCCAAATTTTCGGGAGGCACCATGAAATTGGTACTATTTTTGTTTAAAAAAGAGAATACATTTTTTGGCCTACGCTTCAAGGACTTCATATTCATGGTAGATGACATTATTCGCATGTTTGCCTCGAAATGATTATTTTTTCTTTTTTTTCGCCACTGTAGCCCCATTTTTTTAAGGAAGCTTTATTTCATAATCAATATTCAGTTCTTAACCCCGATTGTATCAAAATATTTGTGAAAAATGAAACAGTATCGTTTGCAACAAAAGTAAAAGTAAATGGTAATACAATAGGGGTAACACATATTCCATTATGGCATATTTCACAATATTAAATTCAAATTCATTTCTAAAATTAAAGAAGTAGAGCAAGGAGCTAACGGCACAGCCTTGCCTTACACACCGGAACAAGAATTAACAATTCTACAATAACAGAACCAGCTCTGACAAAGGCTTGAACAGGTCCATGCATACAAAATCAATGATTGCGTTATAAATCAACTGCATAGATATTTGTGCAAGTATACACCCGGACATAATTAAGCAACATACTTTACTTTTCTGGGCAACGATAATTGAGGTTTTTAAAAAACCCTTTTTCTTCTACAGAAAGGACCACTTGGTCACCAGAGCTATAGATTATAATCATCACTTGTTTAGGAGTCTCTACAAAATATTTTAGCTTTTTAGATATTTTCATGAAGAAGAACATGAAAAAAGGTCTTAAGGGCGTGGTCCCTGATGCCATTATAAAGGGCAACAGGGTCTTCAATTCTTATTATAATAATCCCAACTGGTTATTGAGTCTGTGAACAAAGTTTCAGATTCTTAGAGTCAATGGTTCCAGAGGAGAAGTTGATATGTAAAAGCGAAAAGATATGTAACGAATAACATTTTGTAAATAATGGCCCGACTGTCCACATACAAAGTATGGCTATTGCATTATCCGTGAAGCATGGGACGGTTTAACCACATTCTGGTGGACAATTTCTTAATACAAGCATTTCATCAAATCACAAAACATCCATGTAATCTACTCACAATATACAGAGATTCAAACTCTGAACTTTAATACAAAGAAAAGATATAGTGTTTTTTTAATTTTTTTCTGGACACACCATAACCCTGCTAATGTACGAGTTATCTCCATAGCTCTTGGATAGGTGCAAGACTAAACCCTGTACCCCTAGAAAGGAGTTTGGGTCAATATAAAAAGAACTACAAAACATAAACATACACGAAAATCTCTGTTCCACGGAGTTTCAGTAAAAATTACTACATTTGAAACTATACATAATCATATAATATTGTGATCGTATCACAAAGTTTTACACAAAGCAAGATTTCTTATTAGGATCCTGTTGCAATCAACATAAATACGGCAATTGCCTTCATTAACATTTATCAGTTTTATTTGTCGTTTCTGCCATTTCTAAACCTATTTTAAGAAACAATTTGAAATTATAGACAAACAACTCTGGCCTCTATGACCAGACTTACTTTTCGATGTTAAAACATCAATATGCTTCAAACACAAAAAATATTTAAAGGCAGGGTATCAATAATACTTATTTATCTTTTTATTCACGTGATTTCTTTTTATCAATTTCATTTTCATCTAAATTATTTCTTTTAAAGAAATATCAATCCTTATGAAAAACATATTTTGAAAATCCAATTTTTTAAATAGTTTTTAATAAAGAGCAAAGATAGGTTTGCCGTCTATGGGTACATCCTAATTGGTATAGTAAAAAGACGGAATCAAAGTAGTACGTTTCGTTTAAATTTAGTGTAAATTTTTGCCCACTATGTCATCAGCATCAGCCATTTATTCACGTTCTCCTTCACATCATAGTTAGAAACGAAATAAAAAGACTTTACATTTCATTTACACTAAAAGCCCTTTAATTTTGTGCTTGGTGTGCCAAATTAACCTTAATGATTCATTGCTTATTATTTATTATATTATATAAACCATATTTTGAAAAAATCAAATGTAGCTTTCGCGATAAGTTGTCTTTGTAAAAGTCTTCATCATAATTTATAATGGAGCAGTCTCAAACTTGGTTACAAAGCATTAAGAATGGGAGAAATAACATTTTCGTTTGTTTGCATCAAACATCGAAAGATCAATATTCAGAAAGCGGTATTAGACAATAGGTTTGTATTAGATGACCCATTGATATTTTAGACTCACATCATTAGAGAATATAGCGTGGGCACGTGGATGTTTGGAGAGGAACACGTGAATTCGAAACAGTAGTTAATCTTAGTAAAAGTTTGAAAATAGATGTATTTTTACAAATCACTCATTTATTGCTTCAATGACAGTTGATCAATGACTCTATACATTAAATAAAAATTATATCTATTTTGCCATTTTTAATTTTGCTCTGTTGCGAATTATGATGAGTTTTGTTGCTATATTTGTGTTGCATGTTTAAACCTGTTTAAACTATCTAATCACTGCTGTATTTTGCTTATATATTCAAATGTATAGATAAATCAACCAGTTATAAATGTGTGTTGTACACTAATGGAGATACGATTTAAATTGACACATTTTGTTTATCAGGTTACGTAAATTTCAAACACGTCTTATGTCAACACGTTAGATTGATAATGAGGCATATGTTTTGTTTGTCTTTGATTACTAATTAAAAAATTTTGATGAGAAAATGTCTTCTTTTTTTATCACTTGTTGACGAGGTAATGTCTATTTTGCATGTCGAATAGGGCTTTGTAATTTACATGTCTGACATTGGGACGATGTAAATTACTTTGAACTGCATCAAGTCACTTGTGTTCATTTTCTTACATGTTTCAGTCACAATAAAATATGGAGTATTGGATTTAACATGAAAAGTGATTTAAAAAACCCCATATGAAATATTTCGTGGCTTGCTAAGCAGCGTTATTGATAGAGAGATAGAGAACGAGAACATGTAATTCACAAATAAATGTAAGAGAAACGTTATCCAAGAGAATTCCGTTATTATATCCTTTTACTTATTTAGACAACTTGCAAACATTTTTGAATAGAACAATCCTGTTTTTCTCAAAACAACAGTAAGTTGGTAATTTTGAGTGAAGCTTTCTAAAATATTTATACGCTTCTGTAATCTAATACAGTGTCTACAAATACATCATCAGCAAAAAGTAGTCAAAACATATGTGCGACTTCGGAGTGGAATTGTATACCAGGGTAACAATTTTGTTCAATTTCTAAAGCTAATCCATTGATAACAAATAGAACACTATAGGGCTTAAAACACACCCTTGTCGTTAGCCTTGTGTGCAAAGAAACAACTGAAAGAGAGAAATATCATGTGCCCGTCCATTTACAAAATTATAGATGTATGTTATGTTATGTTATATGAGGTGATAGGACTTTTTATTATATTTTGAATGGTGAAATATGCCATTTATCGGTGAAAATAAAATCCGTATTTTCACTGAGTGAAATAAAAATGGTATTCTACTCAGTGAAATGATGCAACAATCAGGTGACGTCGTCTGTGACGTCATGAAACAATTGAATGACGTCATGCATCGGCCGCGCTAACAAAGCGTTTTAGATTCTCCATTCATATAGTTTTAGGGTCATTTGCGGGATTGTTGGAACATAATAAATAGAACATTTGATATCTCATCGCGTGAAGTAGAAAATCATATATTTACACTCGTGGCTACGCCACTCGTGAAAAAATAAATTTCTACTTCACTCGATGAGATATCGATGGTATTCGACGAGAAATGTCAAATATCCTCTATATATTGGAGAGTTGACCATACTTTATCTTTCTATATACAATCAAAAGACTTTTTTAAAATCAACAAATATAGGCCAGAACTCCCCCTTATTCTTACATAAATATGTTTGAATAATTGTAAAATGAAAATATTGTCAACTGTACTGTAACACCCAACCCCCTCCCAAAGATTCTATAACCTAATCGAATGTATTTGCCCAAAACGTTAACTTTAATTTTTTAATATTAACTCTCTGTCTTGTTTCTTTGTCATATGTAATAAGTCGAAGTCAGTAAATATTGACATCCATCTCTCTCATCAAACGTTCCCATTACAGATGAACCTTTTCTTTTATGAAATTTTGCCGTTTTACATGGGTTACGTCGATTAGTATTTTTGAATGATATATACTGATATGATTTGTTTTATATCTTCCTACATTGTTCAACCACGAACAAACACTTTAATAAGAATCACATCCTTCTAGATCGGATAACAATAATTTGTGTCTTTACAGTGATTGAAGGTGTTACCTTTTACCAGATGAAAACCTTCAAGGGTAGCTGAGCTCGACCCACCATCGCCATGTTTTTTATCAGCTGAATACATGCACGAATAATTCCATGTTATGGTTTTGATGAGCAGTTGTCATACCTTACAGAAAGGTTTCAACCATACCTTTTCAAAAGGTTTAGTAATCAACATATAAAATTTCTTTGCCTTCTAAAGGTTTTTATCTCTCATAGGTACTCAAAGTGATATGATTAATCTGTAAATCATATTTAGTATTCAACTTTCACTTCCGTTAAGCTTATTTTTTTTACATATGTTAACATATGTCCTAAACATTTTCCTTTATAAATAATTTTGAAACGTATAGAAAACAATTGTTCTTCTATGTACGTGTCACATGTCTGTCAGATAGATAAAGATGATAAAGGTGTGTCAATGAAACTGAGACATCCTTAACAATTATCTAGATTTCAAATTAATCTATTTAAAGTCTTTTTGATCTTTATTTTCCTATTGACATTAAAGATAGAGCTTCAACGAATCAGCTGTTAACATAGCTATATAAAAAGAAGGTATGCACATAACTAAGAACAGTATGTGAAACAGGCAACTCAAATCATATCATGAAACGCTGCATAGATTATTTGGCAAAATTCAATCTTTAAAACAAAAAATTGAACATTGATTTATTTCTTCTGATTTGTTAATAGTTATCTAGCTAGGGCACTCAAGGTGAGTTTATTTGAAATGCAATTGAGTTAACACTTTAATAATATTCATAAAGCAAAAGTAAAGCAGCTCTTATATTGACAACTAAATTTTTTTTTGCTAGACTGTACTGATTATTCTTATATTGAACATTGTGTACTTTACGAATAATGTCTGGAAAGAAAACCGACACAAGTGGACATTTTGGAGAGATAAAGAAAACACAACTTGAAAAGTTTATGTGTCTTACCATATGTGATTAGACTTTATTTCTAGATGTCAAAAAACAACAATGTGAACTTTTATATGAGAAAACTGACAAGTTGTTTACATTTAGCCATCTTCTAAAATTATTAACACCAAGGCTGTATTAGAATTTATGATGACCTTTTTGACTTGTTTGAGTTAAATCCAATAACTGGATCCTTTTTGTTCTTCTTAAAAAGCCATTCATTGAAAAATGAATTACTTTACCATTTTTATAAGTTTGTTATTTAGTATTATTATTAAAGGACAGTTACTAATGATATAATCGATTCACTTGAGATGATCTGTTTAAGTGGCTAAATATTCATTATACCAGATCATAATATTACTCTTTATAATGCATTTTATTCTTTTCAGGTGATAAATTAGCAAACAACTTTATTCTGAGGCGAAACGTAATTTAACTTTCAAAATGTCAATGAGTTCTACGATTGTTAATTTTCTAATTAGTCTAATTCTAAAAATCTCTTTGAAGGCATCCTTTGGGAACCACATGCAATCAGAAAATGTGAAAGAAGGCATGGAATCAGGTTCTGGACCGCATAGTTTGTAACTATTAAGGGTGCGCGGTATTTACTTTATAACGGTATATTGCAATACAGAAACAACATAATACCATCCGGTTAACTCTACTGAAGATATCCAATGTATTGGAGGTTAAAAGAATTAACAATTTCCTTGTAATATTGCAGAAAAACGGAACCACAAAAACGTGATTTTACTGGAAGTTGTAAAGAAAGAGTGAACTCGCAAAGTCAAAATAGCCCAGATAGGTTTATAGTCCGAAACCAGTCATTGAATCATCTCTCTTTACAAAACTTTAGTATCGTCACTGTTCAAATTGCTATTTTGTAATCAAGAGAGCAAGAAAAAACTAATATAGTAAAAGTAACAATATATTGCAATACGCTTTTCCGTTTGGCAATATACGGAAATGAGGTGTGATACCCATCCTTAGTTATTTAATGTTATTGCACCATTAAAAAACCCAGTTTCTTTCGTTGCATCACTTTGACATGTTGACCTTTAAGGTCAAGTCAATATTTAGTGAAGAAGATCAACAATAGGAAGACCATCTGGATATTATAACCTTGTGACTTCCTGGAGCTGCTTAAGACAACTCCCGCCTACACAGAAGCACTGATACAGACACACCTCAGGAGCACGTGTAGAATCACATGTTGGCTGTTGCTGTATTATGTTTTAGGGATATATATATATATATAGACAAAGTTTATGAAAGATCCTGTTATGTAAAATTAATTTGTTGATGAAATTATTATTATAACATTTTATTTGTTGCTTATCTTTCTAGCTAGCAAATGCATTATTTGTTGACTAACGTTTTGGGTGGTTTATCTATGCAACAGCCCATTACTTGTTTTCCAAGCTTTATAAATAAAACCTAAAATCTTTGTAGTTATTAGCCTCGTTAGATTCACCATTCACATTAAATGGTGGAGGGTTTGATCTGATGTAAAATCGGTTTCACTTGAGTAAATTAACAAAGAGCAATCCCATTTGACACTACAAATAACCAGTTTGGGATGAACACAGAGCTAATCTTGATACACTGTTCAGACGAACACACTCTTATTATATTATTAAATTTTTGAACACGTTTGTCATATATTTTGAAATTGAGCAACATACATGTATACAGTTTTTCATGTCCATCAAACATGTAACTAATTTTCCCTTCGTCAAAACCAACAAGGCAACTACCGTCGTTGACCATTTTCAATTCCATGTTAATAACCGTATGGGCATAATTTAAGTTAAAGAGTCATGTGTTCTTTCCCTTTCACTCCGAGATATTTGCATATTTCACATTTTGTATTACTTAAACTTGGAGATAATTCGTTTACATATGTGTTCCTTCACTGACATTGTGGGATAGTTGCATTACTCATGTACTCCTATTATCTACACTGAGAAGTATTATGATCACTATGTTATCTGGTGCCTGTACAATAATGGTAAAGATTTTCCTGTCCAATAGCTCAAATCAGCTTCTGTGATAGGCATTCTAGGAGCTGGTATGACGAAGGTGAACAAGTTCCACTTATTGCAATATATGCGACGTTTAGGTGCAGAACCTTATCGAGTTTTTGAGCAAGTGATTGATAGTGTTAGTATCTGCACTCAAACGTCGCATATACTTCAATAAATAAATTAATCCATAGAGCGTATTCTCCATTAACTCATATCAGTTTAAGTTGTCCTACTGCTCTATCATAATCTGAGTACAGTTTCTGCACAGTCAAAGTGCGGGTTATAATTTAGAAGACACATTTCAGTAATGAATCAATCTTCAGTTATGAACGTATACATATTTGCAAAGTAGGTTAAAGCATCTTACCTTGGTAAGCACATAAAGTAGGTTAGTTAATAAAAGTATATTTACCAGCATGATCCACTATAAACAAACTTACCATACATACTCAGAATTTTGCGTTGTATTTGCGTAGTTTTATTATCTCATTATAGTCGTACGCGAAAAAGGTTTTATACAAAGTTTAAAAGTCGATCTATGCTCAAGAATAACATCAAATACACTACTCCCCCCTTAAACTGGCTCTGTAATAGTGATTATGTCAATGAAAAGTAATCATGGTTCAGGTTGATTTCTCGAAAGAGAAAAAAAAATTAAAACAAACATGTTCTGCAGCTGTTCCTGGGTGTTTCCTGTTCTTGTATTTGATTCTTCTTTGATGAGAAGGTAAGAACATTTACAATGTTTGGATTCAAGGAAACATGATGAAACACCCACGACAGCTGTTTGAAACATGCAGAATTTAGTATAAGTAGAGACAAAGTGGCATTATCTAAACAACTTGTTTTTAAAAAAAATCCTTTCCGTCAATGCTTTGAAAAGAATTTAATATATAAAATAAATGAAAAAAATGAAACTTACTCTTTTTATATTATGGAACACGAGGCACACATACTTTGCCCACATCACAGAGAAATACATTATTGACATCATCATGTCAATTGTTCATACCTACTAGTCGAGTTCAACAATCATAGTTCGGAACTGTTGTATTCTCTTTGAAGGCTCAACTTTAATTGTAAAGGCCATACACGTGCCTTATATAATCCTCCCCCACACTGTGTAATACATGTATAGAGAACTAAATTAGTTATCGTTTATTGTTACACAAACTAAACCAACCTTCAGTTTAATCAACATGTACGGATTAGTAACTTGATAGGCTTTCTAAATGAGTCGATGAAAAATTTATTGTCCTTGATTGTCATTTATGACATACCATGAAAGTCTAGACATAATGAGCTTGCAGAAACGTGAACATAAACCTCCACAAGTTACGTTGGCAGAGTATTGGAAACAGCCTCTTGGATTGATAAAACCGATACTACATTCGAAATGATCACCGTATTAAAAAAGTAGACTTTGATCTACTCAAACTACCAAAATGTTAACTTTCATATATATATATATATATATGTCTAGAATATATAGAGAGAGGGAGGGACCGGCAGTGATATATATAATACATATAAAGCAAACTTAAACGGTGGACTAGCAGTTGATTCTATTAATGATGTTTTGTAATTGCTGCTCTCAAAAATGACATATTCACAAAATGCCAGCATATTGTAATCGTTTAAATTTGTTTCTCATTTACAGCATATAATGTACTCTTTAAAATTCCGTTCTGAATTCTTCTAATACAGAAAAACAATTCATTACGTCAATGTTTTTAACCAACTATTTTGTCACCTACGCTTGATAAGTAAGAAGTAGTTCAGTGTTAAAGACCTTTGTAAATATCATTCATTCATATCAGAGAACATATATATTAATGTTGGCGCGAATATCAAATTTTAATAGTCTTACCGTCATACCATATTTTCATCGAATGATATTTATCTGTATCCCTTTACAAGTAAACAGCTTGAGAGTTTATCCAATGGTAAATTTCAAAAGCATTATATTTATATCAAATCACGGTCCATACAACCATGGTGTATTTTTAACTCATTATGAGAATTGAAAACACATTTCTCATCTGTATATACACTCTTCAAAAAAAGAAACGCAAAAGTCACTTTTCAAAGAATTTATTGCTTAACCTCGAGATACAATATATCATATAATTTATGGGGTAAGAAGGTTAAAAATCACGTGTATTGACAAAGAGTTCGCCAACACGACTTTCATTTCTATTTTCATTAGTCCAGAAGGTAGCGTCAAAGTCAATATTACCATTTCCAGCAATATCTTATTGCATCGGCAAGGGTTTGATAGTTCGATTAAATCTCTTTTTCAATTTCTTCCCCACTCTTCTTCCAGTATCATTGCAATTCGTAGATGTGACGTGATGTGACGTTGACGTGAATGTCAAACAAGATTTTTTTCCATTAGTAATCTATAGGGTCAATTCTGGTGTTTATAAAGGTCATTGCAAGATTTTAACGTTAGAATTTGTACGATAAAAGACCATAACGAAAGCTTCATGTGTATAATGCCGGCACAACTCCCTCTGTCGGTCAATAATCGACGTCAATTGACTTCCGAGGACGTGTGAACCAGTATTAAATGAAATCATTGAGGAAATGTTATGGCCATTTACAAAATGACACTGTCTCAAGTAATTCTGCTGACTATTTGTATAAAATTGGGTAGTAAATGTTTTTTTCAATGCTATAAAAAGTATTATGACACGTTATTTTCCATCTCACCGAAGAATACTAAATTTGATTCATCATCAATCTAGACTTTTCTCAAGTTTCCTAGATTCAGGTTCTTGGCTTTCACACACCACAGAAAGCGAATGCGTAATTAGACGTTTCTCAAAACAGGGGTGATAACTGGCCATATTGGTGGAAACCCCACGTTACGCAAACGATTCCTTCACGTTTGGTTGGAATGCTTTGTCAAAACGTGGATATGTTGTGTAGTCTACGCGGTTGTAACTAGTGGGTGACGCAAGTGGTTGACCTGGTTGTAGCGATTTAAGGCTTGGTTCGTGACTCTAAGATGCACACATCTCGGGCTTGTGTCAACAGGAACCAACCAAAAATGCAAAAACAGGTGCTCTGATGAACGTTCACATGTCGGGCAAGTGCAATTTGCGACTCAAGGGTTTCAATTTGACCTTTGACATTTTTTTCGTTTTCGCTTCTCAGTTGTGGCATGATTATAGCCTCGTTTAAATGCATAAAAACGAATAATAAAATGTGAAACATCATGTGCCTTTTATATTCTTACTTGAAAGTTTCTAAAATATTTTCTTAATAACCTTTTTGTGACAGCATCGTTAAATGTTTCTTAAACAAACGAAAAAGGTGAATTTATTCCTTTTTTTATCTTGAGCTGTAAACAATTACACAATAATGCTCTCATAGTAAGAAATATTATTGTTGCATTGTTTGGCTGCATTTAAACGAAACCATTATTATCCAAATAACTTTTGTGTTTCTCTTTTTGAATTTCGTATTTGTATTAGTATTTTTTTTATTATGACTACTAAAGCAACTCCTTACAAAACAATAAGATAGCACCAAGTGATAGTTAATAATGTTGAGATTCGCTGTTTTGGTCATATATTAACATATCTGAGTTAACGCATAAGAACATCTTACGCAGCCAAATATACATGTACATGTGATTTTGTATTGCAAAATCTAATCCAATCTTAAGATTTTAATATTTTTATTAAACTTTCAATGAAAATGCACTGGTCGTGTTCCAAATGAACGAAATATTGAGTTGTATAAAATCTACTTAACAACGCTAAAAGAATCCACTTTAAACGATTTATTAATGTCCCTGCTTACAGGGAGGTAATTTGGTACTTTCTGATCCGCCAAGGAGACGCAGTGATGGATTACATCAAATCACCTGAGAGTATTGTATCGCTATTTTAGTATTTAATCTATTTGTTTGGAAAGTAGACACTATTGTTATTCTTTTGGGAAACTAATGGGCAAGCATTATTAATTATCTTTATAAATAAAAATTTACAAGGCAACTGTATGATTTAAAAAATGTATTATTCAATTGTTTTAGGCACATCAACATCACAGGAAAGCAGGGCGACTAAGGAAGTATGATAAATTCTATTCTATAAATAACGGTTTCAAGTTAGAGGTAGTGTCATCATATAAATATTTAGGTGTCCATTTCTCAAGAACAGGTTCCTGGTCCGTAACTCAGCAGACGTTAGCTCAACAGACTCTAAAGGTTATTCGTATTGATAGATCTGGTTTGCACAATCGACTCCTAATATAGTCGCTAGAGGTGAGCTTGGACGCCATTCACTACGGGTCAATCAGTTTGTTAAGATCATTAAATTCTGGACAAGGTTGTTTTACCAAAAGGAAAGTGGACGTAATTGTTGGGCTCTTGAGGTTAAAAATTTACTATTTAAATATGGTTTTGGTTACACGTGGATTAATCAGGATGTTGGTTGTATTAAATTCTTATTTTCGTCGTTCAAAGAAAGATGTATTTCCATAGATCACCAGGAGTGGTTAGAAAACATTCGTACTCATCACAAATTGGAACTTTATACTCACCTTAAAGATTCTTTCTCATTTGCAACTTATATTATTTGTCAGTGATAACAGTGCCAGTGCATCGTATTGCCTTATGTATATTCCGTTGTTCGAACCATTGTCTTTTACTTGAACAAAGTCGTAAGTATAATTTACCACGGCATGAGCGGTTATGTCCATTTTGTATTACTACTTGTGTAGAAATATAATTTCTTTCGTTTGAGGTACGAATTAGAATGAAATTATTTTCTCCTGGCGTAGGAAAGTACTATATGGTCAGGTGATGATGTCCACTAGAGGGCGTTGTTATGAGTATATAAGTAAAGGCGCGAATTGTAAGCGCATTCTCAGTTGCGGTGCGCTCGAGTCAGGTTTTGAATTTATTATGGATCAGAATATACCTATTTCCGAGAAGTTGGACGAAATATGTTCGCAGTTAACTCATCTAAAGCTGAATTGTCCAATCTGTGGAGAGTCGGTTGGAGTCCTTTCGTAGCGAATTTCTTAAGACATCCAAAGAATTGACGAAGTTGAAAGCGGCGAAAGATATAGTGTGGAAAAAAGAAGGTAATAAAATCCAGTTCAACTTTAATTCTGATACTTTGGACAGTTTGGAGCAAATAAAGTTTGGTCTTGAATATAAGAAGTTTGAATACGCCACGGAGATTGTGGATGCAGAGGTAGAACGTATTAAACAGAGAAACAAGTTGATACGGATTGCGGACACTTCTGAAGGTGGATGGGAAACTGTAAAAAATATGTTTCTCGGGATCTGGCAGAAGATTCCGACGATGATAAGCGTATTTCTAGGGCGGAAAATAAAGCAGTCCGGAAATTCAAGGCCAAAAATGCGCGTTTCACACGGAGTCCATACAGCAGGGGTCGAGGAGTTCGTGCTGCTTCTGCTACTGTCACTTCTTCTGAGTCTGTGCCTAGCGTCAATCAGCCCTTTCGCAGGAGTTCTTCCGCTGGAGCCTGTTTCTCGTGCGGAAGTTTCACACACTGGCGACGTCACTGTCCCTATACCTGCGCTCAGCAGCAATCAGCTACACCAGGACGCACATCAGGAGCTGGAGGACAGTACTAGTGAACATGCCAAAGTTAAGTATGATATTACTGATGATGATGATGATGATGTTGCTTTGACTCATGATTATGTTGAATACGAGCAGGGACATGCAGAGATAATCGTGAAGGGTAGATTGAAAAGCAATATCAACTTTTGGCGTAGTAAAGGTTGTTCTAATTTTGTGCTTGACATTTTAGAAAATGGCTACAGAATTCCTTTCTATTCCACTCCGCCCATCATGGAATTTAACAACAATAAATCAGCGATGACATATCAAGACTTTGTTGCAGAAGCTATTGATGATTTGGTACGAAAAGGTTTGTTAGTTGAATTGTCTTACAAACCTACAGTAGTAAACCCCCTTTCGGTTTCTGTTCAATCCTCAGGTAAAAAGAGACTCATCTTGGATTTATCAGTGGTGAACACACATGTATGGAAGGAATCCGTGAAGTATGAAGACTGGAGGACAGCTTTGCTGTATATTCATAAAAAAGATTGGGTCGTAAAGTTTGACATCCACTCTGCCTATCACCATTTAGATATATTTGATGGACATACTCAGTTTCTTGGATTTTCATGGGTAAACGGAGGGGTTAGGAAGTTCCTTGTTTTACCGTTTGGGTTAACCTCTGCGCCATATGTATTTACAAAAGTAACTCGGCAGTTGGTGAAACATTGGAGAGGTAAAGGCTATAATGTTGTTACCTTTTTAGATGACGGTCTTTTTGCCTGTGACTCTTATGAGAGTACTACTGAGATTGCAAATGTTGTAAAACAGGATATCATTTCTTCAGGTTTCGTACCCAAAGTAGAAAAGTCGTTGTGGGAACCGTGTCAAAGCTTGGAATGGTTGGGGCTTATTATCAATACAAGGTCAATGGTTTTGTCAATACCTCAAAGGAAAGTTGACAAGCTTATGCAGTGTGTTGAAGAATTGTTGTTGTATAACGGGACTGTTCCCGCTAGGAAGGTTGCCTCTGTAGTAGGTCAGATTATAAGCATGAGTATCGTGCTCGGTTCTGTAGCTCAGCTTATGACGAGGTCATTGTCTCTACAAACTGTCGATATTGGTTCCTGGAATGACAATGTACGCCTCTCAGATCTTAGTATCCAACAGCTTCAGTTTTGGATGGGAAATATAGCCTACTACACTGAGAAGCGTTTGATTGAGCAGAATACCGTTACACGGATTGTATATAGTGATGCAAGTAATGTCGGGTACGGGGGGTACTGTGTTCAATATGGCGATGTTCAATCACATGGTCAGTGGTCATCAACTGAGGCTAAAGAAAGTTCTACCTACAGAGAATTAAAAGCCGTGTACATGGTTATGCAGAGTATTTTGTCCAAGTTAAAATCACAACGAGTTAAGTGGTTTACAGACAATAAGAATGTTGACATTATTGTATCTAAAGGATCAATGAAGAAGCATTTGCAGAATATTGCTTTGAAGATATTCCATGTGTGCATTGAAAACCAGATTCATTTAGAGATGCAGTGGTTACCTCGTTCTGAAAACGAAAGAGCAGATTACCTCAGTAAAATCATAGACTCTGACGATTGGGGAATTGCCGATGTTGTGTTCCAACATATGAATTCTATTCCCATATGATGTAGACATGTTTGCTTCATATTATAATAACAAGGTCGCCCGGTTTTACTCAAGGTTTTGGAACCCGGGTTCGCGAGGAGTGGATGCATTTACTATGAACTGGAATGAAGGAAATTGTTGGATAGTGCCTCCAGTATATTTAGTGGCTAGGGTGATGCAACATTTGTCTAGAAGTCATTGTAAAGCCACTTTAGTAGTACCTGAATGGTATTCTGCAAGTTTCTGGCCCCTGTTGTGTCCCAGGGGTGCTTTCATAGCTCAGGTTAAGGATATTATATACTTACCTACGCATAAAGAGGCGTATGTGCCGAGTAGACAAGGTAACGGCTTGTTTGGTATAAGCAATTTAAATTTCCAAATGGTGGCACTGAATGTACAGTATTGAATTTTGTGTTACAGATGTATTTTTGCACGTGTTTGCCGAGGAGTTAGTGACGCTGCCGCCGAGCGTGAGACAGCTAGCTGGAGACGTGCCGGATCTTTTGTCTCATGCAAGAGCGTCTTCTACGTGCAAAAAGTATGAGTATGGTTTCCGTGCATGGAAAAGGTGGGCTATTACTAACGGTATGTCAACGGTGTTACCGTTAAGTCCCTTACATAGTGCTGTATACCTGTTATCCGTAATACAGAGATCGGAGTCCTTATCTCCTGTACAGAATGCGTTTTATAGTATTAGACATTTTCATAACATAGTTGGTTTATTATCTCCAACTGATAATGCATTAGTTGCTAATGTGCTAGAGGCTGCTAAGCGTAAATTAGCCAAACCTGTAAGGAAAAAGGAGCCCATTACTTTAGAAGTGCTTAAAAAGATGTTTGAAGATAAAATGCACGAACCAAATGTATATAATTTGAGAACTGTATCTATGTGTCTTCTTGCTTTTGCTGGTTTTTTGCGTTCTTCTGAGTTATTGAACGTGAAATTTGGCGATCTCATCTTTTATGATGCGTACATGACAGTTTTCATAGAAAGTTCTAAAACAGATGTGTATCGGGACGGAGCGTGGTTGGTTATTGGTAGAACTGACACAAAGATGTGTCCTGTGAAGTGTCTAGAGAAGTATTTGAAACTATCATCATTAAACCATCATGATGACTCATATGTGTTTAGAAATTTGTGCAAGACAAAAGATGGTTATAGTTTTAGATCTGAAAACAAACCTATGTCTTATACTCGTTTACGAGAAGTTTTCATCGAAGCCTTTAAACCTCATGTGTCTGACATTAAATGCTATGGTTTGCATAGTCTGAGATCAGGTGGGGCTTCTGTTGCTGCAAATCGAGGAATCCCTGATAGGTTTTTCAAACGGCATGGACGATGGAAAAGTGAAAGAGCCAAAGATGGCTATATAAAGGATAGTGTAGAAAACAGATTGAAAGTTTCTCTTTCCCTGGGTCTTTAGTTACCCGTTCTTTGAGTCTCAGGAGTGCACCGCACATGATATTCCAAATATTGTTATGTTGTTTGTAGTACTGAATGGAGTATAGGAGAAATATAATTTCTTTCGTTTGAGGTACGAATTAGAATGAAATTATTTTCTCCTGGCGTAGGAAAGTACTATATGGTCAGGTGATGATGTCCACTAGAGGGCGTTGTTATGAGTATATAAGTAAAGGCGCGAATTGTAAGCGCATTCTCAGTTGCGGTGCGCTCGAGTCAGGTTTTGACCGGTGTCGATACATATTGTATCTTTTTAATTCGGTGGATAATTTTGTGCCAGTATACTGTGAGTTCTGAAAAATATGAAGATTGTTATAGTCTTTTCAGACGAAGCATCATAATATGTGTGGTATTTGTATGCTATTTGAGTTGGCAAGTCATGATAATACTTACGAGTTATACATTGTTCTTGTTGACGAGCCATGATGGTATGTTTGTAAGTATGTTCTTTTGATTTATGGCTGGCGAGCCGTGATAATACGTGTGTGTATTTGTATATATGGGCTGACGAACCATGATATTACGTGGAATTGATTGCATGTATATGTGTGCTGGCGAGCTATGATAATACGTGTGGGTATTTGTATATGTGTGCTGGCGAGCTATGATAATACGTGTGGGTATTTGTATATGTGTGCTGGCGAGCTATGATAATACGTGTGAGTATTTGTATAATATGGTGCTTGCGAGCTATGATAATACGTGTGAGTATTTGTATAATATGTGTGCTGACGAGTCATGATAATACGTGCGAGTATTTGTGTGATAGTGCTGATGAGCCATGATAATACGTGGGAATCGTATGACAGTGCCATTAACCGTGAATTACGTTAAGATGATGACGTTAAACGATGTTGTAATGGGATGTGATGATGATGATGATGATGTATTGATGATGATGACGACTGTAATGTGTTGTACTGAATAAAAGGAGTGCACCGCACATGATATTCCAAATATTGTTATGTTGTTTGTAGTACTGAATGGAGTATAGGAGAATCTGAATATCACTTTTGAAATACTTGTCCCTTTTATTACAGTTTGAGGAAATTTTTTCTACCAGCATATTATATTGAATACCCTTCATATGTAAAATTCATACAGCTGTTAACTTCAAATATAGAGGTAGTTATTAAATGTTTAGCAAAATATGTACTTTTAGGAATGAAGAAACGGAATACTTTTCTAAAGACCTCACTAGATTAAGATGTGATAAAATTTGTTATCCCACCATTGTATATTGAAAATATTTCATTACATTTGGCGCTCCATGTCAATATCATCTTGCTATATATGAAATGTATAACGGGCAGGTGGCCTCCATACAGAAATAAACACACATTCGGATCAACATCACATGAAACGACAACCTATTGCGGCATTTTTTAACATACGTAATGAGATTGTCACAAATACAACTGAAAGTAACACAATAATAGAAGAATTATAAATATTTCTTCTAATATATTCACATTTGACATTTGACTAAGCTTGACGTCTACATACCGCTAGTCTACATAATCTGAATCTATATAAGTTCCTTAATTTATTGAATCATTATTTCAAGATAAGGGAAGCTGTTGCCTTCACAGGAAAGGAATAAAATATCTTGAAAACATTTGGTCTGGACTTTTGACAATTATGCTGACTGAAAAAGATGGGATTGATCACCAATATGGTCAAGATAGAGATTGCCAGAGATCAACATGCGACTCTTGATTTGTCTAAAATGAAATGTCTAATGTTAAAATCTCTCACATAAATTCCAAAAGCCTAGATGAAAGCAATATGTGCTTGATGACCAGCAATGACACACAAACCTAGATCAGGAGTAAGAGACTCAATAATACTTACTCTTACAATCAGCCAAGTTATGGAAATAAGGTTAATTTAACTAGTCGATTTGATTTTTTGATTACTATAAAAATATGGATATTTAATGACAGTTATTAATTGCCTTTCTGGACACGCGAAGGAAGTGGCGCACTTATCAAAAGCAAGAAATCTTGAAAATAACTTCCTGTGCGATATTACAGAGTATATTCTCATTATTTTAACGAATCAGCACATCATTGTTTTAAGAAGGCACTGCCTGTTTTTCTTCACCTGATTCTATGGGTCGTATTGAGCATTCATGCTGAGAACCTCATCCAATTAGATAGCACTGGCTAATTTTCTGGTGTCTGTGTACTGCCTTCAGCTATCCTGTAGGCTCTTCGCAAGACTTAGGTCAGAGGCAAAGTCTGAAAGGTACTCACACGAGAAACTAGCTGCAGCAAAAGCAGATAAATACAAATCTTTTATAAATTAATTATTATAACGGTGATGCATATCCAATGAAGGTTAATTTTAGTATGCAATCCCTAGATAACTGAAACGTCTTCTGCTTCTTCTTCTAAGACTGATACTAATTCTTCTTCATTCTTCATATAAATATAAGTTCTTGTTTTTCCTAACATATGATATTCAAAGACTTAAACTAAAACAAAGTCCAAAATCAACGTAACAAGCTTTAATTATAGACCAATTGACCAATGGATGTGAGCATGTCTCTTGTTGTCTTGGCAGCAGAATACCTCCCGGACCGTAGCGGGTATGTTTGTTGTTTGGCGCCGTACCATCATCACGAATAATTGAAATGCCTGTGACAACGGATAAACGTTTCAATTAGAGGACCTATGTCCTATTGTCTCTTACTTTGCTGGCGGTTTTTCATAGGATCTAAAGGCATCTTACAGCCTAAAGATTTTCAAGCAGCTTCGCTAATTGGGGGAAGTCAATATTGTAAATAATCACAAATGAAAACCAGATGGAAGAGTTCGCAAGGAATGCACAGGCAATTTACCTTATTCAAGCTACAAAGGTTTGTTCCACAGTTAAGGTTACTTAACATGTGGGCTACTGGGTCCCGCACCTTCTCACCTTAGTCGCACTCAAAGAACCTTCTCACCTTAGCCTCACACATATAACCTTTTCACCTTAGTCTTACACATATAACCTTCTCACCTTAGTCTCACACATATACCCTTCTCACCTTATCCTCACACATATAACCTTTTCACCTTAGTCTTACACATATAACCTTCTCACCTTAGTCTTACACATGTAACCTTCTCACCTTAGTCGCACACATATACCCTTCTCACCTTAGCCTCACACATATACCCTTCTCACCTTAGTCTTACACATATAACCTTCTCACCTTAGTCTCACACATATACCCTTCTCACCTTAGCCTCACACATATACCCTTCTCACCTTAGTCTTACACATATAACCTTCTCACCTTAGTCTCACACATATACCCTTCTCACCTTAGCCTCACACATATACCCTTCTCACCTTAGCCTCACACATATACCCTTCTCACCTTAGTCTCACAAATATAACCTTCTCACCTTAGTCTTACACATATAACCTTCTCGCCTATAAGTGTGACACAAGGCAGTCTTAACGAAAGAAACAATGGTATGACGAACCAAGCAACATTTCAAAGAAACAATAGATGGTGTTCACAAGGTTTCAGGGTTTGAATAGAATCTAAAAATTCTAGATTGATGCAATGAAAAAGAGCGCAATGCTGTTGTCAACAAGGACAAATATCATATAAATATATGACATATATTACGTGCCATTCCACATGTACAGAGTTACAAACGGTATGTCACAATAATACAAACTTTAATCAAAAAAGATGAAAAGCCACCTAAAAAATTGAAAATTTCAGGAAAAAGACATTTGTCCAATTATGGAATAAGTAAGAAATAAGTTTTTCATATATGAAAATACCATAATTTCAAAATTTACAGGGCAGGAGTGGAGGTAAATGACTTCATCCATCATTAACAAACTTCTTCACTCAGTTACAGTTTTACTTGGTTTACTGCCGTATTATTGCAGGCTAAAACTTTATCACCCTTGTCAATTGGAAGCAAATGCTGTCTTCCTTTTAGCAAGCTTTGTTTACGGCGAGTTGGACTGAATGAAATGCAACGGACGAGCCTGTCGCGGTGCCAGCGAATATATCTTCAAGTATCAAAATTCACAACATTCCTTAGCAGGATTTTGTTTCCAGATAAGCAGACACTAATTGACATACCACCTGCAAAGGTTTATGTTGGAATGTATCTGTAAAGGTATCACTGCCTATCAGAAATTTTATTCTTGGTGCATAAAAAAGTGATGATGTAATGATTATTGAAGTATAATGTGTAGAGATATCAGTCTTACACTGTTCATATCTGATTGATGTTGAACAGGTGTAAAACGGTTTTAATCTCCTTCCTGATGCATAAAAAAGTGGCTGTGTAATGGTTATATTAAACTATACACTTGGAAGAAAGTATTAACACACCAAGTTTTTCTTTCATTCTGTCTATAAGTCCTGTAAGCGACCTGAATCAGATCCTGAACCAAATCGGGTTTCCATTAGATTCAGAACTTTTCTGACAAATGAATTACCACAATAAAATGTAACTAAAGGTTTCATGGTCAGCTCAGCTACTTCAGACTAGTCTTTAATGATTGATTAGGTAATTACTAAAGATTTTAGTTTTTGTTTCAATTACTCCAAACACTGTTCAACCTGGAACAAATACTTTAATATGAATTAGATCCAAGTTAATCAAATGTTAATATTTTATATCTCGACAGTCATCGAAAAAGCAGGTGCAATACATTTCCCCAAATGTATATAATGTTTAAAGACAACAGCTTTACATTGTTACAATTGATGTTACAAAATAGTGCAAATAAGACGCATCTATATTGATATATATTGTACTGTTATTTTGCTCTTAGATCAAGGCGTACTGGTTGTTACTGAAATTTAACATCTCAATGCTTATCAGTTCAGTCTAATGACGATAAACAGCTTTAAATCGAGATTTGTGATCGAAAACCGGACCGTGGCGCTCGTCAATGATTCAAACGTAATTTTGGAACCTTTTTTACAGCAGGCACAAAGATAAATGTTGGATGGTAATGTTAAGTAGGTCATTTAACTGATATTAATCTAAAGTGGATGCAGAATATCGACTTATTAACATCAATATGGCTGTTTTTGTACTATAATTGAAAACAGGATTATATCCTATTTTTTTGCAATTTAGAGGTGAAGATGCACGGTTAAGGATAATATTTGAACTTAATTAAGGGGAGATGATATTTGGATCTTATTTAAGTCACATAGAAATTCATGAAACATAGACTGTGTCACTTTGATAAACTTTGAAAACATCCCTGGTCATTTGTTGATAAAATTTATTCAAATCAATAATGGTGATCCACTCTCAAATTTAAAAATATATAATGATAAGAGTAACTTATTAAGAAGGATCTAGAAACGGTCTTTTTCATAATTAGTCATTTTGGTTGGCAGTAAATTCATACGTCTAAATTATTTTTATTTGCTTTGAAAAGTAAATTTTTGAAATGAGAAACAAAAAAAGGGCTTTTTTCAGAAACAACATGAATTTATTTTTTGAGATTGATACTACTTCACAATATTTGAAGAATACGGACAAAATGGCTGCAGTATCAGTAACACGATTAACGTCAAATATTTCACATTGTAGTGTTGTTTTTCAACAATTAATCTATAAACTCAAGATTAAAAAGACACTCTACCAAAGAGAATAGAAAGTGACGATTCCTAACAAGTAAACGTAGATATAGACAATACCTTCTAAACAAATGAGAAATCTCCTGATGTGTATCCTTGAACACCAAATGAGATTTGAGTGAGTTAGTTCTTATTAATGTGCTGCTTGGGGAAATGTCAGTCATTAGCAGCGTCAACGTTGATGAAATTACCCAACTTTGAAGATGATTTCAAATATTTTTATTTGGACAGGGTTCAAACCTCATGAAATCTTACATATTAAAAACAAAAAACTGGTATCAACTGATTGAATACACCATACGTGTTGTGTCCTATCATTTTCGAACACAATTTTCTAACCTAATTCCTTCGAATCTATCACCACTCACTCATAACAAAATATATAGAAGGAAGAAACCAATTTCCGGCTTCAGAATAAAAAACAATTATAAGAAAACAATCTTATGATTTGAAATGAAGATTTGGTATCAATATTGTCATGTAATCCATGATATGCAGAGACATTATCTATAATTAAAAAAACCAGTATTTATTTAGATAATACTACTTAAATGTTTTTCATCCGATGTAGCACCTTTTTCTTATAGAAACTTGAAAATCCCATGAAGGAGAATATTAAAGTTATGAATAAAAACACTACAAGCATTTTTTCAAATTTACGAAAAAAGTTTGGTTGAGCTGCGCTTTCCCTAATGCGAATGATTAAAAGGTATTCACATCTCTGTACCTGTTAGTCTGATTAAATCAACAAGATCACAATAATCAGCCGAGGCATTGATTCTGTGTCAACTGAAAGAGGACTGACTCATTGCGTATGGCAAAAGAGAAATACCCTGTTATCCAGGCAATAAGACTATTGCCTGCATTTTCGGCCACAAGTTATTCATAGTTGGACCTTTTGTAATGCTTTATTCCAAACGAGACATCTTGTCTTAACTAAACTGAATACCAAAAGAATCTTTGCATCAGATTGACATGACTGTAATTAAAAAACTGAAAATAACAACGCTTTGATGTAGAGTATATTTAATGCATCAACATGTCAACAGTGGATTGGAAAACTTCAAATGAACGCTGTGCGGTAAATGGAATTACACCATACAAACAAAGGTGGTGGGGGTCGAAAATCCCATTGTTCAGAGTTTCAATGCAGTTCATTAACATCAGAAGAGTGTTCAAAATCACTAAAAATGTCATTTTAAAATTTAATATCGAATGTGACCACCCTGTGCAGCAATACAGGCCATGATTCGACGTCGTACTGAAGACGTCAAACGTCGGATGGGATCAGGTGGCAGGTGGTTCCATTCTTCTTGCAGAGCTTGAATCAATTCTTGTCTGTTGGCGGGAACGTGTTGTCGGGCTCGAACTTGCCTGTTCAAGCGGTCCCAGAGGTGTTCAATGGGTGATAAGTCTGGAGAACACGCTGGCCACGGCAAGACATTGACGTTGTTGGCGGCCAAAAAGTCCTGTACGATACGAGCTGTGTGGGTCCTGGCGTTGTCGTGTTGGAACAGAACACCCTGGGGCTGTTGTTGGAGGTAGGGCAGCACAACTGGACGAAGGATTTCATCTCTGTAACGTTGCGCGTTGAGATTCCCATTAATGACGATGAGTGGCGTCTTCTGGTTCCCACAAATGCCTCCCCACACCATAACGCTACCACTACCGTAGGGAACGACTTCTCTAACGCAGCAAGCAGCAGTCCTTTCACCTCTGCGACGGTAAACACGCTGTCTGCCGTCAACTCGAAACAAACAGAACCGACTTTCGTCGGAAAACACAACGCGTTGCCACTGCCGACGTTGCCACCTTCGCACTGTATTTGCCCATCGTAGTCGTCTGCGTCGATTTTCAGGAGTCAATAACTGTCCTCTGAACGGTCGGAAGGCCCGGATGCCTCCTGTTCGTAGTCTTCTGGACCCTGTCCGTGGGCTCACCCGCCGACCCAAAGCATTCCGTGCTGATGACGTCACCGTCAGGAAGCGGTTTCGCAGGTGCAGCGTTCGAAGATAACGTTTTCCCATGGCGTGGTGACCCGTGGTCGTCCGGTTCTGGGTCTGTCCGATGTCCGTCCAGTCTGTCTGAACCGCTGTACCAAATTTCCAATTGTAACGCGGGACCAGCCAAAGGTTCTTGCAACGTGAACGTGCGTGGCCCCCATATCAAGCATTCCCAGTGCTCGCTGACGCTGTCCTTCTGTAAGTCGTGGCATTTTTCAGTGTTCTTTTTGCATTGTGGTTGTTTGAGATTGCTACTGTGCAGTTTTTATACTCCTGCGGCACGTGCATTTCTCCCAGTAACGACGTCACGTGATTTTGACATTTTCGCGTTTTCAAAGAAACACGGGCATATTGCCGGTAGAAATTGGAGGTCAAAGAAGCTTGCGTTTGGGCGATGTGTTCATACCTATTTGTTTTTTAACCTGTCCAACTAATTTGTAACAACTTTGTTTTTAAATGTGCAAAGTTTCTTTTGGTATTCAGTTTATTTGAAAATGGCCCAAAATTGTGTCATCTACTGACCAATTGACGCTAACGTCCTGTACATTTACGCCTTTGTGTCATAACTAGGTTTAACGAGCCTTTTACATGTTGTTAGATATCGTAGTACATTTGATAAAGTTATAAATTTGATATAATGATTCATTATCAAATTTTAAGATATTATCAAAAAGTTCAACATAAAAATGGGAATCATCATTATTAGGACCATAAAGATTTGTCAGTGTCATTCTTTTATCCTCTATTGTAATGTCCACATTAATGTCCCCCCCCCCCCTTTGGTTTTTTTTTCTTTTATTTGTTTTTCTCCTCTTTTTTACTTTTCTATATTTGTTGAAAATAAGTTCCCATGTATTACTTTTTACTCTTATGAAATTGACATTCCTGCTACAACACCAGACCATGTCCTCACAAGCATATTGATATGTATTCTGCCAAATATGAAATTTTATTTTTATAATGAATAATATCAAAAAAGTAAAACTTATCTCAGCCAACTGTAGAGGACTTGCAAACAAATCCAAAAGAAAAGAACTAATGAATTTATATAAAAAAAAATCATACTCAATAATGTGCTTACAAGATATCCACATAGATGAATCTGCCTGTAACACTATGAGAAATGAATGGGGATTGCAGTCTATAATTGCTCCTTTTAAATCTAATTCTAGAGGAGTAGCTATACTCTTTAACAACAACATTGACACAATAATACATAGAACCATAATTGATGAAAAGGGAAACTATATTATTGTGGACATTACAATAGAGGATAAAAGAATGACACTGACAAATCTTTATGGTCCTAATAATGATGATTCCCATTTTTATGTTGAACTTTTTGATAATATCTTAAAATTTGAAACTTTGAAACTTTGCCTCCCCACACCATAACGCTACCACTACCGTAGGGAACGACTTCTCTAACGCAGCAAGCAGCAGTCCTTTCACCTCTGCGACGGTAAACACGCTGTCTGCCGTCAACTCGAAACAAACAGAACCGACTTTCATCGGAAAACACAACGCGTTGCCACTGCCGACGTTGCCACCTTCGCACTGTATTTGCCCATCGTAGTCGTCTGCGTCGATTTTCAGGAGTCAATAACTGTCCTCTGAACGGTCGGAAGGCCCGGATGCCTCCTGTTCGTAGTCTTCTGGACCCTGTCCGTGGGCTCACCCGCCGACCCAAAGCATTCCGTGCTGATGACGTCACCGTCAGGAAGCGGTTTCGCAGGTGCAGCGTTCGAAGATAACGTTTTCCCATGGCGTGGTGACCCGTGGTCGTCCGGTTCTGGGTCTGTCCGATGTCCGTCCAGTCTGTCTGAACCGCTGTACCAAATTTCCAATTGTAACGCGGGACCAGCCAAAGGTTCTTGCAACGTGAACGTGCGTGGCCCCCATATCAAGCATTCCCAGTGCTCGCTGACGCTGTCCTTCTGTAAGTCGTGGCATTTTTCAGTGTTCTTTTTGCATTGTGGTTGTTTGAGATTGCTACTGTGCAGTTTTTATACTCCTGCGGCACGTGCATTTCTCCCAGTAACGACGTCACGTGATTTTGACATTTTCGCGTTTTCAAAGAAACACGGGCATATTGCCGGTAGAAATTGGAGGTCAAAGAAGCTTGCGTTTGGGCGATGTGTTCATACCTATTTGTTTTTTAACCTGTCCAACTAATTTGTAACAACTTTGTTTTTAAATGTGCAAAGTTTCTTTTGGTATTCAGTTTATTTGAAAATGGCCCAAAATTGTGTCATCTACTGACCAATTGACGCTAACGTCCTGTACATTTACGCCTTTGTGTCATAACTAGGTTTAACGAGCCTTTTACATGTTGTTAGATATCGTAGTACATTTGATAAAGTTATAAATTTGATATAATGATTCATTATCAAATTTTAAGATATTATCAAAAAGTTCAACATAAAAATGGGAATCATCATTATTAGGACCATAAAGATTTGTCAGTGTCATTCTTTTATCCTCTATTGTAATGTCCACAATAATGTCCCCCCCCCCCCCCCCCTTTGGTTTTTTTTTCTTTTATTTGTTTTTCTCCTCTTTTTTACTTTTCTATATTTGTTGAAAATAAGTTCCCATGTATTACTTTTTACTCTTATGAAATTGACATTCCTGCTACAACACCAGACCATGTCCTCACAAGCATATTGATATGTATTCTGCCAAATATGAAATTTTATTTTTATAATGAATAATATCAAAAAAGTAAAACTTATCTCAGCCAACTGTAGAGGACTTGCAAACAAATCCAAAAGAAAAGAACTAATGAATTTATATAAAAAAAAATCATACTCAATAATGTGCTTACAAGATATCCACATAGATGAATCTGCCTGTAACACTATGAGAAATGAATGGGGATTGCAGTCTATAATTGCTCCTTTTAAATCTAATTCTAGAGGAGTAGCTATACTCTTTAACAACAACATTGACACAATAATACATAGAACCATAATTGATGAAAAGGGAAACTATATTATTGTGGACATTACAATAGAGGATAAAAGAATGACACTGACAAATCTTTATGGTCCTAATAATGATGATTCCCATTTTTATGTTGAACTTTTTGATAATATCTTAAAATTTGAAACTTTGAAACTTTGCCTCCCCACACCATAACGCTACCACTACCGTAGGGAACGACTTCTCTAACGCAGCAAGCAGCAGTCCTTTCACCTCTGCGACGGTAAACACGCTGTCTGCCGTCAACTCGAAACAAACAGAACCGACTTTCATCGGAAAACACAACGCGTTGCCACTGCCGACGTTGCCACCTTCGCACTGTATTTGCCCATCGTAGTCGTCTGCGTCGATTTTCAGGAGTCAATAACTGTCCTCTGAACGGTCGGAAGGCCCGGATGCCTCCTGTTCGTAGTCTTCTGGACCCTGTCCGTGGGCTCACCCGCCGACCCAAAGCATTCCGTGCTGATGACGTCACCGTCAGGAAGCGGTTTCGCAGGTGCAGCGTTCGAAGATAACGTTTTCCCATGGCGTGGTGACCCGTGGTCGTCCGGTTCTGGGTCTGTCCGATGTCCGTCCAGTCTGTCTGAACCGCTGTACCAAATTTCCAATTGTAACGCGGGACCAGCCAAAGGTTCTTGCAACGTGAACGTGCGTGGCCCCCATATCAAGCATTCCCAGTGCTCGCTGACGCTGTCCTTCTGTAAGTCGTGGCATTTTTCAGTGTTCTTTTTGCATTGTGGTTGTTTGAGATTGCTACTGTGCAGTTTTTATACTCCTGCGGCACGTGTATTTCTCCCAGTAACGACGTCACGTGATTTTGACATTTTCGCGTTTTCAAAGAAACACGGGCATATTGCCGGTAGAAATTGGAGGTCAAAGAAGCTTGCGTTTGGGCGATGTGTTCATACCTATTTGTTTTTTAACCTGTCCAACTAATTTGTAACAACTTTGTTTTTAAATGTGCAAAGTTTCTTTTGGTATTCAGTTTATTTGAAAATGGCCCAAAATTGTGTCATCTACTGACCAATTGACGCTAACGTCCTGTACATTTACGCCTTTGTGTCATAACTAGGTTTAACGAGCCTTTTACATGTTGTTAGATATCGTAGTACATTTGATAAAGTTATAAATTTGATATAATGATTCATTATCAAATTTTAAGATATTATCAAAAAGTTCAACATAAAAATGGGAATCATCATTATTAGGACCATAAAGATTTGTCAGTGTCATTCTTTTATCCTCTATTGTAATGTCCACAATAATGTCCCCCCCCCCCCCCCCCCCCCCCCCCCCCCCCCCCCCCCCCCCTTTTTTTTTTTTTTCTTTTATTTGTTTTTCTCCTCTTTTTTACTTTTCTATATTTGTTGAAAATAAGTTCCCATGTATTACTTTTTACTCTTATGAAATTGACATTCCTGCTACAACACCAGACCATGTCCTCACAAGCATATTGATATGTATTCTGCCAAATATGAAATTTTATTTTTATAATGAATAATATCAAAAAAGTAAAACTTATCTCAGCCAACTGTAGAGGACTTGCAAACAAATCCAAAAGAAAAGAACTAATGAATTTATATAAAAAAAAATCATACTCAATAATGTGCTTACAAGATATCCACATAGATGAATCTGCCTGTAACACTATGAGAAATGAATGGGGATTGCAGTCTATAATTGCTCCTTTTAAATCTAATTCTAGAGGAGTAGCTATACTCTTTAACAACAACATTGACACAATAATACATAGAACCATAATTGATGAAAAGGGAAACTATATTATTGTGGACATTACAATAGAGGATAAAAGAATGACACTGACAAATCTTTATGGTCCTAATAATGATGATTCCCATTTTTATGTTGAACTTTTTGATAATATCTTAAAATTTGATAATGAATCATTAGTTATAGTCGGTGACTGGAACCTTGTACTTGACCCCACTATTGATCTTGAGAATTACAAACATGTAAACAATCCCAAATCAAGAGAGACTGTTTTAGAATTTATTGAAACTTATAATCTTATTGACATATGGAGAAATTTAAATGATAAATCAAGAAAATATACCTGGTGGAAAAAGAATCCAAGACAACAAGCTAGACTTGACTTCTTTATTGTATCTGATGACATATTTGATATAAGCTTGGCCTCTGATATTTTACCAGGATATAAAAGTGATCATTCAACAATAATATTAACCTTTTCAAATAGCTTAAATCAAGATAGAGGAAAAGGATATTGGAAATTTAACAACTCTTTACTACTAAACCCTGAATATGGGAATTTAGTTAGAAATATATTAAACGAGACTATTCAGGAATATGCTTCAGAAAAGATTGATGACTTTGAAAACCTTGAAGATATTAACCTTACAATATCTAATTCTTTATTCCTTGAAACTTTATTGATGAAAATCCGTGGAAAGACTATATCTTTTGCATCTTATATAAAGAAATGTAAAACAAAACAAACAGAAGAACTTGAAAAAAGAATTAAACATGTTGAAGATGATATTAGAAGAGACTTTCAAAATATAAATGAGGAATTGCTCTCTGAACTATCAAAATATAAAAAACAATTAGAAGAAATAAAACAAGAAGAAATTAAAGGTATACAAATCCGAAATCGAATCCAATGGTATGAAGAGGGAGAAAAACCATCCAAATATTTTTGTAACTTGGAAAATAGAAACTATTCAAAAAAATCTATAAATAAATTAATAACCAAGGACAAAACTGAAATTACAGACAGTAAATCAATACTTAAAGAGGTTAAACATTTTTATGAAAACCTATATGCTTCGCGTGACAAAGATAGGGTAAAAGACTGTTTAAAAGATATTGAAACCCCAACTTTGCACAAAACTCTAAAAGAAAATCTTGAAAAAGAAATCAGTATGGAAGAAATCAGCAAAAATGTTTATAAAATGAAAAATAACAAAAGCCCAGGAATTGATGGCTTTCCCATAGACTTCTTTAAGTTCTTTTGGAAAGATTTAAAAGTTTGGATTTATAAATTTGTTAATGATGTATCAAATAAGAATGACATGTCCCTAAGTATGAAGAGAGGTGTAATCACTTGCATACCAAAAGCTAATAAAGACAGAACATTACTAAAGAATTGGAGGCCTATCACATTACTTAATGCAGTTTATAAAATTATCAGCTCATGTAAAAATAGATTGAAGACTACATTGGATGAATTAATTCACTCTAACCAAACCGGTTTTATACCGGGCAGAACAATTAGTGAAAACACAAGACTTTTATATGACATCATTTTTGAAGCCAAAAAACAAAACATTTCTGGTCTTTTAATCTTGATTGATTTTGAAAAAGCATTTGATTCTGTTTCTAAAGATTTCATTAATGAAGTATTACAAAAATTTGGCTTTGGTCCTGAAATGATTAAATGGATTAATATTTTGACTTATGACACTACCTCATGTGTTATTCAACATGGCCACTTATCTGAATTTTTTCAGAATGAAAGGGGCTGTAGACAAGGTGACCCCTTGTCGCCCTATCTTTTTTTACTTGTTGCTGAGATTCTTGGTTGTATGATTAGAAATAATGACAAAATCAAAGGTATTACTATTAATGGTACTGAATATAAGCTTGATCACTATGCGGATGACACAGAATTATTTCTTGATGGGACTGAAGACAGCTTGTATGCTGCTATTGACACAATTAATACTTTCTACAAAATGTCTGGTTTGAAAATTAATTTGGATAAATCAAAAGCAATTTGGAGTGGAGCAAAAGCTAACTCTATTGATAAAATATGTAAAGATCTCAATATCGAGTGGACAACGGGTGAATATAGTGTACTTGGTATTACATTTACCCCTGATCTTGATAACCTATGGGTGATAAACACCCGAAAGAGACTGGAAGAAATAAATAGACTTTTATCTTCATGGAGGAAAAGAAATTTAACTCTTATTGGTAAAATTAAAGTGATAAAAACTTTAGCAATTTCTAAATTAGTTCATATCTTTAATTCTTTGCCTAACCCCCCTGTTGAATTTATTACAGACCTTGAGAAAATATTTTTTAAATTCATATGGAACGATAAAAATGATAAAATTAAAAGAAATGTTCTGAAAAACAAATATGAGGATGGGGGTTTGAGAATGATTGACACAAACAGATTCATAGATGCTTTGAAATTAACCACCTTAAGGTTATATCTGAAAAAAACTATTAAAAATAACCCCTGTCAAATACCTTTTGATGATATTTTTAATTTTGGAGCTAACGCTGATATATATTTAAAGATAGAAAATCCTTTTTGGCAAGATGTATTCAAGGCTTGGAAGGTATTCCAAAAAAAACATTATGTTGATCCTAATACTTTAGATGATATTTTACCCCAACCGCTTTGGTTTAATCACAATTTTAAAAATACATTTCATTTTGTAAAAGATTGGGCAAATAAAGGAATAATGACTATCCATGACATATGTGATAAAAACGGTTTACTATCAATAGAAACTTTAAAAGACAAATACGGCATCAAAGGTACATTTCTGGATTATAATTACTTACTATATATATTGCCTAACGCATGGAAACATACCCTTACCCACTCTTCTATAGAAATGAATACCAGTTTTATAAATGTTACTGAATGCCAGTTGAATTTGATGAAAACATCCAAAGGCTCTAGACTTTTCTATGACATACTTATCTCAACAGACAAATATCCTAACATCTGTAGCAAATGGCAACTTACTTTTCCTGAAACTACATTTGATTGGAAAGACACATTTACAAGATATATGAAGGCAATAAAAGACACTAAATTACTAGATTTTCAATATAGATTTCTTCATGGTACCATACACACTAAAAGAGAATTACTCAGAATGAAAAAGGTTGACAATAGCTTATGTTGCTTTTGTAAGAATGTTGATGAGAGTCTTTGTCATGTATACTGGGAATGTGAGGAGACACAAATCTTTTGGAATAATCTACAAATTTGGCTTAATAATTCATTTCCAACTCCAGTGATATTTTCTAAATCTTTAATCTGGTTTGGTACCCACCACCAAAACAAATTAATTAATCACATCATTATTTCTGCTAAAAGATATATTTATCTTAGCAATATAAAAAATACATCACTAAACTTAAACATGTATTTAAAAACTTTGAAACAAATTTTTTGTGTGGAAAATTTTATTGCAATCAAAAACAATAAAAATCATGATTTTCATAATAAATGGTATCTTCTCTGTCCAGCTCTTGAATGAACATATGTATTCCACGTTGTACTCTTTATTGTATGTTCTATTCAACATTGCTTATGTTTTCTACATACCTGTATGTAACTGTATATACACTGGGAACTAATTAAAAAAAAAAAAAAAAAGTTATAAATTTATGCGGATTGGTGTGAATACTCGGTGATTACCATGTCAGTTTTGTGTCTACTTATCTCCTTCTCTTTCAACACAGTTGCATCCTCCTGTCTCGTTATTTCACATCTTGTATGCTTTTTGAGATCCTCATTAAAGTTAAATACACCTAAACGAACAGGAAACACTGGGGAACCAACATTTTGTGTCGTCCACTGACCCATTGACGCCAACTTCCTGTAGATTTACGCCCTTGTGTCATGCAAGTGCGATGGCAGGTACAACTGCACTTTAGCATTATAGTCCTCATATACGTAGTCTCTTTCCTTACCACTTCTGTCAATGATTAAACATCATCCAAACCGTAGTTAACCATAGTGAGTACATGTATCTTGTCAATAAAATTATTGTATATAATGTAGAGAATGAACATTTGCGTAATCTTTCATTGATACTTTGGGATAGCTACATTAATCACCTATGCTTACATTGCAGGGGTCGCAAATTGCATCAATTATATTAGTTGATAGTTGATGTTTTCCTTCACTTACGTTTGGGAAGAGTTGCATTACTCTTGTTTTCCTTCACTTACACTCGGAATAAGTTACATGATTCATATATATTCCATCGCCGATGTTATATCTGATGTTATGTTATTTGTACTTTGCTAGATTTCCAAGTCGAATTGACGTAAATCCGTCTGAAGGCAATTGCAAAAATGTAATCGGTCATTGGTTTTAAATGGAATATTGACAGTATGATAACGATTTGGAAATATCTCGATTTGAAAAACCTTTTGATTGGCGAACCTATTGCGATAATGGTGAGGTGATTGAGTGTTTTTTACCTGCAATGTTTGACGATGCCAATGAAAGATTGAAACTCAAATACATGGAAAAAGCGATGTTACATGTGTATATGTATCATCCCAACTTGGGATGGCGTCCCATCTTAAGATGGGACGCGTCCCAACTTGGAATTCCAAGTTGGGACGTCCGATCTTGAGATGGGACGGCAGATACTTTTACATGTTTATAATATCCTTATTCTAATGTTGAATTTAGTAATAACATGATAACATGTATCATTTAGATAAGCGCTTCAAGGACATCGAAAGATATTTTGATTTTTTGTTATTTTCATTACTTATTGGCTATATATATCTCTCATCGCATACGAGTCTTTCACCATAGCCCAATACGATTTCAAAAGTAATTCTTATACAAAGTCTTATAAATTATTTCATTATATTCTTAAATATTTTTAATTATGAAAGCATGTTAAGCAAATAAAAAAAAAATTTATATTCAATTATACACTCAAAACCTACTCTTAGTGAATACCAAGAATGCTAATCTAATGCCTTGTTATCAGTTCAATTTCTGACACATAAACCGTTCTGTTAAGCAAGATTCCAATGTACTTATTGTGTTTGATAGTTGAATCTAAAAGTGTATGTTTCTTAAACATAATTCACAAACACTAACCTATAAGTGGTGTTCCGTCAATGCTTATAAGATGTCCAGTAAATAAATCCAGTTATGTCTCCTCATATTTCCGATCGAACCTGATCTGATCAGTGTCGTGATGCAAATGCTTGGTAGTTCAGAGATGGGTGTGGGTTGGGGGTTGGGTGGAGGGGGGGATGTGCGAAAGAAGGGATTTTGGTAAACATCCGGTTCAGTTATGACACCAATACCTGTGTGTCACCTTCCAATTAGTGACAAGAATGGGTACCAATTGTACATGAGCATGCTTGTAACACTACAAAGGTACACGCCGAGCGTTTGTTGTTTTAGTCAATGATCATCATTCATTTTTATCAAGGCATTGGCCCCTATCGGCAATATCACTGATAGGTGGGAGCAGACCGATCAAACCCTAACCAAAAACAACAACAAATGTTATGTTTAGTGTTATTGTATTGTTATTCGATGAAAGTTGTTTTGCCACACTAAATATATTCGAAATATTTTTTTCATTAACAGAACGATAATCATATGCATGTCAAGTAACCAAAATGAAATCTAACATCATCCATTGATTAATTAAGGGGAAATAGCATGCTTTTCAATAGATTTTTAAAAAATTGATAACTTAGTTTCCAAGATTTGCAAAAGAAGATTATGATTTAAACATATTTTTTTCATTTCTATAAAAAGAATTTAGATTTGGAGGCAAGCTGGCAGCTTATATTAATGCCGCTCCAATAAAACTTATATTTTGAAACCATCCAACATACAACACAAAGTCAAACAAATACGATGTACAGTTGCAGCACAATTCAGTTAACATATTCAATATTGCAAAGGCAATTTCTTCATGCTTATTTATAAATAAAACATTTCAACTCATTTCTAATCAATACTACAAGAAGATTATAAACGGAGTTTGTTAACTTTGAGTTCAATAATAAACTTTGTTTACCTTCACAAGATTTTTTGATACAAACCCTTGTTGAGAAAAATTATTCTACTGTTTTCTACATAGCCCGAGGTAACATATGATTTTGATCAGTATTAAAAGGTTGCTTTTTATATGTACAAGCGTCTATCTAGGCTTTTTAGAAGCGTTGAATTTCGAGAATTGTTGTGTGTTCTTACTACTAATACGTTAATCAACTGATCCGTACATAAGTCAAATAAGATGAATAGGTGAGGGAGAAGAATTACATATCAGTGTAATATTGTTATTTTACAGCTGAAAGTTTACTTAACTAATCGTTTTGTTATCTTTGAATATGCTACTTAACATGTTCCCCCGAAAAAAGGCATTAGGTTTGTAAATACACATCAATGAAGTTTTATTGATGTACTAAGACTTATCGAGTTATTTTGTGCTGATGTACATGTACTAGTGTAATATCCTCAGAGAACTAAGTGATTCATATTGTTATTGCTTATACAAATCTGATATAGAAACTGTAATTTCTTATACAAATTTGATATTGAAACTGTCATTGCTTATTGTAAAATAATCGATATTTCATTGTATGAAAATATGCAATATGTGTAATCATACAATGGTTAGTAAGTATATTTCTATGATTTAAACGGTATTTTATTTCAATAAAACATGTATTACACAAAATTCAGAATTTATATACAAAAAGAAAAAAGGATTAGGAAACAGGCAGCAAATGCTTATATAAATTCTTTTCCTGAACCAAACATAAAACTATTTAGATATCAAGTACATTGGTGGAAATATACATTTGCAATTATTCTTACTAAACTCAAATTTATATTATGCTTTGTCTACCTTACATTTTTTGTACAAATTTTAGGAAAGAGCTTTAAAAATCGATTGGTATCGTTTATGAAATGATAAATATATATTAATAGGAATTCGTTAACACTCCGTGACAAAGATTTGTCGCCGTTAATATAGATTTTAGTATATTGTTATGAGTTACGAGGGAATATTCAAACCCTAAGGTTGGCACTATTTGAAAATATCTAAAATGTTGGGAACCAGACTTCGATAATAGGAACTTTTAATTTCTTTTACATTTGATACAATCAACCAAGTCGCCAAGTAGATAAACAAGATAGTACTCTGTTAAAACAACATGGGGTTTTGGTGTCTCCATATGTTGTTTTAGCCTAACAGTTCCTACGGTGGGCAAATTGGTGTCCAATCATCCGTTCTCTGTCACGCCAAGCTGACACATTAACATATTCAGTCTATTCAGTGCTGCATTGTAACGATGGAGAGTACCTTAATTTCTGTTTATAGGAGGTTTTTGCATGGATTATCCATTTCTCTCTATCAGGTACGTTTTTTGATTATATATTTTTGAAAAAGCAATTTATCACTAGTATTGTAAAACTTGGATCTGTATTAGAATAACTTCATATCTGTGATTGTTAACAGTTTATACCACATTTTTGTAAAGAAACTAAGATGCAAAGTTGCCTCTGTGATGTCAGCTGTCCGATCTACGCATGTATTGTTCGTTTGAAAAATGCTAAATATCTAAATATAAATCTATACATTGATCTGATTTTGTTATGTCGCTTAACAAATGTGATTCAATCAGTAATCAAATGTGACTTTAAATAAATGTTTGAGTAGTGTTGAATCGTTCGTACTCGATAGCATATGAAACCGAGTGAAAAAGTGAAGTAAATGAACATCAAATCAAATTTTCTTTGTAGGTGTGAAAAGAATATAACAAAACTATCTAAAAACATGTTTTACTGACACAAATCATTATAAAATATGAATATTATTAACATGTTTTAGTATCCCCCGTCCCATCTCAAGATGGGACGTCCCAACTTGGAATCCCAAGTTGGGACGCGTCCCATCTTAAGATGGGGCGGATCCGCAGTTGGGATGATACATATATACTGATATAATGATAATATACCAAATTTATATAGCGGCCTATTTGAACTCTCAGACTTAGAAGCTTGTTTTAAAGCATTGCAGCTGCCTTGTAAAAACACTTGTTCTTGAGCATTTCGATCCTTGATTTGAGTATGGTGAGCAGTGACGTTGATTCAGATCGAAAATATCTTTCATGTTTGTAAGGGATTACCAGTTCCTGCAGATAGGCTGGTGATGTCTGATGCACTGCTTTGAATGTATGCATCAAGATCTTGTATTAGCATCTAAGATGCACCGGCAACCAGTGTAACGATTTCAAGGTTGGCGTTATGTGACTCCCTTTTCTGGTCCAAGTAATCAAACGGGCGGCACTGTGTTTAACTTTTTGTAGTTGACTCAGCGCATACTGAGGGAACCATAAAGAATTACATTCGCAAAGTCAAGTCTTGTTGTAACCAGACAGCGAAGTAAAGTTTTACAGCATTTGTCAGTGATATATTTTCTGATTTGGTGGTGACATGATCTTGAGAGTGGGTTCATTTGATTTTCCATATCGTTACCCACTTGTCAAACTGGACGCCAATATTCCTTACACTATCACTGCCTGTAATAGGCTAGAATTCACGACCCAGGTTTTTGGGTCTTTAGACATTCAGCTTCGCTTTATCATCATTGCTTTTCAGCATATTTGTGCTTTTCCAAAATCAGAGATATCCTCCAGACAAGTTTCCATCCTCATCATGATACATTTAACAATATCTTTTCAACTTATGACTCTTTAAATCTGCTTATCATCCGCATAGACATATGTGGAATACAGAAGGTTAACTGGTTTGTGTTTGTAGTAATTGCATCGTTCAGTAAAATATATTGACTTCTGTAGATAATACGGATATTTGATCAGTTTAATAAACATCGTTTATCACAAGTTTTTGTTTGCTGAAAGGAAATTTCATTCCTTCTCCACATTCTGAATACTCTGAGCGAAATACTGAAAAAATAATTTTTGGGAATGTGTTTGATTAACAAAAAAGCTTTCAGTATTGTTAAATGTATTCAGACATGCATGGCCAGATTTCAGCAGCTGACACAAATACCTTAAGGTCTTAACTATGCCAGGGCAGGGCGCTCTGACTACGACATAAGACATAAATCTATGGGAAAGTCGTTATCGCTTTGTGTTCTTCAAGAAACTGTCATCAGTTTTAGATACACATTAGCTAAGAAGACATCACACGCACTATACGTTTTTCTCAAAGAGGATACATATTTTACAGTCTGGAATGATTTTTAATTTTAAAAAATTGTAATTACAAATTAGATGAAAAATTTTTTATAATTGACTTCACAAAGCAATTTAGATTATAGAATGCAGAGGTATTTCTAGTTACAACTAATTATAGACAGTATAACAAAACATGCACTGTCTTAAAAGTGAATAGATAAGATTTAGTTTCTTTGATCACTTATAAGAAAGTGATTAGGCTTCTCGTTAATAACCCTGAAGGATATCGTTGATTTGAAAGGAGATTGGGGCAAATAAGACACGAGCCAGACGAGGTTAGTGTCACACGTACCGATACCCCCACTTCCGGGTAGTGCCATAGGGAACCTAAATAGAATAAAAACAGTGTTAGATCTGCACTTCACCGCCAGTAAAACTATACCTCATTGGTCCTTTTGTAAAACAAATTTCCTATTGAAAAGATTCAGGTGGTTTCTGATTTCATAGTTTTGAAATTGTCTTCTTTCTCCTGTCAGAAACATTCGAAATACAGCTGCTGAACAATAGTTTGTTACATTATTTAATGCAATTATCAAATGATTTGGTGTTCACTCAAGTTCGGATCATTTAATCATCTAACAGCCAAAACTTATGATTTTTCTGAGATGTAGAAAATCATGTTCCCATAACATACTTACATGTAATTATCATATTCATATTCACACTAGAACACATTGGCATCGACACTGGGATCCAAAATGCACCATTATAGATTTTGGAATATGTGACTTCAAGAACAAACGGAGTGGCTCTATATTATTTTTAAAAGAGCTTAAAGAACATCTGAACACGGGATGGTAAGCTAAGGCTGATATTTTACGTGATGACTGCGATAATACTACGGCTTGATATTGTTAAAGAAACCAGAACCATTTTTATTTTTATGAAAAAGTATTTCAAGATCTTCTTTGAGTGGCATTTTAGAAGTTGGTATGATGAAGAAAATAGGAAATTTATGGATTTACAACTTCTTTATTGCAAAGAGATGCTATCTCTTTGCAATAAAGAAGTTGTAAATCCATAAATTTCCTATTTTCTTCTATTTCAAGATCGTTCAGCCGTAAATATATTTGCAATCGTTAGTACAGGAGGAGTATCTGTTTGACATTCAATCCATTTTCAAGAAACAGGACAACAGGTGGAACAAGTCAAACTATGTTTGCTTCTCATATGTTTTGAGTCAGATTCCTTGTATATATAAGACTTAATCTCTAGCATCTACAGATTATGGCGTCTCGGTTCATTTACATATTTTACTAATATCAGTAATATATTTTTATTCGTGTCAACATCCATTTGAAATAATTGTAGTCTTCTGGACCCTGTCCGTGGGCTCACCCGCCGACCCAAAGCATTCCGTGCTGATGACGTCACCGTCAGGAAGCGGTTTCGCAGGTGCAGCGTTCGAAGATAACGTTTTCCCATGGCGTGGTGACCCGTGGTCGTCCGGTTCTGGGTCTGTCCGATGTCCGTCCAGTCTGTCTGAACCGCTGTACCAAATTTCCAATTGTAACGCGGGACCAGCCAAAGGTTCTTGCAACGTGAACGTGCGTGGCCCCCATATCAAGCATTCCCAGTGCTCGCTGACGCTGTCCTTCTGTAAGTCGTGGCATTTTTCAGTGTTCTTTTTGCATTGTGGTTGTTTGAGATTGCTACTGTGCAGTTTTTATACTCCTGCGGCACGTGCATTTCTCCCAGTAACGACGTCACGTGATTTTGACATTTTCGCGTTTTCAAAGAAACACGGGCATATTGCCGGTAGAAATTGGAGGTCAAAGAAGCTTGCGTTTGGGCGATGTGTTCATACCTATTTGTTTTTTAACCTGTCCAACTAATTTGTAACAACTTTGTTTTTAAATGTGCAAAGTTTCTTTTGGTATTCAGTTTATTTGAAAATGGCCCAAAATTGTGTCATCTACTGACCAATTGACGCTAACGTCCTGTGCATTTACGCCTTTGTGTCATAACTAGGTTTAACGAGCCTTTTACATGTTGTTAGAAATCGTAGTACATTTGATAAAGTTATAAATTTGATATAATGATTCATTATCAAATTTTAAGATATTATCAAAAAGTTCAACATAAAAATGGGAATCATCATTATTAGGACCATAAAGATTTGTCAGTGTCATTCTTTTATCCTCTATTGTAATGTCCACAATAATGTCCCCCCCCCCCCCCCCCCCCCTTTGGTTTTTTTTTCTTTTATTTGTTTTTCTCCTCTTTTTTACTTTTCTATATTTGTTGAAAATAAGTTCCCATGTATTACTTTTTACTCTTATGAAATTGACATTCCTGCTACAACACCAGACCATGTCCTCACAAGCATATTGATATGTATTCTGCCAAATATGAAATTTTATTTTTATAATGAATAATATCAAAAAAGTAAAACTTATCTCAGCCAACTGTAGAGGACTTGCAAACAAATCCAAAAGAAAAGAACTAATGAATTTATATAAAAAAAATCATACTCAATAATGTGCTTACAAGATATCCACATAGATGAATCTGCCTGTAACACTATGAGAAATGAATGGGGATTGCAGTCTATAATTGCTCCTTTTAAATCTAATTCTAGAGGAGTAGCTATACTCTTTAACAACAACATTGACACAATAATACATAGAACCATAATTGATGAAAAGGGAAACTATATTATTGTGGACATTACAATAGAGGATAAAAGAATGACACTGACAAATCTTTATGGTCCTAATAATGATGATTCCCATTTTTATGTTGAACTTTTTGATAATATCTTAAAATTTGAAACTTTGAAACTTTGCCTCCCCACACCATAACGCTACCACTACCGTAGGGAACGACTTCTCTAACGCAGCAAGCAGCAGTCCTTTCACCTCTGCGACGGTAAACACGCTGTCTGCCGTCAACTCGAAACAAACAGAACCGACTTTCGTCGGAAAACACAACGCGTTGCCACTGCCGACGTTGCCACCTTCGCACTGTATTTGCCCATCGTAGTCGTCTGCGTCGATTTTCAGGAGTCAATAACTGTCCTCTGAACGGTCGGAAGGCCCGGATGCCTCCTGTTCGTAGTCTTCTGGACCCTGTCCGTGGGCTCACCCGCCGACCCAAAGCATTCCGTGCTGATGACGTCACCGTCAGGAAGCGGTTTCGCAGGTGCAGCGTTCGAAGATAACGTTTTCCCATGGCGTGGTGACCCGTGGTCGTCCGGTTCTGGGTCTGTCCGATGTCCGTCCAGTCTGTCTGAACCGCTGTACCAAATTTCCAATTGTAACGCGGGACCAGCCAAAGGTTCTTGCAACGTGAACGTGCGTGGCCCCCATATCAAGCATTCCCAGTGCTCGCTGACGCTGTCCTTCTGTAAGTCGTGGCATTTTTCAGTGTTCTTTTTGCATTGTGGTTGTTTGAGATTGCTACTGTGCAGTTTTTATACTCCTGCGGCACGTGCATTTCTCCCAGTAACGACGTCACGTGATTTTGACATTTTCGCGTTTTCAAAGAAACACGGGCATATTGCCGGTAGAAATTGGAGGTCAAAGAAGCTTGCGTTTGGGCGATGTGTTCATACCTATTTGTTTTTTAACCTGTCCAACTAATTTGTAACAACTTTGTTTTTAAATGTGCAAAGTTTCTTTTGGTATTCAGTTTATTTGAAAATGGCCCAAAATTGTGTCATCTACTGACCAATTGACGCTAACGTCCTGTACATTTACGCCTTTGTGTCATAACTAGGTTTAACGAGCCTTTTACATGTTGTTAGATATCGTAGTACATTTGATAAAGTTATAAATTTGATATAATGATTCATTATCAAATTTTAAGATATTATCAAAAAGTTCAACATAAAAATGGGAATCATCATTATTAGGACCATAAAGATTTGTCAGTGTCATTCTTTTATCCTCTATTGTAATGTCCACAATAATGTCCCCCCCCCCCTTTGGTTTTTTTTTCTTTTATTTGTTTTTCTCCTCTTTTTTACTTTTCTATATTTGTTGAAAATAAGTTCCCATGTATTACTTTTTACTCTTATGAAATTGACATTCCTGCTACAACACCAGACCATGTCCTCACAAGCATATTGATATGTATTCTGCCAAATATGAAATTTTATTTTTATAATGAATAATATCAAAAAAGTAAAACTTATCTCAGCCAACTGTAGAGGACTTGCAAACAAATCCAAAAGAAAAGAACTAATGAATTTATATAAAAAAAAATCATACTCAATAATGTGCTTACAAGATATCCACATAGATGAATCTGCCTGTAACACTATGAGAAATGAATGGGGATTGCAGTCTATAATTGCTCCTTTTAAATCTAATTCTAGAGGAGTAGCTATACTCTTTAACAACAACATTGACACAATAATACATAGAACCATAATTGATGAAAAGGGAAACTATATTATTGTGGACATTACAATAGAGGATAAAAGAATGACACTGACAAATCTTTATGGTCCTAATAATGATGATTCCCATTTTTATGTTGAACTTTTTGATAATATCTTAAAATTTGATAATGAATCATTAGTTATAGTCGGTGACTGGAACCTTGTACTTGACCCCACTATTGATCTTGAGAATTACAAACATGTAAACAATCCCAAATCAAGAGAGACTGTTTTAGAATTTATTGAAACTTATAATCTTATTGACATATGGAGAAATTTAAATGATAAATCAAGAAAATATACCTGGTGGAAAAAGAATCCAAGACAACAAGCTAGACTTGACTTCTTTATTGTATCTGATGACATATTTGATATAAGCTTGGCCTCTGATATTTTACCAGGATATAAAAGTGATCATTCAACAATAATATTAACCTTTTCAAATAGCTTAAATCAAGATAGAGGAAAAGGATATTGGAAATTTAACAACTCTTTACTACTAAACCCTGAATATGGGAATTTAGTTAGAAATATATTAAACGAGACTATTCAGGAATATGCTTCAGAAAAGATTGATGACTTTGAAAACCTTGAAGATATTAACCTTACAATATCTAATTCTTTATTCCTTGAAACTTTATTGATGAAAATCCGTGGAAAGACTATATCTTTTGCATCTTATATAAAGAAATGTAAAACAAAACAAACAGAAGAACTTGAAAAAAGAATTAAACATGTTGAAGATGATATTAGAAGAGACTTTCAAAATATAAATGAGGAATTGCTCTCTGAACTATCAAAATATAAAAAACAATTAGAAGAAATAAAACAAGAAGAAATTAAAGGTATACAAATCCGAAATCGAATCCAATGGTATGAAGAGGGAGAAAAACCATCCAAATATTTTTGTAACTTGGAAAATAGAAACTATTCAAAAAAATCTATAAATAAATTAATAACCAAGGACAAAACTGAAATTACAGACAGTAAATCAATACTTAAAGAGGTTAAACATTTTTATGAAAACCTATATGCTTCGCGTGACAAAGATAGGGTAAAAGACTGTTTAAAAGATATTGAAACCCCAACTTTGCACAAAACTCTAAAAGAAAATCTTGAAAAAGAAATCAGTATGGAAGAAATCAGCAAAAATGTTTATAAAATGAAAAATAACAAAAGCCCAGGAATTGATGGCTTTCCCATAGACTTCTTTAAGTTCTTTTGGAAAGATTTAAAAGTTTGGATTTATAAATTTGTTAATGATGTATCAAATAAGAATGACATGTCCCTAAGTATGAAGAGAGGTGTAATCACTTGCATACCAAAAGCTAATAAAGACAGAACATTACTAAAGAATTGGAGGCCTATCACATTACTTAATGCAGTTTATAAAATTATCAGCTCATGTAAAAATAGATTGAAGACTACATTGGATGAATTAATTCACTCTAACCAAACCGGTTTTATACCGGGCAGAACAATTAGTGAAAACACAAGACTTTTATATGACATCATTTTTGAAGCCAAAAAACAAAACATTTCTGGTCTTTTAATCTTGATTGATTTTGAAAAAGCATTTGATTCTGTTTCTAAAGATTTCATTAATGAAGTTTTAAAAAAATTTGGCTTTGGTCCTGAAATGATTAAATGGATTAATATTTTGACTTATGACACTACCTCATGTGTTATTCAACATGGCCACTTATCTGAATTTTTTCAGAATGAAAGGGGCTGTAGACAAGGTGACCCCTTGTCGCCCTATCTTTTTTTACTTGTTGCTGAGATTCTTGGTTGTATGATTAGAAATAATGACAAAATCAAAGGTATTACTATTAATGGTACTGAATATAAGCTTGATCAATATGCGGATGACACAGAATTATTTCTTGATGGGACTGAAGACAGCTTGTATGCTGCTATTGACACAATTAATACTTTCTACAAAATGTCTGGTTTGAAAATTAATTTGGATAAATCAAAAGCAATTTGGATTGGAGCAAAAGCTAACTCTATTGATAAAATATGTAAAGATCTCAATATCGAGTGGACAACGGGTGAATATAGTGTACTTGGTATTACATTTACCCCTGATCTTGATAACCTATGGGTGATAAACACCCGAAAGAGACTGGAAGAAATAAATAGACTTTTATCTTCATGGAGGAAAAGAAATTTAACTCTTATTGGTAAAATTAAAGTGATAAAAACTTTAGCAATTTCTAAATTAGTTCATATCTTTAATTCTTTGCCTAACCCCCCTGTTGAATTTATTACAGACCTTGAGAAAATATTTTTTAAATTCATATGGAACGATAAAAATGATAAAATTAAAAGAAATGTTCTGAAAAACAAATATGAGGATGGGGGTTTGAGAATGATTGACACAAACAGATTCATAGATGCTTTGAAATTAACCACCTTAAGGTTATATCTGAAAAAAACTATTAAAAATAACCCCTGTCAAATACCTTTTGATGATATTTTTAATTTTGGAGCTAACGCTGATATATATTTAAAGATAGAAAATCCTTTTTGGCAAGATGTATTCAAGGCTTGGAAGGTATTCCAAAAAAAACATTATGTTGATCCTAATACTTTAGATGATATTTTACCCCAACCGCTTTGGTTTAATCACAATTTTAAAAATACATTTCATTTTGTAAAAGATTGGGCAAATAAAGGAATAATGACTATCCATGACATATGTGATAAAAACGGTTTACTATCAATAGAAACTTTAAAAGACAAATACGGCATCAAAGGTACATTTCTGGATTATAATTACTTACTATATATATTGCCTAACGCATGGAAACATACCCTTACCCACTCTTCTATAGAAATGAATACCAGTTTTATAAATGTTACTGAATGCCAGTTGAATTTGATGAAAACATCCAAAGGCTCTAGACTTTTCTATGACATACTTATCTCAACAGACAAATATCCTAACATCTGTAGCAAATGGCAACTTACTTTTCCTGAAACTACATTTGATTGGAAAGACACATTTACAAGATATATGAAGGCAATAAAAGACACTAAATTACTAGATTTTCAATATAGATTTCTTCATGGTACCATACACACTAAAAGAGAATTACTCAGAATGAAAAAGGTTGACAATAGCTTATGTTGCTTTTGTAAGAATGTTGATGAGAGTCTTTGTCATGTATACTGGGAATGTGAGGAGACACAAATCTTTTGGAATAATCTACAAATTTGGCTTAATAATTCATTTCCAACTCCAGTGATATTTTCTAAATCTTTAATCTGGTTTGGTACCCACCACCAAAACAAATTAATTAATCACATCATTATTTCTGCTAAAAGATATATTTATCTTAGCAATATAAAAAATACATCACTAAACTTAAACATGTATTTAAAAACTTTGAAACAAATATTTTGTGTGGAAAATTTTATTGCAATCAAAAACAATAAAAATCATGATTTTCATAATAAATGGTATCTTCTCTGTCCAGCTCTTGAATGAACATATGTATTCCACGTTGTACTCTTTATTGTATGTTCTATTCAACATTGCTTATGTTTTCTACATACCTGTATGTAACTGTATATACACTGGGAACTAATTAAAAAAAAAAAAAAAAAAGTTATAAATTTATGCGGATTGGTGTGAATACTCGGTGATTACCATGTCAGTTTTGTGTCTACTTATCTCCTTCTCTTTCAACACAGTTGCATCCTCCTGTTTCGTTATTTCACATCTTGTATGCTTTTTGAGATCCTCATTAAAGTTAAATACACCTAAACGAACAGGAAACACTGGGGAACCAACATTTTGTGTCGTCCACTGACCCATTGACGCCAACTTCCTGTAGATTTACGCCCTTGTGTCATGCAAGTGCGATGGCAGGTACAACTGCACTTTAGCATTATAGTCCTCATATACGTAGTCTCTTTCCTTACCACTTCTGTCAATGATTAAACATCATCCAAACCGTAGTTAACCATAGTGAGTACATGTATCTTGTCAATAAAATTATTGTATATAATGTAGAGAATGAACATTTGCGTAATCTTTCATTGATACTTTGGGATAGCTACATTAATCACCTATGCTTACATTGCAGGGGTCGCAAATTGCATCAATTATATTAGTTGATAGTTGATGTTTTCCTTCACTTACGTTTGGGAAGAGTTGCATTACTCTTGTTTTCCTTCACTTACACTCGGAATAAGTTACATGATTCATATATATTCCATCGCCGATGTTATATCTGATGTTATGTTATTTGTACTTTGCTAGATTTCCAAGTCGAATTGACGTAAATCCGTCTGAAGGCAATTGCAAAAATGTAATCGGTCATTGGTTTTAAATGGAATATTGACAGTATGATAACGATTTGGAAATATCTCGATTTGAAAAACCTTTTGATTGGCGAACCTATTGCGATAATGGTGAGGTGATTGAGTGTTTTTTACCTGCAATGTTTGACGATGCCAATGAAAGATTGAAACTCAAATACATGGAAAAAGCGATGTTACATGTGTATATGTATCATCCCAACTTGGGATGGCGTCCCATCTTAAGATGGGACGCGTCCCAACTTGGAATTCCAAGTTGGGACGTCCGATCTTGAGATGGGACGGCAGATACTTTTACATGTTTATAATATCCTTATTCTAATGTTGAATTTAGTAATAACATGATAACATGTATCATTTAGATAAGCGCTTCAAGGACATCGAAAGATATTTTGATTTTTTGTTATTTTCATTACTTATTGGCTATATATATCTCTCATCGCATACGAGTCTTTCACCATAGCCCAATACGATTTCAAAAGTAATTCTTATACAAAGTCTTATAAATTATTTCATTATATTCTTAAATATTTTTAATTATGAAAGCATGTTAAGCAAATAAAAAAAAAATTTATATTCAATTATACACTCAAAACCTACTCTTAGTGAATACCAAGAATGCTAATCTAATGCCTTGTTATCAGTTCAATTTCTGACACATAAACCGTTCTGTTAAGCAAGATTCCAATGTACTTATTGTGTTTGATAGTTGAATCTAAAAGTGTATGTTTCTTAAACATAATTCACAAACACTAACCTATAAGTGGTGTTCCGTCAATGCTTATAAGATGTCCAGTAAATAAATCCAGTTATGTCTCCTCATATTTCCGATCGAACCTGATCTGATCAGTGTCGTGATGCAAATGCTTGGTAGTTCAGAGATGGGTGTGGGTTGGGGGTTGGGTGGAGGGGGGGATGTGCGAAAGAAGGGATTTTGGTAAACATCCGGTTCAGTTATGACACCAATACCTGTGTGTCACCTTCCAATTAGTGACAAGAATGGGTACCAATTGTACATGAGCATGCTTGTAACACTACAAAGGTACACGCCGAGCGTTTGTTGTTTTAGTCAATGATCATCATTCATTTTTATCAAGGCATTGGCCCCTATCGGCAATATCACTGATAGGTGGGAGCAGACCGATCAAACCCTAACCAAAAACAACAACAAATGTTATGTTTAGTGTTATTGTATTGTTATTCGATGAAAGTTGTTTTGCCACACTAAATATATTCGAAATATTTTTTTCATTAACAGAACGATAATCATATGCATGTCAAGTAACCAAAATGAAATCTAACATCATCCATTGATTAATTAAGGGGAAATAGCATGCTTTTCAATAGATTTTTAAAAAATTGATAACTTAGTTTCCAAGATTTGCAAAAGAAGATTATGATTTAAACATATTTTTTTCATTTCTATAAAAAGAATTTAGATTTGGAGGCAAGCTGGCAGCTTATATTAATGCCGCTCCAATAAAACTTATATTTTGAAACCATCCAACATACAACACAAAGTCAAACAAATACGATGTACAGTTGCAGCACAATTCAGTTAACATATTCAATATTGCAAAGGCAATTTCTTCATGCTTATTTATAAATAAAACATTTCAACTCATTTCTAATCAATACTACAAGAAGATTATAAACGGAGTTTGTTAACTTTGAGTTCAATAATAAACTTTGTTTACCTTCACAAGATTTTTTGATACAAACCCTTGTTGAGAAAAATTATTCTACTGTTTTCTACATAGCCCGAGGTAACATATGATTTTGATCAGTATTAAAAGGTTGCTTTTTATATGTACAAGCGTCTATCTAGGCTTTTTAGAAGCGTTGAATTTCGAGAATTGTTGTGTGTTCTTACTACTAATACGTTAATCAACTGATCCGTACATAAGTCAAATAAGATGAATAGGTGAGGGAGAAGAATTACATATCAGTGTAATATTGTTATTTTACAGCTGAAAGTTTACTTAACTAATCGTTTTGTTATCTTTGAATATGCTACTTAACATGTCCCCCCGAAAAAAGGCATTAGGTTTGTAAATACACATCAATGAAGTTTTATTGATGTACTAAGACTTATCGAGTTATTTTGTGCTGATGTACATGTACTAGTGTAATATCCTCAGAGAACTAAGTGATTCATATTGTTATTGCTTATACAAATCTGATATAGAAACTGTAATTTCTTATACAAATTTGATATTGAAACTGTCATTGCTTATTGTAAAATAATCGATATTTCATTGTATGAAAATATGCAATATGTGTAATCATACAATGGTTAGTAAGTATATTTCTATGATTTAAACGGTATTTTATTTCAATAAAACATGTATTACACAAAATTCAGAATTTATATACAAAAAGAAAAAAGGATTAGGAAACAGGCAGCAAATGCTTATATAAATTCTTTTCCTGAACCAAACATAAAACTATTTAGATATCAAGTACATTGGTGGAAATATACATTTGCAATTATTCTTACTAAACTCAAATTTATATTATGCTTTGTCTACCTTACATTTTTTGTACAAATTTTAGGAAAGAGCTTTAAAAATCGATTGGTATCGTTTATGAAATGATAAATATATATTAATAGGAATTCGTTAACACTCCGTGACAAAGATTTGTCGCCGTTAATATAGATTTTAGTATATTGTTATGAGTTACGAGGGAATATTCAAACCCTAAGGTTGGCACTATTTGAAAATATCTAAAATGTTGGGAACCAGACTTCGATAATAGGAACTTTTAATTTCTTTTACATTTGATACAATCAACCAAGTCGCCAAGTAGATAAACAAGATAGTACTCTGTTAAAACAACATGGGGTTTTGGTGTCTCCATATGTTGTTTTAGCCTAACAGTTCCTACGGTGGGCAAATTGGTGTCCAATCATCCGTTCTCTGTCACGCCAAGCTGACACATTAACATATTCAGTCTATTCAGTGCTGCATTGTAACGATGGAGAGTACCTTAATTTCTGTTTATAGGAGGTTTTTGCATGGATTATCCATTTCTCTCTATCAGGTACGTTTTTTGATTATATATTTTTGAAAAAGCAATTTATCACTAGTATTGTAAAACTTGGATCTGTATTAGAATAACTTCATATCTGTGATTGTTAACAGTTTATACCACATTTTTGTAAAGAAACTAAGATGCAAAGTTGCCTCTGTGATGTCAGCTGTCCGATCTACGCATGTATTGTTCGTTTGAAAAATGCTAAATATCTAAATATAAATCTATACATTGATCTGATTTTGTTATGTCGCTTAACAAATGTGATTCAATCAGTAATCAAATGTGACTTTAAATAAATGTTTGAGTAGTGTTGAATCGTTCGTACTCGATAGCATATGAAACCGAGTGAAAAAGTGAAGTACATGAACATCAAATCAAATTTTCTTTGTAGGTGTGAAAAGAATATAACAAAACTATCTAAAAACATGTTTTACTGACACAAATCATTATAAAATATGAATATTATTAACATGTTTTAGTATCCCCCGTCCCATCTCAAGATGGGACGTCCCAACTTGGAATCCCAAGTTGGGACGCGTCCCATCTTAAGATGGGGCGGATCCGCAGTTGGGATGATACATATATACTGATATAATGATAATATACCAAATTTATATAGCGGCCTATTTGAACTCTCAGACTTAGAAGCTTGTTTTAAAGCATTGCAGCTGCCTTGTAAAAACACTTGTTCTTGAGCATTTCGATCCTTGATTTGAGTATGGTGAGCAGTGACGTTGATTCAGATCGAAAATATCTTTCATGTTTGTAAGGGAGTACCAGTTCCTGCAGATAGGCTGGTGATGTCTGATGCACTGCTTTGAATGTATGCATCAAGATCTTGTATTAGCATCTAAGATGCACCGGCAACCAGTGTAACGATTTCAAGGTTGGCGTTATGTGACTCCCTTTTCTGGTCCAAGTAATCAAACGGGCAGCACTGTGTTTAACTTTTTGTAGTTGACTCAGCGCATACTGAGGGAACCATAAAGAATTACATTCGCAAAGTCAAGTCTTGTTGTAACCAGACAGCGAAGTAAAGTTTTACAGCATTTGTCAGTGATATATTTTCTGATTTGGTGGTGACATGATCTTGAGAGTGGGTTCATTTGATTTTCCATATCGTTACCCACTTGTCAAACTGGACGCCAATATTCCTTACACTATCACTGCCTGTAATAGGCTAGAATTCACGACCCAGGTTTTTGGGTCTTTAGACATTCAGCTTCGCTTTATCATCATTGCTTTTCAGCATATTTGTGCTTTTCCAAAATCAGAGATATCCTCCAGACAAGTTTCCATCCTCATCATGATACATTTAACAATATCTTTTCAACTTATGACTCTTTAAATCTGCTTATCATCCGCATAGACATATGTGGAATACAGAAGGTTAACTGGTTTGTGTTTGTAGTAATTGCATCGTTCAGTAAAATATATTGACTTCTGTAGATAATACGGATATTTGATCAGTTTAATAAACATCGTTTATCACAAGTTTTTGTTTGCTGAAAGGAAATTTCATTCCTTCTCCACATTCTGAATACTCTGAGCGAAATACTGAAAAAATAATTTTTGGGAATGTGTTTGATTAACAAAAAAGCTTTCAGTATTGTTAAATGTATTCAGACATGCATGGCCAGATTTCAGCAGCTGACACAAATACCTTAAGGTCTTAACTATGCCAGGGCAGGGCGCTCTGACTACGACATAAGACATAAATCTATGGGAAAGTCGTTATCGCTTTGTGTTCTTCAAGAAACTGTCATCAGTTTTAGATACACATTAGCTAAGAAGACATCACACGCACTATACGTTTTTCTCAAAGAGGATACATATTTTACAGTCTGGAATGATTTTTAATTTTAAAAAATTGTAATTACAAATTAGATGAAAAATTTTTTATAATTGACTTCACAAAGCAATTTAGATTATAGAATGCAGAGGTATTTCTAGTTACAACTAATTATAGACAGTATAACAAAACATGCACTGTCTTAAAAGTGAATAGATAAGATTTAGTTTCTTTGATCACTTATAAGAAAGTGATTAGGCTTCTCGTTAATAACCCTGAAGGATATCGTTGATTTGAAAGGAGATTGGGGCAAATAAGACACGAGCCAGACGAGGTTAGTGTCACACGTACCGATACCCCCACTTCCGGGTAGTGCCATAGGGAACCTAAATAGAATAAAAACAGTGTTAGATCTGCACTTCACCGCCAGTAAAACTATACCTCATTGGTCCTTTTGTAAAACAAATTTCCTATTGAAAAGATTCAGGTGGTTTCTGATTTCATAGTTTTGAAATTGTCTTCTTTCTCCTGTCAGAAACATTCGAAATACAGCTGCTGAACAATAGTTTGTTACATTATTTAATGCAATTATCAAATGATTTGGTGTTCACTCAAGTTCGGATCATTTAATCATCTAACAGCCAAAACTTATGATTTTTCTGAGATGTAGAAAATCATGTTCCCATAACATACTTACATGTAATTATCATATTCATATTCACACTAGAACACATTGGCATCGACACTGGGATCCAAAATGCACCATTATAGATTTTGGAATATGTGACTTCAAGAACAAACGGAGTGGCTCTATATTATTTTTAAAAGAGCTTAAAGAACATCTGAACACGGGATGGTAAGCTAAGGCTGATATTTTACGTGATGACTGCGATAATACTACGGCTTGATATTGTTAAAGAAACCAGAACCATTTTTATTTTTATGAAAAAGTATTTCAAGATCTTCTTTGAGTGGCATTTTAGAAGTTGGTATGATGAAGAAAATAGGAAATTTATGGATTAACAACTTCTTTATTGCAAAGAGATAGCATCTCTTTGCAATAAAGAAGTTGTAAATCCATAAATTTCCTATTTTCTTCTATTTCAAGATCGTTCAGCCGTAAATATATTTGCAATCGTTAGTACAGGAGGAGTATCTGTTTGACATTCAATCCATTTTCAAGAAACAGGACAACAGGTGGAACAAGTCAAACTATGTTTGCTTCTCATATGTTTTGAGTCAGATTCCTTGTATATATAAGACTTAATCTCTAGCATCTACAGATTCTGGCGTCTCAGTTCATTTACATCTTTTACTAATATCAGTAATATATTTTTATTCGTGTCAACATCCATTTGAAATAATTGTATTCATTCATTCATTTCTTGCTCTCGGGCCTTTTGGAAATGGGAATGGAAATTTCATATTTTGGATAAAAGATGTTTGCCTGCAGACAAAATCTGTTTAATTATCGGGATATTTTGAATACAGTTATGCGTATTACAGAGAAGTTTTTTCATTTTCAATACATACAACATTTACGATTACATATTTATGTAAATACAATGTAAGAACTGAATAAAGTCATGACCAAATTCGGTTAAATCAATTTCTATTTCTCTTAAAAAATAGACCTAATTTCCGACTCATTGACTTGGGTATGAATCATAATTGAATGAAAACAATCTCTATGGTGAGGCAGGGAGCTTGAGACAATCGAATCATGTTTCAAGGAAAAAAAATGACATGGATTCATTCATGAAAAAAATCATTAAATAAAACCATTATCAGTGATATTGAGTATAACGGTTATTGCATACCATATGTGACACACAAGAATGGAGAAATTGGATCTATTCATAAGTTTTTAATGAATGGCATAACTTGCCTTTAAGATAGCCCTCAGAGTCTACATATATGTTGTCCATCTACGTTGTTCCACCTTCATAATCACAACACACAGACACAACCTCAATCTATCAGCAAAATCTATTGTCTAAGTATTGATAAGACCGTCAAAAACTGATGTATGTTTAGTGCATTCCGGTAATTAATGTTGTTGAAAAGGTTAATTTACTTCCAGTCCTTCTAAAAAGCTCGATAATTTGGCGACAGTTGTTTGGAAGCTTTGCAATGTACCCATTAGAATGAATACAATGTTTAAGTTCAACAAGCATATCTGTCTATTTGATTCCAAATCTATTATGTGTGTGCTTTTTTACGACATAACTTTAAATGATATTTCCAACTGTCTATAACAGTCAATGTTAATCGCTCTTTTGTACTGCTCTTAAACAGTACGATCTCTTTTAGGAGATATCTTTTCTAAACCATGACATATAATTGAAACCTTCACATTCTTGAGCAGTGATAACTGTAAAAATGTTGACAAATGACATAAGGAGAAGTTAAAGCTTTATTGAATTCATATTTCTGGTGCTTTCGCTTTTCTTCCTACGTGTACATGACCAAGATTTTTAATTTTGTCTAACAATCCTCTTACGAAGCTAATTAGGCATTTGAGGACATAAAGAAGAGACAAATTAACATCAATTTGACATATAATAGATAATAACCCATAACATTATTTACTTAATGCATTCCTGAAATGATATGATTAAAGTAGTTAATCACACTAAAAAAAATTAAAACCATATCCAAGTGAAATGGATACGTTCATTAATTTTAGGTAGGAATCTTCATGTCCGTTTAACAAAATACCTATTTTTTTCAAAAGAGTTGACAACCGCCATTCATTGGTCAGTGGGCTAATGTTTAATATAAACGAAAATCGATTATCATTGATAGAATGACAATTTACCGGTACCAGTTAGAAAATTTGGCAACACTAAAAAGCCATTGAAATGAATATCTTTATAACAGTCTTTATCTTTAACTGGATATGTTTGTTTGCTTATTATTATTATATTTAAGAATTAAACGAGGTTCATTGAAATCTCATTCGTCTTTCAATCTTTGTGTTTTACACATCTCTACATGATAAATTTTGATTTAATTTCTGTTATAGAACCCCACAGTTAAGATGAAGGTTAACTGCATGGGAGGATATATGGTCAACATTGTAAAAGTGATGTTGACCTTTCAACGCATTATTTATTGACCTTATTCGTGAATTATTTTCATACTGTTCATATTTGTAATTTAACCCTTTATATGACTTACATAAGATCAGTAACATAATTTCTTAACATTCTTAAATGTGTTTAAGAATTGCCTGCCTGTTTTGGGTTTTATAGGGCAACACTTTGAGTCGACTCTCTAGGCTGATATCAACTTTGGCAGGTAGCCCCTTAGAACTTAAAAACAATAATTCAAAGAGATAGCACAGCACAGCCGGTAACGTACAGAAACTTTTTGGAGCTTTCCCTTAAAATATCCTACACGGGTAATAGTGAATTGTAAACCGGTTAAACCTGTTGAAGACAATTATGAGTCTTTCAGATTCCAGGTGACAGCGTTGGATTCAGTTGACGGAAGGCATTATTGTTAATTCCAAAGATTAATTAAGGCTAATTAGGTGAACCAATAATGAATCAATGTTCCTTCCTTATGTAACCACAGCACATTTCTGTAGGGTGAAGAACTCATTGTGAATGATTACAATACACTTCTTAAGATTAAAATGATAAACTTACTTTTTAGTTACCCTATTGATTTGCATTCCTATTTTGTAATCTAATTTTAATAACAGTGATGTAAACTTAGGGGTGACCTTCAAAATCACACAGTACAGACACTATCTCAATCGACAGCATATACAAGCAGATCTGCTTTAGGATCCTAATTATCTAAGTATTGATAAGATCCTCAAAAACTGATGTACCTTTAGTGCTTTCCAGTAATTAATGCTATTGAAAATACACGAATACAAGGAGACTGAAATTATAAAAAACACTCTTTAGAAATGTCACGTTTTAAAGAACTGTAACATCGAAGTTTCCAGAAAACAATTTGAGTTAATTCACTTCTCGTCATTTTTTAACCTGAATCGATAATTTGGCGACAGATGTTTGAAGGTAATTCTGTAATCTAATTTTCATAACAGTGATGTAAACTTTGTTAGTGTTTTTCATGTACATTTAATCTAACAAGGTCTTGTCGATGTGACTTAACTTATCATTTGATAGTTTGGATTTTACCACTTATAAATCAGATTTACATGTACAAAAGTATTTTTCTATATTTAGGGATAATTCCACTCATGTAAAACTAATAATGCAAGTAGAAAAAATGTCTTTATTTATTTTACAGACAACCTTTATTTTTTCTATCAAGGTCAAGACAAGAAGATTCCTTTTACATTCCTTGAATATTCCAACAAAAGAATTTGCGTCTTATTCTTTGGCAATGCAGACACTATAAAGGTTAACTTGTCCTAAAGGACCTAAGGAGTTGAAGATCAAAGCAGCGTGTAGACTTGTAATCCACTGTAAGACTTAACATTGGAACAAAGACAATCAACGCAAACAATGGTTGTTTTTGAAGCATTAAATAATGTCCCTTTCATTTGAGAAAATGATTAAAACAAGTAAATGTTTAGATAATTAATTTCTTCTATGATATAGACATTTTGCTTTGTACAGAGATTATGTGATTTACTCAAAAAGATCAGTTATGAACTAATAGCTAATAAAGTATGTTTAGATGGTGAACTTACCCTCTTAGTCAATCCAAAAGAATGTACTAGGATCTCAATTGTCTATTTTTAAAAACTTATTCTAAATTATTTGAATCGTGAATTCATCATAATCAAGATTTAACACTCAAACACTTTTATCTCATCAAAATGATGCGGTTTCTTTCTATACTACTACACGTACAACAAGTTACCAGCCTTGTTGACGTTAAACTTTCTAGCTATTATTAAAATTGCTATATATCATTTTACATTTATCATAATTATGGATTGTCAAGTTTTGTGTTCAGTTGATTTTTGATAATGATAAAAATGAAGTTTATTTATCTTTAAAATTGTAACTCTGTTGCTAATTATATCTATATATGTTTCTCAGCCATTTGCACAATAAAAAAACCCCATATATATATCTAACAACTGTTCATCATATCTATGTCATTATTTAATGAAGAAGCAGTTTGCAACTTGGCTAGAGAGGTTTAAGTGCGTCCGTTGGGTTGCGTCGTAGATCAGATCAGTATTCTATAACCTGAAGTAGACATTTAGTTGCTGTAAGAAAACACATCGATATATTAGACCTACATTCTTGAGACATTCAGGACACGTGGTTAATTATTGAACACGTGCATTCGAAACAACAGTGATTTTTTAATGACAGTGTAAAAATAGAATTTCACTAGTCTAATGTTTCAAGTCAAGCAGACTCATTATGCGAAACATTAGATATAAATGCTGCTTAGTTTTCGTCATACTTTATTCTTGTAAAGATTGATTATCCAATCACTACAAAATTCGAATCATGTCCTATTTCCTTTGCTTATTTATTTGATGTATGCTTAATGCTAGTAAACTCTCTAATGATAAACTGATAATCTGATGATTTAGCCATTATTTGCTTCCAATTTGCTACAATGCATGGTTAGATAAAGCATACGCGTTAAAGAAACGGCGCAAGACATCATCGAAACATAATTTTTTTTAAATACATAATACATTTTTACTACGTTGATATACAGACGAATAAACTTATAAATGTCTCATGTCTGTTTACTTTCCAAATATAAAGGTTGACGTCAAAGTTGACGAGTCAGGTGTACACCATGAAGGCACATAAACCATATTGTCTCAGACGTCTGGTTACTTTCTTCCCACTAGTACTGATACGTTGACCAAGCCACGAGTATGAGTACACATACATGTACAACATTTTGCTTTTAATAATTATTTCAAAAGCTCCTTGAAACAAAATTATATATTAAAACGCAAAAGAATTTTACTAAATTTATATCAAGATATTTCATTTCACATTCCCATGTTAATTTAATGCACACATTAACCAGAAAAATTCTGGTTTGTTATTAACGTTATATGATATCTTGTGTTTCTTCGTTTAAACAGAGTTATTTATATTCGGTTTAACGAAATTAAGGTTTTATACCCGATTTGTCTTACTTGAACGGTTCGTTTTTAATCAGAACTGATTCACAATGAAGATATATAAATCCACTTTATATATATATATCTCTAATCTATGGCGGGTTTCCTTATCTGTGGCTTGTTTGATTGTTAGACTGTTTCATGACGTCATGCTAAGTGACGTCATTATGCGATGACGTCATAATAGCTAACTGTTCCCGTCGTAGGGCCCAATTGCGTCGCTAGAGTAATAATTAGGGAAGTCACAGAGAGATATTGCGAACGGATAACGATCAAATAATAAGAGTTCATATCCCAATTACGAAAATACATTAAACAATACCTTACATGTAAATGAGACATTTGCGGCTTCGTGCCACATCAATTGTGTTTATTTTGTAGGTCCTTTTTAGTCCTCGGTGAGTCCGTCTTCTTTAGCCCTAAGATATTGAAAGATTATCTTTTGTAACCCTTGGATTCCTGTCGACGATTTTTAGGGTAAGTTTGTCTAGCGTAAGGTTTGGTTAATCATTGCAGAATAATACAAAAAAAGGTACAAATGTCAGGCATTTGAAAATCTGCCATAGATTTGGAAATCCGCCACAGATTTGAGGCCTGCCATGGATTCGAGTCTCATATATACACACACAATATTTGAAAAAGAGTTCACAAGTATACAGTATTATTTATTCAAAGACAAAAATTACACATGGCCAACATTGCCCCAACATATCTTCAGGGAGTCTTACAAAAAACAGTTATGACGTTATGATTTCACAATACAATTAACATAACAATGGTATGACGTCACAATATTGCAAGTGGTAGGATGGACACAATACGTCAATATTGGAGCGCACATAAAATCTCTCGTTTCTGTTTATGAATTTTATACTGGAATTTTCCAAAATTACCTCTGTTACATTTAGAAACTCTGTACTCTGGAGAGGTAATGTTTGAGTCAAATCTTGCCTTAGTTAAGCACTGCTTTAATTTTTTACTTTGGCGTTTACTTTTGATAAAATTAACATTGTTAATTATTTTGGACATTTTTTCATCACACATGAGAATAGGTGTGTTTTGTCTAATACTCTGGAACATATCTGGATTGAGTGGATTATGTGTTGAGACATATGCAATATCAATTGTTTCAGATTTCTCTTTCTTCCTTACTGTTAAGAGTTCTCTTCTATTGATGGATTTTGCTTTATTGATTCCATCCTCAACCAGAAACGGCGGGTATCCTCTTTTATGAAGCAACACTTTTAGTTCTCTGAGTCTGATATCCCTTGTATCTTCATTGGAACAGATCATGCAAATACGTCTTGACAGGTTGTATGGGATACTTCTCTTTGTATGTGATGGGTGACATGATGAAAAATCCAAGTATTGCTTAGTGTCGGTAGGCTTATAATAAAAGTCCGTTTCTAAATGACCATCTAATATTTTAACAACAGTATCCAAGAAGGGAATTTCATTGTCACTTGTTTCCATAGTAAACACAATGTGTTCGTTCATGTTATTCAATGTCTTGTAGAACGTATCTAGTTGGTTATTTGAGAATTGCCATAAAATAAAACAGTCATCTAAATATCGACGCCAATGTTCAATGAAGTAGTTACAGATTTCACTACCTGTTCACTAAGTTTTCCTGTAACTTGACAATTAATTTTTTCTCAATATATCCTAGCACTAAGGTTGCGTATGTTGGTGCCATTTTTGTATCCATAGCCGTATCTTTAATTTGCCTGTAATGTGTACCATCAGAGAAGAACTCATTGTTTGTTAATATGAATTTCACACTTTCAAGAATAAAATATTTAATGAATCTTTCAAACAAAAGCTCTGGGTGCTTGTCTATCCAGTATTCTATTGCCTCAAGTCCCAGTTCATGAGGAATATTGGATATAAACTTTTCACATCAAATGTAACTAATTGTGTGTAAAAAAATGTTTGTTTTTTGTAAGACTCCCTGAAGATATGTTGGGGCAATGTTGGCCATGTGTAATTTTTGATCATATATAAATAATTTGAATTTGTGGTTTGGGGTAGTGCTTGCTACGGGCCAGTTATTACCTTATTAATATCACACACAGAGCTTTTTCGTAACCACTTGTTGATATAGCGAAAGGTATGCACATAATGAGAAAGTGTACGTGACTGCTCCTGTGAAACACGCAAGTCACATCACATGATAGAGCCATGCAGGAATACATGGATATAGATCATCTCTGAAACGTGGAACGTGTGGAATAAGGATTTATCGAAACTGGATTGTAAGTGCTTGCCTAACACAATCGAGTTTATTGCTTATAATTTTTTTCCAAAATTTAGAATATGTACATAGAAATTATAAAATAGTATACTGTGGGAATCGAAGATACATTTACTGAACCAGTCCCGTTTTGAAAATTTTTAGTTTGTAATTGCTTTAAAATTAAAATCATTCATGTGGACATATACAAGTTATGATTAAGTTGCTGATTTTGCTACTTTGGTTATTCTGCTTTCTATATTTGTTCTGTTTTCTACGGAAACAATTTTAACCTGGTGCATATTGAGTATAGGTACTCGTTACAGCCTCTATAAACATTTACAGTATTATTTCATGATAGTGGGTATACGTGTTTGATATAAATTTAAGATATAGAGTGTTGCCTTTCCCTACTTTTCTTGTTCTTGATTATTATTTTTATCTGTGAGACTGGGTATGTTATTAGACCGAATGGTGAAGAGGTCTCCTTTTCTGCTTTACTGAGTGTATATGAGTGGTACGCATCTTTTCTGGCTCTACCTGAAAATCTATGCAGTATTATTTTATGAGACTTTGTAAGTAATTTGACCTAGTGCTGGAGTGGTGCCTTTTTGCTATTTAAAAAATTCTGAATGTATTTTTTTTCTTGTTTGTATGCAATCAATTTGAATTGAGTGTATAAGTGGAATATTAGGGTGCATCGCATGTTCATATTTATAGTTGTTCTTGTGCAGACACTACTAAATGAACTAAAGCTTTCAGATGCAAAAATAACAACATCGATATCCTTTTTAATACGTTTTTTATTCGAGTGCAAACCATTGATTGAAAACTTAGTTTTAGAGGGATAGATACAGTTATTACTTACTTGATTTCTTCATTTCAAAGGACAACGGTTTCTAAAACCTTTTTAACGATTGGAAGTCCAAACACATGTAACTTCCCTATACAAATTGTAGTTATGAAAATAACAATTTCTAAGTTTACAAGTTATACTACTGAAATGAAACTTAATCATGAAATTTGGCCGTTGTTTGGCCAAATATTATAACATTTTGTCACTCTGGAGTGTAGACAGCGCCGAAACAGAGGTAACATCCATACCAATTTCTTTGTAACATATTTTTAGTCTTATGCTCAGGAACTGAAGGATCATTTTCTTTCTTTTCAACAAAGTAATTCTTTAAAGAAGAAACATATATTAACGTTTGAGTGTTCATATCTTCAATAAAGAAATTAATTACAACAGTCCAACAAACATTTGGCATATATGTTTATGCTGAATATCTTATATGCTTTTCCATACTGTACATACAATTTCGAGGCTTGACTGTTAGAAAGAACATTATCCTTCTTATGTCTCTTCTTATCTTCAATTTCAAATGTCATTCATCAACGCCTACATCTGGTCATGAGTAGAGAATCTGCCGACCTACTGGTATCTCACAGCAGAAAACATTCCGAAGATACCGAGTGATATGGAGCTACTATTTTCTGATATCAGGAATTGAAAACAGATGAGAATTAATTGAATGAGGGCTTGGAGCCATCTGGAACCTGATATCAAAATACCTTTCCCTTTCCAAACAATTGGTTTCAACTCACTTTTTCATTTCTATTTGTTCTGTATTCTTCAACCATAAAAAATAAAGGTTTAAAAAGTATACATTTTAAGAATAAGATATATATTTGGACACTTTAAAAGTTACTTGAAAGATTCATTCACAATTCAGCTTTATAATGGACATCTTAAAATCTTTTTAGTCAGGTTAAGGATGTCAATTTAGCAAATGAATTAGAAACACACGAAAATGAAACCTTCTCGTCAAAGCACTGACTATAGTACGTTGAACGGTGTACCAAAAGGCAATAACAAAACAACGAACTTCAAACTGTAAACACCAAGTAAACTGATTTTAATCTGACCATGAAAAGACACACTGAAGTATTTGCATTGTTTCATGAAGTAAACTGTTTACACTTCTATACCATTTACCTTCTTCAAGTCTATGCCTTCGAGTATGTAACCTCTGTGACAACGCATTAATCGGGTTGTTGGAAACAAACATATGTCCTATGGCCTAAAAGGTTATCATTCAGTCATGGGAATGCTTGTCCGTCCAGAACAAAACTTACTCGCTATAGATTCAATTTCTATAGACAGAATAGAAATCGAAAATCTGGAGACAATTTTTAAGATGATGTAATGTCACGTAAAGATATGTTAGAGCCATGAGCAAATTGAGTTTACACAACTTGTGTTGTAAAGAAAACTTGATTAAAAACATGAACTTAAAAAATTCCATTGAAAATAAAGAGCACATCATTATTTGAAAGGTTCTGATAACTTTGTTCATATCACCATTAGTTCTATCTAGTGTTTCGTATTCCAATTGTCATAGTGCACTATAGTATGTATCTAATCTTTAATCTCTTATCTTTATCTAATCATCTAATTTTTTGTCGAAAATTATCCAATCAACAGTAATGATTCATTTAGCAAGAACCGTAACAAAATAGACCTGCAATTTTCAATGTCTTTGGGTACTCATATATTGATATCTATCTAATTGAAAAAGTGTTTAATCAGAAAATCCTTTTCTCTATATTATAGCCCTTATTAAATTGGTTTTATTTCAATCTTTGCATTGGCGAGGGTCGAGCTTATAAACACATTCCCAGAGTGCACTTAGATGATTGATACTAATCAAGGGAACTGCAGGACATCCCTATGGAATCAAACACACATTATAAGGGGTTGTCAGTTCGCAATCAACACAAAATGCAAGCATCAAGTAAATACATTTTGACAATAATTTATTACAATTAGTTCCAGTTGTCCGATTAATGCATCATAGAACCGATAGCAGGAAAAAAGTTATTCTAGTTTGCAGCCCACAAATTCTAAAAACATTATTCAATTCAATTCGTAGTGTACATTGGCCATGGTGTATTGCAATCCGCATTTGTAGGTGTAAATTGAACCCCGAAAGATTTATTTAAAAATTCTAAATCATTCGTCCTTATCAGTCATTTAAATTCAAAAGGGGGAAACGTTAGAGGTTCAAATATTGTTGGTTTCCACTTAGGTAGAAATAAATCATACAAATATGTCACTGTTTCACTGTCATGACAATGTTCAATACTCCAAAAATATAAATGTATAATTTCTAGAAATCTAAAAACAGATGCAAAGTAGCAGTGTAAAGAATCGACGGTCAGTAAACTTGTCAATTCATATTTTCTTATGATTTTTATTATTAATAGAAAAATGATTGTCTTTCGTTTACACTCTGCTGCTTTCGCATGTAAAAAGTAAACCGAGAATTCAGTCACAAATATCTAGATTTCAAGAGTCCCTTTCACAGCATACTAGACTGGTTATCAAACACACAAAAAGGTAGGACGTATTCAGATATACTGTTTTCAGAAAACTTTACCTTCTGACATCCAAAATGATATATGGTGTTGCATACTATAAGTTAATCGGAAATATTGTTACTTCTAATCATCTGGAATTTATATACGAGTTTACTCTACTGCATCGGATACATACACTACGCCCAGAAACAAAGTACCCCCTTTCTAGAAATTTCTAGAAAGTATCTGGAACGTATCTAGAAACTGTCTAGAAATTTCTAGAAATTTCGAGTTTTTATTTTTGAGAGATATTCATACACTTTTGAACTTTTCTGAAACTTTTTTTTAACTTTTGTTCAGTTTGAAAATATGAACTGCTCATGTTAACTAGGAAAGAAGATATTGAATGTTAAAGTTTCCCTCCTCTACAACGCAGCCTCATTATAACGCCCCCTGCTATCGGAATCCTGTAGGTATGTGAAACATATGTCAAAAAGAGAGTTGGCAACTGACAAAAAGAAGTTTCACAGGTGGATGTCTAGAATACATTAATATACGGAATACAAATATGCAGGGATTCATGTCCTGTCAATGTCAATAAGATCATAATGTAGAAATGGTACTGTGCATCGCTTACGTTTACATTTCGGTTATTTTATTATGAAAAGGTTTTAATACAAATTGTAATTACATTACATGTACATATGCTTATTGTCCTACAATTCAAGGAAGATTATGTTGCGCCTGTGTTACAAAAATTGAAGAAAAAGGTTAATAAAATCTGAAGTCGGGTTATCAATCCGTCAACTGGATATCATAATATTACTGTATTCTTAAGTTCATTGGGTGTAAAAGGGCATACACGATCAATTTAATGGAAACCTTTTGCATAAATTTACATCATTACATTCAAAAGAATTCGAGGCTACATGAAACATTAATTTGGCACTGGATATAACAATGTAAAAAAGATTTGATATCAATGAGTATGTGTTTGAATGTTCTTGTACAACGCAAACACAATTAGAAAAGATTTCTTTAAATTTTTATTGTTTACTGATCTGAGGCATTGAGTGTCAATTCATTCTTAGGACATTCTGCCTTCTTCTATTCTTCAATAGGACATTAAAAATCCTCCGTGGTGCTGAAGTTGATTACCAAAGGTTATTAATCTTGATACGAAGGTGTTTGACCATTTTTCCCAAAAGTGAGCTTTTGCGAATATCTTTTTGAAGTAGGTGTAATACAAATACAACGATCAGTCACTTCATTGTAAACATTTATGTGATATGAAACGTAGGTCAGTAAGTGATAAACCACAAAATTTATTTCTTCATGTAAGGAGGCAGAAGTAAAGGTTTATGTGCACTGCCTTCACTAAAGCCAAGCCTCTGGAAAAAAATCGATTACAGTGTTTGTAGAAATGCAGGATGGTTAAGCTGATTTTCTAACTTTAATAGGGGTCAAAACAGAGGGTTAGTTATATAGTGTTTCTTGAAGCCTAATTTATGTACAGTTAAGAGAACAAATGAAAGAATATCAGCTTATCAACAAATAATTTGATTGAGACGAGAAAAAATAATCCATTTGATACAGTCAGTAAAGGTAGAGAAATAATTATACGAATTCATGGATGATGACTATGTGCATAACATCTGATATTTCACGAATAGTTTAGAATAGCCTGACACATTAAACTACATTTACGTGTACTAACTTGTCTCAATAACATCTGAAGACAGGTAGTCCTTCTCTCATTGAAATATTCTATAAAGTTGACCTTCAAACAATATTTTGATGGATTAGTGTTTTCACTAGAGTGTCTTTATAATTGACCCCAAACCCAAACTTTATATCAACGGTGTTTGTAATCGTCATCAACAATTACCAATTACGGCGTGTCTCCAGGAAATGTCAAACGACCAGGACACTGCCAGACGGTCGCTGAACCTTGGTTAGCAGAGGACAAATTAACTGACTCTTAACTATGTTTGGAATGACAAGATGTGCTTTGGGCAATTTATGACCTGGATATACATGTTAATGGCTTCGCTGTTTCAAAAACAGATTTGTGCTTGTAATTTACCAGACAGAAGGAAGAATTCACTTTCGACTTACATGTTTCTAAAAAAACATGATTGGTAGGATGCATCAGAACATGAAATTCGTGACAAATATCTTTATCGTTATATCTCTATATCCTAAAAACACCCATTTTAACAATACTAAAAAGATTGTTCAGTAGAGTTAAGATTTCTTTAGACAGATATTTATAAAACAATTCATTCAAAGTGTATGGTATATAGTTGAGAAAACCTGGAAATGATAATGATAGATAGATTATTTAACCAACACCCATTAAAATCTGACGTGAGACCTTGGCTCCATTTGAACTATTCATTGTCAGAACTGTATGCAATATCAGCACCGTTGGCATTATGGTATTGAAGTTATACAGAAGTTCATGTCCCTTTAAGTTACTTAATGCATTTGTCAATACATAAGTTCCCACGGAAGACAAGAGACAAACGCTAACTGCATACAAGCGTGTCTTGAATATTCTTATGTGGGACGTGGTTTCCCAAAGGATGTCTGTGATACAGAAAACACACATATTGCCTATAAGCTAAATGCACAAGCAAATGTCATAAGCTGCAAAATGCAATATCATTTTCAAATTGTTATATAAATATGTTTATACATTATAGTTTCATAAATGAATTTCTATTGATACCTCATGTCAACCTTACTTTGGAGTGTGTACTTATAAATGATTAGTGATATGCATTCAAATGCAGATAAATAAAGAATGTGTTTATAAATAAAAATTAGTTGTCATATTTTCTCTCTCCCTTTCTCTCTCTCTCTCTCTCTCTCTCTCTCTCTCTCTCTCTCTCTCTCTCTCTCTCTCTCTCTCTCACTCACTCTGTCTCTTCCTCCCTCTCTCTCTCTCTCTCTCTCTCTCTCTCTCTCTTTCTTTCTAACATAAACCTAAAGTATTGTCAAGAATCACGTCAAAAGTGAAGACAATCAACGTATTAATGTTAAAGAGTGCACATGAAAGTTGCCCAATCAGCACAATGTTACAAATTGTATGGACATTGTGTCTCAGTATAAAAGGGTCCTATCTAATTTGATACCCTGATTTTAAGCAATAACTGTTATAAAATCTGATTTGTGTTTTTGAAAAATGAAGCTCGCTTAGACATTATTTAACATGAAAAACTAATCTTGTTGTCGATCCCAAAGGCTAACCTTGTTACGTATTTATACACATCCATCTAATATCTATATTATATATCTTTGAAAAGAAAAAGAAAATGACTCATAGAAAACAAGATGTTTAAAAATATTATCGACCAGATGGTGTAATTTTTTTCATAAACTGACACTGAATGTGAAGGATCAGTTTTTTCAGTATTAAAAGATAGTTCAATACATTACATCAGTTGTTGTGCATGTGAGAATCTTATCGATATGAAAGTAAATTCTAATGCCTCGAGGTCTTGTTAAGGCATTTTTCTTGCGCCAGAATTCTAGCTTTTTTGGTCCTTGGTTCTTGGTGACAGAGAGTATGGTTTATGATTTTTCTTGTGGCTTAAATACGATTCAAAATACCAAATTTGTCCTGAGTTTGAATGCCAGAATTATGCTGTTTCTCTTTCTTCAATGATAAGCGGAACAGCAAAACCAGTGTTACATATACAATAAACCTACTAGATACTTCCGACCCCTGTTTTTCTTTTTGTCTGCTGTAAATTTTTTTCCAAAATTACGTTTGAGACAATGACGCATGCCGTTATCCGTTTTTTCGATCACTAATCATGTTTAAACCTGTTTATTGTGCTGCTACTGAACTTACAAGGATAAGGATTCTGATCTTCAGAAACGACCACTTATTTATAAACACCATTTATAAAGTTTGACATATGTGACTCCAAAAAAACTATCCTTGTGCCCCTTTAAATTGCAATCGAAAGTTATCCATGACTAAACATTTTCTCGACTCGCCAAACATTTAATTACTTCCCTAAGCTGATAATTTGTTGTTTCTTTGCTTCTCAATAGAGAAAAATTGCTTCGAGGCATACTCAATAATGAAATTCTGTCCTGACCTTTAGAGTGGTATTTGTAGTTTATCTGTCCTGGTACTGAACTAACAGAGATTGGTTGGTCTGATTTCATTTAACCTATATTTCACAGCTGTAAAGTAAACAAGGTGAGCGGACCTCTTTATACCAGTTTATGGCATAAACATGGTTTCTCCTAATGATACAATAATAATAAGATTTTATTGTTATAAGCCAGGGGATGAGCCTCAATGAAAACAGTTCCTTTTCCCTCAAAATATTTCATTTTGTACCAACAATCGTTGACTGAAAATGATATATTGTTGTTTAAATCTTTAAATCAATATTTCAAGATAAAGGCAATGCTTATTATTTTTTTATAATAATTTCAGCTGTCAAGCCATCAAGCACAAGTGCTGAATTCTTTTGATGATCTGTGGATCTAGACACAGATGTCGAAAAAACTCAATGATAACGTCTTTTCCTTTGGTCATTAGCGCAATACATGCGTGTTTCACCGGTTTCACAGTGGTTATGGGAAAGGCCAAACAGTTAGTTTGAAACAATACCGCTGATTGCACAAATTTATTTTCGCAATATCTCCCAACAGAAGTAGCTTAGGTTATTTTATCCTATCCTAACCTCTGGTTTAAAACAAGCTCTTTTCGGGTTCCCATATATTCCTTATAAAATACTGCAAAACTAATATCTATCTGCAAAATTTCCGTCAATAAACACTTGATATTTGCAAAGCTTGCGTATTATCGATGCCATGATTCAGTCGCCATATTACGTGACCCTACACAAGTGTGAAGCGAAAATAAATTATAGTTTTCCAAAATCATATGGAACTGTCGAGGGGTCGTTTATTACTTGCTTAGTTACTTTTAGTGCATCCAATCAGGCCTTTAACCCGAGAAGAGTTTATATGTAAATATAGGTTAGTTAGGATTTTATGACTTGGGCTACCTCTATAGTTGAGATCAAGCCAATAATGATTATGTTATTTTATCCAAGAAAGTGTAACACTGACGGTACAAGGACATGTGGTGAGAAAACGTTTGAAGAAACTCGATGACATTAACGGGAGCGCAATCATTGTTTTTAAGAAATCAGTCTTCACTCAAAGTATATATAATTCATTCAGTACATCACATTCCCCCCAGAAATGATGATCAAGTAAGACGTTTCAATTGTTGTTTTAGATTAACTTATACGATATTGGCAGCACATTTGATTATTTTCATTGTAAGAACATATAACATTGCATTAGCTAATTTCATTTCTTTTGACTAGACTAGACCTACATATGGTTTTATAATCTATGTGATTAGGTATAATTGATAAAGGAGAAAATGTGAAATTAATTCTCCATGTTCACTCGTGAAGTATAATCATTAGGATAAACTGTTTACCAAATACTTGGTATCTAAAAACTGGGACCCTAAAATGTATTCTTGTAGCTATAGATTTGGTTGTCCTCGAACACCATACCTTATAAATGCCCTGTGTCATGTTTGACCAATTTCTCGTCGACAGGGTTGCTTCCACTGAACATTATCTTATCACTGAATTGCCCAACAAGACTGTGTGGATTTTTTTTATAAACTCTAAATAATCATAGACCCAGGAAGAATCTTTCATTCGTCACACATTACTTCTTTATCATAGTGATAAAGTCACATTAAGTAAGAATTTTCTAACATTTAACAAACACCGGGACACCTGAAGAGTTTTACTCTAGATCTGTTATTCGTCTTCGAAGAAGCAACGGGGATAAATGATTACAGGGAATTGGGTTATTGGGGTACATCTGGCCAATGAGACGTTTGTACCTTTTCAATATCAATATGTCAGTGAAGTGTACAGTTGCTATTGTTTTCATTTCTTGACATTAAAGGCGTGAGGAGACTTATAAATTGTACTTATATCAAAACTGAACATTGTGGCAACTTTCAATCAAATCATCACACATGATGCTATAGAACACAAGTACAGAAGAGCATTATTTACCACTCCAATAAAGTTTCCCAACGGCATTTTTGATCAATTGCCAGGTTTCAAGCCGTCATCATGTCAATCAATTGCATCGTATAACAAGGGCTACGATATTACAGAGGAGAGTTGCCTCACTTCTTTATCCCAAGGCAGAACTCCTATGAGTTTTCATATCGTGATTCGATTCGACACATTATTGATTCTCTTATTAGCAGGAGAATATTTGAGCATTAAAGTTTGACAATATAATAAGTGAGGACCTGTGATAAGTTTTCTATGACTACCAACCTCATTAGCCACCGATCGATTTCAATGTTTGCATATATGCAGGAAGAATGAGCTAAAAGTAGGAGATAAAAGGGTTCCGCTAGAGCCACGTTATCCAGTGTGACTTGAAGCATAATTTGGTTAGCAAATAGCCAAATGATTTTCAGCTAATTGTTTGTCAGATCACTCAATTAATTGTGTATCCACTGTCAATAACAGAAGAACATGAATGCCATCGAAAGTAAATGTATGTACAATTGAGGTGTTTGAAAAGAAAAGAAAGAATGTTTCACTTCCCAACTTTACTTTACAACTTTACAAAAATAAGATTCTTACCCAGGCGGGCTCAAATATGCCGGGTATTAAAGTTTTCATAATGGTCACAAGAATTACAGTTTTTTATAAAAAATATCTCGAGATCTCAGTGGCTGACAGAACTATTTCTATTCATTCGTTCAGTGAGTCGAGCGTACCCGTGTCACAGAGACTTCAAAACAAACATTGTTTTTAATTTCGTATGTCGTTCATCTAGGATTGTCTTGCTTAATGTATGATCCACAAACATGTAGTTAATTGCAGAGACTACACTTAACTGCGCCCTGACATAATCTTTGTTCGTCGCGCATGAATACAAAGACCGAGTTTACTTGCAACTCGCCTTCACGAAGGTATTTTCCAAAAGTACCGTAAATATTCTTAGGTAAGAAAAAGAATAACCAACTCGAAACTCGGAATTACTGTTTATCTGTCCCTCGTGAATTATTGTAATAAATTCCTCGCTAAATCTCGGAATTTATAACAATAATTCACACTGGACAGATAAACCGTAATTCCGTTGATTATTCTAATAATAATAATAATAATAATAATAATAATAATAATAATGAGGAGAAGAAGATAAGACGCACTTTCATATCATTGTTATCTTTTTGAATGATATATTGTATAGGAACAACTCTCTGTTAATCCAAAGATGTCTTAAATAACTTTTAAATGGATCGGAATTTTATCATTTTGACTTAGCTAGCATATTAACAAATTCGTTGCATTGGTGTTAAAGGTAATACACAGAAAACTAAATAAAAGTTTTCATCAAGATCAATGTATTTGTATATCATTCGGTTATCATTAGTTTAATATATTTCATCACAATTTAGGCTGGTAACTTTTTTATCTCGCTTAACGAAATACTTTTTATACTTTTCTTGCAATGAATGAAAAATATGATCAGAAGGAAGCCGATCTTTCATCTATTGACATTTTACACATAGCTTAAGATCTCATATAATCTGTTTTGATCGTGTATCAGAGGCCCGAGCTCTGTAATTGTCTTATAATTCATGCTCATTCTGTGTTATTTTTGCTTTACAAATCCACTCGAGTTTGCATAAATTTTCTCCATTATTGATGACATAAATGCGAAAGCAAATACTATACCGATGGCTCATCATTAGATTAATGATGCACGGAACTTATATACATCCTTGTAGTGTCCATTCTGATAGACCTTGCAGTCTCTATACTTCTACCTAAACAATGGAGCATGTTTTTTCTGAAAATTCCTTGATAAAAGCTGCGACATTAAAGAAATAGTGCAAATGTACATTTATTTACCACTTCATCAATTATTTGTTCAATATCTTTGTACCTGGACACCTTGTAGATACAAAATAGGGCAAATCTATTTTGATGACTGATTTTTGCACCAGTAGATAAACCATTTAGATTATTTGCACAAGCAGATAATTTGATTTTTATTTGGTCACTATGTTCATCCTCTAACGAACGTTTTTATGTTCATGTTCATGTAATCTAAAGCTATCTATAAAGCTATTTTTTGTGTTGATTGCCACGAACCACTTTTCCTTGATTGTTGGAAATATGCGGTGTTGAATTTTTAAAAATTAATTATAATAAATTTCTGTATGAGACATATAAACAATGTCTATCAATGCGTGTTGTTTCTCTTTGTTGTTGTATATATCAAAATCACTGGAAGAGTATTTCAAATTATTTCCAAAAATGTATGTCGATAATGGGGTTTTTAAAAGAAGTATTTATATTATAATGATAAAGAGTGTTTGCTGATCCATTTTCCTTTTCTATACTGTATTGTGCAATATATGTTATATTTTTGGCAAAAAATGCGACTTAATCATAACATTTCTCTATGCAATGGTTATAGTTTACATACATCAATTCACTCTTTCAAATTAAATGGCATTTGATAAATATTTACTATTAGTCCCTTGTAGAGTAGGTTACCATATTGTATGGTGGCCAACGAAATACATCATACACGATTTCGACGCTTTGACTACACTGTATAGCCATTGTCATGTTCAGGTCATTGCTAATGTCATTAATGATGTCAATGTGCAACAGTCCAACCAACAAAGACGAACTTGACATTTGTCCTCAATGAAAGTTTTGTTTTTTTACATTCACTGGATTAGCTTTATTTATATCATAAAAACAATGCAGAGATTTCACACCTTTCCTTATATAGTCGATTTTAGTTATTTCATGTCTATATTCCTAGATAGATATGTTTGTCATTGTCTATGCTTTATAATAGTCAACTCCATCATAACTGCAGATCTCAAGTTCATAATAAATTTCATTATTTGATGGAGATCGTACAATAAATATTTGTTGATTTTACCATATTTCTAAACAATAAGTAAATAATGTTAAAAGTGGCACTTATTGCGGTTGAAATAAACTAATGTCTGATGTAATTAGACAAATATAATTAGACTAATATAATTCAAGACAAAAAAATCATAATCAAATCAACTATCAAATAAACAGCAATTTGTCTCAAAGGGATTAAGAACAATGATATCAAATGAAGGACGTTATAGACTAATATGTCTTAAAAATCGGCTGTAAGAGGTTAATTAGACAACCAAAGTGAAAACGAAAATAAATGTTATCAAAAGCAAGACAGCGTTTTTTAATCAAAAGAAGTAGTTCCAAATAAAAAATACCATTAGCAAGGATATGCTTATCCGTTCCCCTGCCTAGAATGATTAAAAGGTTTTGACACAAAAACGGCCGCCAACGGTTTGTTTTGCTTGATACAGGATTATTTCTTTTGCGACTATTGGTGATCGGGTTAAGTAATGGGATGTTTGACCCATTGAAAATAACACATATGGCATAAACTTATTTTGAGCTGGGATAAATCTTAAGAAATATAAGTTTCGTGCTACGGCCCCTTTAATGTTAGTTATAATGATTCATTGCACGACGATCAAACGACTTCATTCAGGACATAAAAAAGCCGAGACATTTAACTAGAATTACTTTGGAATCGACGCATGTTCCTAAAACGTTCAAATAGCCAAATTTGTGTTCTTCTATGATGTTTTTCAATGAAGTGGACTAATATGTTGCCTTGGAGACTAAATACTTCAAAGTAAAGAGTTTTTTCCACTAGCTCAAATATTCATATCAGACTTTTTTCACTAGTTTAAATATTCACATCACGAAGTACGTACATGTAGGCATCAAAGGATGCGATTTCTAGTAAATTCCGGACCAATTTTTTTAATGAGCAATATGGTTGAAGGTGTCTTCAACAAAGTTAAATGGTAATACATCATTAATTTTTAGAAATTTATCCAAACGATAGACGATACCACTTAAAATTGTATGCAACTGAAGTAAAAGCTACATTGATGCATAATCTGAATATCTTGGACTATTGTTTTACTTTCTCATTTGGTTCCTCGACTCTTCTGTTTGAACCTCGAATTGACTTGGAGACATAAACCTGATTAAATCATTGCACCTGAAATAGGACATAATGCAATTGCCAAACAACTAGCAAATAGAAAACATCCTTGGGCATGTTGATAACAGATTTCAGAGGGTGACCTAATAGTTTAGAAGGTTCTTTTTTATATAAATTTGCCTGTAAAATACACGTGGAACTGATTGACTTCAATTAGTTCTTTAAATTTCAAAAAAATGTATGAGACACATGTCAAATCTTGACACAAACCTAAAATGCAATGATAACACTAAGGTTCCACATTTACTACACACTTAAATATAAAGAAGAACATAATGTCACAGTTTACAATAAAGTGTATCACACTTTCATTTTTCATGTAAATATACAAACACGGAAAAGATAAGAATAAAATATTAATAAATTTCTTAATATTCACATAGGAAAGTAACAATCCCGAATACAACGAAACACCCATTGTATTAATTTGGTTACAAAATAATTATTGTTTTCTTTACGGTCACTAGGGTTATAAAACATCATGTTAATATCTGATCTTGAGTTGTTCTCAGTCACATATACAGTATTATTTAGTGCAACAACTGAAAGTTGTGTTTTGCCACAGTGAATTATTAAATAACACATTTAACCGCTTTGCTCATTTGTTCATAATTGTTATTTGTGAACTGTAGGGCAACAGCACTCAAGAATATTGATTCTGTGTGAAAGGTTGAAATTGTTCAAACACTGCTGAAAGTTGTGTTTTGCCACAGTGAATTATTAAATAACACATTTAACCGCTTTGCTCATTTGTTCATAGTTGTTATTTGTGAACTGTAGGGCAACAGCACTCAAGAATATTGATTCTGTGTGAAAGGTTGAAATTGTTCAAACACTGCTAAGTGCAGGAAGGTGGACAGTATACAGATATGCTTTCAAATTGATTCTGAAATTAGATTACTTTCAAATAAAAATTTGAAATGTTAAACATTTCTTTGGTTTGAGATAGACTGAAATGCATAATCACTATGAATATTATACTGTCACTGTCCAACATTCACACATGACTATCGTGATGAGATTCATCCTTTGTATTGATACAATCATAGAGTAAAGCCTAATAAACAAGTCTTTTCGATGGGGATGCTTGCTTAATTCCCCATTCGGTAAAAGTTGTTTATAGAATTAAGATAATAGCTTTTTATTCATGCCCACAGGAATTTGATATACGAATGTTTTGTTGCCTTTTGTGTAATTAACCAATGTTTCTTTAAGTTTGCTCTTATCTACAGCTGCTCATCATAAAAAGGATATATAGCCAACATTTAACAATCCTTTTAAATCTACTTTAAAATATAATACAGTAAATGTTATAATTACTTTATATGACTAATCAAGAGAGACTCATTTATTTATGTTGAAAGTGTGCAACAACATTATTACGATGCTAAATAATAGATGAATAATGTGATAACTTAGTGAGCAAATGTTTACAATTCAGTGAAACAAATAATAACATTAAAACTCAAAGAATTTAAAATCACAGTTTGATAGAAAAGAGATGAACAAACAAACAATATTTCCTTTCTAAAATAAAACATATTACACAATGAATAAGGACATAAACAATAATATTACGGTTCAGCAAACAGGATCAACTCATATAAATGCTTTTCCTAACAAACAAAATCAATTGATGAAGAAATAGTAAGGGCGAGCAAGCGGTCGAATACCTTACTTAAGAACTATTGTTGTCAATACTTCCCTGGTTAACTTGTTTGCTTACACAAAGTAGTGGCACTGTTGGAGGCAATTTGATTAACACTGATGTTCTGTGGCTTCTCGTTGATTTATTGTAGTTTAAGGTTCGGTTTCTGTGTCAGTGTTGCTAAACACACAACACTTCAAATTACTGTTCTTAGCCGTTCAAGGTTATATAAACAATTTACCTGACATCAGTGCAGCATTGGTACATAATATTATATATTATATATGTTAGGCCCTATATTCTAATAAACCTGAATTGTGTAGGCACATGTTTTTTAAATACATCAAAGTAGAAATATGCTAATGGTAAATTGAAAGGAACTCGTATATTTTGAATGAACGATCAGAGGTGTGTTACTTACGTCAATTGCGGTAAATTATATGTTATCAATGGTTAATGAAATTTTGACTAAATTACAGAAAAATATTTTGTTGTTGACGATGAAGAACAAGTAGAAAAAATGACAACTTAAATCGTATGTATGAATAGTATACAATTCTGTTGAATACATGACAGCATGTTGCATATCCCTCGTATTGTAGAGGTCTCAACTCATATTGCCCCTAGAAACTACCACTGGAACATCAGTTCGTATATACTTGTAAATAAAAAACGTTTTACATCAGGAAATTTCAACTTATTCGTTGCAGTAAATCATAAGTTGTGCATGAAGTATTCGAACAATACGCCCAAATTGAGATAACATCATAAGCTTGTCGTCGATCAGCTTGTTTGAATTGAAAAGAGAGAACATTCCGTTAAACGCACTAGTGCACGCCAATATTTCGTAAACACAACGAATGCACAGATACTGCATATCTATCGATATTACTCACTATCCTGACTTAAGTAATCTACCTCATAAGTTATGTAACAAATATTTACGTATTCAGGTAGTAAATTGGATTTTTAAAGGCCGGAAGTATTTAATGTTACGATGTTCAATAGCTTCACACAGTCTAGTTCAGCCGTTTCCAAGTGTCAATAATTTATCCGTTTTGTGCACAGCTAACCTTAACATTACCATTTTTATATGTCCAAGCCGACAGCGGCTGTCTTAACGTTTTCATTGTTGACTGCAGGTAAATTGTAAAGAATGTTTAGTATTCCATTGCATCGATAGAAAGTTTAAGTGAATACATAAGTGCTCATAAACCTTAAAATAGCCAATTTGAACCGTAAAAGCGTGCACTAGTGCCTTTAAATAGATATTTCCGCTCTGATTGTCATTTCTCGTCTCTAGGTACTTAGATATCGATCAAGTATCTAATTGTTCACTTGTAAATAATAGTCAATCTATAAACATATTTACTCTGCCTTCTCGTCATGTAATTAGCCAAGCATGTTGAGATGTTACGTTTTATTCTTTACATGATTCGGCTTAGTCTGCAAGTACTGTCAGATACAATTAGAGGTAAAGTTTCATGGTAGGGGTAAGGTTGATTGTCATGAAATAGATTTAAAGACCAACCATCCCTTACAGAATTAGGGTTCGTTAATATCAGAAGAATTTAAAAGCAAAAAGAAATATATTGCACACAGTAAGCTAAAGAAAGAAATATCTAGAAAAGGTGCAACGTAAAGAAATGTTTGACAAATTTGTAAAGTAAAAATGCATAAATTTTAAATCAAGCATCTCTTGAAAGTCACAGCCGATTTACCTTCAAATTAAATATAATGACACAATGTTGAATGCCATAATTTGTCTTCAATACAGGAATGCTTGAACTTGAAATCAGTATTTTAAGGCCTATCGTGCAATCACCATTCATGAGTGTATGATATTTCTAATTTTCCTTTGGAAAGACTTTCAACATAAAAGGATATGAAGTAAATTGCGGACTGGCTATCACGGCATGTAGCATCTGACAATTTTCTAGCAGTAATAGATACAGGACAATAAATATAGACATTTGAAAGCTGGCAGAGATAATTATTTTCAGGATTTGTCAATCTTGTCTCAGCTTGAAAGGTCTCCTACCCATATATTATTGAAGAACCAGGGACAACAACCTCAATTGCTCTATAAAACGTCCAAAAATGTAATGCTGCAAGGTTTAAGGGAGTAACGTTAAAAAAATAAGACTAATTACCTTAACGTACACAAATAACTTGACCATGGTAAAAAAAAAACTATTGTTTTTCCTTCGCTACCATTTCAGAATAAAACAGATCATGCAATGTTGCCTGACAAAGATTAACCTTTTGGAGTTTGACTTTAGTAACTACATTTGGAAAGTCGTAACCGTTATACTATTAGTGAGGTACCTAGGAGTGGTGTACGTATGGAGTCCGTAATATTGTTAAGTTTTAGGTACATTTGCACAAGAACAGGTGACGGAACCTAAACATTATGGTTGACTAGTTCGCAGTTTTGATATGAACAAAAGGTTATAGACCAAAATGCAACACAAATGGTATTCAGGATAAAGTGTTTCAGTTAGATCAAGAAACAACAAGAACTTTTGTTTTGGTCATACTTTAGGTGTATGATTATCAGGGCCGGGCAAACGACTTTGGGACGTAAACATGTTCAGAAACACCTTCTAACTCACAACTCAATCAAAAATGAGCCACGCGAACGGGAAGATACATTAGCACGTGGGTTGCCAAAGCCACTGTGCATTTAACAGTCATAGCCGTGAATGAAGGATTGTAATTCTTAACAAGGGAAAAGGACTGTTCGCAAAATTGAAGTATTACCAACAATTAAATATTACAGCTGACCGTTAAATCACCAGCATCTTGAAAATTGGAGTAACGTATGATGGAACCTCAGTCGATATCTCTCAAAGAAGCCTCAAAAGAGTGTCAAGAACTGCCGAACTGTGGTAGTAATGAAGACAGATGATATACATGTTGGCGAGATATCGAAAATACTGATTAATACAGTTAATGTAAGTCTTATCTGACATTAAACAAGAAGTTAAAAGCCTCATTTAAGCAAAATATGTATGGTTAAACTATAGATTGATGTTTATGAATTTTGAAAATATCGGCGTTTTTGGAAAGAAATTAATTAGGCTCTTAGGCAAGCTTAAATTAGTATATGAACAGCTATACTTTTCAGCCAAAATGCACTATAAGTTTGATATTTTGCACCATTTTGAATGAAAAATAAACTTATCCACTTCCTAATTCCCTTAACATAATTAAACTCATAACAAAATAGATATGTTTTGTTTGTTGCTTAAAGCAACGTTTGTTTTTTAATAACAGGATAAATGCGTTGTCACATGGTTTATATGACCGAATACATATACTTTAAATTAAGTGATGAAGAAAGAACAATACCGACACAATGAAGATGTTATGGTGTATATAACTAAATTTACTGTTAAATGTACTGCACAGTGATATTTACTTAAAGAGTGAAGATATGTGACTGTAAATGTAACTGGTGAACGAATTTGAACATTTAAATCCTGTAATCTGTATTTAAAATCTTAATTCATCAAGACTTCTTTCTTGTTTCCCATTCGCTTTTTAACTTTAAAAGAAATTATCATATGAAGCGCCCTGAGTATACTGATTTAATTTTCAGTTAAAGCTTCTGAATCGACAATCATAAGTTATGTTTTCTTATCCTTAAAGTTACTTATAGATATACCAGATAATCTGATACGAGTGAATTAGGCGGAAGGTATTTATCGCCAAAATTTTATTGCGCGAACATAAATTATTATGTGCTATCAAGTTTTTTTGAAACCTGTATTTCTACAAAGGCCATGATAAAACAAACAGAAAATCCAGATCACCGCGTAAGGTCAAAACAAAAAATCAATCGGGATGGGAAAATTATTTGCAATATCAGTTCCCAGATGGCTCCATGCCTTCGTCTAATTAATTATCATGTGTGTTCAGTCTTTGTTATTAGGAAACGGTTCCCCCATATCAACTGGTATCTTCGGAATGTTTTCTGCTGTCAGATATACCAGTCGGTCGGCAGATTCTCCACTCATGGCCAGATGTAGGCGTTGATGAATGACATTTAAAATTGAAGACATGGGGGAAGAGCAAGGATCATGTTCATTTAAACAGTCAAGTAGATTTAATGGAAAGGATGGCTAGAAAATATTCCACGTATAGTCTAGTTGGACGTTTGATTTGATAGAATCATTTTAAGAATTGAGACCCATTACGTCTTCTCATATGGTGTTGTGTTGTTGAATAAAAAAAAGTTACCTTAAATCACAGTGATGTCATGAGTTAAATTTACTTAACAGATAAATATTTACGTCTTTGTTGTTATTAATAGTCCTAACCACTAGACCAGGTCACTGTTATCAAGTGAGAAATGCTTTGTTGGTATACTCCCAATAGATGTTTTTAGAAAACTGACCAGACCGACTGACTGCTATATACCCCTGCGCACTTGGTAGGAATTTCTAGTGCTGTGGCATGAAATCTTGCAAATATTTAACCCGAATGGGGTTTGGGTGGTAACACTTACGACACCCTTCTTTATCTCTTTAAGTCAGTATTGGTCTGCAGGAACCAACACTACGGGACAGGTATGGCGTGCTGATGAAAATTAAAACGTTTGGCAACAGAATATTATTCTACATTTGCAATCAGACGTACAAGGACGTTTCTAAGTTTGCCCCTCAATCGTGACAAACAACTTTTCCTTGCATAAATGAAAAACATTGTTTGCCTTTTTCACCGGTACCACATGCTCTTTCGTTTATTCTCCCGTGAGCTTTGCTTCAAATGCATTTGCTAAAATTTTGCTATAAATAAGTTAGTTGTATTTTAAACCAACTAAAATGTTGAAATTGCCCATGTTGAGGCTGAAGGTGCTATTGAAGATACATCGATTAAGTTTTGGAAGTAATATCATAGTTGTACTACAGCGTTAACAAGAATCTAACATTCTCAAGATAACTTTTTTCATTAAGAGTATAATGGGGGTGGAATAATAAATGGAATGTTTAAGGTTATATATAGTTCATTTGTTGAGAAACAAACCTTTTTTTCTTCAAAATTGTTACAAATTATTCTCCACTAAATATGATTTATTTGGAAGTTTAACATATTTGTTTCCGGGATGGGATTATGCCATTTTTATGTATGGTTCAGTGTTTTGATGTTAGTTGCCATGTTAGCTGCGTGTTTCGTAGTAGAAGCCACATACCGTATCTCGTTATGTGTATACCTTCTATTTACCTTGCTATGTTAACAAGTGGTTTGCTGGATACTCTGTCAGTGATCTCAATAGGGGGATAATGATGATAACGTGTGTACAGGTCCCATTCAGAACACTAGATCGCTGTTAGCCAAAATCGGTTGACCTGCTTAAGTTATTTTTTCGCTCTCTGGCGATCTTTGACCTGGTTTCAGAAGAAAACAACATTTTTATAAGATCCTGTACAATAGCTCTGTTACAGGAGGTATGGCTGTTTATCTATAAATGTAAAACATAACATAAGAACAGAAAGTATTATTCAGTAAAGTAAGTTATATATGTTTATTCAGAGTATGGAAGGTATTTTCTGTAGTGTGTATGAAGGAGGCATGAACGACCAAAGCTAAATGATAAGACTAGAAAAATTAACGTATTTGTGTAGAAGTTTAGTAGGTGAGATATTTTACAGAGTATACAGGTCAAGTCACATTCAAATCACTGTTTATAAAAAATCTAGGCTTGCTGAGAGAGCAGCTCGAGTGTATTAAAAGCTTTAAATTTGATACACAGTCAGGGAGCAATACTTCTCAATAAGTTGAAAACGAAAATAACTCCATATTTTCTCTTTTTTCACACTATGAAAGGATGTTTTGAACTGCAGGAAAAACATTATTTCCCCTTATATTCCTATTGACTGTAATGATATAGCCAACAACTCCAGTTAAAAGGTGCTTTGAAACTGTAGTTCCCTAGGTTTCCTAAGCTCAAACAGTTCTGTTCACAATACTGACTGAATATTGCCTTTGTCTGCAGGATAATTGTGGAAGTTGGAAAATGCATGCTGAACGGAAATTAACTTCTTGAAATCTCTCACCCCTGATGTGTTAACCTTCTCTATATAACACCTTCCCCCCACAATTTCAACTAATTCAGTTCCTAAAAATGAGAAAATCGAACTCATGGCGCTTAGCTAATGAAAAGTTAAGGAGTCTGGCTAGATCATAGGTAGGTAATTGGTGGGGGTTTTCTTGTTGCCTAGGGAAGCTTATACCAGTGATAGGGGAATTTTTGTGTTCTTTCACTTCCGAAGTGTTCCTGAACAACATTATGTTGGGGTTGCAATGCTTATTATGAAGCCATCGGTTTGTTGGTGTGAATTAAATTATTACATATGTTTCTTTATCTGGTGACTTATTTATGATCGAAGGCTTGTTCTGAATCATTTGGCAAACTTCTTTTCTGTATTAAGCTATCTTTCTTAAACGAATCTTCAATTTTATATTTGATCAAGACTGAAAGGACTATTATTGCTTCATCGTGTTTTGCAAATATCAAAATCAGATTCATTGCGTGGCATTGCCTGTTTTAGCTATCGACGTTTACTTGCTAGTGGATTGGAAGAATGGAATCGAAATGGCTTGACCTATATTTTACCTTCCATTAAATCAGGTAACGGCCGCAATAACATAGGATAAAGAAACATTGAAAACGGAAAGCTACATGAACAAGCAAATCAAATTAGGTGTGATGCAACGGTGAACTCGATGTTTATTATTGTTGCCACTAACAATAGAAGAATTTTATTTAATTCTCACTCCGTGAACAGACTCAAGATGAAATGTTTTACTTCAATAGCCTAGTCAAACACAAATGAATTGAAAATGTTAATCAGCTGTCAACGTACTGGTAAAGAAACACCTCCTTCCATATTAAAAAAAACCCATCCGTGTGCGAACAAAGAGTCTCAAATTAAAATAATTTTAATATTTACCAATGTTAAGATCTCTTTCACTAGTATTGTAGACACAGACAATGATCATCTGCCTCATCATATTTGCCGTATGACCATTTTGCTTCCGAAGCGGTTTTTTCAAATCAAAAGGTTCTTGGTTCATAATCAATATGAGTAAAATTAAATGAAGTTCGTTGTGACAATCAGGATATAAAAGTTGTGACCTCGAACTTAATACTTTTGTTTATGCCGATAAAACGATCATTTCTTGTTAAATAAAAAAGTCACACATTTGTATGATATGTTTTATTTACGTATTTTATATCCAGTTTAATCATCACTCCATGTTTTAAAGTTAACACCTAAAATTCTTAAGTCCCTTACAACTGAACTAAACTAAACAGGTTGTTGATCATGAATACAAACGTATCTGCATACATAATATATACACGTACACCATTATATTCGAACAGACATAAAAAAAAGGTTATTCATTTCGATACTTTCATTTGACATATTACAAAGCTATCTTGTCACTGGAAAAACCTTCATCCTTATCTATCTAACGAGACACTAATAATTTATACATAGAAACGACACTGGTGTTGCTTACGGTTTTTATAAAACTGGTCACCGCAAAGACACCATTTATTTTTTATTCATCAAAACGTGTTTGAATGGAGTTACAAGAGATGAATATGCATAGTTTTCTTCAAAACATATAAACATACTGTTCTCATTTTAATCGTGTAAAAAATTAATGCTGAAAAAATACTTTATTTACGAATTTCTTAAATAAAACTTGAAAATAGTTCGAAGCTAATCAAAAACAACATTCATACTTCGCCCAACATGCAGGCGTTAGATAACGTAACACTTGTAGACACTCAAAATAAACATTAACTCGGAAATACATGCCATTAAAAATACTGAACAAATGTAAAAGGATATCTGTATAATCGTAATAAGCTCATAACAAATTTCGTCATACATCCAGACAAGTGTAATATTCAATAACAACAAATAGCATGTAGATGATACATTTTCTTATCAACGCAGAACACAAGTAATCGACAACGAAGGATGAAAAACATGCTATTAACTTTAAATAACACGTTAATATACCAGACTTGACAACACCATTTTTTCCAATACTATTACACATATTTCGATTCCTATGGCTTTCATATAAAGCTGTTTGTTCTATGTATGAATAACATGATTTTTAACGTTAACACGATTCTTCTCCAATCCCTCATTCAACAGACAGACAACAACCAACAGCACGATACGTAAAAATCAGAGATAAAGTGTAAAGAAAAACTCTGGAACCCTGTTCTCTCAAAGTTACAGCAGTATAAACTGGCTGTCTAAAGGAAATTTAAAACCTGTCAATGCGTGAATATAAATACAAAATATTTCATCACATGTCAAGCAAAATTTTCAACAGTTTTCAGCCTCTGTATAAAAATATGATTCTGCTATATACAGGGTATTATAAAGGCTCTTCAGCCTACTAACAAACTATCCTCACATAACGAGCATAGCATTATAACAGCTCTTCAGCCTACTAACAAACTATCCTCACATAACGAGCATAGCATTATAACAGCTCTTCAGCCTACTAACAAACCATCCTCACATAGCGAGCATAGCATTATAACGGCTCTTCAGCCTACTAACAGACTATCCTCACATAACGAGCATAGCATTATAACGGCTCTTCAGCCTACTAACAAACTATCCTCACATAACGAGCATAGCATTATAACGGCTCTTCAGCCTACTAACAATCCATCCTCACATATCGAGCATAGCATTATAACGGCTCTTCAGCCTACTAACAAACTATCCTCACATAACGAGCATAGCATTATAACGGCTCTTCAGCCTACTAACAATCCATCCTCACATATCGAGCATAGCATTATAACGGCTCTTCAGCCTACTAACAAACCATCCTCACATAGCGAGCATAGCATTATAACGGCTCTTCAGCCTACTAACAAACGATCCTCACATAACGAGCATAGCATTATAACGGCTCTTCAGCCTACTAACAATCCATCCTCACATATCGAGCATAGCATTATAACGGCTCTTCAGCCTACTAACAAACCATCCTCACATAGCGAGCATAGCATTATAACGGCTCTTCAGCCTACTAACAAACTATCCTCACATAACGAGCATAGCATTATAACGGCTCTTCAGCCTACTAACAATCCATCCTCACATATCGAGCATAGCATTATAACGGCTCTTCAGCCTACTAACAAACCATCCTCACATAGCGAGCATAGCATTATAACGGCTCTTCAGCCTACTAACAAACTATCCTCACATAACGAGCATAGCATTATAACGGCTCTTCAGCCTACTAACAATCCATCCTCACATATCGAGCATAGCATTATAACGGCTCTTCAGCCTACTAACAAACCATCCTCACATAGCGAGCATAGCATTATAACGGCTCTTCAGCCTACTTACAAACTATCCTCACATAGCAATCATAGCATTATAACGGTTCTTATGCCCAAAATATACGCGAGCCTCAACACAGTTTCACAGCTCAGCCTGGAATATATGTGAAAGTCAGAACCTGCTGGATTAACATTGACATTCATTATCAACACACTATTATAGCGCCTCTTCAGTCAAATCTTTATAAAACAGGATTATATGCCAAGAGGATTTTAGCTACAACAGCTCTCAAACCCTCTCTTTAAACCCTGTAGAAAGCAAACTACTTCTAATTCCGACATATAATTTAAACACCGCAAGATGTTTTTTGATGTTTGATTTTATATTCAGTAATAATTTGTAATGTATAAAATAAGGGAATATTTAAAAGCCACCTGTGTGCGGGTTATCGCAGTGATTCGCGCTGGACAAAGTCTGCATCTCGCCAGGGGCTCACCAACTTTGTCTTCGGAAGACAACTGTTCTCCATGCAGCAAGGTGCATTGCTAAACTGAAATTAAGTTCAGTACCACGCATGGTTCACTTGTGCCTGTACTTGCAGGTCAATTCACAGCTATGGAACAAGTGCATAGATGTTTCAATATTAGGTATAAGAGGTTTTAGCAGAAGTATATTTATATTGTTGATTCCATTACATACCAAGTAAAGTCTAACTAATGATTACGTTATATCTATCGGATATCTATATTCGCCAAACACTCCGTCTTTTCGTATACCTTTAAATTGTTTGCTTTGTCAACCAAGAGGACCTGCACAACTCTCATTGTACTTATCTCTTAAATCAGCCTGAAATGACGTTGACATTGAACACGTTTTATGAAAAAACAAATATTTCAAATTGCGTCATTGCTGTCTCCAGCAACTTACTTTGATTGATTTATACTTTTTGCAAACAGAAATCTGCTACTACACCGACTTACCATGGTGTGGATTTTTGCGTGCTTCATTGACCCCGAGGGCTATGCAAGCAGAACCTTTTATGCTTGGGTCATCAATACTGGACAGGTCAAAGGTTAGAAACTAGGCGAAATTTGAGTTTTTCCTTACTATGCCTCACTTGCCGTCTTTCCCCTCATCCTTTTGATCCCTTTATCCTCTGATATGTCCTCTTTTGGATCTTCGTGCTAAATATCTTAAATATTTTTTAATCGAAAGCACGTTAAACCCCAGCCAATTCACTCACTTTCTTACGTAACATTCCAAAATTAAATTTAAATTGGGAACTTTCATTTAATTGATGAGTCTATGAAACGTGAATGTTCTTGAAGAAAATATAAACCAATGTCCAATAGTTTCTTCAATGGCATGAAAAACTTTACGCTGCATGTCATCGTAAGAAGACTGCGAGACCTGTTTTCATTTAAATGCCTTATCCTTGCTACAATGTTTTATGGTTCTAGTCATTTTTGTGTTAACACATTTTAATCGATTGGGGAAGGGAAATGGATTTGTATAGCTTAACTGAACATGGTTTATACGAGAACTGCTTCTTACGATCAAACCACATTGTCTTGCAAGGTAACATTTATTTTCTACTCGAGAGATCATTTTTATTTTCCTAAAAGAATAACTACTGCCCCTTTTAATCCCAACTCTCACACTCACTGCTTTAAAAAAGGATTCACCCTTTTCAAATAGTATATTAAGAATAATAATTACGAATGTGTACAGTATGGAGTACGAATTAAGAACATGGTCTAGATAAATAAAAAACTCAACATCATAGCTGTAATTGTCTGTAATAATTCTTATTCTACCGTTGACATTCATGTGATCATTTATGTTCGCACTTTAATGTTGTGTAACAAAATAGTTTCCCTCTGAACTTACGATGGCATTTTGAAATTCGGTCCATAGTCAGTGTTCCTATTTTCAATAATTCTATAATGATTCCATACACCAAAAATGTTTTATTGTCTTGTTTATCTTACTAAATTCAAAACATTAATCGGCAGTGCTTCGTAAATAATAGAATCTTGAGTGATAAAAGAAACATAACGACCAATGGGTGACGTTAATACACTCTTCTTTTACTTGTTTGCACTTACACAACATTAAGTGATTTACTAAGAGCACGGATTTTTTCCCGATACCTGGTTTGCAATCATTGAACCTGTTCATTACCAGAGAGGTCCACGTGTAACGTTGATTAATAAGACTGATTTGTCTGTTATAAGCTGTTGATTTGTCTTGACATGTCTAGCCAGGAAACATCTACCTCTTTGTAAAACTGATTGGTCACTGAAGAAGATTTGCCAACACTTGCTAATGTCATGATACATGAACGGTAGCAAACGCAGGACAATATGCGTGCAGAATTAGTTTCTAGACACTGGAAAATTTCAATTTTTTAGATTTAATGCACTCTATGTCTGGTACAAAAAGTAAACAGATATCGAATGTGAAGTTAAATAGGCAGAAACGCTTGTTGATTTCATATTGCATTTATTCTAAAGGCTACATTTCCTGGCCTCGAAACATCTGTCTCCAACTTATCGATCCAGTTCCCAAAAGGGAATGGAAAACAACTGAATTAACCTAAAAGTGTTGTTTAGGAGTTTCTTGTCGCAGTATCTTTACCAAAGACGTTTTAATTCCACAAGATAACTGAGCATTTTCATCAGTTTCTAGGACCTCACCAAACCTCGGATCATATGTAAATGTATCTGAAGCAGACAGGGTTGCTGCAGAAATAAACTGATAGTTGTGTCTTTAATATATACAGGATTTTAAGGTGTTATAACGTATACAGAATAAAGACCTTGGTTTTGTATTAGAACAATTGTTTTTCAAAGGGACACTTTATTATTGGATGTTAAATGTATTGATGCACCATAGATAAAGCTTTTGTAGCACATATGAAATGATCCATGTAAATGTTTATTGTATTCTTGAATGTTAAAAAAGTTTAAATTTAGAAAAATCTAAGAGAGGGAATAGTTTTTCGACAAGACGATAATAATATACAGCTGCTGAACAAAAGTTTGTTTCTCTCTGCAAGAATTCCTATATCAAATAATTATTTTTGAAAATTTGAATTAGAAAAAAACCGATTTGTTTTGCTAAACTGGAAAAGCGTCTACTTTGAAAGAAATTAATCAGTCTTATACAGCAGCTGTCCTTAAACACAATTTGCAGTCAAAGTTCAAACCATTAACGCTAAAACTATAGCAATACTGATAGTCCATGAGTACATTCTTATTCTAAATTCTTTATCCCTAGATGTTTTCGTTCACTTACTGTAGTTTAAAAATGCCGGGAAAAAACAGTTTTGTTTTTGCAATAAATGACACAAACATTGATAAACATAAATCAGACAGGATTTTATTGTGAATATACACAGGAGTTTATTTGTTTAATATTTAATACATCGGTAATAAAATTAAGATATGCAATCACATTGAAATAAAATAAATTTAAAGAACAATGAGAAAAAAAACACAATACAATTTCTATACGGAACCGAACTCTCTAAAGTTTTCCAAAATAACTTGATAGTTTAATATGTTTTATCACCTCGAGCTCATCCTATATAAAAAAAATTGTTTCTATTCATCAATCCTCAGAACTCTATTCCAAACGCTGGCAATTTTATGATTGAGTATAATTCACCAAAGTGGATACGGATAAGATCATATGAAACGAATACATTGTGCAAATATCTGATTATGAATTTATTAAATATGTGTTTGACTGTGCATGAGACATAAGAGTTTTGATAAGAGTCCTGCCCTCCCTCTCTACCCAACTTCTTACTTGGTGCAAATTTGACTTATTATAGTGACAAGTACACATGTAAACGTTTTCAAAGGTATGAAATAGGTTGACCCTTCAATTTAACTGAACAAGAAGGGATAGCTTTACTTGCAGTAAATTACATGCCGGATCCCATAAATCTATTCTAGTACTCACAGGAAGGACGTTATGACACAACCCGGAAGTGGGGATGTCTGCGCATGTGGCATTGATTAGGCCTGGCAGGTGTCTTATTTACAACATTCTCCTTACAGTTCAAACCTATCCTGCGATATCAGAGAAATGTCAGAAAGAACTCAGAAAGAATCTTTGCGTTGCTTGCGTGAACTATATATTGTTTGATGAACTGTCCTACATTTTGTGACACTAGGAGTTAGGCAATTCCTTGGCATTTTCTCGTTAAACGTTGTTTGGCTTACCTGAAAGGTATTTCTTTCTTGGTTGTCTCATTTTGTTTTATTTTTGTAAATTTTTATTCCCGTTATCATTACTGATTAACAAATAAAATAAAGTGTTATGAATTAAAAAGGAGACGGCGTTTTATAGCATAGTCAATGAACTAAGTTTGGCAAAATTCAATCGATGACTGCGGATGATAAACTAATATGTGATAATGGGTGTCATGACTTTTACATCATTGAAGATAGATACTGCAATTTTTAGGAACATTTTCTTATTCTCAATTCTTTACACAAGACAGTGAGTTAGTTTCTTATGGACGTCAACTTATTGGGAAGATTATTATTGTACTAAGATTGTGTTCTGATTTTTTGAAAACGCGTTTTTTTGGGGGGAAACATGAAACTCGTGGTCAGTAGTGGAAGTTTGGTCTACCTCTGATTAAAAAACTCGAAATGACAAAATGTCACAAGTAATTTGACTTTACTACCCAATGTTTAGGATTTTACAAATTGTTTAATATGTTGAATTCTTTTGTTCAAATGTGCATTATACAATTACATCTCTAATATTTTTACAGTCTTTGCAGAAAGGACCAGAAATCCTCAACATCTTGAACTTAACATGAATAAAACATTGAATTACCAAGTCCGCCACACTTCATTGTGAACAATTATCAGACACTTTAAATGTTTTCATTAGACCTTAGCTAAATATCCTCAGTCCCTTGTAACGCAGAACTTACTATAGCTTAGGTATATGAGTGGTGATTAATTCAAAGCAGCATAACAGAATATGAAGGAAAGCACCCAAGGAGAAATGCTTGACATTTATCATTTTAGAAATATGAACCACAAATTTGTCTTTATTCAACAATTGACAAAATCATGTGCATGTGAGAAGACATTTTTATTGTTTCGCAATCCTAAAAGGCAAAACATTTACCATTACAAATCAATGCAACCTAACCTCGAAATATTGTTAAAAGTAATGATTAAACTGTGAATATCCATTTCTTGAATATAATTCTTGAAATGAACTCCTGGGTGCATCGTATAATAATCTTGAAATGAATTTGATCCAAGAAGATAATAGTTCAAAGTAGGTCGTTTCTCTGGCGACCACACCGCTTTACATTATCAATGGGAAAACATATATAATGTTGTGTAGAAGCAGTTCTTAGTTTATAATGTATATATAATTTTGGTATCAAATGATAATATGTTTCACAAAGCTTCACAACTGTACAACATCAACTAAATAGTAGACATATTACTCAAGTCGTTACACATCAAAGTTCAAGAATATCACTGCACAACATCTTTCTCAATGCATCGACTATAAGATCAATGATTGAAAGCGATACTTTTACAGACACATTCCCTCTTTCACCTTTGCAGGTGGCACGTCTATTAGTGTCTGCTTATCTGGCAAAAAAATCCTGCTTTGGAATGTTGTGTATTTTGACACTTGTAGATTTATTTGATCTCATTAGGTAGGGATTTGCAGTTGCTTTTCATTAAGCTTCCTTTGCTCACAAAAAAACTAGACAGATGTTATTTATAGAGTTCAAGTACAACATCATATAACCCTCAACCTTACCCTTTCAAGATAGGTGAATTAAAAGTATTTCTATATGCAGATTTATACGATATACAATGCTGATTTCCCAAATTTAAGTCATGTTGTTACCGTATATTTCCAAGCCGTCTTTGTAAGTGGAAATTGTTTTAGATATTCTGAATAAGTGATAATGAAATATTAGAAGTTATTATAATAATGCATATGCATATATGTATATTCTGGTAACTAAAATGTTTTGGTATAGATGTTATACATTGTATACATGAACGAATTCAGAATTTAATTAAATATTTCCACAATACTTATCTTATTCTTTCTACAAATTTAATTCATTTACCATTGTTATATTGCACACTTGTAAAGTATAGAAATGTTAAAATTCACTTTGATTCTTTATCTTTTGTCAATTCATCCACGACTGTAAACGGTCATTACAAATTTGCATGGTTTGTCACAATAGTCGGTGCCGCATGGAGACGAGTTTCCTGATGTCAGATTTTAACCATGATTTGAAGTGATACAGTTATATCCTTTAGCAAAAAGAATGTAGACCATTTGTTACATGGAGGTAACACAAACCGAACCACAAACAATCGTTAGATAGAAGTGCAAGTGAATTCGATGCGAACCCTTTCATCTGGTTTACATTGGTAATTGTTTACGATGAGAACTTCACCCAATCGGCAAATCTGAATACTCAAGGCTATATTGTACCTTTAGATTCCGTGAAACCCCGTCAGCAAAGTGAAAGGCAAAGGGAAATAGGTCCTCTAATTGAAACCTTTATCCTTTATCACCAGACTCTCAATTATTGGAGATGGTTGTGGATGCAAGGTCACACATGGCTCAACTGTGTCTTAATCAGCAAAACAGACCGCTCTTCGTTCTGATACGGGTAATACTGACAGACGCTATCAGTGGTAGGTATGCAACACTACACCCAGATTCACTAACAAACTCACCTTTCTTCTTAATGAATCACAATAAAGGTGGAAATGTTAATTGGGGACATAGGGCTGGTAGTTGAAGTACTACTCCGAGTCTGTATCAAAACCTATCCCCAGATTTTTCATTTACAGCCTTCGATTCTAAAGGAATCATATGACAGATAATTTTCTAAACACAATGACATAGAGACAGTGTTAGATGTACTGTTTTGACATCAGTTTGAATTATTCAAATGTTCAAAATGAAGTGTTGTGGATCTGAGGGCACTATAATTACGTTTGATATCAAGTGAGACCTAATCGCTGTAAATGATATTGACATATAGAGCCGAGTATGTCGACAACATATTCAATTCTGTGATTACCGGCTATTGTAAATTTGATAGATTGAAATACCAATTATCTTGATACAGAACGTTTAACTATTTTATTATTCACTTCAATGCAAATTTTAAAAAACTACCAGTGTTGAGTGTGAACTTTTCTTGCTGAGACTTCATCTGAGAAAACTTAAAATCATACGTAATCTACAATCACATTAATATCATGTCCAATGTTATAAAACTTTATGAAAGTCATATTTTATTATTGTTTTGCGCATTTTGATTTCTTTGATCTTAGTTTGCAATCATGTAAATATGATACGAACCAAAACTAAATTTTATGATAGTCATTTTTATTATTGTTTTGCGCATTTTGATTTTTTAAATCTTAGTCTGCATACACGTTATTATGATATCAACCAAAATAAGAGTTAATGATAGTCATATTTTGATTCCTGTTTTGTTCGTTTTAAATTGTTTTTATGACAAATAATCTGGAAACAAGATTTTATAATAGGCATATTTAATTGTTTTTTTGTACTCTGAGCTGAAAGGTTTGTTTCTTCAGGTCTTTATTCATCTGTTAACATCTTTATTTCAATTCGTTTTATCATCGTCTTTCTGTTAGCCTTAAATTTTCTTTGTCGTGCAGTTAACCGGAATAAAGGTTCAACAAAACGACAGTCCACTCAAGAAGCTGATATGCATCAAAGAAAACCACTTGAATATGGTGATGTTTGCCTTAACAAAGTTCAACAAATGGTAAGCATTTGAACATTATTTATCAAAATTGTCCTTAATTGAATTGAAATATACCAGAAAAAAGTAATGAATGCCCTACCCTCGGCTCAACAGATAGTTTTTGTAAGTAGGGATGTAACTGATGATAATATAAATCGTATTTTATTTTATTGATTATCAATTCAATTCAGTGCCCACTGACCGTTTTTGTCTATATCAGCTTTTTTAGCTTAACATATCCTATTTTGACAATAATGCAACTAAAGCAGATTGACACAGTACCTGTTTCTTGAATGAAACACTGAAGAAAAAGAAGAGTAAACATTTGGCTGCACGGCCTCATACGTATGAACTGTCTTGTGAAGTTGATCTTGCACTTCAAGTTTGGTTCTCTTTATACCAAGATACTTAAATCTACAAACCATAAAGTAGTTAAATATCTCTGCCATAAAACTGTATAAATTCTTTGCAAACAATATGTGGTAGTTCCAAATGAACAGGGTTCCAACATTACAGATCTGACCCGAGAGAAACAGAAGAACTGCTTAACGCCTAGAAACAAAACAAATAGAGAAAGGTTCATGAAACCACACAAAGTCTCACAAGATAAAACATGTAAGCAAAGGAGACATTGTTTCTGAATTGTGGTATGCAGGAACTGATTTGGCATTTCTCTGATATCACTGAAGGGAAGGTATGAAGTGGGAATGCGGTAAATTAGACACGTGGCAGATGTACTCAATTCAACATGTGCAAATATACTCGCTTCCTGGTTGTGACATACCGTTAAGTTCCTTTCCTAATGATGATGATGAAAAATTTCATAACGTCGTAAACACAATCAGTTCCTTTAAAGCAATTCTCTTTAAGCCATTGCGTCGAAGCAAAAATTCAAGCTAATTTATGAAATGCTCATGTTTTTACCAAACATACTTTATACATTTGATCAAGCTTCATTAAATTTTCCTATTGATCGTTTTATACAAAGATGATCAGAAGACTGAATTTTAAATGAACTATTGAAGAAAGGAATGTGTACATGAATTAAATATCATTCAAAAAGGGGGAATTATAACAAATATCACCATACAAAATTCATGAAACATATCCTATGTCCCTTAAATATTAAAGGTTTCTCTTAACTAACAGGTGCAGTTTTTTCTTAAAATGTAAATGTATCATCCCAACTTGGGATCGCGTCCCAACTTGGAATTTCAAGTTGGGACGTCCGATCTTGAGATGGGACGGCAGATACTTTAACATGTTTATAATATCCTTATTCTAATGTTGAATTTAGTAATAACATGATAACATGTATCATTTAGATAAGTGCTTCAAGGACATCGAAAGATATTTTGATTTTATGTTAATTTTCATGACTTATTGGCTATATATATCTCTCATCGCAAAGGAGTCTTTCATCATAGCCCAATACGATTTCAAAAGTAATTCTTACACAAAGTCTTATAAATTATTTCATTATATTCTTAAATATTATTAATTATGAAAGCATGTTAAGCAAATAAAAAAAGGATTTATATTCAATTATACACTCAAAACCTACTCTAAGCGAATACCAAGAATGCTAATCTAATGCCTTGTAATCAGTTCAATTTCTGACACATAAACCGTTCCGTTAAGCAAGATTCCAATGTACTTATATGTTGTGTTTGATAGTCGAATCTAAAAGTGTATGTATGTATGTAACATAATTCACAAACACTAACCTATAAGTGGTGTTCCCTCAATGCTTATAAGATGTCCAGTAAATAAATCCAGTTATGTCTCCTCATATTTCCGATCGAACCTGATCTGATCAGTGTCGTGATGCAAATGGCAAACATACCTGCTTGGTAGTTCAGAGATGGGTGTGGGTTGGGTGGGAAGGGGGGGGGGGGGGGTGTCCGAAAGAAGGGATTTTGGTAAACATCCGGTTCGGTTATGACACTAATACCTGTGTGTCACCTTCCAATTAGTGACAAGAATGGGTACCAATTGCACATGAGCATGCTTGTAACACTACAAGGGTACACGCCGAGCGTTTGTTGTTTTAGTCAATGTTCATCATTCATTTTTATCAAGGCATTTGCCCCTATCGGCAATATCTCTGATAGGTGGAAGCAGACGTGATCAAACCCTAACCAAAAACAACAACAAATATAATGTTTAGTGTTATTGTATTGTTATTCGATGAAAGTTGTTTTGCCACACTAAATATATTCAAAATATGTTTTTCATTAACAGAACGATTATCATGTCACGTAACCAAAATGAAATCTAACATCATCCATTGATTATTTATGGGGGAAAAGCACGCTTTTCAATAGATTTTTTAAAACAAGATAACTTAGTTTCCAAGATTTGCGAAAGAAGATTATGGTTTCAACAATTTTTTTTCATTTCTATAAAAAGAAATTAGATTTGGAGGCAAGCTGGAAGCTTATATTTATATTAATGCCGCTCCAATAAAAATCATATTTTGAAACCATCCAACATGCAACACAAAGTCAAACAAATACGATGTACAGTTGCAGCACAATACGTTAAGATATTCAATATTGCAAAGGCGATTTCTTCATGCTAATTTAGAAATGCAATATTTCAACTCATTTCTTATCAATATTACAAGAAGATTTTAAACGGATCACTAGATTTTTTGACACAAACCCTTGTTGAGAAAAATTATTCTACTGTTTTCTACATAGCCCGAGGTAACATATGATTTTGATCAGTATTAAAAGGTTGCTTTTTCATATGTACAAGCGTCTATCTAGGCTTGTTAAAAGCGTTGAAATGAGAGAATTGTTGTGTGTTGTTACTGCTAATACGTTAATCAACTGATCCGTACATAAGTCAAATAAGATGAGTAGGTGAGAGGAAAGAATTACATTTCAGTGTAATATTGTTATTTTACAGCTGAAAGTTTACTTAACTAATCGTTTTGTTATCTTTAAATTAGCTACTTAACATGTCCCCCCGAAAAAAGGCATTAGGTTTGTAAATACACATCAATGAAGTTTATTGATATACTAAGACTTATCGAGTTATTTTGTGCTGACATACATGTACTAGTGTAATATCTTCAGAGGACTAAGTGATTCATATTGTTATTGCTTACACAAATCTGATATAGAAACTGTCATTGCTTATTGTAAAATATTCGATATTTCATTGTATGAAAAAATGCAATATGTGTAATCATATAATGGTTAGTAAGTATATTTCTATGATTTAAATGGTATTCTATTTCAATAAAACATGTGTTACACAAAATTCAGAATTTATATACAAAAAGAAAAAAGGATTGGCAAACAGGCAGCAAATGCTTATATAAATTCTTTTCCTGAACCAAACATAAAACTATTTAGATATCAAGTACATTGGTGGAAATATACATTTGCAATTATTCTTACTAAACTCAAATTCATATTATGCTTTGTCTACCTTACATTTTTTTTACAAATTGTAGGAAAGAGCTTTAAAAAATGATAAATATATATTATTAGGAGTTCGTTAACACTCTGTGACAAAGATTTGTCGCCGTTAAGATAGATTTTAGTATATTGTTATGAGTTACGAGGGAATATTCAAACCCAAAGGTTGGCACTATTTGAAAATATCTAAAATGTTGGGGAACCAGACTTCGATAATAGGAACTTTTAATTATTTTTATATTTGATACAATCAACCAAGTCGCCAATTTGATGAACAAGATAGTACTCTGTTAAAACAGCATGGGGTTTTGGTGTCTCCATATGTTGTTTTAGCCTAACAGTTCCTACGGTGGGCAAATTGGTGTCCATTCATCCGTTCTCTGTCACGCCAAGCTGACACATTAACAAATTCAGTCTAGTCAGTGCTGCATTGTAACGATGGAGAGTACCTTAATTTCTGTTTATACATATATAGGAGGTTTTTGCATGGATTATTCATTTCTCTGTATCAGGTACGTTTTTTAATTATATATTTTTGAAAAAGCAATTTATCACTAGTATTGTAAAACTTGGATCTGTATTAGAATAACTTCATATCTGTGATTGTTAATAGTTTATACCACCTTTTTGTAAAGAAACTAAGATACAAAGATGTCTCTGTGATGTCAGCTGTTCGATCTACGCATGTATTGTTCGTTTGAAAAATGCTGAAAACTACTATCTAAATATAAATCTATACATTGATCTGATTTTGTTATGTCTCTTAACAAATGTGATTCAATCAGTAATCAAATGTGACTTTAGATAAATGTTTGAGGTGTGTTGAATCGTTCGTACTCGATAACATATGAAACCGAGTGAAAAAGTGAAGTAAATGAACATCAAATCAAATTTTCTTCTTAGGTGTGAAAAGAATATAACAAAACTATCTAAAAACATGTTTTACTAACACAAATTATTATAAAATATGAATATTATTAACATGTTTAAGTATCCTCCGTCCCATCTTAAGATGGGACGTCCCAACTTGGAATCCCAAGTTGGGACGCGTCCCATCTTAAGATGGGCGGATCCGCAGTTGGGATGATACATAAATACAGTACACCCATAAATAAACATACCCCGTATCTAGAAACACACTAGAAACACACTAGATACGCACTAGATACGCACTAGAAACTTTCTAGAACGTATCTAGAAACTTTCTAGAACGTATCTAGAAACTTTCTAGAACGTATCTAGAAACTTTCACTCTTTTCAAAATATTCAAAAATTATAATCTTAATTAAAATCCTCATGTTTTCTTTGCCTATTGTGAAATTTTGAACAAGATTGCATCAATAGAAAGAGAGATAATTAATATTGAACTTTAAATCTTCCTCGTTTTAACGCGTCTCTTTCCGCGGCACAAGAAGCAGTCTATTTATAGCGCACGTCCTTTATTAGCTTCACAGCGATAGGCGTTAATTAGATCGCTCGTCTTCAAGATGTTCCGACGCATGTAGTTTGGTTTTGTTGTCGTTATATTATAACAATTATATGTAATATAAAACTTTGCAATAAAGCATTAATAAAAGAAGTAATTATAGTTGACATAACGTATATACATTGCGATTGCCTTTTTATAGATAATTTATGCAAGCTTATGAAGAAAGAGGCTTTGGGGACATGTATTAATCTGTCACTACATGAATTATATTGTAGTTTAAACATATTTTATTTCATTATATAGCGCTTCTTAACGAATATACTATTACATAAAAAGTGACGTATATATGGACGAATGAAGACATACATACAGTAAACAGGACGGAATAGATGCATGATTATGTTGGACACTTTTCAATGAAACAATTAATGTTTACAAACTTATTTCATACCGCTGATAACTACATGTTCTTTGATATGTGCAGGGCACATAGGACAACGATTGATGAATTCCGAAAATCTCTTTGATAAAGTAATAAAATTATTAACAGATTTCAGTAGTCCTTGGTTAACCTCTTGTGATGAGCCCGGGTGACAAAATTGAATTGACGACAGATTAAACCTTTTTTGAAAGAAATATGCCTTAAGTCTTATGTCATTAACATTTGGACAGGTGATGAAGGAACTTAAGGCGTCTTCAAAGTGATAGCCACTATCACATACAGGTCTATTAGATATAAATCTAGTGAACCGATCTCTATCAAGATCACTACACCCAACTCGAATATGAAAAGATTATATAATGAAAGAGAATCCTAGTTGTTATTACTTCTATGCAATCCTTTTGAAGTCCTAAAGCCTTAAGAAAACTGCTTAACATATGATGTTTTGATCATTCAATACTAAAAGGAAAATGCTGACGCTTACCAACTTATAAATGCGAGGTTTTGTAAAAGAAGCATGAAATGCAAGTGTGCTTACAAAAATCGTTTTTTATGCGAAGTAGAACAATCGTTCCTCAATATAACATTATCACTTGATGGATAAACATTTTATTACATATAAAAACGGCATCGGAATGGTGAACAAGCTTGTTATATATCAATACATCTCTCAAGACAATGTATTGCAAGTGGTCAAATCAAAATAGTGACGTAAATGATGTTAGCTATTACGCTAAATTAATCATGTTTATGTTATGTCAACCACATTAAGGCGTACATATATACAAAGTTATCTTTAACATGTTTTAAAGACAGGTGTTATGAAAGGTCTGGTTCAGTGTGTCTTACAACGCTGTGTATAAAATCGCATTTAAGTTAAATATTTGTCTGTGAAATTTTAAGGATAATCTTATGATGATACAATCGGAGATTGATTTAAAATTTTCATTATTTCATTACTTTCGACAGGGGATTCACCTCGCACGACATGCGTTCCGATATGGGTTTCTGATCATCAATCGATAGGAATCAGAATGACTTGAAAAATGATATTTACAAACCTGGTAGTGTCGGTTAACGAAATTACCACTCTTACAGAGAAAGGGACACCAACGGTCTGTGCCATCATTAATGATAGATTCACTTCAGTAAAAGTACAATAAAAATTATCTCGTCCTAATGCTGGATTGATATCGTTATTTTTTTCTCGTCAATTCAGAGTAGATGGATACATAATATTGACATTAAAAGATAATGAAATTAAAATATATAGTTGGATTAAGATTGAACATAATGAAAACAGCATACTTTACATTTTGTCATAGATATTATATCATATTCCATCCAGTGATTCAGACACTCTACCCATGCATGAACGAACCGGTTAAGCTTCATTCAACAATGATGTTATCTAATTAATCAACCAGCCAGCGAGGCATACAGCAATAAAACACAGCTGTCTCGGAATAGGAAATGATAATAAAGATATTATGTAAGAGATCGCCGACATACGTAGTTTATAGCACTTCAAGGAAGTTATTTAGTACTTGGAAAGTCTGGTCGAAATAGTAACTGTAATCTCGCTCTTCTCCTGTGTCATCAGTCAGAGATCGTATAGACATGTGCGGTGGAGCTTCACCTGCTAATGAGCGAGACGAGTTGTGTAACCCCCGGGTAGCAGTAATGTAGTACAGTCAGTTATTTGTTTCATATCCCTGTCTATACGATACCTGCTTCAGTTGACGAGCTGGAATAAACATTGTCAATACACTTCCTCTCTAAGTCTGTTTAATTTGTTTATGAGTGTAAGAGGAAAACTTTTAGGTGCCCAGTTAAAAAATAACGTCTTCTCACAACCCGCTTACCGCTCGTTATTGAACTAAGCTTTTCCCAGTGTTTATATATTCCACCGATCGGCACAAAATCACACAAGTGCAATTCGATGGATCGCCAAACAGTATTTATAACCAAACTTATTAAAACCTGTCGGAACGTAGATATGTCTAAATTGACAACGTTCTTTAAAAGTAAGAATAATCCCGCGCCTGAATATCAATGTAACCTTCTACCTACAACAACTAACAATAACGACAGAGAAAATTCATCTGTTCGAACAGTAAAATGTAGGACAGCGTTAAATGCAAGAACGTTTTTCCTGACACAATAAAACTATGGAATTATTTAACTCCTGGCAATAAAATTGTTAATTCAAATGAATTAGCTAGATTATCAACTCTCGCCCGCTGTGGTGGCTTGAACGCTGATCAGTTAAACAGACATAACATAGAAAGCCAGACCTGTTCCTGCATGTGGTCACCCAGTCGATAACGCTGTTCACTATTTCTTCACATGCCAAAAGTACGATCCAGGTTACAGGTGACATAATTATCTGCTTGCAACACATTCTTAAAACGACGGTAAGTCCGCAATTTGTTACCATTGATCAAACCTTTATCATTCCATAATTTAGCATGCCAACTGTCATTGTCTAAGAGTAACAACCACTGTTTTGCAACCTCAAAGTCAACATTTGAGACATTTAAAATATCTACAAGTGGTAAATTCCAATTTGAAATCAAATTGAAAACATGATTATACCAGGAAGTTCTAAAATTGCGTGACCATGCATTAATGATTGATACAATGTTACACTGCGACGTTTGTATACGACGCCAGAATCTTAGTATTTCGTTATTCTGTTTTGTCAGACAAGATGCCCAGCCCATTTCACCACGGACTGTTAGACTGCATATGTAATTGCTTTGGAGTGGCCTTAAAATAAGCACCTTGGAGCTTGTTGGACAATCATTTCATGAATTGTACATTTTCATGAATAAAAATGTTTCAATAAAAACAAGCATCTCATCTTCAACACAGTCGATACAGCTAAAACACTCTCTCATTAAACGAGAAGATTTTCATAACGCTAACGTTGTTTCAAGTGCAACACCGCTTATGATCAAAACTAACGATCGTCTTTATCGCTAACGGCTTTTGGATACATATTTCTATGCTGTAGTCTTTCATGACTTTGTTTAGGCAACATTTATCAACTCCCCTGCCACTCACGCTGACACCCTCTGATATCGTCCACACCGTTATATGCAACACCATTTGACGCTGGATACACTGAACTGAGTCTTGTCCGTAGTGAACCTACACGGTTATAAGAAAATTATTCATTTGATGTATTTGTATGTTTCGATATTAGTAACCGTTTTAAAAATGTCGAAGATAAACATGACAGCTATGAAAGTTCAACAACTGTTCATTCATCGTTCCAAGTAACTTTGTATGGTTTGATTTTGTAGAGAGTCAAATACACCGTGCGTTCATTAATTTTGATTTCTTATAGCATTAAAGTAGTGAAAATAGTAACCGTATATGTATATTTCGAGGCGAGATATAACATTCATATTTATATATAGCGAATTTAATTACTTTGAATATGATAAATGTGTTTAAAACTGTGACCTCTACCGTCCCAAGGTAATAAATATGTCCCCTTTCGTTGACTGAATTGCGTAACACAGTCGCAGTCGTCTTCAGCAAAAGATGAGCATTCTTCCGTCTATGTCTGGACAGCCCGGTTGTGTATTGTAGAATACACAGTTAATTCACTTTGAAATTTCGACATGTTCTTTCCAGGTTACGGTTCTCCGTACACTTGCCTGTTCGGGAGATACGGTTCACTGAGTAAATTGCACGTAAAACAGTAATTATTATTGCAGTTACTCATTCATTTAAAAACCTTTCGTATTTGAAAGAGTGAAAGAGATAGTAAGCCTTGATAAATCCCGTTAAGCATTTTATGACTTTACATGTTTGTTTTTCGCCATATCTTACACAGTCGAACAAACTTCAACTTAAACTCACAAGTTACATGATAGTACTGACGCTATGTCTTGTTGATTTCTTTTTTGGTTAAAGGGGCAAAAAAAATGTTGTTGGGGTCAAGTATGTCAAACTTTATGAATGGTGTTATTTTTATCGATAAGTAGTGGTGGTTTATGAAATTCAGCATCCCGATTTTTACCAGTAAAGTATAGCGACAATAAGAAATTTTCAGTCGTAATGTGTGATAAAAAAACGGACAATGACTTGCGACATTGAGCAAAACGTTATTTTGGAAACTTAATTACAGCAGACAAAAATACAAATATGGTTTTGTAGTGTTTAATAAGTGTTGAGTAATGAACATGTAAATGTGACCAAATAGTTTAAACTCTTAAAAATACATTTCCGTTTCCAAATTTAGAAAACAGGAAAACATGTCTTGATTTTGGCATTTAGAGATAAAACTGAATGTTTAGGGAGACAATTAGAACCTCACTAAGGACCCATGGTCTTTGAGCTATTATCTGTGTAATATGAAAAATCAGAATGCATACTCTGTGTCACTTTAAAATGACTGCAAACTTATAAAACATTCTAATGTTGATTACTAACACCGACGTTACCAGTAAAGCGGTTATACATCAGAATCCATTTTTCTACATAAAATCGTAAGGGGAAAAGGAATGTAATTTCTACTTTGTTCCTATCAATACGCAGAATCCATCGACAGTAAATGGATTATCCCTTTGTTGTTTTCTTACATAATTAAATGCATACAAAAATATGTGAATAGCATAACTTTGCGTACATGTCATTATGACTGAGTTGTTACTAAATTATGATACAAATTGATATGTATCTTTAAACACATGGACATAAAATACCGTTATCGTTGAAAACATTATTGATTTATAACATTTTAATTATGATTGTGTATAAGGTTTCAATCAGCAACTCGGGAGTTTACGGTTTAAGGGAATCTTGGAGGATACCTCCTCAGTTTTTAATCAAATTAGGAAACGGTTATTAAACGGGTACCTGTTATCAATGTCAGATGGAAATTAAATAAGTTTTCTCTAAAAACATGTGATTAAATTTACTGTGAAAATCACAAAGCCCCCGTGGGCAACAAAGGTTATATATACCTAGAGCATTAGGTTATCAAAATTACATTTCAGACTGATTGCAGGTTAAACTTACTTAACTAAATTTCAAAACTCATTAAACACTGGACTCTCTTCACGGCTCAACGCCTGGTCACTCACAGGGTCACACTCACAGGCGGTGTCGAACCAGAAGCCAATTAGCTAATTTACACCACTCAGGCTGTGGGGATGAGGAACGAACCTTCATCGTTTTATTGTTTCATTGGGTCAAATAGGAAATGAAGGTGAACGATAAGGATCATTTACAGTACGTTACATAAGTGATTTGTTTTACTCAGTTTTGTATCTCTCTGTTTGGTATAGTTCCAAAAAAGTTAAGTTACAGTTAAAGGGCCACAGAGTATGTTGTTAGAGTCAAATATGCCAAACTTCTTTATAGTGCTATTTTCTCAAGAAGGGATGGTTGTTAAGAAAGATTAAGACCTTCGTGCTTATGAGTTCAGTATAGTGACAATAAAACAGGTTAAAGTCTCGGTTGGTGTTCGAAAACCGGACAGTGACGCGCGTCAATGACTCAAACGTGATTTTTAAAACCTATTTACATCAAGCACAAATGTAAATATTGATTGGCAGGATTAATTAGGACTTTTAACTGGTACACATGTAAAATGTATGCAGATTTTCGACGTCCTTACATTTATATGGCCGTTTTTCATGTATCAATGAAAAATAAAAATAGCAAAATTTGGGAATTTGGGAGATTTACTGCATTCATAGAATATGAACACCTCAAATATGATGTACTTAAAACAGCGAAATATATTGTTCGCTATTTAGACTAGTTTGATCATTTATAAAAGTTTACACATAAATATATAGTTTTCATACTAAAGATCAATTGTTTTATCCAAATGTATGTTGTTCCAATCCGTTACTACTCAGTATTACTAACAAACATGTACAGCATGGAGGAAATCTAATATACCGTCTCTCAAGAAAAAGTTTATGAAGCAAACACAGTTCTGGAATAAAAATATTTTAAACCTTTAAACCATACCATGGATAATGAAACAATTCTACATTATTTTGATCGAATATTGAATATGTTGTCACAGTGTTTCACTACTCAGTATATAAACATACACCTTGGAGAATTACTGTGACGCTCTACTCACTGTGTGAGTGGACATCGGCATGGCTCTTATAATTATGTTGTCAGATAATACGACGCGACAAGGATGAGCGTACCTTCATCTTCCACAAATTAAAAGATACTTCCTAAGATTATCCGCAGAAAGACATGCACATAATTTGTTTGAACAAATTAGTAACGGTGTTTCAACAGTCTGAATATAGTTCGAGTTTACTATTGTCAGGCCCAAAGCATTGTAGTCGTACATGTATAGTAAGCGCGCACACTATAAAAAAAGATGACGGCGAGGGAAAATAAAAGCTTAAGACAAACTAGAACGGCGACAAGTTGATGTGACCGACGACAATTGCTTAGTTAAAACTGCGAATGCTTTCATGATTGAATAAAACGTCAAAAGCGCATGCTTGCTTACACCTAGAAAACCCTTTTTTCTCAACATTCCGATAAGTCATTATAACGTGTAAATGATGCCTTCATATTTTCATGTAGAGACAGAGAACTAACTCTCACAATCTTTTCATTTCCTGAAAAGCAAGCAGAGGTTCTTTGCATTAGTCAATCCCCCTATAACCAATTCAATTATAATATGTAAGTCTTTGAAGAAACGAGGGTATTTTTTATTTGCATTTTTACTTCAAATATGTCCTTATTAAACCAACAAGAATGGGTTGTTTTTTGTTTTTTATCTCATTCACCTATTTATTTAAAACGTTTCTTTGCACTTATGTTAAGTTTACAGATTGAATATTACGAACTGAGAGAGAAACGTAATTTACTAATTCCTTTTGCATATAAGAAAGATCAATGCATTTGACGTACATGAAATAAAAATAGAAGACTTAGATAGATAGTACGTACGTTTTCTCTGAGGTGATAAAGGGCTTTGATTATAAACCTAATCAAAACCATTTTGAAGGCAAAGCTGTACGCTGACTTAAGTTGTTGACCAGACGCGTTACAGCTCATTAGCGCGTAAGCAATGCGTAGCGTTATAATGAGGATGCGTTGTAGAGGAGGGAAACTTTAACATTGAATATCTTCTTTCCTAATTAACACAAGCAGTTCATCTTTTCAAATTGTGCAAAAGATAACATAATGTTTCAGAAAAAAATAAAATTATTTGAATATCTCTCAAAAAATAAAAACTCGAAATTTCTAGAAATTTCTAGAAAGTTTCTAGATACGTTCTAGAAAGTTTCTAGAAAGTTTCTAGATCCGTTCTAGAAAGTTTCTAGATCCGTTCTAGAAAGTTTCTAGATACGTTCTAGATACGTTCTAGAAATTTCTAGAAAGGGGGTAGTTTGTTTATGGTTGTAGTGTACTTGTAAATATTGCAAAATATTAAAAATTATGAATTATACCTTACAATATGTAAATCACATGTTGTTCACTATACCATGAATAAATGAGACACTTAGAATAACGATTTTTTTTTGTAAACAATATTTTTTTAAGAACAAAATTAAGAGTTAGTTTCATGCAACTATTTTTTTCAAAACAATTCGAAAAATAGTTATTTTTTGTCGTTTTAACTTTCTTTTTCTACGCTTCAAATAAAAAAGGAGAAAACTGGCGGTTGAAAACTACTGGATTGCATGGTTAACCATATTATTGTTTGCAATATGGACATGGTGGAGTGAAAGATTACATTCTTTCATAGCCTTTACTTTTATTCATTACCTGCTGTTTAAGGACGTCCTCATCTGGGTTCATTTATAATTAGGCAAGACTTCTATATAGCTAGGGAGCGTAGAGGAATCCTACAGTCCACTTACAGTCATCCACCTCCGATGCAAGACGTTCGTGATACTACATCCACCTCCGATGCAAGACGTTCGTGGTACTACATCCACCTCCGATGCAAGACGGTCGTGGTACTACATCCACCTCCGATGCAAGACGGTCGTGGTACTACATCCACCTCCGATGCAAGACGGTCGTGGTACTACATCCACCTCCGATGCAATACGGTCGTGGTACTACATCCACCTCCGATGCAATACGGTCGTGGTAGTACATCCACCTCCGATGCAATACGGGCGTGGTACTACATCCACCTCCGATGCAAGACGGTCGTGGTACTACATCCACCTCCGATGCAAGACGGTCGTGGTACTACATCCACCTCCGATGCAAGACGGTCGTGGTACTACATCCACCTCCGATGCAAGACGGTCGTGGTACTACATCCACCCCCGATGCAAGACATAGAACATAGTGTCTTCACGATCATAAATGATGATATGTGAAAACTAAAAAGATGGATATCCCTATAAACATCAACCAAGATAAACATGCTCCATGTTCCCTTAGTCCAATAAGTGCATGAGCGTAATTAAACTTGTTATAACCATGTCACTTGCCTACAATTTGATTAGAACCATAACAGATGAAAGCATTTAACGTGATTCCACCAACACGAATTTGACATTAAGTTAGAACTTAGGCCTCATTTTAAAACATTTTTGAAAGAAATTTAAAAACGTAGGTTACAGATAATGATCTTGAACTATTTTGAAAAGTGCTTCAACAATAACAAGACTTTTTTTTTTAAAGATACCAAAAACGGAAACATGTGTTCTGTTTATTAGAACCGTAATCTTTCTAATGTTTTTTTAATTATCAGATTAACTCAAAACATCTGAATTGTTGCCTTGTTAGGATTGAATTAAAGACATAGCATCATTTTTACTGATGGGTGTCCGGGACAATAACGAATAATGTTTCTTATGTGCAGGAAAACAGGAAAAGAAAAATAGTGATATATGTTTTTGAGTTAAGCGTTACGAAGCATTTGTATATTAGTAAAAATATGTATCATAAACCCAGACTTCATTTGTTAAAAATTGAATTATTGTCAAAACATGGAATTTCGCTGGTATATCCTCATAGAAATGCATGAATCATCGAATTAAGCATTTTACTGCTAAACATAGCATGCAGATGAATACCCCTCAAAATTGATATGGTCCACGATGCTCATGCTTCACAGGTAACAAGTTGATATTCACAACACTAGTACAGAGTGTATACTTGTATTACTTGTGTATATATATAAAATGAACACAAAGGTTTTTAATAACTTGCTGCCTCTGACTCACCACATGTGGGCGACAAAAGAGTCAGTTCGTTCTATCGGAAACTTGATAGTGTTAGTCTTATGAATCTGTATTTAAGACGAACTTAGAATTGTGTTGAAAAAAAGAGAACATTAAATGCTAAAAAAGGAAGATGCAAATTTAATGACCGGCATTTATCGCGGAGTTAATGCTTATTTCTGTATGACATAAATGTGATTTTATCAATTGTAAGATGATATTTCAGTGAAAGCAGAAAAAATGTGTATAATAATGACATGTACACCCACATCTGTAAACACTGTTCTCTATTGTTTATTTTGCAGAGAGATTGTAAAAGCAACACTAATGATAATGCTTCAAATTTATGTCTTTTGAACGATATCTTTCTTATTAATCTTGCAAAATTCCTTAAACATGAATTTGAATGTATAAAACCAAAAATGGTAACTCTGTAACATATTCTTGCAATTTAATTAGTACTTTGGGTCTTTGGCCTTTCTACAAATAAAATATCTTGAATCTTGAATCTTGAATCTTGAATCTATTTCAGTGATTGTGTTGATAGAGTTTCCAAAATTAATTTATTTCAAATATTCCTTTCTTACAGTTATGGACACTGGCATAAAAGAGATTATATGATGACTTTCAAAATCATTTCATTACTGCATTGCAAAAAATATTCTTTTCTTCGACACAAACTATTTAAACTGCACCAGTACTCACAAAGAAAACACGGATCGAAAAATCATTTTAAAAAAGGTAAGATATTTATTTGAAAACATGTTATTTATATCTGACTTTGGAAGACTGCATAATTTGGTTACACGAGAAGGAAAGACAAGCACCTACACAGGAGCTCCTTTTATGTTTTGTCAGATAACTCAATAAAAGAGGTTCACGAGGCTATCAAAAGAGCTGTTTTCTAAAGACTGCTCACTGATTAATTGCTCATTAACGTGAGGAATGGCGGGGTATATTTCTGCAGTTATTTGCATCTATGGCCCTGGATTAACATCATTAATCATAGTCGAGCACAGCTATTTCTTCTGTGAGGGATAGGAAGTAAAGCATAATAAATCCTTACGCAATGATCAAATAGAAGAACCACGGAAACAGGTTTTTAATATGTGACAACTGATTTTTTTTGTTTTCAGTCAGACATTACAAAAGCCAGACGGTCGCGTGTTTGGTCATCACCAAAGACACGTGTATAATTTTACTCAGCAACTTAGTATTTTGAAAGGTCGTTTCCAAGGAAGTTATAATACTTCTACATTTAATGGTATCATTCTACAGAAAAGACGAATAATATCATAAACTCCTCTAGTCGTTATATAGGCAGTTCAAATGATGTCAATTAATTATTTCTCTGTATTGTAGTCATGGTTTGTTAATCAATTCTCTTTCTATACATATTAAACACGTGCACCTGCCTACTATTAGTAATATCTGATTGATTGATTGATGTCACATTTCGTTTTCTTTAACATATAATACATCGTATGTCTTACAATTTACGCCATCTGTTAAAGTGAAATCTGTGTGAGTTTCTTCTTACATTGTGTCATGATCATGCTTCAGGGACTTCTTTATAAACCATGTGTGGAAAATTAGAACAAAACACAATATGTTTACATTATGCAATTTTGTCTATACCTTAACCTCATTCAGCGTTTTTCAACAGCTGGCGTGGTTGTGACATCGTGTTACCATAATTCCAAACATTGTAAACTTTCTTACAACCTCATCAAAGGGAAAAACAAATATGAGAACAGGAAACACTGGGAAACGAACATCACACAGCAGCTGGAATCTGAATGTGTTTAATAGCTTCCTTTCTAACAGTTTTACCTTCACTATGAATACTTTCCATTGACTTATTGGAGAAGTAAATGGGTTTGCAGTAGCCATGACAAGGTGATTGTGACGGTAGATGGAACTTACACCACAAAGATGAAATTTCATTGTTACATTAACATCACTTTTACTTTACCATTTGAAGGAATGGGTTCATTTCAGATGCATTGTGTACAGTGAGGGAAGATAGAATTTCAAAATTTCAATTGCAGTTATTCTTTATGTGTGTGGCGGGTACAATGAAATATGAAATGATCACCATAGGCAAAGGGACTTCAGTTGGTATGGGATTTGGGTACAGTTTGTAAGCGAGTTTATGTGCCCTACTTTTTACCTAGAATATTTACGTTCCAAGGTAAGGCATTCTAACCTAGGTTGACAAAAGGAAAACTGACTGAATATTGATTCATTCCTGCAATACATCTTCAGGAAATGTCATTCCCAACTGTTCTGTTGAAAGACTTGAGTTCGCCAAGCAAACTGACGAATTATCGAGATGAGTTATAAACATATTGTGTGACCTTTATGGGTTTTTATCCAAAAACATTCCGATATATAATTTGTAGGAACCCTCTTCAACAATGTAAGAGAATGAGAGAATGAGAATCATGAAAAGTTAGTTTCGAGAGAAATTATTCACTTTTACTACCTGATTACAGAATATTGACATGACAAGCACGTATTGTGAGTCTATTGCAGCTGCATTCCCATACATTGTTTCAAAATTTCTAACCTTCTTTGATGATGTAGCTTAAGTAAAAACACAATTTTGAAAATACTTAGGTGTCAATGTCTAATGGTGCACCAAGGCATGTCAATGTTGGAATCTATAATACTATTGTATATGAACATGACATGTGACAACATTCGTAGTAAAATTTCATTTCAAGTTTTTTCGGACAATTTGCTTTATATAACTTTACATCAATAAAAAAATCAATATCGTGAATTAAAACTAAATTTATTCAAAATATTTCTACTATCAGATCATCAAAATTTTATCTAAAATGTATTATCATATAATTTTTTTTCATTCCATATCACAGTATCTATATATTCCCATATGAAATATGACCATACACAAGCACACTTATCTCCACTTAAAACCATGATCGATGCTATCAACAACCCCTCGTGTGGCGAAGGCACTGTACACTGTTTGTCAAGCCCGAAATATTGGCTTGTATGATAAGTCCAAGTGACACTTTCGAGTTGCATAATCGGACTTAATATAGCAGCTAAGCGAGATTGCTATAGCTTTATGGATTAAAGTTGAAACATAAATTGAAGCATATATCACATATGCCAAACACAGTATATTAATGATCTGTAGAAATATAATATTCAAGCTTTCTTATATTTGACAACCTTATCAAGTAGCAGTTCGATTGACAATTTCTTAAAAGTAGTCATCTCCTGAACTTTGAGGGAATAAAATTATACTGATTCCAAATTAGGTCACACTAGTCTCACAAATGTCATGACTAAAATGTAGATCTGCTTTTAGTTTGATAAGGTTATAAACGCAGACACTTAACCGTCTAAGGTACTCCTTCGAGTTATAATCTGCAGCAAAAACGGATTATCGAGCACACCTTTCTCGTCTATTAGTCATAATTTATGCAGCGGTGTTTATACACCAGGAAGCATTTATCCCTGGAACATGTATAGCAATGCTCTTAACAACGCCGGAGACAGCTTTTTAAACTCTTTCTCTAATAAACAACAAGGATTCAGTTTACGTAACAGACATGGAAAGTGACAAACCCGACAAACTGAAACCCTAGTTTTGAACAAAGAGTAACAACAACGCTGAAGGCATTATGCAAAAGACTAAAATATTTCATGACGGTACATAGAGTTCATTGTATAGTAGCCATTTCATACGAATTACTGATTGATACAACATTTTACTTAGGATGATTGATGATTGAAGACATATCAACATAAAAAAACAGAAGTAATCTTGTTAACATAACTCTAAAAAAGAACTTTCAGGTACATTATTAGTTTTTGAAAACCTAAAATGCATACGCTATCGAAAGATGTTTAGTCTAAGACAAAAGTATCACTATGGAATAGTATAGAGATATTAAAAGTGATCTTTAATTCTCTTTGAATAGGATGCCTTTAAGAAAGAAATATTTTACATAGACTCAATTTTGATATTCCATCAATACAATCACTGAAATGTCATTGTAAGAACAATGAAATCGTATATATGTGATATAGAAAGCAGCATTAACTCCACAAAACAGTACAAGTCATTAGTATGTGTTGTTCTGCTTTTTTAAAGCCATTCTCAGTTTGCCTAGAATTAAGATTAATAAAACTAACAACATCACGTTTCTTTCAATTTTTACTCAACCAACTTTGTTGTCGTCTACAAGTTGTACGTCAGAAGGATCAAGGTCTTAAAAACATTTGTTTTTTGAAGTTATATATTTGTTTACAAGGTTAGTATTTCCGTACTAGTGTTGTCGTGATTTTCAAGTTCTGCATCAACCTGTTATCTGTGAAACATGCACATCGTCACACCATATTTGCTGCTGGTTGTATTCATCTGTATATTTTTTCATGTAGAAAAGGATATATCTAACAGCAATTTAAAACATCTTCTCGTATTTTCACTCGATTTTTAATGGTTTTTAACCTGTTTCAGTGTAATCTTATATCCATATTACGAATAATTTGTCAGTCATTAAATCAAACAAATCTTGAAATGTTCATTGATTTGACTCCCTACAAGCATATCACTAAAATGAATGTACTCTCTTAAATCCATATCAGTTTTATCTTCAAATAATACTCTGAATAATTCCACAGTAATGAAATTGAATAAATGAATTATATGTTTCGAACTGATTCCCTTCAATACATGACGTCAGCCACAAAACATGATGATATATCCTTTATTTAATTTTAACAAATCACGAAGTCAAATATTTTGTTTAACCTGAAAATGAATTTTATAAACAAAATACATAATATTGTATATGTTTGAGGAGATAAGTTGCTGTTATTGCGACACTTTTAAAAAAAATTCAAGATTATGATCTATTTAATTTAATTTAATCATTTGTATCCTAAATGTTAGATAAAAAGGCTTAGGTTCTCTCTTGATGCCAAATTGATGTTGGTGAAATAACGTAAAACTTATTATCTGTTTTGATGATTATCAATTATGACAATTGATATGTGTATAACAAGATTAATTACTTCATGCACATAAAAGATTAAGGGAACATGGAACATGTTGAACTAGGCTGATGTTTAAAGGTATATCTGTCTTTTTCATGAGTTTTTTCCTTGATAAAAGCAGAAATACCATGTTTTCGTGTTCATTCAAACAGTTAACATATGATAAGCTTGCAAATTCACCTCCAATATAGCAATAGCATTTTACAAATAGCGAACAGATTAACATTAATACTTTGTATAACCTTTTCATACTATCAACCTTTCATCCCATGTGTTCAGAATACGTTTTCAAAACTATGTAAATGAGTGCTTTGTCTTCAATTAAAAGATTTGTTAACAGATTAATCTGTTATATTTCAGCAATATACATAGACAATTTTAAAAAACATGATCATACCTTAGTGTTTATATGTGTAAAGATTCTATATATATTATATATTGATATTCGTTGTTGAATTTCAAGGATACAGGCTAATTGTCTATATCCCTTTGTAACAATCATTGATCGATATATTTAAACAAGCTAATGTATTTCTACTATCTGATATTTGAAATGTTATGCATCATTTCTTAATGTGTCTCATTCAGTCATTCAAACTCTCTATAGATCTATGTCCATTCACAAGAACAGTTAATACAGTTACTAGGAAATCAATAGTCGATGCTAACACCAACCACAATTTATGTATCCCCACGTGGGTCAGTTTACATTGTACACTGTCTGTCAATCCTGAAATATTGGCTTGTACGATTAGTCCAAAGGACACTTTCAGATGTCTTAGTCCTACTTTAGACTGTTGCCAGGCGCGTTTACTAAGCACTAGGGAATTATTCATTCATTCATTCATCAATTTATCTATTTACAAACTTTAACATAAAAGCCTAGTAGATTAAGCTTGAAACATTACCTGCATTATATATCACATATGCCAAATACAGTTTATTGAAGATCTGCAGAGTAGAATAGACTTAACAATCTTATTAAGAAGCAGTTCAATTGAACGGTTATTCTTGGTTGAAAAACTTAGAAAAAGACACTAGATAGACTAGTGCTATAATCAAAAGTAAAGTTTCAATCAGCTGCTTGTAACAGACATTTAAACCATCCTGGACAAAATTGTTGTGAGAGAAAATATTAACACAGCTAGTTCTGCCTTACTCATATTCAGATGAGTTGCTGGTTTCATCACAATGTCTACTGGATTTGGAAATGTTTTTATCTAATGTTACCTCTCTCTCATTATTGAGACCATCAACTATTAAAACGAAACGTTTTGGCCTTTGAATTGATTTTAGGTGTGATGTTCCATCTCCGAACAAAGTTTTTTTATTGTGTGAAATGATAGGGTCAAAAGATATATATCTCTCATGCAATTAAACATACACCTTCAAAAATTGCAACCCCGATTGTTTTTGTGGTTTCTTGGTTTTTAAAAATAGAGTTAAATACGTTAGGGGTTTGCAGGTATGTTTAGAACTGTTCTCACTAGCAAGTTACGTCGATTGAATGGAACTGGCAGCCTCACAGAAAGGTTTGGCTTTTTTCAACCAATAAGGCAATCATCTGTGTTCTTCTGGACAACGTCATTAATTGCCATCATTCACCGCTACTAAACGAACACTGCTGTTTTGGTTATACACTATCTTACAAGAGTTTTTTAATGAATGCTTTGGTAATTTAAGGTTATTCTATAGAGTTTGTTGGATTTTGTACCTTCAGATTTTGATTAATCGTTCACAAAATTGTTCACTAATTTTACTAATGGACCAAGCAGGTGTTACCAAAGAGTATGTTAATATTGTTTCAATAAAACATAATTGTAATACCTGATTAGTTCTCCGAAACAAGTTATTTTTCTATTTTTAAAAGTTGTTAATAACGTTTATTATTGTTTATGCTCCTACTTTCCATGCCATCTACAAACTCTATCAGTACTTTGCCAAATAAAAATATATACAAACTTTGAAACACTTTGAAAATTAAGGCTTTTGTCTTCGGGCGACATTGCAACCTTCAGACTTCTCCGAATGTTTAATTCAATCCACAGCGGAGGCTAAAGAGCGTCTACATTAAACTAGGAATTCCCAACATTTTTTCTTAAAATGGCTGAAATATATACTCCTAAACCGGCGCTCACTAATTCATTCACTCAGTCACTCCTTCACTCCTACTTTTGTTGTGCTTATTTGAAATTTCTTTATCACTATTTCAGACTAGAAATAATGCTTTGTCATGTAGGTAAATCCTTGAAGGCATAGACAAATTAGATACAGCCGTGAAGGCTTTACATTATGGCATTACAACTTTATTATCACAAAATGTCATTTAGATTCAAATCAAAGTTTGGTTAAGTTTATGAAATACTTAAAGGTTATACGTTTGCATAGGTTTGACATACATTTAATGTGATGTCACATTTGACACAACTACAAATTCATTTAAGAAATTAATGACCTTAAAAATGAACCTAGCTGATACCGAAGCATTCCTGACAACTCATGTATCCCAAAAATGTATGAACTTAATATCCAGGAAGCTGGCAGTTGTAAAGAGGTGACCCATTGAATTGCTTGGTTAACCTGTAGACAGGCGTCTAAGTTTGGTCATTCTGTTATACTCGTGTAAATACCAACGTGTTATATCAAGAGCAACCTGGTAGGGGTTAAGGAGTAGTCTCAACTTTAATTAAACCTTTGAGATTGACAAGATAATAATTAACACTTAGGGAAGTTTATAAATTCCACAAGGGAAGATCACTTGTTTATTTTCATGAAAAGCCATTGACAAAAACGCATTTAAGATTTAGCATGTTAATTATTTCAATCATTTTCTATGGCAAAATTAGACATATACTTTACTCCTTCAGGGAATTGGGTTTTCAATTGTTATTTAGTCATCTATTTCAAAAATTAAAAATATTTTCTAAAAAAAAGCAAAACAATTTGAGGCCAAATTTTAAAGAAAACAAGTTATGACAAAGTGTCTCAGGATTTTAATCGGGTACATAAATAAAAAAAAGATTATCCAGTGTATCCGTCGATGGGGAGATGGCAGACATAAAAGGGAAGTGGGAAACTAATGAAGGGATGAACATAACACGTCATTTCAATCATTGAGCTAGTAATGGTCAGATAGGTCAATGCTCATACAAAACTATAAGATTTAAATTAATCATAATGGTTATGAATTCTCAAAAGATATGTTATAAGACACAAGAAGATATAAACCTCTAACATAACAAAATGGTATAGATAAATAATTATCAAGTGTCAATCCCATTGTTTTCTTGGCCATATCTACAGATTAACCAAGCAATTAAAATGAATTTGTAGTTGTGTCAAATGTGACATCACATTAAATGTATGTCAACCCCATGCAAACGTATAACCTTAAAGTTTTCTTGGCCATATCATGATTAACAGAATAAAATCATTGTAGTGGGTTTTTATGAGTTTTTGCTTCTCATATATCAAATGAAATTGACCTTTTCATGTAAAAAAAATAATTTTTAATCGTTTTCTTGGTGACTGTTTTGAGTAGAAATATGTACTAAACAAGATGTGGCAGACCAATAAACAAAAACTCTCGTATTTATTCATTCTGTTTAAAATTACAATATTTGAAATTCACAAAATAATAAATCTAACAATATTACTCTTCTTACAAAACGTATCAAAGGTACATGTAGGACTGAATTGTGTTATGGCCATTTGAAAGCCATTCAGTTTTATGTTCCGTAGAGCAGATCTTAGTCAAAGTTGCATATGTGGAATAATAGGTATGTTTACCCTTATAATTATATCAAGATCTATTTCTGATCGAGACCGAATGATGGTACAAGTGAATTAGAATCTTTGTCAATCATATTGATGCCAATTCAGTCATAACTTCAATGCAATGTGCATGTTTCAAACATGTGTGCTTAACAAAGTGTTAACACCAATGCCAAAAAGTTTTACATTATTGATAGCTTATTCTTTTCAAAGCAAAATTAATGTCTATAAATAGCCTGACTGGGTTGAAACCTTTATTGACCATATTTGCAGAAGTTGAATAGGCCTGCTTATCAGTTTGCACAATGAGTGTAAGCAAACATTTAATCCTTTAAGCTTGAAGTAGTGAAGGCTTAAGTGCTTACGATAAACCTCTTGTTTAAACAATCTTCATAAAAAGATGTTCCTAATAATGTCTGCTATTCATGTATCTTATGTGTAATTTATCTTTAGAAGGAAAGCAGGATCATTTTACTGCAACTTGATGATATCGAATCTCTAGCTGTTAGTTCATTTCTTTTTATAACATTGTGCAGCTTTTGTTTTTATAATAGTTTTGGTTTCTATTTTGTCTTGATCATTGTTTTGCCTTTTAGCGTCTGGATAGATTTTTAGCTAGTAAGTGTTAAGATATTGACGACTTTACCTTAGGTCAGTATAGAACATATAAGTACATGTAGTGAGTATACGTAGAAGATTTTGAACATAATATCGTATGACATGACAGGGACTGACAATTATCCTTAACAAGAACTGTACTTATTAAACTTTCAATCCAATCATTCAAACTCGGAACTAGGAGCGAGAGAAAAAAAATCTTGGAAATCATATTGATTAATCCGCTAGCGTTCGGGGAGTTTGTATGTACTGATAAAACCCTTGTCACCCACTTTAGTCCAGTGATTGATGTCTAGTGCACTACTGTCCCGAGATACTTTGTTTAAGAGACTTACTGTAGTGATTCTTTATCGTGTAAGTGTTTATGATTAAATTACTGTCTACAATCTATTTAGTTATTTTGTTCTTGCTTCATTCATGTGTGTGTAAAAAAACAATGTAATCTCTTGTTGTCAAAGCACATTAAGGATTCAGTTGATGTTGATGAAAACATTACTGACAAAAATGTTGAAGTCAATTTTAATTGCTCCTTTTTCTATGCTATTCTTCTTTGTATTATGACTGATAATTCCAACTCTCTGTCTCTCCCGTGAAAATTATGTCAGTGTCTCATGGAAATGCCAGAGTATTAAGACACTATTAGACGTTTCTGAGGACCCTTTTAGGGGAAAGAGAAATGTCATTACCCTTTGACCCTTAACTGTGTTTGGAATGTCAAGAACCGCTTCAGGCACAATATGGCTGGACAAAATGCATATGACGTTATCCATCGTTGTCGACTTCGCAACGTTCTTGAAAGGATATCTGGTAAACATATTAACCTATATCGACATCCATTTTTGGAAAGGTGTCAAAGTGCTACAAGATAAGCACAGTATGACCTTTATTCTTCAATTTTGTTAGTTACCAAATTCGTTTACATTTGATGCTTGAAAGTAGTATGTTTTATCCATTTTTTCGGAGTTTTCTTATAGGTAACAAATAAATGCTGATGAGTTTGTATAGTGACAAGATGTACGTTACAGCTATCGATTTTGATCAAAACTAAACAATGTACCATCGATGTCAGTTATCCAAAGAAGCAATTTGAAAGCGTAATTGCGTACACAGATCAAAAGCAAGCGTGTCTGCTTTACAAGGTTATTTTGCTTGTTTACTCCATCAGGAATTTCTATTTTAGAATTCAAACTCATCGAGCATGAAATAACACATTTTATCATCATGACCATGAATAACATATGGTAAAGAAGTTCAAAGATGTTTGAGTTTTAACACAATGTTTCACCTACTAACTAAGCTAAGCAGTGTTATCTTGTGAAGCTGAATCGTTCTGAAAATCCAAATCAGAATGGTATTTATTCATGCTATTTCCATATGGTCATAATTCTAAAGTGAAAAGACTAGTGCTTAAAGATAATATATCCCAGTTTTGTATCCAACTTCAATCCCCATTTTCATAAAGACAATACATTCAAGTAAATAAAACACCAAACAGAGTTTCGATGCGTCCTTTAATTAAAAAGATATAACGGTTCAAAGTGCGTAGAAATTGGCCACCTCGAAAGCCCAATTAAAAAAATCCCTAGAGTGGTCTGAGCTCGCCTTCGGCGGATGTGACGTCATAGACAGGACTCGCTCAGCGTTTGTTTGTAGACGAGTATATATCAATGCAGATATTGGTCGCATTTGTCTACGTTTTCATTGCGAAAGAGACATGCCTTCTTCCTGCGTTGCAGCCAACTGTACTAATAAGAAATCGGGAGACATTCAACTGCATCGGTTTCCGAAGGATCCTGTCCAATTCGCGAGACAAAATTTGTTAGTCAGAAAAGAGCGAAGTGGAGTCTTAATGACAGGTCTATCATCTGCTCCGATCATTTCGCAGAGGACTGTTATGATTTTTCCTACGATTTCAAAACGGACTTTGGACTTGCCCTTCAAAGGAAAAGACTCGTCAAAAACGCCACAAAGTAGAAACAAATATTCTACATATACAATGGTAAATCAACTACACAGGGGGATAGTCGATTTGTCTAGGTGTTCAAACAAGAAACAGTCACAATGGCGACAGATATCAGTTTGGGTTAACTCGATCGGCATTAGCGGAGATTAACAACCCTAACAAATAACAAGTTAATTAATATCAAACAGTATGTCGATGTTTTGATATTAATAGCTTTGGTGACTTAGGGGCTTTTTTGTAAGTACAATCAGTGAAAATATATACGTTCACGACTGGAATTTATAATGTAAACAATGACACAGATCAGCCAGTCGTTAACGACTCCTGTCTATGTCGTCACAACCCCCCCTGCCACCTGATTGGCTAATAAAACGTTTCGCGTCTGTTTTCCGGAAGTGTTTATAAAACACGCTTTTTCTGCTATTTTCAGGTGGATGTGAACCTAAATAGTTGTTGATATTTATTCTTAACTGTGTTATGAAGTAATTCCGCTAATCGTATCCCCTATGTGGATATAATATCTTTAAACAAAGATTTTTGTTAGCCTTGGTTATATATTATTCATGAAACTAACACTGTTTTAAGTTATCTATATAAGATATGAAAAATTCACATACATGTATTATTTTATGGATTACTTTGTTGTGTTTGATTAGACTCGACAAATTAAGATGACATCCAGGGTATTGATATCTTGACCTTTTCTAATCTACAGGCTTTGTCAAAAAGAGGCTGAGCCGCCACTACTTAGAGCTGCTTCAAAAATATTTTAATGGTTTCGATTTCTGGATGAAATGACATTTTCAATAGTCTTAATGTTACATGGTTGGTTTCAAACTGTGACAACGTAAGTGTATGCTGATATCAAACATGAAATAACATGATAAAATTATTAGTCAAAGATCCCTTGAACGTGAACAAAAATGTCTCATGAATTACACTGGGATGCCACATTCAATGTGTCTTCAAATGCAAGGTCAGCAATTTCAGTCAAGTAAAGCAGAGCCCAGGGAGGATCGCCATGTTAAAGCACGTAAGTCGGGGTAATCTTTCATCCGTGAGAGAAAGATTGTATTATTATATCGATATAGTTTTGTTTGTTGTTTTATTTTTTACTATATTCGCTTTATGTTCATCCTCTGTCATATATGTTGTAAAAGAAATTATTCATGTTCATACTGAGAAGAAGGTATTCTATGTTGGAGAAGTTGTTCCTCATCGTTTTTTTATGAATATATCTATTTTTAAAAATTGGCAGTTGGATGTTCATTGTTGAAAATAATATACTCGCAATGGATACTATGTTGCTGAATGAAACGACAGTTACCAGAGATTGCAACTGGTTTCAGACACTGGCCGACGAGACACGAAGGGTATTTCAAGTGGTGTCAGGGAAAAACATTTTGTAGGAGGTACATGTATAGGATCTAAGCAAGAGAGAAATTGAAGAAAAGAAAGTTTAAATGTGAATGTTGACTTTTAGTTCCGGTAATTAAGGAGGCGCCAACATATCACAACTTGTATTATTATGAAAAATTTAAATAATAACTTCCATTTAGATTCTTATCATTTCATAAATGGACAATGATAACTGACTACAACTACAGTTTTAGAAAATGAGAGAGTTGTGTAGTGTGAATGAAGCGAAACAAATTCTAATACTATGCGCAAGTTTCGAAAAAAGGTTAGTGAAAGAGACTTTGTTGATATTTCATAGTTTCATACTTACTTTACTAAAACAGTAAATTGCAAGCAAATGGAGCAGGAAATTCTAAACATTCTAAAAACATCTGCGCTCCTGAAATGTTGAACTCATTTTGAACCATTATGATGTTACGCCAGTCAGTAACATACAATGTTATTACACACTCTTTGATTGCATAACAAATTCATTAAATAGCGATATTATAGCGATAATTGTTGAATACATAATTTCAATAGTAATTTTTATTGTTTTTCTTAAATTTTTATAGTATATCTAAATAAATAAAGAGTAATAGGAAATGCAAATTAATATAAGAGTGTTCAATTCATCATTTTACATTAAAACCAGCAAAGAAATGCATCAGTAAGACGCGTCTATTACATTTTAGTTGAATCACATTATATTTTTTAAAAATCCATAATGAGATTAAAGTTTATTTCATGCCTTCCAATTATTGTTTAAGTAAATAGACTTAACACTTGCATTTTTGAAAGTTAATAATTTTTTCTCTGTTCAACTTGTTCATTTCATATTCTCAGATAGCACAGTCAGAGAATGATTACAAGCTCGAGCCGAGCCCTTGTAAATATTGAAGTGGTTATTCTAACACCAGCAAGTTTCGATAATTGAAAAGATGATTAAAATTCAATTCACATGAATGAATATTTCTTCAAATATTTTGATTATGAATTTGTACTAAAATCTATTTGAATTGCAGACGCGGCGTTATAAATACAGGTTTGTAAAATTCTTCCTTAGCTTTTTCTTATTTTCAAATCAGCTACAACTCCTTCATAATTGTAATTGAATTTTGCTGTTTCAAAGGTCAAAACACTTATCCTTTTCACTACTAATCTGTAAGGGATCTTGAATTCCTTTGATTTTAGTGGAGTGATGAAATAAAGTTGCTCGTGTTTATGAAGTAAAATAAATATATACTGTGATCAATGTCCACAAGATTACCATACGTTGCATAGGTTTTACTGTAAAGATAAACTAGTGTTGAATCATTAGTTTGATGGCTATTATGATCATTGAAATTTATTGATTGATGGCTGATGAATTATTTATGAAGTATTGAATAGTATGATTTCATTTTGCCCCCATGTTAACCATACGTAAAGTTTGCTTGGCACACTTTCACTTCAAAATTACAGAGATGCAATTTTAGCTAATGCACAAGAACCGAAAGTATGTTTCTTTCACAATATCCTTAATTGTTGATTGGTATGTGTTATAAACGCTTATCATAATGATATGTGTTTCATTATAATTTCATCAATTGATTTTCTGTGTTTATGTATTTGAATTTACTAAACTCAAAAGCATAAACGACATGACCTACTGCACTACTCGATTTATTGGCTATCTGATATGAACGAGTCAGACACCCACGCCATGGCTCTGTCAACGTTCTTATTTAGCAACCGTTTATGGGGTTTATTTAGAGGAAATGGGTATTCAAAGGCTTTCTTACACTTAACTTTCCTATATATGAGCAGTTCGATTTACCCATTCCTACTGGTAGACCAACTTGAGGCCTGACAATAGACAGACGAGTGTTCTAATCAGAAGTGAATTGTCAGCTACTTGTTACCGACAGTTGAATTATTCAGACCAAATGTGTAGACGGTCTTATGCAGTCTGATTTCAATTTCTCGGAAAATGCAACTATAAAGTCTCTAAATAAAATTGTATAAAAGTTATCATTATTACCATCATTATTCTATCAAAAGGTTCCTCTGAAAAACTTGATTTTTTCAAAGCAAAACTTATAGCAAAAATAATATTTGGTTAAAGGCACGCTGATAATTTGTGAGGATTCGTTGACGTAAACTTCTAAGAATCCATCAAATGACGTTTTTATGTTTTCACAATTATTTCCTCTAGAAATCAGTTTGTTTCTGCATATGACGTGATCTGTATGGGCATTGACTTTTTGTGTAAAGCTATCTATGTAAACATAGATTTTACTTTTTTGCTCCTTACAGGAAGAGAGCATACTTCTACAAGGCTGCTTTCTAATGATTATGTTTACAATGGCACTTAAAGCGTCGACATTGCCTGCAATTTCCAACCTGCTTTTAAGATGTTAAGGAAAGAATTTTTAAGCAAGGCCCTTCCGATGACTACAGATATTCCAATATGCTTGAACCTTGGTTTGTTTTTGAATGACGGACCTATCATATGCTCTGTCACGGAGTTTAAATACTAGAAGGCACAGACAGATTAAATTAAGTAGCGAAGTATTTATGGTTTGACTTTTAAAACCCGTTTTAGTGTCACAGTGTCATTTCAAGGTCAACTCATACCCAATCGAATTCATCCATGTTTAACCCTTATTCATATCAACCGTCTGTCATTTGTATTTATAATATAATCTAGAATTAAAATAGTATTGTCCTTGCGGTGCTTAATTTCTGTTCTATTTGAAAATGTTATAATTGGTACATTAGAGAAGGAGAAAGTTTTAGATTATGATTCTCAACTTTAACAGGTCCGCATCATGTTACTTCAAAAGCATTGTGTATTGAAGAACTCGATTGCTTATCCAAACATTAGTACATAAGCAATGCCTTATCACTAATAACAAGCATTGACATTGATGCTAGCTTTAAACTTTTCTGGACAATAGATTGTTTCAGTTTTACAGTTTGTTTCATATCAATACGTATGTAAAAAGAATAACAGGTCTGCAGAAAGTGTGACTTTGTGAAGAGGTGTCTCAACATCTAAGCGTGTATTGTGATGACTTCTCCATGAAACATTCCGCTTACTTAATCATTTTCGACAATGCAGAGAACTTACAAAAAGTATAACATTTGATACCACGGATATCCCTTGCATTTTTGGGTTAACCTGTTGGTAGGCGTTTAAGGTTGCACATTCTGTAAATTATTACGTAAATACCAACGTGTTACAGTAAGTTCATATCAGATGGTGTTGAGAGCCTGAACATTCATTGACGGGTTAAACTGTCCTTTCTTTGTTTTTTGTTGTGTACTTTATCAACTACTTCCGTAATACTGCAATGTATTATACAACCAATAGTAAACTAGATACAAACAATTGAAAAGTATACTATCATTGATTATTTTCTTTCTGATGTATTGATAGTTCACACATATCATCATTTGTAGACACATTTGAATCTCCAGGGTAATTAATTTGTAATCACCTTTTCGAAACATTTATACATCATATTAAGGTGAATACATATACATATTGATATAAACGTTATGATGTACATCATGAACTGTTTCTTCTTATTTATTTTGTTTATTTGTTGTGAACTTTTGTATTGTTTGTTAATCTAAAGTCTACCACTGTTGCATGCAAAACTTTGAATGATTTAAATATTTTCCAAGGCTTTACAGCAACCTACAAATGAGCATGCTGATGGTTCGACCGTTGGTCCTTACGATTTCCAGATTATGTGTGTTTTTTCAAACATAATCTATATGAACATAATTGTTTGCCTTTTCAACTATAACATTCACTGCAACATCGTTCATAATTCATATTTGAATACAATTGGTAGTGTAGATATTACTTTGATTCAACACTAGAATTTCAAGAAAGGCGTTTAATAATGACACTTTAAATTTATGAAGATGGTACTCATTTACTGGTATACAAAGTCTGTGTTGAGGGTTATCACAACAGTCTGCTTGGGCATATTGAAATGGGACTGGAAATAAATTATGTGGGAGGAAATGTCGATTATTTACTTTGCTGCCTTCGTAATACGATTCTTTTATGGTTTAGGTTTTTGTAGATCTATGCTGAATTGAAAGGCACTTATCTTCTTAGATCGTCTATTCAGTACAAACGGCTTTTGATAACGTTAGCACATCCAAATCCTTTGGTAATATCTTTAGATGTTCAAATAGGACTGATTAGCAGTATTATACGCCGACGCACTATAGCAAATAATTTATAGAAATGATTGAAGATGTGAAGGCTAAAGTCTTCGAGTCGAACCTCTTGATCTAGCAATCTTTACAAAGTGTATAAAAATAAGAAATGTATTAATGTATAAAAAATTAACAGACATTTTATGGCAAATAACTTCAATTTTAAGGACAAAAATACACACATTGCATTTTTCTTTATATTGATATCATATTAATGTTAATGAATAGGATATTGTTTGTCCTATCATACACATCATTTCCATTTAAAATATTAAGCAAATGGAAATTATCAAAAGAGGACTATTTAAATATTCAAAAGGGTACTCACAAGCTTAAGAGATAGTTTATATAAAGGTAAAGTTAGGATTATGTTGAATCTTTTTACCAAAAGCAGCATAATGCGTCTTAGAAAAAATGATTACTTAATAGGTAATAGCTTTTTCATACACAAATCAAACTATAATGATTCTTTTAAGAGTATTACATTCATCTTGTTTTACACTTCAACATGCAAGATGGATGGTGAGCTCCTGATTACTAGACGACATTTTTTTTATGACATTGTTAAATTAGAACCCATCACGATCTGAACTTTAAGAAAATTTGAATCGCGACATTATGTTCATAAAGAGAGAGTTTTACTTATTTTTATCAGCACTATTATCTATTACATAAACATGAATGATATTGTCCACATCGTAAACTGTAATGATTCATTTTGCATAGACGATGAATGTGCAATTGTTCATCGTTAATCGGAGCAACCGGGTTTCGAAAACACACTGATTCATCTGCTAGTTCCCAGGGAGGAACGTAGGCACCTGGGAACCTCTTGCCACCCCCAGGATTCAGTGATGTGCTGTGTACCTTCCTTTGTAGTTACTGTGCTAAGAGCCATAACATACGAATAGTGTTCCAGGGAGGAAAGTAGGAACCTCTTGCCACCCCCAGGATTCAGTGATGTGCTGTGTACCTTTCTTTGTAGTTACTGTGCCAAGAGCCATAACATACGAATAGTGGTCCAGGGAGGAAAGTAGGAACCTCTTGTCACCCCTAGGATTCAGTGACGTGCTGTGTACCTTTCTTTGTAGTTACTGTGCTAAGAGCCATAACATACGAATAGTGTTCCAGGGAGGAAAGTAGGAACCTCTTGTCACCCCTAGGATTCAGTGATGTGCTGTGTACCTTTCTTTGTAGTTACTCTGCTAAGAGCCATAACATACGAATAGTGTTCCAGGGAGGAAAGTAGGCACCTGGGGACCTTTTGCCACCCCCTTGGATTCAGTGATGTGCTGTGTACCTTTCTTAGTAGTTACTCTGCTAAGAGCCATAACATACGAATAGTGTTCCAGAAAAAATAAATGTGATTGTGATTCAACAGTGTTTTCTGGAAACATAATGAAAATAACTCTCTTTAGCATTGTTGCAGTAATTTTAGGATTGAAAGAGTGAAAAAAAATTCCGAGCTTGCTACTCCTATATTCCTGGACAAGGGCAATACATATTTTTTTTATTAGATCAAGCTCCTGATTTATCGATTCTCTAGTTGTATCTGTAATACTTACAGAAAGGTAACCCTGCGCAAATTGGAAAAGTCATGCTGAACGGAAATTAAGTTCTTCAAATATCTCTCCCCTAATGCGTTGACCTTCAAAGTTCAACACCTTGTGCCACAACTTAACTAATTCGATGTGTAAAATCGAATACTTCACGCTCATCTAATGAAAACTTAAGGAGTCTGTCTAGATCTTCGTAGGTAACTGGTGGGGGTTCCTGAAGGCCAATATGGAGGTTATCTACTCGTTGTTTTTTCCCACAAAAGTATTATCAACTGTTATCAAATTCTCCATTTTAACGTATATGTAATAACACTTTTAATAGTTCAGTTTATGAAAAGAATTATAAAGTTTTTTCAATTATATTTAATTTCTATTTATGAACAAGTAGGATTCTTTTAATTCACAATTTTATCGAGGTCTATGGAAAGGGAAGGAAAGTTTTAACTGGTTCACTGTTTTTTTTCTGATTATGTCTGACAAGGACACACGTTCATATGAAAAACGTGAGGTTTGTTTCAGGTAATTATTTACCGAAGCAATAGGGTATGAAACTAGCATTAAATATCATTTGGCATGTTATTACAATTTTGGCGTGTATCTTAAGGATATACCTGAACTCCTGATCCCAACTTTATGCATGTATGAGGTTTTATATATAAATTATAATAGATGAATTGTTATCTGAACTTAAAATGTTAATGAAATTCTTAAGAGAGGATAAAGACAAACTTCAAAAACGTTATCAGTAAACGTATCATTCTTAAACCCAGACCTAAATTTTAAAATATTTCAATCTCACACATAACACTTGATTTCACACAAATTAGGCATTATATATGCAATAGTTGGTGACCAGGTTCATAAAAAAAAGAAAATAACACATTTGGCATGTATTTGTTTCTGCACGAACAAGGAACTTGAAAGAAGTAATGTTGTTATAAAGCACGTGTCCGAGTAAACCATTACAACACGTGAGGATACCAAATCTGATAGGTCATACCTCATTTCTGGATTAAAACATCATGTTTACCCTGCTGAAAGTATAGATGTACATTCGTTAGTTGAGTTAGAGGCATAACATACCTACATGTATGAGAAATATTTTCGTCCATCCATTAGATGAGGTTTACATCAACAATTAAATCAAATGGAAGTAATGAAGGAAAGTTATACATAAGTACGGTGTAATTGCTTAATCAGTCTGTTACTCTACATCACATGTACATACATGGTAGCATAAAGCTATTGTCACAAAACATTTCCTCAAATGACTTTTCATTCTTCATTCTTTTTGGCGTTGGAGAAATCCATTTCAACTCAAATCGATAATTGGTGAGTCGGGTGGTTTTCGTTGTGTTTGTTTTGCCTCTATGTCATTGATAATCTTATCTTTTATCCAAATGTGACAATCTTAAAAATAATGTTCATATATGAAAATGGTGTTGTCTTTTCCTAGACACTATTCCTCTAAATATTTCTTCATTTTAATATAAAACAGTAATTTCGAAAACGGTCCCAAGGACAATATATTGAATATAATAATAAATATAAATGATGTATAACAATACATGTAATGCAGTATTGGTAAGGTTGACAGCCGAAGATGACAATGAGACAAGGAAATTTAGGGAAGAAACGGAAAGTGAAATCGTGTTGTTTGATAAATCTAAAGTGCAAACTCAGTGCAGTTTAAATACTGGAGCAAAATATCCGTTGAAATATTATGATTTGTATAAAAGTCGGAATCGACTGTGACTTGTTTCATTAAGAGTACTTGATTAGGATATTATTGACTTTTATATGACTTAAAGTTATAATTTATTTGATAAGTATTTGTATCATCGTGTAAAAAATATCCATATACATAGATCCCCAGTTGTTTTCAAGTGATAAAGATGTTTAAAGGTCAAAGAATACCTTCTTTCACATCCATTTTTATGGTGTTTTTAAATAAAATCATAACCATAGGCAAAGTATGTGAATAACTTGACATTTTCATTTTTCTAATATTCATTTGATACATAACATACACTGTCATGTAACTAAGTAGGTCAGCTGAAGAGGGTTCAAAACAGTTTTTTATACAGCATTTTGTTTTCGTATATTTTATATTTAACTTGTACATTGCAACATTGCAGCAGCCTCTTGAAAAACAAAAACTGATAAATTGACGGGGATTGTGTAAGAGTCAGTATTCAAAATTTCTTTTTCAATAACTTTAAGTAAGTTATCATGTTTTATTGACCAAATCTACACTGTTGTGTAACAATTGTAGTTATATGAAAAGCAGATGATAAATAGAGATTATTACCCGAGGCAGCGTGTAATATGACTTTCAATAAACGAGTGTCATTTTTTTATTTTGCGAGTATGAGTGAGGGTTTTTAACAAATTTGGACGAGTTTCCTGACAATCATGAGACACTATGTTGACTATTCAAATTCCTTTATCCTTCGTATCGCTAGCTATCTAACATGCCAATTAGACGAATTGCATTCAGCAACAGCGGCACAACCCGGATGGAAAAATCCGTTGAGTTTAAGATAGTATCTTCAAGCTGCTTGGTTAACGACATTTTATTGGCTTAGAAAATAACAGATGAGCATAGCCACGAATATCAAGCCGCGCCAGCCGAACGAGGGATTTAGCATGGCGAAGGAGATCAGGGTATATGGAAGGAGCTCGATTTTTAGCGGTATCAATTACGCTGATTTAGCAGGATGATTTAGACAAATAAAAGAATTAAATATGAATCCTTACTTCATTCTGATAAACTTGCGAAATGCACCTTCCACATATTTTTGTGGGGAAAAAACGCTAGGTTCTGTTTAGAATCTGTTTCACCCCTTGACCTTTCATAATGTGTCTGTTGTTAAAAACTGCCGGATACTTCATACTGTCAATAGTCAATAGACAATGCCAGCTACATATTGCTTAAACATTACATTTAAATCATACGACAACGATAAGGTAGTCTTAGTAGGTATATTACTACAGAAACCTACAGAAGATCATCTAGAACAAATGAATTGCAAACATCATTTCTCTCATTTTTTCCTTCGAAATTTTTTTCTACAGGAGCTTTTGCTAACATAAGATTTATACATTTATCACAGAAAATTATCCGCAGTGTCACCCCCAATGGCTTAATCAATAGATGACTCACAATGCTATGACAACAATACAATCGATGACATCAAAGATAGGATGTCGTCACAATGCTATGACGATGGATTTCTATTTCCAGTGCTGTATTCAGACACGTACGATTTGTTGATTACACTGTAATGATGTAACGATGAATGATTTAGGATGATATACAGATTCTCGTCCTTGAGTCTTCTGATAACGATACCTATATTAACGCACTTGGTTGAAAAAAAGTTAAAATTCCATATGGAAACAATGGATTAGTATAACTTTTACCAACTCGTGATGATGTACCTAAGATCAGAATCACTGAATTTGATCCTAAATCGATGTTTCCGTGCTTGCCTATTTTTCTAGGAAATTTCTCAATTTCTTGATATACCTGACTCGCTTCATAAAATGGAATATGATAAGTGACAATCATGCTGGCATTACCAGAGACAGCGAGCAAAGGTCATGTTTATCTCTCCGTTTGATTTATATTTATTATCTCATTTACTGATCATTCCTTTTAAGTTGTAAGAGAGGAAGTAGATAATGCCTTCATATTATTATTATTTCGCAAATTCGTTTCGTAGAGTTCAAATATCCATGTCATCTCATTGTATTTAAAATTGCATAGGGATAAAGTACGAACTGTTTGATAACAATAGTGAACAACCTATCAATGTTTTTGTTTTCGAAAAGAAAAGGATTACAATTGCTACATCTCGTGATAAATAAGAAAAATATGAATTGTGCAATCAAACAGGAAGAAACGCTTGTTGGATTACCAATTGTATTTATTCTATTGGCTACATTGCCGAATCTCCAAACATCTGTCTCCAATTTATCGACCGTCAGTCAAAATAGGATGGAAACATCCTGAAACGTTTCTGAATGGTCTTTATTACAGAGAATTCACGTGACTTGATACTTAGGTTTTATGCATTGATTTGATATTACCACGATAGAGTCAAAATGTTGATACTGAATCCACAAATTGAGTGCACTCACTTTTGTTGCAATAACCTATTTGAAAGATATCATCAAATATCTAAATTATGGTAACTACACTATTAGAGGATTGCAGTCTATCGCAGTAATGTTGTCCCTGTAGAATGTGAATATTGACGGATCCCCTTCACAAACTTAATCATAAAGATTGTTTTCATTCAATTATGGTTCATACCAAGTCCCAAGGGCCGGAAATAAAGTCCTTTCTCTTTTTATTTTTGTAATGAATGAGGGTAATTGATTCAAAGAAATACAAACTTGTCCTTCAATTGAGGAATTAGAGTTCTCTACATTCATGAAACTTTTCCCGTTTTGATCCATTAGGAAAAGCAGATTAATTTGTTTAACGTTAGCAAATGATATGCATGAACGATGTAACAAACAGATATTTTTAAGATACTGATGCTGCTTAAGAAAGTTTTTTGATCAACAAGGAAATGCTCTTTCCACAAAAACATGCCTGTTGTATCCTATAGCTTGATAGGAATGGAATTTCAGATAATTAATTAATGATGCCTCGTAAGCTGAAATTGGTTTTATCAAATTTTAAGTATTCGGTAAATACTGTGGCACAAGTTGCATACTTAATTTGATTAAGATCCATTCAAAAAATAAGCAGTTGATGTCATTATGCGTCAGCCTTATTGATTGATGATAACTGCTCGTTAAAGGTTATGGTAAAACATGGTTGCTTGATTGAGAAGATTTAAAGCTGTAACATTTTGAGGAATCAAGTCCATAATGAAAAAGATCAAAGAATGTTCAAATATCAACTTTATGTCATGTTTCAGGTTTATTGATGGTTATCCGTACTGGTTATGGTATCATTTGGTTGCTTCATTTCAAAAGTTTAAGAGTGTTACATTTAGAGTAATAAAGTCAATAATCAAGACTCGCTTGAAACTAAGAAATTGATAAGATCTTTACAAGGCAACTTGGAAGATAATCACCACAAACACCTTGGTTGTTTGAGAACGGTACAGGAAAAGAGGATGAAGCTTATTGAGAGAGGCACAAAGAAAGGCGTTAGTTTTTAAAGGAGAGCTTCCAAAGCAATTTCTGTTTTCTTAAATATTTGATCACACTATAGGCCAAAGGAAACGACAGCCATTTTTATCTTCTCATTTGTACTGACAGTCTCTATTTCTTTTAACATGTGGGGTTATTAAACTACACTAAAATATTTTCCTGATCTGATTACACTTTATGATTGTATATACATTTCTGGACATTCCTTCTACACATGGTGCATTTGAATAGTTCCGAGGTTTATTTTGGTCTATTTAATCTAAAACTGTCGTTATCCTTTAAAACCGGAAAACATGTATGTTCTCTTGGACTTGTAATTACAATTAATCTTGATTATGTCTTTAAAAAATAATTATAATTTGCACAAAATGCTACAGAAGGTTCTATGCAGTAATTACAATAGTGGTGTTGTGAAGGATCTTTTAGTTGATATTTAATTGCTTAAAACCATGTTCACACAAAGTCTCAAAGTTTCAAAAGCTACTTAAATGTACGTTTACGTTAATGTTAGACCTTTATCAAAATGCTTGAATATTTCAAGAATATTTACGTAAAAAAATTATTGAGATTTTGCTGACACAGCTGAGAATCAATTAGTTTCTTGGTCGATATTTCTGTACCTGAAGACTTTGGTAATGACAGACCACGGAAACTAAATTCTATTTTTGTCGCTGTCCCTGCTACTTATTTGTCGACAAACAGCTGCAATCACTACACAACTAAATAAAGAACATAAATGGTATGGATTATTTGCACTTATCACTAATAAGCTCTTTATTTATGTGTGAAAGAATAGATCTTGTGTTGATACATACGTAATTTTATTTACAATATTCTGCCAAAATACAGACAAGGGCAACCTATCTTCAACTTATGACGTTAAAGAAGACTTTGATTTATTGATATATATATATATATATATATATATATATATATATATATATATATATATATATATATATATATATATATATATATATATATATATATATATATATATACACAACTTTAAAGGCACATAAATCAAACATTTGAAGCAATAAGTTTTATTAGAATTCACAGAAAATAAATCAAAGATATGGTGGTTCGATGATGTTTTATCAAAACGGATTGCTACAAAGACATTTCATTCTAATTATTTTCAAAATCGAGTTTCCGTTGTAACTTTGTTATCTATCTGAGGAACATCAAAATATACAAGATTATTTTCATAATTATAAGAGACAGACAAAATACGTATTAGCCTTAATATGATAAGAATAACATCTATAATGGGCGTATGCGAATAGTTGCAGACCTTTAAAGTTCGCCAATTTTGTCAAATAAGGGAGGTTATTCTAAACTTGAACATTAAGCTTTCAAAATGTTATCAACTAAGCTATTAAGAGTTCAGTTGTCGGTAATGTTATCTGATATTAGGCAATATGTATTTAAGATATACGATACTTATATCAAACTATATCACAGTGAAGCAATGACAATAATGTGGAGCAATGATGTGCAAGCATTTGGCCTAACGGTCAATTCAAACAGGGCATAAATTCAAATTTCACCTGGGCATTTGCCTCCTTTTTAAACGGTGAAATAACAATACAACCAACGAAATATCTTAAGCTGACTTAGTTGGTCATATTTTTAACTTGCCATATGATTTTATAGCTAAGTATCCCCAGAAACAAAATGTTGTTGGATCTAAACTTTTTCTTAAAAAAGCTCTGTTTCTAAACTAAATTTTAGGTTTTGATCAAAGTAAGAAAATACTCCTAAAATATTATTTTAGAAATGTGTCCAGTTGAACAGTTAACAGCTTTGGAATAAAAAAAATTCCAAAATTGTAGCAAGCTTTTCTTTTTCAAATCACAATAGAACTAAAAAGGATTATGTAAACCTGTCATTGAATTGGGGTCGGCACACAAGAGATATTTGAAGTGACAATTTATACTGAAAATGTCAACTGACTTAAGAGACAGTGAATGATCATGTATTAAGAGTTTTCAGTTTGGCAATACCATAGCCTATTGAGTTAAGTTACTGGTGACGTCACGTTCATTAAAGGTAATGGAATTAATTAATATTATTGTTGGTCCATTTTTGCATCGTTTTTTCCCGCTGATAGTATTAGTGCATAAGTTTGGAAAATATTTCAGCTGCTATTCATTTAAAAAGGGTATACTGAGTATAGAAATTGATTTATATTGATCCCTTTAACAGAGGTTATGTTCTCAATAAATAAGATAAAAGCGTTGCCACAGAGTTTGAAAATTTGTAAGTGGTTTTACATAATTTTATCACATCTTATTCTACCATACGCGTAATTATCTTATGTACGTTTTAACACATCTGACTAAATGGAATAATGACACAATTTGACACGTTTTGACAAGTTGTTGTTCTTGTCCATTACTATGAGAATCCATAACAGCTGTGAACTTTCACAGGTTGTCAAAAAAAATGTTTGTCAGTTTAAATGCTGAGAATCAATGTTAAGTTCTCCTTGTAAAGAGATTACTTTCTAAAGTATTCGACAATTCTTTTGCTAGTTCTCTTTTATTAAGCCATTAAAGCCAAAACTGGAAATCTGTTTAATAAAATATCTACATTTTACATTTGCATTCTTCTTACTCTCATGATTTGCTTGGACACACAAACATAGAATAAAAAAGAGAACATGTTCATATTCAGTCATACTGTCGTAAGAGTTCTTTAGTATCTTTGAGTGTCTGGGTATATCTAAATGATACATTAATATACCTAAAATATATAACAAGCCATGGAAATGAATCGCGTCTATTATTAGCGTTACTATCAAGATGGTAAGTCTCATAGATTTGCTTCTCGCTTCGTGCACAAGGAAATTTCATTGGCTGAAAAAATCACGGACTAATAATACCCATGAATAACTAGCTGCCAGCCAGACGCAGTTAACCGGATTTGGTATCATGGTATTGAAGGATCTCTTTGGATTCAAATACGCTGATGAAGAACATGATATGAGAGATGATTTTAAATTTCTTAGACATTAAAATAAGAGAATTATGGCAAATTCGCAGGCTATCAAGCTCATTCTGATTATTAAAATTATCGTTCTGACATTTAGTCAGATGATATACACCAAATCACGTCGAATCTTCGTTTTTATAACAATAAATGTATGGCTATGATAAGTGAAATATTCAACATATAAAGGTCTTCAAAGAATTTATACCAGATGATATAACTTCATTGCAAGGAAGCATGTACATTGTAGGCGTGGCAGGAAACCCAGTTCAAATGTAAGATTAATATGCAGACGGGCGTATTCGTTTCACGTTCTGTTATGATACTTGTAAATACCATTCTACTCAGTGAGAATATACTGTAAATTATTTGGCAATGCACGTCAGGGTTACAATGACCTTATTCTGCATTTATCTGAATTGCACTTGATGAACCAGAGTTAGATTGCGCAGAGGCTGAGAAGTGTTTCTTTGTATCTATTGTAACATAAATTGAGCATTGATCAAGAAAGTGTAGGTGAAACGCGGTCAACATACACAACGAGAAACTTTAAGGGTAAAATCAAATCACTACGAGCATCTGTGTATGCTCTAGCCAGTACTTCAAACGAAAATGATTTTCAAATGTACTTTGCAATCAGCCTTTATCGAGTTGTATAGTAGTGCAGTAAATATTTCTAATTTCAGGTTGTAATCGCACGATAGGTTAGAAAAAAATTGTTGAAACTATTTTACATGTCAAAATGTTTAGATGTAATTCCGAATAGAAAATTATGTAGTATTCTTGTTGTGGGCTAGATCTAGGCGATTCATCTAACCTAACCACAGATCAAGTCTTCTTACTCATCACATCAAAACATTTTCTACCTTTGTAGTAAATAAATTAAAGAGCCACTCCGTGAGTTGTTGGAATCATATATGCCAAACTTAATCAATGGTGTCATTTGATCGCCAAGTATCGACTGTTACCAGAAAGACACATTTTAAATCTTGTTGTTTTTTACAGTGACAATATGAAGGTCAGGAACGTCGCAATTATGATTAAAAAAACGGACAGTGGCGCGCGTCATATAGTCAAACGTAATTTTGGAGACTTATCTAAAACAACCAGGAGGGCAGTTAGGAATTGATAGTGTTTGTTAGGTTATGTAACTAGTATCCATGTATATTGGACGTGATATCTACACTTCTGTGCATTTATAAAGCTGTTTTTAGATTTTCATGGAAAACCAGTATTTGTCATATATATGTCTTTTGGACATGAGATGTTAAGATGTTTTGATTTTATATCACCACATATGACATTAAGGTTCGTATCAAAGGTAAATTATATGTCATGAAAATCACGGAGTGGCTCTTTAAAGCCGCTTCCTCGTTAGACAAATTAAAACATCGTCTACTTTTGTAATAAATGAATTAAAGCCATTTTTCACGTAGGATATAGTTGAATAGGACGCTCTCACTCACCATAACTATTAAAAGACTGACACAGATCTCCAGTATTGGATACAGCAATTGTTTACAATGAAACAACCTTGTTCGATTAGAGACCATTCATCTAAAGTAGATCAATACCCCAAAAAGGGTCTCTAGTTATTCGTCGATGTTGCAGGCTATGTAAACAACCATTGTAAATGTATTGGGTTTTATACAGCAGTGTCCTTCCTTTCGAATGGACATGGTGCATTGCCAGTGCAGGTTTTTGTTTACGCTGATACTTTGTGAAGTGTAAACAAAACATGACATTGATCGTTTCATGTGTGAACAGGGCATATTCCATTAACACACATCCCTTTTTATATATGATCCCCATTGATCATGTGAATGCAATGATGTGAATATAATTTTGGCTCGGTCCCTTTACAGAGAAAGGCTTAATAAATGCTCACTTGTAAATCAAATACACTCTGCTTTTAAGTTTCTTTTATCTCCCTTTAATTTCATCATAACATTTAGAATACCATGGACATTACTCATCTTTCGAATCTGATCATTTAGTTTTCTCTGCAAATAGGATTTTACCATTGACAAAAATAAATAAAACCACTGTTAGCTTATTGTAGTTACGAAGACAGGGTACGATTGCTTTATCCATATGTTGATGTTAGATATTAAAGCTTAAGGTATGTAGAGTTCATCGTCACCTAAACGTCTGCTAACCTACTTGTTAAAAGATGTTCCATTTGAGATACCATGTATAAACACCCGTTGGACCTCAAGAAAAACATTACTTAAACTGTTACATCCTCTTAGTCCAACTCATATAAAAGGTAACAGTTAACATAACTCCTTGCTATCATTCGTTACCTCCATATGTTTTCATCCCAAAATCTCAGGTGAGTGACCAAATTCAAGAAACAGAAATAGTCAATGCATACCAACTGCTCTCTGAAGTGCTAATGTTTTAAAATTTATTCTCAGTGATAAAGACTTATCAATTTGACCAACATTAAAAACGTATTTCAATTTTCTTTAAGTAAAAAGAATTCAAACACTTTGATTCATCTATCTATTCCACCATGAATAAGTACGGTAAATGCGACACATTGACAAATACTTGATAAGGTTAAACATGTTTACTGGAAACATTGATAAAAAAAAACGTTTTATATCTTAGTGCACTTGCAGTAACATATTGACCTTCAAAGAAAAAGCTTATCGCAGGATTGTTAGATGCACAAGTAGGGGACCACACTTTCTGCATACACTGTTTAAGGCCTTAGTTTAGTTCATTGACTTCATATTTTTGTTGATTGTGTACAAATACTCTCAAGTGCAGGAAATAGAAACGTCAATAGAGGTGCTTCCCAATCGATAATATACTGCACAGATGTTGTTTTCAAGAGAGATTTTGCAAAGGGACCAAGGCTTGATGAATATACAACCATGCTACATAATTTTCAAATATTTTCTTTGATACTTGTATTTCATAAAATTGAATTAATCCTTGTTTATACTCTGATGAATAATGATGCTTTTAATTTTGGAGCATATAGACAATCAAAACGAGTACACATGACAGGTTCATTGGAAAAAGGGCATGGTTTGTTCAACACCTGCTTTTGTTATTATTCACATTTCTCCTGATAGTTTTCCCTCAGACATTTGACCTTGTCATTTAACTGTTTTAAATGTCAACAACGTAAGTAAATATGCAATGTTGTCCTTCAAATAATACTTTGGTAATCACGGTAACATTAAGAGATATGGAACAAATATATGTATTGATATTTCTTTAACCATCTTAACGATTTACCTAGACCCACCTACTCACTCATCCTTTAACCCGTTAGTATGATGTAATTACACAAATCTGATAAATCAATATTTCAAGTATAAACAAGCTATCTTCCAAACGTACTTTAATTGACTGAAGCCTTTTTATTGACACATTTTCCCCAAATTGCTTCCTAACGATCTACTGTAACTGCTCCTTCGTTTTCTGTGTCAGTATTACTGATATCAACATTTATGTAAGTTATAAACTCTTGTTGAATGTTAGATTTATTCCAATGGCCATATGCGTTTTGCACATCATGCATTATTCACATGGGAAAATCAACAGTCATGAAAATAATCAGAATGATAATTATAGAGGGTCCTTTATAGAGCATATGAAGTTTGCATAGTTTTGATCAACTGTCATAAGCTTATGCAAGATGTTGTATAACCTTTAGACATGTTCATTTTTCGTTTTGAAATTTGCTCTTAGGACATTATAGATTGCCAGCTACTCTATAGTGGTTTGCTTTTGTTTTAACAAAATTTCACTTACCATCCAAGTCATTGTCTTTTGTTAATCATATCCCAGACATTTCTATTTTAATCTTCTTTAACTTCAATACCTCTGTGTACATTTTAAATCATATTCCTTATCAACACAAAAGTAGGTACGATCTATGGTAAGACATGATGAAATGTCACTTAAACTAAATCAAACGCCTTCAATGATTACCCCTTACCTTTGCTGACAGATTTAGGAGTTGCTACTGGCTGCCACTTATTGGTTAAGATTTGATGATTGTATGAGTAGACACATCACACGACACACGACGCTGTCAAAGATGATAAAGTAGGGAATATCATTGATTATAAACAAGGCCGTGGGTTACTTCCAACCATATAAGATCGTTTGATCTAGTAAAAACTTACAGTAAAAAGGAAACAGTGGAGTCCATTTGGTTAACTAATAAATATTTTTTTCATAAGATATTTGAGGAAAAGTGTCTACAGATAACAAATTAATGAAACTTTCAATTTCTATGTTAAAAAAGGAGACCCCTGCATAAAATAGATGTTTTTGGCATTCATTTTTTCTTTTCTCCTCCTCTTCATGAAACAGTACATTTTGTACTAATGTTCATAACAAAACACAAATTCTAACCTACTCAACACTATGTGTCTTATTCAAACATTCATTAGACCTATATGTTGTGCACTGAGTAAACAATATCATTAACGTTTATTTGCTTATTTCAATAGTAATTGTTTGAATATAAGTCCCTGCAAATCAGTAAGTTTAAAACAATTATAAGACTGTAAGAGTGAAAAGACTTTGTCAAGATCAATGCAGTGTCAATTAAGGGTCACCTATAACTTTATTGTTTTCAACCGATTTGAATAGAATACTTTTTAGTATAAAATCATATCTATAATTAAGAAATGAACCGTGACTATTGAGTTCCACGACCTTTAGTGTTCCTGTTCTTGTGTTCTAGTAAGACTATCAATTTCATAGGGAGGTAAATCACAGTGTGTTGTTTAGCAGAGACCGTCTTACATTTTTCTTCTTAATAACCTGGCAATTTTTATGGCCATTTTGCCAGCATGAATTTTTTAATTTCTTATATGTTCCAAAAACATTACGGAACCTATAATTGTTTTTTCACATGAAATAAAGATGTCAATATGTGTGTGTTTAAGAAGATAACTTGTCACAGAACTACTAATTTAGTGACTTTTGAAAAGATAACCAATGTTTGGTTCAAAACAAACTCATATATCTCCTAGATAGATGCAATGAAATCGTAACCCACTTATTTGATATTTAGAAAAAGAGTAGTAGACGTCAGTTTTTACTCCTACGTTTAGGCGGAACTTCATCACACCGTAGTTTTTTTAATAAGTACTTCCCTTTTATTTATTACGTATTCAAATACACGATGCAAGGACGGCGTTCGCAAATGATCCATCCAAAAGTTTAGCTGACAATTGATGAAACAGTTGACATCCAAAATTGGTAAGTGTACATTTTCAGTTACCTTTTGAAATTAAAAAGTCGAGATGAACATAACTGTAAAATCGCCGATTCTTTTTATACCTCTTCTTTAAATTTTACTTTGCCTTTTTTAATAAGTGCTAAGATTTCACTGCATTCACGTCAATTTATGTTGAATTTCAATGGATATCCATTAAATGACCATGTATTCGTTTGATGTAGATTTTTCTTTCCAAAAAGGCGAGCTCATACTGTTTTTCCATTCATTCTAGCCAGAAGAGAATAAGACCCTGATTACAAACGTTAATACTTATGTAAAAGTGTCTTAAACGGCTGTTATGTAACTACTAGAAATAGACCAGATAAATTATTGAGCAGTTTCTATTTCAAGCATTTTTCCTCAATAAACAGATATAAATTTGCCTTATACTCACGAGCAAGTCAATACTTTGCCAATTACATAACCAAAGAAGATGTGACAAACGTTCCAATGCTGAGATTTGTTTCTTTTGTCTCACTATAGTTAGCACTAAGTATACTAATTCTTGTTTCATAATCTGATTATGTTGTATTGTAAGAGACAAAAGAGCTTTACACCGTGAAACCATATGTGTTGATTATATATAATTACGTATAATTTTTTTTTCCCTATCTACTCATATTTTCTCTTTTCTTATTATTCGGATGACGAAAGCCGCCTGACATATGTCTAGTTTCATAACCTTTTCATATGAAAAAAAGGTTGAAATTAAATTTGATTAATTCGGCATTGATTTCTGCAGTGGCTCATTGAGAGAATAATCTAATAAAACACACATGTATTAATTTGTTACTACTTACACAAGTAACACTATAATACTGGACTGTATTGGTCGATGCATCAGTTTTGTCTGAATTAATCTAGGCTTTCATCCTAGTCAGTCTGACATTGTGAAAACTATATGTATGAGAATAACGATTGTCATTGTCATTATTTCCTTTTCTATGTTAGATAATGAATAATCATATTGAATGTTTAATTGTCTAATAGCTTCGTAAAACACATTTTCTTATTTAAATATTTATTTTGTTGTTTCTCATATTTACTATAAGACACATGGTTACTTTTTGTAATGTGTCGGGGTGTCATACATGTTTAATAATTTTTTTCCATAATGTTTACATTCACTGTTAAAGAACCAGTAAGCAATATTTCATGCTATTTTAACACAACTTGACTGTTCATACAAACTAAATGAGAATAGCTGAAACTGATTTTATTGCTTTGACTAGCAAAAACATACGTCTTCATGAACAGTGTTTTGTAGATTCACATGTATGTACAAACAGCTGTTTCGATACACCTAAAGTGTATATATGTACACATATTTCTCTCCATAACAAAAACCACATGTGTTTGATTTTCCGACAAACTTTCTGGTCAATTTAATATCTGAAACTGTCGACCCTCTAAGAAATAATTTTATTCTAATTAATCACACTATAATGATTTCTGAAAATGCTTTCAAAGATGTGATGTTTTTAGTGTCCTTACATCAGTCTTAATCCACATTCATCAAAGACGTAGTGGTCACTGATTAAATCGTATGAAACTTTCGTACTAACACTTGATTTACAATGATACACTGTAAACGTTTAATGTAAGGATGGATCGGGTAAAACTAATTTTATGAAGATATTGCGAAACGGTGATCTATCACTGGTTAGGACTTTGTTTCACAATACCAATATATATACAGATACAGAATATCTTCAACTTTGTGCAAAAACGAAAATATATGAAAGCGGAAGATTAACACCTATCAAAGTCAATGGAAAAACAGATTCAATCTTCCTTTTTAACATATTTTGGGTTTTTGATAAACATATGATAGATTGTAATATTTACGTAGTTTTGCAATAAATGCATGTAACAGATTCGCGTAATGATTGTTTAAATGTAATTGTCGGCTCAAAGTTCAGGGAATGAAACACCAAACAAGAGAAGCAGCATTGAGGGGTTTTCAAAACCTCTCTCATAGTTTGTTTGTTATGTGTTACCAAACTTATAATATTAATTTTTGGTTCATTATCATCTAATAGTGTGTTCAAAATTTACAACAAAGCAATGATAAATTAACTCGCAAGTATTTCAAAGGTTTATCAAATGTGACATGACCTTCAACAACCCTTGATTTATCTATTCAGTATCAATGTGTCAGACACCCACACTGCGGCACAGTCTACTTCCTCACTTTCAGCAACCGTTTATGGAGGATGTGTAGAAAGGTAATAGGTATTCAAAGGCATTCTCTCACTTATCCTCCCCATTAAGCACCAGTTTGATTGACCTATTCCTACTGGAAGACGAACTTGAGACTTGTCAATAGACAGAGAAGTGTTCTAATCAAAAGTAAATTGTCAATCAACGGCTTGTACCAGACAATTGAACTAAACAGGCCAAATCGGTTGTGACAACAAATACGTACATAGTTACTTCCACATTGCCCATCTTAAAATCAGTCGATAGTGTCATGAATTTAAAATCAGTTTGAAATCATACTTCACTTGTCTGACAACCAAACCCATAAATCATGTATATATGAAAACAAATTCAATTGTGCAGCATTTTAGTTCATTTGAGTTTAAGGTGCAGTATCCTTCAAAGTGTAATCATTGTTTGGAATCAAAAGGGCAACTGCCTATATATCTCTCATACTAAGATATTTTAAAACCTACGGAAGCATCCTAGTGCCACAGTCAAATTTTTTTTATCCCCTTATTAGGATATACCATTACCTAATTAGGACTTAATCATCGCCTAATTAGGACATACTAACTCCTAATTAGGACATACTAACTCCTAATTAGGAGATAGTTATCACCTAATTAGGACTTAATCATCGCCTAATTAGGACATAGCTATCACCTAATTAGGAGAAAATATCAACTAATTAGGAGATATTAAGTCCTAATTAGGACATACTATCTCCTAATTAGGAGATATTAAGTCCTAATTAGGACATACTTACTCCTAATAAGGAGATTTTTATTACCTAACTAGGACTTAGTTATCACCTAATTAGGACTTAGTTATCACCTAATTAGGAGTTAGTATCTCCTAATTAGGACTTAATTATCACCTAATTACGAGAAAGTATTAACTAATTAGGAAATAGCTATGTCCTAAGTAGGAGATAGTTATCTCCTAATTAGGTGATAACTAAATCCTAATTAGGACTTAATTTTCACCTTATTAGGAGTTACTATCTGTTAATTAGGAGTTACTTTCTCCTAATTAGGTGATAGTATCAACTAATTAGGAGAAAGTATCTCCTAATTAGGCGACAATTAAATCCTTATTAGGAAATAGCTATGTCCTAAGTAGGACTTAGTTATCTCCTAATTAGGTGTTAATTAAGTCCTAATTAGGGGTTACTTATCTCCTAATTAGGCGTTAATATCTCTTAATTAGGTTATGGTATCTCCTAATTAGGAGATAAAAAAATTTTGACTGTGGCACTAGGGTGCTTCCGTAAAAACCAAAGACTAAAGTTGGCATTTTGATTGCAGTTTCCTACAATATTTTAGAATGTCAAAAATATTCTATACATAAGAGTTTATTAATGGGAAATATTTCATCTTACATTGCATATCTGATTCGTCAATGTATTTTCTTGAACATGTATGTCCAAATTTCGATCAAATTTGGAAATGATGTTATCACATTGATTTTCTGTTTGTTTAAGAAGCACGCTTGTGTTGGTCTCTGGAACAGTGGTCCGTTTTACGAGATGGTTACATGATTTCTCACGGAGGCTAGATACTAGAAGGCACAGACAGTTTAAATGAAGTGGTCAGTTATTTGTAGCTTGAAAACACAAAACCCTATAATCTCCACAGTGTGTTATCTTATGACAACTGTGTTAACTGATCTTTTATTATAGTATAAAATACGTTGTCTTTCAAATTTGTATTCCTACAAAGTCCATGGTACGAAATTCACTGTTGACCTTCATTAAGAATGGAGATGAATGAGAAGGTCACTTGGAATATCAGTTACAGTTATCACTTGTCCCCTAGTTCAACAAAGCATATACACCAAAATACAGGTATCTCCAGAATGCTTTCTGCTGTACTTTACCAGTAGGTCGACAGATTCATAGTCATGTTAAGGTGAAGGCGTTGATTAATGACATTTAAAAGCGAAGATTACAACTAGGGCCATGTGCATTTCAAACTTGCATGCCTGCAGTTGCCTTCTACTTTTGTATTATTGGAAATAATGTGTTATTGTGACTGTTTTTGATTTCATTATTCTGCCACTATTCAATTTAAAGTTACAAAGTAAAAAAGTGTACATGTTTAAGAATGCTAATTATATTACTCCAAACCAATCTTTGTAGTGTTTATATTTTATACAATATCGTCCAAATAGATTAATTCTTTTAGAAGATTGTCATTTATTAGAAGTGAGAAATTAGGATATAATGAGTTTACCTACACTGATCACAGTTAAAATCATTGACGTAATTGGGTTTTTTTTATAAATCAACTTTCATTGCTGAAAAGACATTCTGATTGCTTTTTTATTTTACCCCTTAACACTTTTGTTTAATACAGGATTCTTTCCGGCAAACTATATTCCTATAATTGATCACGCCTTTACGAATGATTTTCCAAAGTAGGGTGACTTAAATTATAGTAATCTTTTAGGAATTGGTGTAAAATATTGTATCACAAAAATGTGCATTAGAAGTTGACAGATTCATATTTAATTGGTTCTTATCTGTGGCGGTTTCAACTGTTTCAAAATGAAGCCTTTGCTATGTTTAATCAATGTAAATGTATAAGCTATAACAAACATACAGACAGTGAAAATTTGTGAATATCATACATATCTCATTGTATTGAATTTCGAAATTTCATCACTAATACACCAGATTAAGCTTAATTCAGCTTACATCAGTATATTCTACACACTTCATAAAATAAACCTGATGAGATGGAACGCCTGATTTTCAGGAATCATGCAGACGTGAGATTTTGACTCCTTGCATTGTTGGGCGAAGACAGGCTTCTTAGTTTATGCAATCTGTCATGCCTCATGTAAATATCAATATATTTTGGTAAGAGCATATGGGTAGGCGTTGAGGGTTTGCCTTTACATTCTTGGACGTGTTACGCTTCCATTTCTATACTATGTTTTGTGATGTACTGTATTAACCAGCTTCATATAACTGTGTCACACAGCATCTATGCCAAATATAGTGTATGCCAATGTTCACCATAAAATCTACTGCATCGTTATGTTTCATACATGAAGACATGAATACAATTGGTAAAACTGAAATCGGTTGATTGGTAACTTTAGACTAGATTTTGCCATTTGTTAATATAACCATAAACTTTGAAGTCTATAATCTTACTTATTATTAAGCATTAGAATGTCATGGAATAAGATATCGAATTAGAGCATTGAATTGGAGTCTATATGTGAACTGTGTTTTAGATTCTAAAGAATCAAAGATTTCATCTCAACCATTGACCTTACTGTAACATGTAAAGATATTCTAATTTGTTCCATTTCTTCAGTCTATTACTGAATTGAAAGACAACATTTCCCGTTGATCTTTTCTATTAGAAACACGTGGTTTATTGGTAATGTATAACATTTTTGTTAATACTTTTAAATGTTAAAAATGCCTGATTAACATAATGATATGCCCTTGAAATTGTGTGTAATCTTTTAGGCAGTAAAGGCGTAAGTCATCTCCATAAACCTCTTGATTAAAAATGTTCACGGAGAGATGATGAAATGGGTTATTTGTCTCAGTTCCCATAACTGTACAGGGAAATTTTAAGGAGGAAAGATTCATCCGTTTGGTAAGGTTTATACTAATACAGGTAATTTATTGTTTCAATGCATCGATATCCTATCACTTTTAATGAAATACATTATCCAAAATTCAAAATTACGAAAATGTAATCATCCAATGAGTTTTACAAATATTTTTTATACAATGGAAAGCTTGTATGATTAATACATGTATGTCTAATTTTCCTAGTTGGGAAAAATAACCATAATTTACATGTAGCTGTTAAAGGATTGCTTTTCATACACATGATATTAGTGATTATTACATTTTTAAGGATATTTGAATGATATTGTCTCTCTGGTTTCAACCAATGTTCGCAGTGTGGACTTGAGTCATTATGTATCATTTTATGTTAACACATGAGCAACGGTTATTAATTAGATTCATGGTTTAAGTTAGGTAAGGTTTTCACAGGGTTGTTAATGATGAAACTATTCAAATGATAATTCCTTTGAAACCTAACATAGGTTCAAGATAGGTAGATTTGAAATTACTTTTCATGAGACACACTGTTACTTCAGGATCAACAGTTCCTGTCATTCAGTTATCGAGTTAACCAGCTTTTAGTCTTATCAATTACCCGCATTTCCCCTGTCATTTTCAATTTAACACATACAGTTGGCCAGCAGTTTTAAAAAATGATTGAAATATGCATTTTATAGCATTTAATAATTTACAAATTTCAAGAGTGCTAATGAAATATTCCTGGCTTGCAACTGGTATGAAATTATCAAGGGCCAAACTATTATCTTGTTTCATCTTACAATCAACCCTTCAATTGTGTCTCTAAAGGATGACCCGTCTACATGGTAATATAGAAAATTGAAAAATTAATGTTGAACGTAAATTAACTCCTTGAATTCTCTTGCCGTGTGAGCTTTTATAGTAAAAAAGGAGTACAACAATTTTCACTTTGTCAATTCCTTATATGAGTGAAACTGAAAACTTCCGGCTCGTCCCATGATTAGTTAGGACAGTACGTAATTGGTGGGGAAGCCTGGTCGCATAATGCATTTCACAACAGTTTACATGGTTCCTCAGTATTGTTGTGGTTTTTCGTTTAGACACTAATAGAAAATCTCTTGTTATATTTGATAAACTGCAGACTTTATATTGAATGTATGAGGTAACTATATCTTGTAAAATCCAATTAGAGATATTTTGTTTTGAAAATTCATATTACACACCTGAGATTTCCAAAAGACAAAAACTTCTTCTTACCTGTTTCCGTGATAACTAAATGAATCTGCTTTACAAACATAGTTACTGCTGAAATACAAGTGAGTGTGTGATTTATTATTTAGCGGGCAATATTTCAGCCATTAAGGGCGTGTGGAATACAAGTACACATGTACTGTTAATATGTTTTCATAACGTTTCAAGGACACTTTTGTCAGTTATTCCGGTAAGGATATTGTTATGTGATTCTTCCCAGTAATACTAACCATATAAAGGTATTGATTTTATATAACACTATTATATAACACTATTTATTGTTTTTGAAGAACAACCTTGCTATTTGATCTTTTTTTAATTAGACGTGTCTTATCATTCATGTATCACATGATTAATGTTAGTCAACTGCAAAACAATTTCACTTTCAGTGGATTTGTAAAATGAGTGTATAAACTAGAAAAAGATAAACATATATTGAAAAAAATAACGAAACGTCCTTCACGATTCGTGTCTAAGATAATTAGATTGGTCCAACATGAAATGTAATCCTTCTTAAATCTGTTTCTGATCTTTTAATTTGGTCATATTTCTTAATTTCTTGAGCTTGTGCCTAAACGTGGTTTCCCCAAAACGTGATTAGCTTGTCAATAAGCAAGTGATTTTCAAGAAGGTATGTTGACTTTGACATATTGATATGCCCAAAACGTTTTTATAAAACAATAACACAATAACTTTTTATTTGTCTAGAATTAAGATGCTATTGGAGATTTCAGTCACATCTGTGTTCAGCTGTAACCTTTTTCCTTATTGTGATTTCATTTTGACAATGTCAAATAAAAAATTCCCTTTAATAGAAAACTGTATACAATTCTGGTTATTCTTTTTTAAATCCGGGGAAAGGGGATTTTTCTGAGTTCGAAGTGATTAACCTATGTAAAGTTCGACACAGATTAAATAGTGTTTACTAAGATTAAGGTGACAAATATGAAATAATGTTAAGGACGGTAAATATCCTGCATTAGAAATAAACACTATGTATTTAGCTCGCCAAGGCTCGCAAAATACAATATTTATTCCTAATGCAGGATATTTACCATCCCAAAACATACTCGCATGATAACCTCTATATTCCGAAACGGCGTGAATTTCGTAATAAAGAAGTTACCTTCATGTTATAGTTTTTATATCTGATTGTGAATCTTAATTCCTTGCATAAGATATGTTATTCCGTTATTCATGTTAAAAAAAGTAATTTAATTGCTTTTGGACGTCAAAAAACATTACTGTGACGCTACATCCTCTAAGTTCAAATCTTGAATTAGCCATAACATTTAAGGTTGTTCGTTGACGTATCTTCAGTAAAACATTCCTTACCTCCATGTGTTTTCCTTCTTTAATTCTCCATTGAGTGACTATAACATGAAAAAATAATAAATTTATACCAGTTATTCTCTGAAGCATTTTTGATACCATCAAATTAATGTAACAGTTATGAAGTCTTTGTGACTTCAGCCGTATGGAAAATATCACTCCCATTTCTTTTACTATTTAGAAATTTACAGTTTTCACGTTATGAATTAGTGAAGTATATGCGTTTATCCCCATGGCAAGTTTTAATATGCTTACTGTAAACATTGCACAAAGAATATCCTTTGTATTTTGTCACTTGCAGTAAAATTGTGCGATGACAGGATTGTTAGATACACAAGTAGGGACCAAACTTTCTGCATACACTGCTTTAGGTCGTGGCTCAGTTCATTGACTAAATAATTGCGTGTTGAATGTGTTCAAATACTCGTAAGTGCAGGAAATAGAACGGTCAATACAACTGCTTCCAAATCGATGATATACAGCACAGATTTAGTTTTTAAGAGAGACATTGCGAGTGAAAAATCTGTTTGGTTAGGGCTTGATGAAAACTAAACCATGCTACTGAATTTTCCAAATTTATTATTTGGTATTTTAATTGAACGCCTTATTATTTCATTATTTCTGATGCTATTTGTACAGAGACATTTAGACAATTAAAAGGCATACAGATAACATGTTTCATCAAGAAGGACAAAACCTGATGGTCAGTGCTATCTTTATAATCAGTTTTCTATATACATTTATTCGCATATTTACTGATTGTTAGGCCTCTGAAATTCAACCTTGAAATATCTCAGGGTTACAATTCTTACTGTTAAAAAACGTCATTCACAAATCAAATGTTGTATGAAATACCTTATTTGATTATCTTGAGTAAAATACCTTACAGATGTGCAAAATATAAATTCCATACCAACTTGCAAACATTTGCGATATAGGTGGAATACTATTGAAAGCGGCGTTAAACCCCAAATCACCTCACCTCACCAACTTGCGAACAATCACTGATGGTATATAAAAAACGGTTATGTGATCTAAATTAATTGGTTAATTTCCCAAGAACTCTCAAAAACATCGTTCAAACATGTGTGAATTATTTCTAGCCGATCAAGGTCGAGTGAACGTTTACCGGAACTAGTTTCTCGATTGCAACATTCTAGCGACGGATTTATATAAACTCCGACCTACCACAGTCGTCCTTTTTTCTTCAAATGCACAGTGATTGTAATCAAAACCTTACTTAAGAAACTATTGTTTACGTATTTTGGCGAAAAGACACGAAAAATGGCGGCCGGACATGGTTATTCATAAGGGAGATAACTCTGATCTCGTGTTTTTGCGTTGATTTTATTTCTGTACATGTGTACGCTTCATTCATAATGTTTTAGCCCTGCTATTCCGCAATGTCATGAATTTCCCTGAATAACCGTGCGGTAAAATTTAAATGGGAATCTTTATCGTTGCACAATGTCAAACGTTCAGAGGCAAGGACAAAAGTGTTATTTTTCCGCTGTCATAAGAATTGAATGTAGGTTTCTGTGTTTGCATTTGAAAATGAACGATGTCAAAGCTACATTCAAACTCTAATGTTACCACTTAATTAACAGAACAGTTATACAAGTACCATTCATATCATGAAGGTTAGTCGCATTACTTTTGACTTTGCAGATACATCAAACCTTTTGCACAAACCTGCAAAATTAATATGGGATAATCATGATAATGAGATAAATCTCAAAGATAAAAAGTCTTGGCAGTAGGTCACTGTTTGTGTTCTAATATTAATTCAAATCGATAGCAGATTCTATGAATTTGCATAGTTGTGGTGCATTGTCTCTCGTGAAACTGCATCAATGTTAATAATTTTCATAAAAATAACAAAACAATTCTTATGTAAACATGTTCAAATTTAATTTTATTGTATTGATTAAGAACTATCGTAAGGATTTCATAGCTGGTTTCTGATATAAATAACTTTTGTTTAGAATCCTGCAAATCAATAATTTATTATCATCAAATATTCTATCTTCCTTATTGAATCAGAATTTAGAAAAAAATCCAATCTTTTGTATACGTGATCAATTGTAGTCAAGATCCATGCAGTGCCTATTCAATTTAGCCATAGCTTAAATGCCATTAACCAACTGGTAACTATTGAGAAAATTGTAGTATTTGATAACATCTCTGTCCAGGAAGTGTATTTTACCTTTTGATTAGAGATCCCTGTACTAGCAGATGGTTCAAAGCATTTCCTGTTGTTTGTGTTCCAGTTACCATATCTGTCATTCTGAAGTCAATCGCTTAGTGTTGTAATTGTTCATTAGAGGCTGTCTTACAGTGTTTTGTATTACAACAAATAAGTGGAAATTGTTAATCCTTATACTTGGTTTGTAATGGATAGATATTTCGGTAATATGGACACGTTTTATTTGCGATATACTTCCTTATCGTTTAGGGTCCTTTCACATTTCAAAAAGTATGTTTACAAAAACATTGGCATTAAGATCTTTATTTCTCATTTAGTTACTCTATTTTATGATACGGTATCGAAATGTTTGGTTCCTAGAATAAACATTGATCTCCTAATTGATTCAATCAGCCAGGTTAGAATATATTTTTAGATATAATTTCCACCATTGCGTTTTATTTATTGCTTTATTTATATGTTGCTTTAGAACGCTAACATTTGTTCATATAAAGATGCAGTAAACGCATTTACCTAAATATACTTGTCACAAACGTGACCATGTCCCCCCAAAACAATTAAGAAAAGAGCTAAAAACAACAATAGTACAGAAATTTAACATAACCGTCGCTGTGATGAGCCTGTTTCATGATACAAACAAATTTAAATAAGTTACTGTTGCATTTAGTAAAGAACTTCCCAATACACTACATAACCAAGGACGTTGTAGAAAGGATAAACATGCAAGTGCGATAAGAAAAAATATCACATCCATTTTTAACTGTGACTTGTATGTTTTCTCACATTTTCATAACAGTTTATAACTTTTTAATGCTTCTGTCTGATGAGAACCAATGAAACTGTGAAACATATTGATTTTTATTATCTAAAACTTATAGATAAAATTCACATCTGATTAAAGGCTAAAAGTTGCATTGTTTTCCCGAATAGAAAGTCTATCAGTTTACAGAAAGACTGAGGTAACCCAATAAATATGAACTTTTTTCATCGGTTTAGAATATTATATTTTATTTTCAAAAAATATAAATCAGAACTCGCAGGGTTTGCATTAAGTATGTGACATTCCTTGTTTTCTAAAAATGAATGTTTTCAAATTCATTACTAATTCAGATGGGACTCTCTCAAAATAAGATCACATTACCGATTAACACTATTTGTAATCTTTGTTACATAGAAAAGAGTGAAAGTGTTTGACCTTGTTCAATATTCAGCCAATGCTACTAATTCCATGTGTGTGAATAGGCTTTAATTCATCCGGAATTCATTCATTAATATGTGTTGGTCAACGGAAATGAAATTTAGCACTCTTTAATAATTTAAAAAAAAGATACTTTATATCTCAAAAACTTCTTAATGTTGTAAAAGGCCTTTTGTAAATTAAAAAAGCGACTTCACATGAATACTCGTAATTTACATCAGTTGAAGATACCTCGAGCCCATTATAATGAATGATCAAATTTGGCATGCTATCATTCAATCAACACCTTTTAAAATGTTCCAATCAACTATTGAAATAAATCTTGTTTTGTCTTTATATATGGTGTGCTCAGTAAAATCGGTCAAAGATTTGTGGAGGGTAAACGAAATTCTGATGTTATGTTAGTTCGAGCTATTTAAATATACATAAGGAAAAAAGTTAAGCACCCCCAAGTTTTTCACCAATAATTTTTGTTTGAGAATAAAGAGGACCACATTGCAGTAAAAGTAATTGTATGATATGATAGAATCATAATTTTGCAATTTAAGAACGTAATTTCATTAAGATATCATTTCGGATATTTTGAATAATTGCAGTTACACAAATTGGTAACTTTGACATCAAAAGTGAATATGTTCAGAAAGTCAATATTTTTTGTTTTAATGTGTATTATTCCAATATTCCTATTCCACTGATCAAACTTTATTATGGATCTCTTAAGCAAAAGTCACTAGTTACAGCAGTATGGACCTCCAAAATCTCATTTTTTGGAAATTGATCCGTTCATAAAAAGGGACTAAATTGGGCAGTTTTAACCGTAACAACGACTATAAAATAAAGAGAAGTATAGGTTTACTGAATCAAAGTTAAAGAAGACCACCTTTATTCCAAAATCGTCTGCTTATGGCCATTTTCTAAACATTGTGGAAAATTCTTATCAAATTTCAAAACCCAATTATGTCCTTATTGTGAAGGATACATGATTTTTTAAAGTGTAAAATTGTACCTGTTAACAAAATTGTTGTTCATGACAACTAACATCAGAACCCATCGCATACTTTTGACAAACGGACGATAGTTACTGTGGGTGAAAAATCAGTACCATTACGTTTTTTATCTTAAGTTCTCAAAATGTCATCATGTATGATGATTTTAAAGATACTAAGTCACGAAAACTTTAGTTTCTTATTGCAATGGGATCCATTTACTCATATTGTCGTATTTTCCTCCACAGATGCATTTTGCAATTTTGAAAATAGGGGGGTGCTTAACTTTCTTCTCTATGTATATTATCCAGCAATTCAAGTCAAATTAAAGAAACATGTTGATAGATATTTTGAAAATGTCTTCATTAACCGGATCTATTTATCTTTTCTGTGTTGTTATCATATGCCTTATGGACATTACCATTCATGTTGGCAACTGATGATACATTTTCAGTTTTCATAAAATTTCATAGTCAATTAATAAGTCTAATTAAGTTGGCATTGATAACAGCATAACTCCATTGCAGGATTATTCTGAAAAACACACCGGACATTAAGTATCTGCCACTACCACTGTAACATACTGTAATTAGCCAGTGGCTCACTTGACTGAGGTAATTATTTTAGTGTTGATCCATTGTATGTTTTAGTTTCTGACAAGGAGAAAAATCAGGTTTCAAAGGTTCTACCCACTTAAGATAAAAACCATAAAACAAATAATTTTATCACAATTTTTTGTCATTAAGATATTTATAAATGAACATGTTTCATATGTATGAAGAGGTCTTATTAACGTAATTATAAGACTATGATTTTTGTTTGATATTCATTTATTCATTTATTTAGATCTGTTTTATTTGACTTCCTACGATAGAAAGAGCATTCCTGGATGACCTAAACGTGTTGGTCAAATTGACGAAGGATTAGGCACGATATGAGGACGTCGTGGAAAGGAAACTTTTCTGGCTGCCTCATACAGTTAAATGTTAATGCGTTTAATAATTCATTTCTTTGAACAAAACTTTTATCGATGTAAATGTTTTAACAAAATTTAAGGAGAATTAAAATTAACAGATTTGTGAAAGAAATTAGCTAATAAGTGTTTTGAAATTCGGTTAGATTTGTGGGAAATAAGTTACATATATCATAAAGGATTTGTTATGAGAGGGATTCAATGTCAAGAAATTTATGTAAACTATCGTCCTAAAGAAAGTATACCACCACTTTGACAAGTAATGCAAAAACAACAAAGGTTTCATTTCTGAGTAATTGGAATGTAAACACATTACATCAATGATTAACATGAATTAGTCAAATGGGCTGAATACACACTTGGGGTCGTATAATTCCATTTGAAAATGGAATAATACTAACAGAAGGTTATTGACAATGAAATGTATACAGTGTAGAGTCATTGAAAGCTACTTCAGAACCGATTATACGGCGATGGATGACGTCAGGTTAATTGACGTCATGTGGAATATGGTTCCATAAACCAATCAGACCCTGCTCAAGTTGTTTTCGGTTGTTTGGTGGAACGGATCTGAACCTTATCTGGTAGGAGAGGTGTTTCCACAAATGTTCAATCGGGTTCATGTCTGGTGAACACACAGGCCACGATAAAACGTTTGCAATCATGTTGTACAGGTAGTCTTGCGTCAGTCTGCCTGAGTGAGGTTTAGCGTTGACATGCTGAGAGATGACAACATTTGGCTGCTGGTTGATGAACGGAAGGACTACTGATTGCATAATCTCATCCCTGTACCTCCACGCATTCAGGTTGTCATTCACGATGACTAGCCTTGTTTTCAGTTTACAGCAGATTAAACCCACCTCCGCCTGTACACTTCCTTTAAACGTTACCCAGCAAATCTGTATAAACGTTGATTGCCATCAGCTCCGAACAAAAAGAATCTGCTTTCATCAGAAAATATCAATGTCATCAATGTTAAGCAGCTAAAAACATTTAAAAAATCAGTGGCGTCCATGAACATTTTCTCACTTTAAAAAAACCCAGAGTATAAGGACTTACCTGACAACGTTCTGAAAATCACAACGTTTTCAGGTAAGTCCTTATTTTACTGATAAGACACATTGTTATGTTGTCGAAATGGCACACGTGAGTAGGTTTATTACTTTTTTATTTTCAATGTTTACATTTATTGCTAAAGAAATAGCTAGCAAGATCTCACCCTAATTTTCTGCTAGTTAACTTTGGCCGCTTCTTTGAATTCTTGATCAACAACTTGAGAATAATAAACACATCCTGGAGGGAAGGTCAGATGATTTTAGTCTCTGAATCAATCTGATTAAAATCAGATGGAATTCCGCTTGTTTAATTTCGTTTCGTTTTATTTCCGTTTCGTTTCGTTTCAGTTTAACAAGCTATATTCGTTAGTATCGCATATTGATGATGGACAAATGTTATGCGCGCGATACTTCATCTGATTTTAATCAGATTGGTCTCTGAATATGTCTATTTTCTTCTGTAATTCCATACACAATTAAAAGCAAGAAGCAAAGTTGTTGGGGTTTATAATTTTATTCTGTTTTGTTATTTAGATTTTAACCTTTTTGAAGTTGTTTTTGAAGATGTACACCAACATTCATTATAAAGATTCTCTATTTATCATAGATCCTTCTTGCTTTTTAACTTCTTGAACTGCAAATATTTATTAAGATTTTACTGGTAAACACATCTATATTTGTTGTTCCTTCAAAGCATGCTTTTAACTTTATATTTTCGATACATAAGCAAAAAGTACAACAGTCGTGCAGGTGGTTTATAATGAAAATGAAGTTACTGTTCAAATAATTTTCTGTGTTTGTTATTTATTCACGAAATGGATTACCTGATTTGTCACACAAAAAAGTATCTAATTTAGTCAAATTCAAAATTTAACTTTGTTCTGATGTCATTTTGAGGTATATTTGCAATGAGGTTCATATACATGTAATGTAATATATGACTCAAAATATTTTTAGATTGTAAAATAACCGTTATAATTTTAGGATAACCTTAAGTTAAAATTGACAGTAAATCATTACTGGAAATGTCACAATATATTTATGAAACGGTTTGACAATTTCCATCTTCTGACATTTGCTTTAGCTTTAGCTTATAGTTAGCTATTTGGATACTATATCAAGGATATGCAATGAGAGATCCTCAGTCACAGAACATTATTCATGTATATGACATTTAATAGTTTTAATTGATATTGAGCAACAGAAGCCAAAGTCACACGTCATATTAAAATAAAAATTGGTACGATAATTACACAATATTGCACGCAACCAATTCAATCAATTGGCACTGGACCATTCGTGATATAATGTCCGGTTTTCGGTAAAAAAAAAAGACTTTTAGCGTCAATATATCAATAAAAAGAACTGACGAGCATTTCAGTAACAGTTGATAAGTTTGGTGCATAGAACCCAAACACAAATGGTGTATCACTTAAAATCTGACAGACTATGTTATGTTCATACATTTTACCCATGAAATTCTGAAAATGATAATTCCACGAAAAGCACTAACATTTGACTGATGATTATGTTTATCAACCAAAGTGAGAATAAATTTTCAGAAATGAATAAGTTGAATTGGCTTATTTTCCCATGAAGATTAAGAATTAAATGATAAGTCTAAATGCAAATGACCTGCAAAAATGTTGACTCATGGAGGTAATCTATTCCTCGTTTTGGCCTTTCGTTAGCAGAATCAGTAAGGCGTCGATACCAAAGAAGCTATTAACACCAATCGAAAATAAATAAGTCATGGGATGTCATTCAGTTTGTTTGTGAATGTTATAAATAAACATAATAGACAAAGAACATTGTCATGCTGTCACCGTAATCATAACTATTTTAAAGCTTTGGCCAAAGGAAACACAAAATAAAACTATCACTTCTCAGAGCTAATTAAAAAAAAGTGTTGACAAGTATGTAACCTGCAAGTAGGTTTGATCCTTTCAAGCTATGACATTCCAGTTTGTTTTCAGTAACATATACATTTCAAAGTATCTTAAAATAACACAGACTTGAACCTGATACCTTTAATATGTCAAAATTGTCTTAAGAAATTGTCTTTGGATTGACAGAACACAGATTCAAGCTCTAAAGTCAGTCAGACAAAAACAAAGCATGCAAAGATGAAGCCCTCGCTGTCAAATTGTTTAAATAGGAAAATGTGTAACTGAGCGCAATGTCAGTTTCAATTTTTTGCAACTGTTTTGTCTGTTTAACTGTTAATATTCGATGGAATTTCATAAGTAATATGTTGCGTACGCTCCACTGATTGGTGCATGCATAAAATATATACTGACCAATAAATGTTTCCCTTGAAATGTCAGTACCAGCTTAATACAATGTTTTTAGGCAAACCATATTCAGTGATTCAGTTTCATTTAGAAGCAAAGTTCAGAGCTGATGCAAAATATTCATATCATTCCGTATAAAAATTTGTTTCCATATATTCATTTTTTATATGATGTGATAGTTATTTCTTTTGAAAAGCATTGCATAGTTTTAGTTTTAGAATACAATTTTAAATACAATTCAAAAGCTCTTTCATAGTATAATGTTATGTGTTGTTAAAACTTATTGTAAAACAATTTGTTCCTTATCTTGTAATTTCTTCACAAAAAAGCTAAAAGAATCAGGCTTAGGGTGTATCAAATGTGACATGACCTTCAACAACACTAGATTTATTTATCAAGTATTAATAAAAATTCAATAGTTATTCAAAGACATTCTCACACTCGATTGACCTTTTCCTAATGGAAGACCAACTTGAGACCTGACAATAGACAGGCGAGTGTTCTGATCAAAAGTAAAATGTCAATCAGCGTTCGTATACCAGACAATTGAATCATTTAGACCAAATTTCTTGTGAACGAGAATACATAGATAGTTATTTCCGCATTGTCCACATCCAAATCAATGGTATTTTGATGTTTGAAATCAATTTGAAATCATAATTCAGTTTGCTGACAATAAACCATGTACAACAAAGCTTTGAATGAAATCGAAGATGATTTTATTTGATAAGGTTTGACGTGTGGCGTAATCATTGTTATGAATGACAAAGACAACACATATATCTTTCTCATGCAATGAATTATTAACATTGATACCACAAACATGACTGTCGTTCCCCATTGGCTGATCAAAGCAAAAAACTTACCAGATGGCATTATTTTGTAACGGAAAGTTTGTGTCAATGGATAGTGACTCATGCACAAGAGTTTATTGAATAGCAACTTTTATATTGTATTTCTGGGTAGAATTTAGTTTACGAGTTTGTTTGGACAATGTGTTTTCTTGCATAAGTTTCTTTGAGTAAATTCGATCTTCTCTGGAAATGATGTTATAAAATCTCAGGTTCACTCAGAAGTTTTATTGTTTGTGCAATTGAAATTTGAATGTTTGAATAAAGGAATAAAAGCGTATGTTATGTTACTTGTATTCCATGTGGCTGTCTCTTAAAGATGTATCGAGGAGACTTAAATAGTAACAAAATCATTCTAGAATAATTCCTGACTATCTGAAGTGTTTCAGTGACATTTATTTATCAACACTCATCCAGTGAAATCTGTTTGTTTTGGTAGCTGGAACCAAGGTCCGTTTATAATGAGAGGATTATATGCTTTCTCACGTAAGTTAAATAGGATAAACAATGGAGAAGATGAGAAGGTCACCTGCAATATCAGTTGCCATGTGTTCCTTAGCCTTCTCTTAATTGAAACTAAATTGCATTCAGTACGTGTTATCAGAAAAAAAGCTGCCCGGTATCATCCAGTATCTTGGGTATGTTTTCAGCTTTGAGATACGAGGGGGTCGGCAGATTCATTAGTCATGGCCAGATGTATTAGTTGATGAGTCGGAATTGAACAGGATGAACTATGTTCATGTGCATTTGGTATAGCCTCCTGAACTTATTGCCAATATCGTCATATTGTGTCTGTTTTAACTTGACTTATCCGCCGTTTATCAAGCAAAAGTTACGAAGCTTTAAGTAAATGAATACAGTTTCCTGAAAAAAAAACCCTGGTTATGTTTTTTTTTAACAATGTTGTCCGAAATCAAATGTCAATTTTCAAATAATTTTAGAAGACGATCGATTTACAATAATTTAGAAACACAAAATAGTATAATCAAAACCCGCTAAAAATCTTTCATATTTGTAGTGTAAAAATCAATATTTCTTCCTGTATTAAGACAATGTTCTTGTTTTCATTTTGAACATTGACACGTTTGTTTAATGCCAGATTGTTTTTGGCCACTACATATTTGTCCGTGAATAAAATTACCTGTCTAAAAAATTCCAAAGTTTAGTCTCTAAAGTAGTTAGTATTATGTATGAATTTTACTTTCCTAAAAAACATTCTACGTAGAGCTTCTTGCACAGACTCTTTTTAAGCAGCTGTGGTTACCCCAAAGATGCCAAACCATCAATCTGGGAAAAAACTCACTATTAGCTGCATGTATTTGAACTATTTGGGGGAAAAACAAACAACATTTTAAGTAATTCAATGATGATTTAAAAGGTAATTCCTCAAAGTAAATCTCTTTGTTCCATAGTCAAGCAAAATCCCACAGTGTCACTGGCATGTATAACAAACCAATATGCATCAGAGTTGAACAACTTCAAGTATACGGTACCTACATTTTGTGTGCAACATCAACGAATCGAAGCCTACTTTATATCATGTGTGTAACAGACGTAACAGCGATACAGTGCATATTTGTGAAATAATCCCTATTTTAGTGTGTTGAATTTCGAAATCTGCCCAATAAAACACCAGATTCAATCGAATTCATCTTATATTATAGCAATCCCGGCAACCCGATATCCAGGAATAATACAGATAAAAGACGACCTCTTGCATTGTTGGCCAAAGACATGCGGGTTTTGTTTTAGCATTCTCTTAAGCCTCATGAAATACCAATGCAATATAGTAAGAACATATGGGTTGATGTTTAACATTCTTGGACGGGTCACACTACCCTTTCTGTGTTGTGTCGTGTGATATACTGAATTAACTAGTCTAGTACCTATGTACAGAATTTGTCATTTGAAAAACATCTATTTCAACTATATTGTATACCAATTCCATCACAGTCCACTGCAATTCATATCCTATACTCTACGAAGTACCTTTGATATATTAAATGTTCTATATATGAAGTTTTTGTAATTACAACTATATCGAAAATATGTTACAATTTCCAAGTAATTTTAATATTACAAAGTTGACCCCTTCTTTCTATTCCGTCACGAATAAGTCGGGTAATTATTGGCATGCTTTCTGTAAAAATTCATAATTATCATAGCAGATCTTTTGTATCGCTGGCTGTGCACTTGCTGTTACATGTACATATTGACGTCCTATGTTTAAAACAAGTAGGGGTTCAAGTATGCATATACTGTTTTCCGTCAAAGCTGTTTATTGATTCTATATTATGTGCTAAATGTGTTTAGGACAAGGCATAGAGCTGCTTCCTTAATGATAAGATACTGCACCGATTTTGTTTTCAAGAGTGAGTTTTTGCAGGGGAATCATCTGTTTGGTTAAGGTTGTAGTAAAATGCAACAATGTTCTACATAATTTCCAATCTAACAAATTGTCATTTAATTTTGAACAAAAGCAAACTTTACTCACGTACATGACTATTCCTTGGTCTCTGTCACCAATTCTTTACATTCGCTGAAATTGTTTGGAGAATTGGGCCTTTTGACGTGGGTCTTTTTTCTATCAGAAAATGGACGAAATATAGTCATGAAGCTAGGATAAAGTTCCTGCATAGGATCGAACACCGAAAGCTATTCATGATGATTTGTTTCAGACATTAGAGGATGGTGCTCTTTCATTTGCCACAAGCAAAAGGTTGTAAGGTGAATTCAAACGTACCGGTTTATCAAACACGTTGTATCAACAGAGATGTTACCAAAATCCAGGACCGACGAGTGACTAAATAATTGGCATCAGCCAGGAGCGAGTTTATTTAGTAAAACTTTGATAATGACACGACGGATGACTAATTGTAAAGACCTTGTCACAGGCCTTCAGGAAACATTATGTCAAAAGAGAATCTAACCCTTTTGAAGTAACTAAGAGAGTTCTAACTGTTTTCCAAAACTAATTAATAGGGATGGATGAAACTTTGGTCAACCATATTCAGCCGGACATAAACGGTGGAAGCAGTAGAAACGTGTTGTGTCACCAACAAAAAAAACCAAACTGTTCGGCAGGAGAGTTGATTGCCCCAAGTATCTGGTTTTATGATGTTCACATGCTGAAAAAGGGCCAAACAATTAACGGCAGATTTTGGCTGACTTTGAGACATTAAGACGAAGCGACGACCAAATTTCCAACCCTGACAATGCGACAGTGCACGCATATGATGTTGTCATTTCATGGCTTTCTCTTCTATTGGTTACAAGTTTTTCAGCATCCACCCAACCCGCCTGATTTAGGTCCCTTAGACTCAAAATTTCACTTTCTTACCGTTGAAGAATCATTACTTATCAATCACCGCTCGTATTTTATCATGGTCATACAAAGTCATTAACAACATAACCCTAACGTGATATTAAAATAACTATTTCTATACCACTATATTTTTATTGTTTAAAAATTGAAGATGACCTGCAATAGTTATAAAACATATCTTAAACAACTAATGTTGGTAATACTTTACGAATAAACATGAAGTCTTACAAACGCAGTTCGATTGTATGAAGCCATTTAGTGACACAGATTTGCAAAGGTTTCTTGTCAATCAATCGTAGCTGAATGTTTGTCTTCTGTGTCGTTATAGCTTTACAGAAGTGTTCTGAGTTAAAAACATTCTTGAATGTTAGCAGCATACATTATCGCGATGCATTATATGATTTTACACATTCTGCAAAATTCATATGAGAAAATCACAAGTCAATATGATGGTAATAGAAGACGTCTTTGCAGAAAAGCATGTTAACAGTTTGTTTGCTATTTGATTATTGGATTTGCATAGTTACTGTGAACTGCCATTACCATATAATCATATTTTAGATAACCCTTATTTCAAGAAGAATTCATCCACTACCCATTTTATTTCCTGTTTTACAAAATCATTGAATATAGTCCAAGAACATATTATCAGTGCAAATTACCAGCATTCATTCGTTTACCTAATGACATCTTAGGCACTATTGACCTTTCACTTGTGTTTTAATGTTTGTTTATAAATGACGTTGAGTTAACTAATGAGGAGAAGCTTGATTTTTCACGAGCATGTTAGATATTATCAGCAGAGAAAAAGACTTATTTTAGGGTTCATTTTAATGGTTTCTTTTATTTCAAATTGATTTACAGAAGAATTATACATTTTTAAAAATCGAATGTTTTTGTAAAACATATGAACACATGTACACGTGAGAATCTTAATAAACATATTTCACATAAAACACATAACTGGAAGTTTTTTTAAAAGCTTTGCCTGGATTAATCAGAGTGTTATTCCTATATCGAACATATAGTTTCACCGTGAAGCAATTGCCAGTCAATTCAGTAGAGAAAGGTTTGATCAATCTCCGTTGCTCGTTTCTACTATTTGCGCAAGTGTCCACGCAGTGCCAAAACAATTTCAGCCTTTAAATGATTGATGTTAACATTGCTAAATTGTTTTAACCCACAGGGAAGTATTGGTAAAACTGTAGACATTGGCTCTTTCTTATTGTATTTAATCACAACTCGAAACAGGAAACGGATATTAACGTATGTTTCAGTTCCCAGTCCTACCAGGCAGTTTTACTTAGAAATCAGACCAAAGGTTTGCTTTTCATCTGAAAAGTACAGTGAAATCTGATACTGAATAGATCATATTTAGTCATTAATAATTATGTCTCAAACCATTCCTCTAACATGTTTTTGTAAAGGACAAACAAAATATCAATTTAAAATTTTTAAGTTTCATTTGTTTTTAAGAAGCAAATTGAAAGTGTTGGTTGCTTTAAGCAAGAGTACGTTGGTACAACATTTCCCCAAGCCTGATGAAGGTATAAAGAAAGACTATCTATAAGGCCTTTTATATTTTGATTCAAATAAACAATATCAATTCTTATTGTAGATAATGAAATACACATACATTAAATGGTATGGAGATAAAACTACATTTAATACATAAGAGTTTTTACAGTATTTATAACACAAAAAGGCGTGTACACAAACTATGGCATCATTGTAACATTTTTAAATCGTTGAATATGATAGTGCAGGTAAACACTATTCACCCAGCATGTTTTAGGCTTATTTTTTATGCATCCGTTAGGTGATGCTTGCGATAATCACACAAATATTTCCCAAGTATATAAATACTGGAAAACATAACGATCCCCCTCATAACTCCTTACTAACTAAAAAGAATAAATTTAATGTTATTTGAAGCTGAAAGCAATATTTTTGTTGTTATGTACACATGACAAGTAAGTATACGAAATCTGAAAATAATTATGATAATTGTCTAACCATTAAATTTTGCGGTGAATTTTTTAAACTGTACACAATGTGGATTTTAGTTTTGAGATAAAATCATCGTGCGAACACAACGACAAATGGATAGGACCTCGTGCACTGGGAGAAAAGCATATTTAATGGGATGCGGCAAAGGTTATAAAGTGAAAAAAGGAATATCATGACTGTCCAAAAACGTTTCAATATCGCACGGCAGCTATATTCATAAGCCCGTCTGAATTGTTTTCCGGCAAACCTAAATCCATAAGCTACATGAGTGTTTAATTGTCTAGCTCCGAGAATTTTCTGACTCCTTGAATCGTATCTTTCTGTCCGTTAAACTGATCCGACCCTCTTCTTGATACTACAAATACCGGATCAAGGCATATGGTGACAGAATATTCTTTAGACGTTTATTGTTCCTCTGAAAAAAAATCAACCTTCCAAACTTCAGTCTGATATCAAGCTGCCTATTCAGTTACAATGTACCAAACTCAAAACACATTTATACACATACGCAATCTGAATAGATTAATATCGACAGTTTTATATAATGTTATTTTAGTCGATCTAACATTTGTCTGTAAGTTGGGTCGACCTGATGCCCTTTCAAAGGCAAAAGAAGAGCATTGGTTGCAACCAATCATGTCTTGCGTCTTAAACATGAACAGCGATGTCAGCTGTTGTGCCGAACATAATGTGACTTTTATTAACTTCTGTAAATCAAATGAATCTTTATTCTTTTAAGGAAATGGGACGCTATTTTTTTGTATGAAATGATATTTGTTTTATGAGTAAAACTTTGTTCTCCAGAGTCTATATATACTCTTAGATTTAATTGAAAAGATCACTACAATTTTTTTCATTTATGAGTTATCTCTCCTTACAAGAATTTGTCATATGTACTGAACGTGCATACAGTTTATTTGCTCTACCAAAATGATTATTATTGGACTAATCATTGAGACCCATTGAGACCCATGCAACCCATACAACAAAATATCGGCCATTGTTAGATCAAAAGTATGACATGATATTATAAACTGTTAATTTAATTTATGTGGGACCATAACATGAATATGGGCGAGTCTAACACTGTGCATGTATAAATCAGTTAATACAGAACTAATAAAAAAACTTTGACTTATACAAAAATGTAAGGAATGAGAACATATTTCTGCAAGAAAGCAGTCAATAAGATCATACCACCCAATTTGAGTCATTGTCTGCCACACTAGGAATTATCCAATATTCAATGGAAATGCTGGCACCAGTCGGAATCCGAGGAATGCACTGGAGTGCACTGGAAATGTGAAATACCATGCAGTAAGGAATCACAGACACTTCCAACATGAAAGAACAACTCTCATCAAATAGCTGCAAAATGTTTTCTCAAAAGAATCAGCCATTGTCAAGGAGAAGTATAATCGAATCACAAAGGGGAAAGCATGTATAATCCTTCATGCTCGATTTATTTATATACTCAGATAATTGATCTACCGTCCTTAAAATCTAAATTGAATGTATGATAATTAAACAGGCATGAATGGAAATAATTTCAATATGGTGGATGTATTAATTTAAATAATAACATCATAATGATTATTGCATATAAGTATACCATTTGTTTTAAATTTATGATTCAAATATTAATTCATTGCAATGAACCTATATCCCCACATATATATATTTTGTTATCGAATAAGAGCTTACAGCATGTCTTAGAGGAATAAAGCTATCGTCTCAAAACCGTCAACGGTTATAACAGTTATATTACTTCAGAAATCCTGTGAAGTATTAGGGTTTTGATTGCGATGAAGTCTTCTTTGTTGTAAATAAAATCTAAAGAGGTCACGTAATGGAGCCACTACAACCAACCAATAACATACCAGCGAATATAAAAATACCGAATCATCTATATGATAGTATGAAAATAATTGTTCCAACTGTTCTTTTTATCAAAGGAATAATCTGTCGTTAAGTTGAATTATATCAAATGTCCACAAGTCAATAGGACAACCATTTTCATTTTTATTTCTTAATAAATGATGAAAAGGGGCAAGTGACATACCAAGTTTTTCCAGACACAGATGATACAGAAAAACATTAGGTATTGTATGTTAAAAGAAACAGTAGAAACAATCTATTGGTTAATCTTCTTAAAAATGTGCATAATCAGCAACTATTTCTTCTCTAAAAACAGTTCATTCTTGTTATATTGACACCTTTACTGCAAACTTTAATACTTGCTGCAATACGTACCAAACCTTTGCAAAGAACAGCTGTCATACAACTGATAGAAGTAGATCAGAAACCTTAGGGAGCACTTGTTATTTCAAACATGATTCCTTATCAAAACATATAAATGTGCGATGTTCCCAAAGGTCAATAACTTGCCGTTAACACCATTTTACATAAGCAAAGAAGTTTAATAATGGGTGACAGACCTTCCAATGCGCTGATATTGCTTCTTACATTCATTGTCGACATTTTGTACACCTTATGATTGTTATATATTCAAATGATTTACACCCAATGCTTGGTTTACAATCTGATTAATGTTGAATAATTCTCAAAATAAGGAACAAAAGGACATAGAACCAATATATCAATATTGGGCGCGGTGAAAGTCAAAGGCCATTATAGACGTCAAAACCGGGATCAAATGGATCGACTGTTTTTTCAATGTATTCGTTTCCTTGACATTCTTTACAATATCCTATCGTCTTCTGTTGCTTCATATCAAAATAATATGTGCCCCAATGTACATCATTAACATGATTGGTTGAGATTATCAAATTTTGGCATATATATGAGCATATAATGCTTTATGATTAAATAGAAATGGAATGTTTAAGTAGTTCATATGCAAAAGTAATACATATTCGAGGGGTGTCTGCACAGGACGTCGATTTTCTAAATTGTAGTGAAAATGATAACGTTATACAGGGTTTTTTGTTAACATTATTCTAATGTAAACATAAGATCAATTCTGATGCAAACTGCATCAGATATATCAAAATACAAGTATTAAATACAACACTTTATGCACCTCAATACTATGATTAATTATCAATGCACTTCAAACATCAAAATATACGCTGTACGTATTCATATCAGTTTACAGCTTAGCTCATATTACGTTAAAAATCAAAGCCTAACGCTGATGGACATCGTGTGCATTTTGATAGTAAGTAAAAAACATCCTGTTCATAAACCATGCCAAGTAGTGGAGGCCATATAAGAGTCATTATTATACGTCCTAGGTAAAACTGAGAGATTAAATTTTTTCGAGGGAAATATCTTCAAGTGATTAGTCAAAGGAAGTTAAGATAATGTAAGTTAGGATAAGTCATGACATAAAAATGTTTGTTCTTCAGCCCTCTTGCCTGACTTTTGAGAAAGAATATTTGTTAAAGATCTGTTAGCAATCTGTCTCATCAGCGTATTCAAATCCACAGCGCTCTAACAATACCCTGATAATTATCAGGTGTAATGCATCGTATCGCTATATATAAAATTTGCCACTGAAATAAATCGAATCTAGCAACAGCCAAGAGGAAATTTAGCGGGAGGAGATCAGGGTATTGAAGGAGCTTTGCAGATTTAATATGCGGATGGTTTGTTAGTGGGTTGACTTAATAGCTTGATTTCCTATTGTCAATAGATCTTCAAAGACCAATTCACGTAAAAAGATTATGTTCTTAGAGTAATTAACTTAGATATCCAAATTCAGAATTGAGAAATTTTTTAATAATTTATATGTATTTCGTAATGCTTGTGATATCATTTGATATTCATTACGTCTATGTTTGAGTTGATTTTAGATAAGAAAAGTTTACTTTAACTATCCACGAATTTTTAAACAGAGTTAAGTGTACATTGATAAATGTCAAGAACACGCCCTTATCATGTAATTATGAGTAAAGTATTTATCACTTTCCGAAACGAACAATCATTTTGAAAAAGTTTAATGAAAGAATTAAAATTTCAAAACTATGAAGAACTGTTAATGCCTCTTGACCAAGAAAAAATGTAGTAAAAAGGTTATGTTAAGAATGTAAGAAAACGTATAATACATTGACAGAATGTACATTCGTGAATTAATGCTACTGTACATTTTATATAAAATGAAATTTGACTCAAAATGTCGTATGAATTAATCTATATGTATTTTTTCTTATTTCACAAAATCGGTTAATAGCAGGTCAAATTTGCTAAAGGGATAAAAAGATCATATCAAGAAATGTGAATAAAATTTCAGATAAATAACAAGTATCATTGTTTAAAAAGGTGCTAATTATTTTCAATTAATTAAGAAAAAATGTCATTCCACTCCGCAATTCTTTTTAAATATATCTCATAGTTATAGGGTTTTCAGAGGCAAAGTCCTAGTTTAAAAATTTTCTTGAAAGGTTAATGGATGTAGCGAAGGATGAAAACTTCCCGTTAGATTTTATTTCAGCATCTCTATTAACCTAAAAATTATATCAAATATTACTGGAATATTGTTACCATCTTTTACGTTATTAATAGAAAGTGTTTTACCTTGTTGCTCAATATTGCTAGTTATTTCAAATCTGAGAATAGGATTTAATTCATCCGGAACTTATCCATTAACGTATGGTTGTTAGCGGAAATTAAATTTAGCGTCCGTAAATAACCAACTATAAGTAATAAAATCTCAACATTCTGTATATTCAATAATCCCTATTTGGAAAGTGAAACATTTGAAGGTTACACGAATAGACGTAATTTACATCAATTAAAGATTACTCAATATTAGATTATTTGATCAGACTGACATTCTATCATCTTCAATAGATCACTTTTCTTAAAGTTCGAAATACTTATTGAAAGACATTTTGCAAGGTGTGTATTCCTCTTACTCATAACGTTTCAAACAGAGAGGTGAGATGTTAAGGTACAGATGGGTTAGGATTATTTAAGTAATATTTTCAAGTTTTACAATTCAATGATGAACCAAAGCTTTGTTGGAAAATATTTTGATAAGTGTTGTTTTTGCACTCATTTTTTCTTTCCATATTGCTTTGGTAATTAGGACGTTTGGTTTCTAGTGTCGTTTTTCAACTAGTCTAATTTCAACACTATACGTTTTCATTTGAAGAGGTTGGAATCAATTAAGTCTGATTAGTTCGCCGTTGATTTCAGTTGAACTTGATTGGAAGGTGATCGTTCTGATATATACAGATGATATAAATGTTATTCTACGAACATGCATTACATTAGAAAACATTGTTTGACTAGTTGTAACACGATAGAATATCATAATAACGGTGTAAGATAAGATTTTAGTCGGAAAGACATAAATCAGGTTCTTAAAGGAATCTAAAAGTATTCTTAATATCCAAAAAGTCCATGATTAAAAACTTCTGTTTTTTAAATATACGTATATGAATATGTTGAAAATTATATAATAATATAAAAATTAAAAGGTTTTTATCCTTCTCAATAAAGTTCTTTTTATTAAGTAAGATGGAAGTTTCATATTTAGAAATGTTTGGTTTTTTTATTCTCAAAAATACCTGAAAGAACCTTTTGTTAGTTCTGACCATTAATGAGAAACTTTAAATCGTGTAGAAAATACATTCATATCTCATCATTTTCGGTGAGTTATTTCCATTCAATAGATAATGTGTTTTGTTAATGCTCATTTGTTTTCAAATCAGAAGAACCTTGCTCTTTACAGCTGCGTTGATAATAAAGAGCTATACATACGTAAACATAAAAAACATTCTGAGATATGGATCCTCTACAATAACAAATACATGCATTTACATAAACATAAAAAACTTAATCTGTGTTCGAAAGTGATTCGTTCATGGTGACATTTCTATATCCACAAATAACTGACTTGTCTTCCCTCTTACGTACTGAATCTTAGAACAAGAACAATACATAGGTACATAGGATATCTGTATTTTCACATGTGAATTCAATCATAAACACAATTATAAGTACAACATTTATGTAGATCATGTCCTTTTAACCTATGTAACCAAACGTTTTAAAGATTATGCTAAATCATTGTATGTGTTAATCATTTAATACAGAACTATTCAAATTAAATTCCGGCAACTTCATACAGCTATGGTTTTGAAAATAAAAATGAGTTCTCATTAAACCAATTATGAAATGCAAGAAATGTTAAGAATGAGCACATATTGCCGCAAAAAGCAGTCAATGAGATCATACCACACTGTTTAAGTCATTGTCTGCCACACTGGGAATTATCAAATATTCAATGGAAATGCTGGCACTAGTCGGAATCCTAGGAATGCACTTGAGTGCACTGTAGATGTGAAATACCATACAATATGGAATCACTGACACTTCTAACATGTAAGAACAACCATACATTTTTCACAAAATGAAAAACCATTGTTAAGATGAAGTATAATCGAATCATAAAGCCATGCATGCTTCGATTGTTTCATCTGCTCTGCACCTACCGTCCTCAAAATCATTTCGAATGTATGAAAACTAAAAAGACATGAATGGAATTAATTCTAGATATATTATTCAAAACATTGACATCATAAAGATTAGTGCATATAAGTTTATCATTTTGAACCCATTTGTTTTAATATTTTTATACTATTGAAATTCATTCGGATTAACCTGCTAACACACCAACTTGACAATAATAATATCCTTTAAATACTGTTTAGGAACTTTATTTCTATGAAATAATCAATTTCAACAATAAATCAAATTAAGGCATTGCTCAAATAATCGAACTTGGCTTAAAACAGTATATATTCTCAGAAAGTGTCACTATCCATTAAAACAATATCCCTAAATAATTAAACTTATAATCGCTAAATAAAAAATCAGTAAAACTCAGATAAGGTGAGCTATATGCGAAAATATTTTCCCAATAACCTTATGCATCCATTTGTTATCATTGAAGAAGGTCACCTGTTACACGTAATTCTCGTCAGTAAACCATTTGCATGACTAAGTCCATAGAAGTTGTTTTGTGTTCCGTTTAAATACATTACAAGAATAAAAAGTAATACCGACCTTTTTGAAAACTCAAGCAAATTACCTGAGAAATGTTGAAAGTATATTTTAAAAAATATACAAACAAAATGTTGATAGTTAAACAGAAAATAAAAAATTATCTAGATCTGAAGCATAAATGGTGAGAAAATGTATCAAGCTGTCCTAAATACAAACGCAAAACTTCTTTCTGTTCACAAAGATGTATATATCGCAATGTGGATTTTAAAGTTTATAAAGTCATTAAGTACGAAACTAGTCTAATTCACTGCCTCTTCACAAATACATAAAATCTCTAGTGCAAATATCAATATTTCTATATGTAAAAGTTCAATGAATGAATATTTACACCCCCTTACAAAAGATAGGACATTTATTAAGGGGTAACATACTTCCAAATTATACCGATCCACACTCAACTGTTTCACCTGTAATTTTTTTAAGATAATGATCAATAATGTTTATCGTTTATCGAGTGAAGAGTATTTTAAAATAGTGCATAGGTGCAATTCAGAATATGATAGACTTTATATGGATTTAGATTATTGTTGTAGATCTTTCCATCCCTGCTAGCATTTGAATTATCCTTATCTTTCAATTCTCTTTGTGATTAAATTCAATACATTACCAAACATGATTATAGAATGTGGCTAAAAAATTTAAAATATTTTCAGGACATAAGAAAAAGATCTCTAGAACGAGTAAAGTACATTCTATGTCAGATGACTTGGTAACTGAACAGTTGAAACACAATGTCAAAGGAAGACTAATGTTCACATGATACTCAAAGAACGCTTATTTCAATCTTTCTTAAAAGAATTGATGCGGGCATTAGACATATTGTGACATGAATTCCCAAAATGAATTCCTAAAAGAAATTCCTTAAAATGGAGAAACAGAAATTTTAAAGAAATCCTAAAGATTTCTTCAATTGTGATTTAATAAACCGGAAACATAAACTAGCTAAAGGAAACCATTTATCAAAAATTTATCTTTGCATAATCAGTACAATTAAACGTCTATCATTTCACCACAATGAAACCAAAGTTCGATCCACAACTCTTATCATGTTATGTAAGATGCAAAGTATCATCACAAATTCTTTGATAAGCATGTAACAACATGGTAATTGTATAAAACATGATGATGCTTAAATTATCCTGCCAAAAAGAAGATGCCTTTCATAGAATTGTATCTACATCAACAGAAGCCAAGTTTTCTTTCCTATTACCAAAATAACAAGGTCAACCAATGTCCCCCTTGTGTTTGATGCTGCAAATATGCTTTATGGTGGACTTGTATAAATGTTTGATATGCAAAAGTCATTTTATAAATGAATATTCAGGTAACGCAATTAAGAACAAACATGACAAAAAATGTATTTCAAAATTTGTTTTGTCTTTGCTGTTGACTGAATATAACCCTCACACATGAAATTATGATTCAATAAAAACGAGATAATTGATGGTCAATCACGGTTATGTGCCATTGTCAAGCTTTCAGTCTAATTCCTACGTAACTTGATCAACGACCATACTAGTACTTCCTATACCTGCTGAGAGACCTTACTGAATTGTTTGGTAAACTTGAAAGGTTAGATTTCATACTCATAGATTTTCACATGTAGTCAAAACATTGAAGTAGAAAAAAAATCAAATCAGTCATCAGTGAAATACGATTCATGAAGTCTGTGGTTTTTCTTATGAAAGTGTGATTGGCAGGTTTTACAACATGTAAATGGCCGAAATATTGCCCAATCATAGCTAAGCAATTACTCACCCACTCATTTATGGATATATATATTATGTATTCATCACAACAAAAAAGGAAAAGAATTAGTCCATTTTGTTTCCTTTAAAGGATATTTCACTTTTAAAACAAACACAGAAACATGTACACAGAAAACGCTTTATTTAAGCAACGTTTTTGTGTGAAAGAATATTTCTATAACCTATAGCAGTTAATAACCAATATCAACAGAGATGTTTATGGAACTGATACAGACTAACATGATATTACTCCGATCTAAAACAATCCTTTTTCTATTGAGTAATCGCCCATCGCCAAAGTAAGAAGTGGACAAGATTTGGGTATTGAAATAATCAATTTTCAGTTGGAATTAAGATTAAGATAACCAACTCACGCAACTATGAACCATTGACGTAAGGAACCATACCGGGCCAACACAATTTCATCAATCCAATGAATGATGGTCTCGTTTAAAGCACTGGGCCTCCTTTCACAAAGCCCTAAGGTGATCGTAAGTCCTGAAGGTAACCTTAGTGCAATGTTAAAGAATGGGAGTTAAGGTTAATTTTAGTTAAGGTAACTTTGTGAAAGGAGGCTCAGGGAAGTATTTAGCGAATACAAAAATACATAATTAATAATATGATAGTATAAGAAAGAAGAATATCAACAAGACAATGGGACAACCATTTATAACTCAAACTTAAACAAGAAAAGGGACAAGTGACTTAATATTTTTTTCAGACACAGATGATACAGAAAACATCATATATTGTTAGCTAATATAAAAAACGAGAAACATTAAACAAAAAATGTTGGTATTTGTCATAATCAGCAACTTTTACATCTTAAAATCATTTTATTCTTACTATAAGATGACATGACACCTGTAATAGTTTTAAGGAACAGCTGTTATTTAACTGATAGAAGTAGATGAAAAACCTTATGGAGCACTTGCTATTTCAAGCATGTTTCCTTATCAAAACAGTTAATGTGCGACGTTCCCAAAGGTCAATAACTTGTTATGAACAACATTTTACATAAGCAAAGAAATTAATTATTGTTTGAGAAACTTTCCAGTGACGTCAAATGCTTTTCACATCCATTGACAAGACATCTACACCTTGTTGTCTAATCTGATTATTTGGTGTTGTAGTCAAACCAAAGTACGAAGGACCGAGAGCTAAAAGGAGCAATTGACAGAGACAAAGGTGAAAGTCAAAGGGCCACGAGAAACGTCAAAAGGGGCTTTGGTTTAATCAAATGAATGGAACATCTAAAAATACTTTTCACATATTATGTCAGGCGTTCTCTTTATGATATTCATTACAATATCATGTCGTCTTCTGTTAACATTAAAATCTTAATACAAGAATAAAAGAAATGTTTTATTACTTGAATAAACATTTGAATGTTTAATGGGTTCATAGGCAAAGTTTAGAACTATCCAAAGTTGCAATGGCCAAATGAGGATCACAGCTGTTATAATTGAAATTGTTCATGAAGGACATAATACCTTATCTTTATTGAAAGAGCTGATAGAGTAAGAAGAACCAGTCACGTTGCTTTCAATGTTTCCTCTCTGTCAAAGATTATTGATCACCGTCACGTTGTTGTCAATGTTTCCTCTCTGTAAAAGATTATTGACCACCGGTCACGTTGATGCCAATGTTTCCTCTCTGTCGAAGGATTATTTATCAACGGTCATATTGCTGTCAATGTTTCCTCTCTGTCAAAGATTACTGATCACCAGTCAAGTTGATATCAATGTTTCCTCTCTGTCAAAGATTACTGACCAACAGTCACGTTGATCTAAATGTTTCCTCTCTGTCAAAGATTACTGATCACCAGTCACGTTGCTTTCAATGTTTCCTCTCTGTCAAAGATTATTGATCACCGTCACGTTGTTGTCAATGTTACATCTCTGTCAAAGATTACTGACCAACAGTCACGTTGATCTAAATGTTTCCTCTCTGTCAAAGTTTATTGATCACCGTCATGTTGTTGTTAATGTTTCCTCTCTGTCAAAGATTACTGATCACCAGTCATGTTGCTGTCAATGTTTTATCTCTGTCAAAGAATGTTTCCTCTCTGTCAAAGATTATTGATAACCGTGACGTTGATGTCAATGTTTCCTCTGAATAAAATAAAATACCAATGGAAGTTGTTCAAGGACCAGTATATCACTTCTTATCCTTCCTGACAGATTTTCGAGACGCTGCTCGCCAATACTTGATGGGTGAGATTGGACAATTGTATGTGTAGTCACAATACTTTGGGAAAAAGAGAATCACGATGGCCTCAGTCTTGATTGAATAGAAGATTATTCATGATATCTGTTATCTTATGGTAAAATGTCTGTTTTGAACATAAACAATTGGAGCAGGGTGATTGTCGCGGCTGTTCACTTATATGTGTCATTTAACATAGTGTGATCTCTATTTCTAAGGAATTAAATACTTATATAATGTCCGAAAGAATTGCTGTTTGGAAAAGTCAAACATTTAACGTGTTTTAATTTCAAACATTTTCGTGGATCTAATAAGGAATATCTGATGAGAAGATGTGCTAAATAGATTTAATTTTCTAAAGGGTAAACAGTTGTGGAAGTCATACAAAAAAGTGACGTACTTCTGTACTGAAAACCCCCTAAATAACGCAAAAATGATAATGTCCAGTCAAAATGAATGATGACAATTGAGAACTCTAGATTCTATGTATCCTGTAAATATGACGTAGGATCAAACACCAACACCAACAGTATGGACTATCCCTCTCTCCTTCCTGGTTCTTTTCAGATCAATAATATCATATTCATCATATTGAATTCCATTTCATTAATTGAATTGCCCATTACCACTTCTTATATTACGGTAGTTTCACAGGTAATGGGTGGGAATGAATACCACCACTCAGTTTGTCACCGGATAGGTCTACGGCGTTAATTATTTGTGGCTATTCCGCTATGCACATACATTGATTAAATCATCAGATGCTGGATGTTATTAATCCTATTTCCATAGCCATTGCGTCACATATTATACCAGGTTAATTCTACTAGAACCTTGAATGATTACACTGGGGGAAAATCTATACTTATACAGAAAAAGGTATTCAACAAAAACACAAAATTTTAGCTATTGTCGTATTTCGATAAGTTGATGTTGACACCATACAAGATATTGTACATGTATACCGTTCATATCCATATTTTTCCAATTGATAGTTTACCTTCACTCAGTATCATTGATACTGTGGATGATAAATATACTTTTTGATATCTATACGAATTATCCTGGTTAGAATGAATGTAATGACATTGTATCTTTTGAGATTATTACAAGAATATTTTTGCATATGCATTGACATTTAGTTTCAAAACACCCAGTAGTTGATTCTTGAAACGTTGTATCCCTTATAACTCCCTCTTTTGATACTCAGTACGTGATCTATGGTCAAAGGATTGTTAAGGCAGCTAAAATTTCATGAACGCAAACATGAAAATTGTCAGTCAAATTTGAAGATATATACCCTCAAAATAATTTCCATTTCTATGATATGACGTCACTGTTGTTCATATATTCAATTCATAAATGTTTATATCTGTGTTGCTTTTGTAATTTTTAAAAAAATACCCGAATGTATGCTTTTGTCAGTTCTCACCTTCATTTAAGAGAAACCGCTAATGAGAAAGTTTGAATCGTGTAGAAAATCTACCAATGTCCAATTTTCGGTGAGTTTTTTCATGTAAGTGAAAATGTAAGGTTTTTATTTTTAAAGAACTCGCGAAAAAAAGAATATTGTCCTCTACGGCTGCATTAATAACAGAACTATTTGAAATTAAACATGAAAATCCAATTTCCGAGATATGGAATCCTCTACAACGTTAAATACATGCATTTATATAAACAATTTAGCTTAATCTGTGTTGGGAGCTCAGAATTCGAAAGTTATTCGTCTTTGGTTACATTTCTACATCCACAAATCACTGACTTGTCTGCACTCTGACGTTCTGACCTGAAAGCAGGATATTCCGATGTTGAGAAACAAAGAACAATACATATATATACATAGGATATCTATATTTAAACATAACACAATAATGAAGAATACTATAATTACGTAAATAACGTTTTTTAATCTAAGTTACCGACATATAGATTATCGAAGATTTTGCTCTTGTTTAAATTCATATATCAACAAAACACAGACATGTCTGCACTCTTATATTCTGACCTTGACTCAGAGGCATATAAATGTGAGGCATATACACATATATATGCTCACAAGAAATCTATATTCATACCGTGATATGCATCCACCCAAACTCATGAATAATTTGTCTCCTCCATCAATGTTTTCCCTGATCCGCGTCGCTTCAGAAGCATTATGACCCCACTTACTATTATTCTACAAGCCCTAAATAGCAACGAGTAAATCTGGCATAATCCCGCAAATCCTGTGATCGGAAGAACATTAGGCATGACGTCATGACTAGGTCACTGCTTGGTTTTAAAGCTTGGTTGGAATGTGGAGCATGCGAGTACTTCTTGACAGATGGTCACTGTTAGGATTTATTGGACATATTGACAACAATAACAAGAGTCCAGAGAAGACAAAGAAACCTTGCAGTATTGGATTACTTGTTTCGCCATGAGTGCACAACCATCCAATGAGTGGGAAACAGATATGTTGTAACATATATATACACCCACTCTGACGTTAAGCATCGCAAAATTACTGTTGTGATGAATCCATCTTTTAATTAATTGCTGTCTTATATCGAATATGTAGTGTATTTAAATCAGGGAGAAAGAATGAATTGATAGCACAATAAGGCCGTGAAGAAATTCAAAAGCGTATAGAATATGCTCAAGTATAATAGCAAGTCAATTGTTAATTATGTTAAGGTGTTGATAAAGTTACTAACAAAGTGTCTTTGTTCACACAAATTAGTCCAACTTTTAGAATCTCCAAACACAACTGAAAGTGATAACATGCCTCCTCACGCTGTAACTTTCCCTTCCATTTTGGAACACAGTTGTCCGATATTGACAGTTTTGGTCTATTTCTCGCTTAGTGCTTGTGTACGTTCATCAATATTATGATATAATAATAGCATGCTTCTAATGCGCCTTTTCCATGTGAAACATGCTCAAAGCGCATTGTCATGTAATGCATGGATAGCGTTATCATATGTTTTACATGTTGATTTCCCACCTTAAAGAGGCAGTAGCGATTTATGTGAAAAAAATATTTCTTCAAGTTAATAAATAATAAATATTTGTCAAATGTGTTATCTTCGAAGGTTCAAAACATGTCAGTACTCAACCCGATCATCTTTAGTCTTAGAGAAAATAATCAAGAACCAAGCAAAACCACTGGCGGCCATTTTCGTGTGAACACTTTTAAATCATCTGAGGTAGGGATAATGAACCGCTCAACACTGTTTCGATGGAAAAATGCATACATGATAGGAATACCAATATGGTGCGTTTGTCTAAAACTGCTTAATTTGATTAACAAATACATTTGTCTTGCAATTGGAAACATGTATTCGTGAGATCACTAACTGAAAGAAAGCCCTACTTCCCCTTTAAGTTAACACTTCAATCACCTGTTTGTACATGAAAGAGGGAATGTAAACAAAATATTCATAGAGTATTTATATCCAACCCACAAGCTTAGGAGCCATCGATATAGGTCATATACCATCGATGGCTCTTTTCAAAATTCCTGGCTCCGCCTCGAGACTAAAATACTTGTGTCCCTAAATTCTGAACTGGTTATTGTTAACGACGCAAATGGTCTCCGAAACAGAGTTGCCTCCCTTGGTTGGTTCAAAGCTCTCAAAGCGCTCTCTGAGCGAATGAAAATATCTTGGTGTTTTGTCGGCATTTACCTTGCAGATTAAGTTAGTATTCACTAGATAATGTTAAGCGAATAAAGTTTGCGTTATGCATTTCGAGGCAATAAAATAACATCATTGCAAAGTAAACTAATTATCAGATTACAATGCCTTTTTAATCACATTGTTGGATATTACCTTGATACTTGCTTTTCTCTTCTTCTTTTTTAGAATTTATATAATTATGATATGTCCAGTGAAACTAACGCTTTGATTCCATAACTGAATATAACTGGAAAAAAACTTATGAAAAATCTTTCATAATCTTTATCTGAACAATTTGCACTTGGAAACGGAAATAGAAACATTACATTTACGTTATCAAATTCTTTTACACTTTTCAGAGAATTTCATAAAATATCTCTCACTCTATGTTTGATGACATAAGCATTACGCATATATAAATATGGACGTGGGTGGCTGGTAGGTGAATACCGAAATGTTATTTCATGAATCAGTTAAGAAAATAAGGGTTGGGCTTCCCACTCTAAGAGATAAAGAGAAAAGAGCGAAACTGGCAATAGAGAAGAAAGAATACTATGAATTCCATTAATAGCGAGGAGCGGTTCCTCGGCAAAGCTAGCTTGTCTGTTATTCCATATTTCATAACTCGAGTACGAATTCTAAAGAGAATTATATTCCTGCAATTCTTACCGGTGTCATCCGTCTCTGATCCCATTGAATATTGACCGGGGTCAATAATTTCCTGGATCATAATTCCCACACTTCCTGTGTGTATTTATTTTGGCAGCTGATGACTCAAACAGCATTGTAGGTGGCCTACTCCGTGGTTTGAAATCTACATGCACTACAAAGCTGCATTCGATCATCTATGTAATATGTTTCTGTCTGAAGCAAGGGATCATATTTATCATATTTTTCAAATTAATCAACATTCACTTAAATAACAGTATATAGCTTCATGTTCACGTTTAGCCATAAGAGTTGAACCTCAAATATTGCCGCGTTTTGATGATAGGTGTTGTAATATTAGGGCATTCTATAATTCATAGATATAATTACAGATTTCGCTTTATTCAAAATCTCATTTTATCGTAATTATCGGAATGTACTTCAAATAACTCCCCTAATGATTAAATCGATATGGTCTGTGCATTTTTGATTGAAAGGATTTTGCAGGTTTCTTATGAAAGCGTTACTCTACAGCTGTTATTTACAGTTGTGTAAGGAGACTTTTAATACGGAAGATTTTCTTCTTTTTTTCATTAACTTCATCTCAAAAGAGTAGAAATGAGAAAGTCGTTATCATTCCTCGTGGTTAATTATAAGTCCAAATGTATCAGTAAATTGAACACAATTTACAACAATTATTCATATCGATTATCCATTGATCTATTACGGATCAGAAAGAACACACTACAATGATTTTAATGTGTTATAAATCTTTAAGATCTTTTCACAAGTGATCGTGTGAGCAATCGATATTTTGCTTTACACAATGGCGTTTGAGTTTAAAGCGTGTGAAAATTCGATTTGTTACAATTCAGTACTGCAGTTATGCGTAAGAACAAAAAAGATTACACTACAACGAATCTATTCAAAATCATTAATGCGATGTCGATCAATCTATTAATCCATTGACATCGGAATCTTATGAAGCTACCCGGAGAATCGAGTCTTGCATTAGTTACGGCTTGTGACCGTTTTTATATAGATTCACGAAAAGAAACAGTCTATAAATGGAGTAGGTTTCCAGTGCGACCTACATGGTAAATCCGCACTCGTCTGACCTAGATGTGATCAATGGCATCAGATCGACCCCCTACCCCTACAAATAGACCGTGTCGATGTCCTCTCGAACAAGAGACTACGATCGAGGTGCTGTTCGGGACAAGAACTGGGATGTAGTAACAAGTCAGAAAACAAGAATTTATACAAAGATTACAGATGGTGTAGACCAAAACCAGTGCTATCAAGATATCTATCAAAATCGCCCTTGCCCAGTTATAACAATATTATCTTTGTTCATTTTATAAATGACATCTATTTCGCATCCTCACCCAAGCGGGCAAGGATATGCCGGGGATATAACTTTTCATAAACGTAACTGGGATTACAGTTATATTGAAATGTATTGCATTTTGATTGGTTGACAGAACTTCTTTGATTTTAGTTACGGCAAACAAATGAAAACACATAATTTCAAAGTTACACGTCAGAAAACCACGGAAACCACGCTCAAATGTTTCAATTTTGATATTTCATAACTCTTCAAGCGACGCAGTAATCCAAGGTCTCCGGCTGAGCTTTATTCTTGTTTCATGACTGTGTATTAGATATAGGGATGTTTAATACAGTGTAGGTTCTCATTCAACAAGTCAAGATTTGACCCTATATGCAATGAAAAGCCTGACGAGTTGAATATTATGGATAAACGAACCGTAAAGTATAAAAAAATATACTAAATTTTAATCCAACCATTTCGCCATTACAGCTTATCCATAATGCATCGCAATTCGTTATTTACATTTTGTTTTTGTGATTATCAGGAAATGTTTAATTTTACATGAACGAGTTTGGTTTTGTATGTAAAATTTTCAAAACTGCAAGATGATTTTCACATGAAGGGTTTCCTTAGCGAAGGTTATTCTATGAGAGTTAAGTCAAACTGGAAATCTGTTTGAAAAATAAATACATCTGACTCTGAGGCTGTGGTTCAATCAAACAATCGATAAAAAAAAACATAATATGTATCTTTGCAGATCGAGCAATTCAGAGTTTGCAGCGTCATTAGTACATCTTTTAGTTCATGGAAGAACGGTATTCCATTAATCGGTAGTCAGACATGACTGCATGATGTTTTCTTCGTTATTATGAATTTAAAACATTCCATAGGATCCATATATCTTACTAAGATAACCTTTAATCAGGATATTCACGTACAAGAAATTTCTAAAGTTATAAACAGTCTATTGATATTCTTTTTAGATATACGTATGTATATCTTTCCCAAAACTTAACAGTTTAACAATTATTTTTAATAAATGTCTTTGAATGGTATAAAAAGAGGCTTCAATGTCTTCTGTCATTTAACTTAGGTTTGAATTATCAAGATAGATTTTCCATTTTAAGAATCTTACATCTTTGACATTTAGGGAGATGATATTTAGGGATAAAGTGACGATCGAATGACATTGCAGAAGAGAGCATTCATAAACCTCATGATATTTTGAGATGCTCTTCAAATATTGATTATACAATATAACATATACTGTCTTACTGTGTGGCAAATACATCTTTCTTTAAAGATGTTGTGACTTCTAGTTGCATTTTTGGAATGGCGGTTATCCCTGTAGAATTGTCCGTAGAAAATGCTTTAAATGTAGTATAACATTGGGAGATTATAAAATGTGATAGAAGAACTTGAAAAAAGATTAAAATTTGACTTGTTCATCATCCTGATATTTTTGTACAGTAAAAACATTCATTAAGAAGTACTATTAGTGCCCCAAAACGCGTTTTAGTTCTTGTGTTGATGGCAACTTTACTGCTGCAGATATCACGTTATCAGGTAATGAAGAAATTTAAAAAACTTCGAAAACAGCACATTTAAACTTTTATTATTATATCTTTTTTTAAAAAACGAAATCGCGTGACGTTTACATCGTTGTCTAACTGTCAGTTTTGCGAATGAATCTTCGTGCGCTTTGAAATGTATTTCATGATGAGAAAACAGAGCATTTACGTAATTGTACTTCGACAAATCCAATAGAGCGATTACTGCAATCAGTAATCATACACATAATTATATCTCGATCTCATGGCAATGTAGACTTACAAACAGCTTCCCTAACTTGCTTCATTTTAATGGTTACTAAATTCTTTCGCCTTGAAGTAACACGTTAGTCACAGTGTATTATTCTTCATAGAATACACATTGACGATTTTATTCGAAAAAGTTTAAATATCTGTCCGATTTAAAAATTAATACCGTATTATCTTAAAACCTGTTATTAGATTTTGGTCTGCATACTGATTGACAAGAAGTTTACCATTCAACGTATCGAGATAGTTTTGGCAACATTCTTTTGACAAGTAACGAGAAAACATGTTCTAATATAAACCCCTGGGTGGGAAACAATTGGAACACATGTTTGCCCTGTCACAGTTACCGGTTTCCTTGAATCAAGCCGTTTCCTCCAATCAAGCCGTTTCCTCCTTGTGAGAAGCTGACAACGTGAACACCGACACGGTTCAAAATTCATTAAAACACTGAAGATAACAACTTCTTAATACTTCGGAACTACTGTCTTCTCCGTGTAAAACTCCAAGTCATTACAGAAATACATTAAATATACAATTTTGGAATTTCATGCTGAAACGAACGCCAATAAGTTCTCATAACAGATTTGATTAAAGTTAAAGGCACTAAGTTGTCGATAACTTAAAGAAATAATTTCAGAATGAAACTTTAATTATAACATCTTTGTCAGGGTGACATCAATAAATCTCGATTTCCGTCTGATGTACATCGGTACCTAGAAGTTACAATAACTTACGTATGATAGACAAGTTTACACAGATTACCGTTCCTTCCCTTAAGATCTATGTATACTTTGTGGCACGCAATTCAGTCATATAACAAGAACACATGGGTTGTTTTCGTCTAGCATACAATTACTAATAACACGCCAGTGAACCTTTACGGGACGCTTCCCTTTAAACACAATTTTACAACTAGCAATATTGTGAAGAAACAATTATCGATCAAGTGATAGGTAGTTCATCATGACGTTTAAAGGAATACTACGTGTCTCAAAATTCATATACCTTTGCTTTGAGGAAAAATAAAATGAAAGAATTGAAAGACTATCCAAATATCACCTTATTCTGTTTGCCTCTCATAAGTTTCCGTAGTTACGTTTTTCTTTTTAACACCATGGTGCTTTATCCATATAGGTAGCTCTTTCATTAATATACCACCTCTGTTCTAATACGAGCTTTTCTCGAACTTCCGAATTTTTTTTATAGCGGAAAAATATTGTAACATAAACTATTGCAATATTTCAGACAATGAAAACACTGCATGAATGGATAACATATTTGTTGTCAGCGAAGTCTATGCAATGATGCAGACGTTAAATAAGGCGACTATCTTCTGTAAAAAAAAGGACCCATAGTGCAAAGTGCATATTCGAACAAAGTTGTTCCAATGCATACAAAAACACATGAGGTGTTTTGATTGATAACGGCTTCGCAGACTGCACAACAAACTTTGAGTGAATTTAATCAGACCTCCACATTTCTAGACCGAGAAAATTTCGTATGAGGACAGAAGTTGAATAGGAAATCATGGAAAACAGCAATCAGTATTACCCGAAAACATAACACCATTTCTAACGTTTGGTACATGTGACTCGACCAATTATAGGAATGTCGTTTTATCACCTTTGCCCCGTCTTGAACGACACTGCGATGTCTGGATAGTCCTTTATCCAGGTGCGACAATTTTTCTGTTGACATGAAGTTAGCAACTATCTTTGTTTTCGCTATCTTTCCGGCGATTCAAGTGCTCGTAATTGTTTTTATTAATAGATCTTCCATCCGACATAACCTGTGCTCTTCTTCCATTTTGAATGATGTCAGGTATCCTTGACCGCATTCCCAGCAATAACGTCAATGGAACGTTATCTCTCATCACATTTGTCAATGAAAGCTCTGCAGTAATATCAAAAGCTATGTAAACAACGTGGGTGGAAATCCAAAGAGATTTGGAAACTACCCCGGATATTTTGTTAATGGTTATTAGTTTCCATATAATTGCAATTACATGTCTATACCTTGACGTGACACAGAGGGTGTTGTTCAATCACTTAGTCAAACATTATGAATTGGTTTTGTTTATCAAGAGGTACTGACTATTGTTGAAAATAACCATTATCGTTTAAAGGGACACAGAGTATGTTGTTGGGGTCAATTATGTCAAATTTCATAAATGGTGTAATTTGATCGAGAAACAGTGTTTTGTTTCTGAAAATTTAATTCTTAGTACTAATGGGTTCATATTAGAGACAATAAACAGGTTTTCAGTCTAGATCAAATGTGATATGGCCGTTTTTTAAATTCCAATTGAAGACAAGAAAGTAAGCTAATTTTGGCATTTCAGAGATAAACTTTAGAAAGGCTATTTCAACTCAATTAAGGATAAATGGTATTTCGCTCTTATCTAAGCCGCATACAAAATGTATGAAAAATACATTGTGTCACTTCATATAATATAGGTGTAAAGTCGTGATCAAAAAACTGGAAAGGTTGCCCCGTGTTAATTAGTCAAACCTCATTTTGGATTTTTTATTCTGTAACTAACAATGATATGTTTGGGTTGGTAGTGTTGAATGAGTCGTTATACTAGTACATATGTTCATAGGCTGTGTAAATATGGCCTTTGCACATGCATAATAATTCTTTATTACGGATGCTATTCCGTTTCAACCGCATGGAACTATTCATTAAACGGCCTTCTTCCTTTGCGATGGCCAGCTACAGTGACGTCACAACAATGGTTTTATGACGCCACAGACGACGAAATACGGTAACTCGCGCTTAGGCAATCGTTACTAGGTGATATGTGCACATGTGCTCATATTGAAAATATGTCACCGCTTATGAATAACTATATGGGTAATACAAGGTTCTATGACACTGAATCTCGAAATTTTGAAAAGTTAATGGTCTACCTTGAACTTTGTGCTAAGTCTATTTTTGTGATTATAAGGCTAAATATATGTTCATGATCAAAACTAATTCATATAGCATATATGCTCTCTTGGTCTGGTCTTTTGTCATACCTGATTATTTCAGGAGCATCCAAATAATTTTTAAATAAAATGTATCCGATTAAGATTTTTGATTTACAAAATTCTGAAGCAACTATAAGAAACCATATTCAAATTTTAAAATTACCACATTTGCTTCAATAATGTCAATTTTGGACACGAAGTCCTCGTTTGGCAAGTCCGTGACCCATAATCTGTTCATGTTATAGGGTTTCATCAAGGCTAATTATAATAACATTATTAATCGTCTTAGTAGCTTGTGGACATTATACATTTAATTGAATTGATTTTGTCACGAATTGCCCTTTTTGTTTGTAGACATGATCACTACAAGTCCGTGAACAACAATCTGTTTATTTCAGAGGGTGTTTAAATGAAGGATAATAATAACTTGAAAAAGGTTTTGTAATTATTGCACATTGTATGTTGGATGATTATCATAAGAAATATATTGCTGAAATCCTACTGACATCATGGAATATAGCATCACATTAAATCAATGCAACTTGTTAAAATGTGTCGTGAATGATGCATCACTGACACTGTTTGTTTTGGCTGATATCTTTGACTGGTTTTCGTTAGAATTACAAAATGATAGCATTATCAAATCGGTCAAATTGCCCCCTTGAAACCGTAAATTATCATATGGTGCAGGCATGGACTTATTTAAACCTGTAAACTAGAACATGTAATCGCTGAGCAAAGAGTGATAAACGTTTGGAATAAATTCACCGCATGTTATACAAATCTCAAGAAAAAGAAAAGCGTTGAAAAGCTCTTGAGTTTTATTGTTCTCCATTTAAACTGTGGCGGTGTGTTTACATGCCTTTCAGGGTAGGCTCTGTTGCTCAATATGAGAAATTAACTCGTAACTCTGAAGGATTTAAGCCACGTTATCTCACGTCGTTGCAGTCAGTGACGTTGGTTCAATCGCGTCATTGACGTGCATTGACGTCCACGGTAACCTTGGTGCCAATGATGAGAGGCTGCAAACTTGAGAATGCATGTGACACATTGGTGAAACACTCAGCAATTGCACAGTCAAGTACCACCCTTATCGGGCTTCCAAAACGCTTCTAGCGTACAACAGCAGCTCTGTTTAGACACAGTTTCACTGGCTACTCTTCCATCACGCGTTATGATAATAAGGTCAGTAATGTGACGAAACATCATGACATTCAAGACGGTAAGTTCAAATCGCTGACTCATCAAAATCTAAAACCATGACTACAGAAGAAGAATATTTCGAAATTATGTGTTGTTAGTGATTTAGTAAATATTTACTTGCTTGCATTACTGGATGGTGATTTATGATATTTCAATTTATCATTAATGAGTCTTCAGTCTAAATATATTAAATCATCAGACATGTTGTTGAATATGACAAATATTTTTGTTGTCGTCCTAGTTATTTATCTATAGCGGTTGATAACAATTGTTGTTATCATTTACTTGACTTTTCGGGAAGTTAATCTAATATATTGGTCATATTTTCAAAAGTAACATAGTTTCGTAGGTTTTCATTTTCTTGGTTACTTAATGTTAACTTTATGGTCAAATTCAATTTTATAGAGTTTAAAAAGTACTATAATTAACGAGAATATCGTGTGAAGAAAGAACTTCAGTTTAGACTAGATTTATCTGTAGTGATGTTTAACCATCAGATGTTTCATTGCATCTTCAAGATGGTTCACATCAACGAATGAAAATTCGCAACTGTCTGATATTATATTTTCTTTTGTGTTAAACGGAACAAAAGTTTGTTTTTTTTGAAAATATTCATCCCGGCTAAGACTACAATAGATTAATACTAGAAAAAGACATTTAAGCTGAAAAATTATCAAAAGGTATATCATGGCAGGTGGATGCATTGTGTCGTTCTTCATGCAAAAGAGTTCCGAGATTCCCAGACAGGTGAGTTATGCCCCTTGGCAGCTCTCATGCAATTAAGGAATTTTAATGGACTTTACTTTTAAAATGGCAGTTGAAGATGGTTTGATCAAAGCCAGACGTCGAGGGTTGCGTGAGTTAATGATCACGAAAACAGAAATGGCGCGTTTGTGTTTTATTTAAACAAAGGGTTCCTCGAAAGCGTCTTGAGGCACCAAAAAATAAACAAGTGCAAGATTCACTTGTCCAGAAATGCGTATGAAAGCAGCTGGCTCGGCTACAGCCTCTTCAAGCTGCTGTTTTTCTGCAGTGGACTGGCGCAAGACATGGCATATGGGGGCTTCACAATAGTTGAAGTAAATAAGCTTGGAATCTGCTTAGACTTGCGGGGATTTTTTTTCCACATTTATTTCGTATACAAAAACTAACACACATCCCTTGAAGTTCACCATTTGGGCGGATGCAAGATTTTACGTATAGGAGGGGGTTCACCCAAACATCTAATGTCGCTTTTACAACTGTGAGATACAAACCGGAAAGCGGGGTAGGCACCCCTGAGTTTCTTACGTCGCCTCTACGATATGTGATAGCCATTCAAGGATTTAAAAGGAGGGCATTGCACCAAATGTTTAACGTCTTTTTTACTCTTTTATACAGTCACTCTATGATGCTAAGAGATGTCTTTGTGCCAAATGAGTCTCTAACATCACTTTTTACATGATATAGTCATTACAGAATTAAGAGAGAGGGCAATGCATCCCAATGAGCGGTGCATTGTATACCTTTGAAGTAGTGAATTCGGGTTAATACGCGACTCTCAAGCAATTTACAAAGGGTGATATATAAGTAGTGTTCCTAAATTACCATGCAATATAATGGCGACAAGCTTTGCACATATATATATCATGTGTTATTACATTCGCTGAAAATGGTTATTAAAAAAATATTGATCCCTATTGTGTCGGAGGCTAGGCTGTTATTTGGTATCTGCTTACAAAGGGTTTAACACCGAACGCCATTCATGGTGATGTGGACGGGACATCAGGGGGTGATGCACCTTATCTTAATCCAAAGGTTGTCAGTTACATTCAAGCATGGCCGAGACAGCACCATGCAGAACCTCGTCCTGATCGACCAAAGACGTTGGCATTACCAGAAATGATAAAAATGACCGACGAGTTACCAGACGATTCCTTGCTTGGGTGGTTAGCCTTTGCCAGGAGCAAGTTAATTTTGTTATCACTGAAACTTTGGAAAATGATTACGGTTTCATCAGGTTGGGTGCCAAAACGTTTAATAGTGATCAAAACCACCCAAAACAAATCATGTTTAAGGATGATCTAGCCTTATTTTAAGTGACACTGACAGTTTTTGTGGATTGATTGAACTTGGGCCTGACACTTCCAGTCAGAGACAAAGGAACAGTCGAAGCAGTGGAAACCTTTGACGACACCGATCCCAAAGATGGCAAAGGCTGTTCCGTCAATATTCTAGGAATCTGGGTATGTTCTTATTTTGGATGAACTCCAATAGGGGTCATACAATTAACTACAGATACTATTCATCACTTATAAGGCAATTAAGGTAAGAAATTACGACGAAGAGACGAGGGAAACCATTTTAATTGGAAATAAGGTAGATAATACTATCCCTCACCGTCCCAAAATACTACGGGACTAAAAAGGGCGACTTTGTAACATTTGTCCTGATAAAATTTTACCATTGTCTTTTTCAGATTCTTCAGCATCGAACCTTCTCGTCTGATTTACTCCCACCACACTTCTGTATGTTTCCTGCTATGAATAACTGGCTTCACCGAAGGCATTTCCGTTCTGGCAATGACGTCGTTGTCTCCGTGGATCATTTTCTACACACCCAAGACAAGACAGAAATGGAATAGATTGGAACAGAATAGAAGTCGATCACAGTGCAGGGGAACTATGTTGAAAAATAAATGAAATTTGATTCGAATTCCTTCTTGCGTTCAATGTTAGGCTAACTACCAATCATCAATTGCCCTTCTAAAATTAAGATCAACTTTAATGCGGTTTTCCTATTTCTATATCATAATTATTTATTTCAATTTATCTATTTAAAATTTAATAGTAATATCATGATATGTATCTAAAAGGGTTGACCACAAAGGTGTTGACCATATATTACAACAATCAACTTATTCTCATTGCCTTTGTTTAATGAACAATGTAAAAGACAAAATAAAGATGTCCTTGGATCGGGTCGTGCCGGAAGGGCTAAGATGTTATTTGAAGACATCCTGGGAGATGTAATTATACCAAAGTAGATGAGTTCCGGTTTGTCTACTATATAGCGGTAAGGTACCACTATCGGCGAACATAACCAACGTCGTTAGTTGGAGGCCAGCTGGGTAAAGTATTTTTTTCTCTAAACATTGTAATAGAAGAATGAATCGTATTATCATCGGAAAAGAATCATATTCATTTGGTGACTTTTTGACATTTCTTGTTAAAACACAACCAAACATTAACAATTTATGACAAATGATTTACAGAAAGTGATAAAAAAAAAACATATAACGCAAGGTGCAGTTTTTTTAGTAAGTATTTCCGCTACTGACCCCACTGCACCTGAACACATTTTCCCATTCATGCTGTAGATTTTGATAGCCCTGATGATAGAAATATTCTGATAGCTTTTCCATTAGTAAGCTTCTGTACAAGCGGTGAGGTTAACATCATTTGCGTATTTAGTATGTACGAAAGTTCAAACTTGCACAAGCATATGGTCACCTAAGGAAATCGACTCCTGCCTGGTTTACCGAAAAATTATGGGTTGTTTACATTCACAACAGTTGGAGACCTCAATGTTTACGAACAGTCGTAATCGAAGTGTCATTCATTATTATGGAAATAAAACTAATTTAAGTTCGAACGCTAATTGGTAGCAAAGATTTGTGTCGAAATTGTCGCTAATGTATCGATATAACCCGAAAAGACATGACGTTTTCTTCGACTCATAAATAATATGACAGCTATTTTGATGGGTGTTTTCTAGTTTAAAAAGGTTTATAATCTCTATTATAAAACATCGCACATTGTAAACGATAGCAACAGGTGTAAAACAATTGATCTATAAGTTATTGAAAACTTTCATCATAGTGCATCCATCACGTAGTCAAATTCTCCGCTGGGCAATTTCTTTGTTATTGTGTTCCACGTCATAAATCGTGTGGTACTCAAGGAAGGGAAATCCGCAAAATGTCACCACAAGCAGTGGCACAGTCGAGAGGGCATGTGTCCTTTACACAAAGGACTTTACAGGAACTTTCTTTTTCCCCCACGATATGCCATGTAGTAGATGATTGGTTTCCATAAGTTTTATATCATTTTAAGTGTTACCGAATTGTATTATAGAAACACTTTAAAAGCTAATTATTGGCGATTACTTCATCTTTGACGATATATGAAGGTCCAAGGATCAATTCCTAGCAATGCGTCTACGTTCTTTACTCCTTGTACTGTCCATTAAGTCCTTTACTCTTTTGAAAGAAAGTATATACTATAACCACTTTTCTATATCTGTATTGTTAAGCAGAGTAAATCTAAACGAGACGGTACTATGAAGAAAGTACACATCAGAAAGGGGCTTTCTCAAAGTGATTAACACATCACATTAAAATTACCGCTAGTAATATTCAAATACCACGTTCTATGAACTAACTTAACAACCCTCGGAAGTCGAATTCGAATTTACCAGGTTAACTAAGCCACACTATTCTAACCTACACTACTCTTTCAAAGATTTATGAGTACATTTTTCAAAATTAGAAATTAACCAACAGAACAGCGAACAGTTGGCCAAGAATTTTGTTTTGTTCACTATATATCACAGTATGGTATTATTCAGTGTGAAATAATGATGGATGTATATGTCAAAAACAGCGAATATGTTTTTTCTTCATCACAAAATTTCGACAAAACTGACAATGATAGATCGTATTATCTAGTAAACATTGTTTGCACAATGTTGAGCCCGAGGGAGTAAAAGTGACTTTGTGCAGCCAAAGGGTAAATTAAGTTAAATACTTTAAAGTTTACATCCTGGTATGAAATTACGAAATTTAGATGCAGTTTTGATTATCATATCATCATATCATGCCGATTTGAATTTCGGTAAGTGGCACATCCGTAGTGCAAAACGAAACCAATGTTCACTTTTTCTATTTCCCATTACAACAGATCTTCAAGTAGGATCATCTTACTATAAAAAGGGCAGTAGCACTGTTGTTGTTGTTGTTGTTTGTTGTTGTTTATTTTCATAAATAAAGTGATCGCTCGACAATGTATTTTAATCAAAAGAAGCATCTAAAAAAACGAACACACCATAATCGGTTAAAGGGCCACTGAGTATGTTAGTGATTTCTAATACAACGTTGTTTTTTTCAAAAACGCCTAAAAATTATATCAATTGGTAGATACTTGTTTGTGAGAAATAGTATATATACCACAAGTCGATGTAATTATATTTCACCAGTACGACTAGCACGCTACTGAATTATGATGTCATTACGCGCATTTTCCTTTCCTGTGTACTACGTAACCTCTTTTCTCAAAATATGATAAACACTTGAAATTCGTGAAAAGAAATGACCATAATTTTTTTTACACAAAAAGGTGACCAAAACGTGCGAAACAAAAAAAGGATGTTGCTGTTGTTAATTTAATATAAAACATATTCACAGTTCATATGCAAATTAAACAGATTCATGTACCGTAGAAGATTGAGAAATTATAATAGATTTAGTTGTCACAAGATGGGGTTATGCTAATTATTTCGCCTTGCCCTATGAAAATCAAAAAGTTTATGAGAGTTACTTCGCCATCATCTTGATCATGATGTATTTGATTATGGGCGCGCTCAATATGAATAGTCAAGTAAACTGCCCATATTAAAACGAATCAAACTCAAGGTAAAGCGAGTTTGACTTTCCTTTTGTCAACCAACTTGTTTCCCCTCTGGTCTATCATCGTTTTAACTGTATCCTGCTTCTCCTTTCCGTCCCCACGTGGTTATCTTTGTTTAATGGATGGGAGCCAACTACGACCACAGTGCTTTGCGCAACAAATAATAAAGTCGATCTATTTATTGACACGGGAAACATCATTACTAATTAGTTAGATTTCTCGGCTTATTTGGGGTCGAAACAATTGGCGAAACATACTCTGTGTCCCTTTAAGCTATGTGAATCCATTTCCCTACCTCTAATGATAAAAGGTTGTTAACACAAATATGGCCGTCAATAGTTTCTGCTTGATACTTAATTATTTCCTCTACGATAAAGATGATCGAGTTCAGTAGAGAGATATTTAAACCTTTTGAAGATTATACATCGGGAAAACCTTCTGTTCATGGAGAAAATCTTTCTGAAAGTGCCCCTTTAAAATTTATGCATTACATTTTTGTAACTTTCATTATTTAGGTAAGGTAGCTACTTTCTGTGATAGCCCGTGGTTACGCAAATTGCTTAGTTGATCGGCATCGTGGAATTATTTTTATTTCTGGACCACACTATCTGCAATAGTATAAATTCTTGTACTTTTGATTCTACTTGATTCCCATCGGGATTCAAACCAAGAACCTCAGAGTCAGTCAACTACACCTCCATTGACCGTGCAAGAAGGTAACAACCTCGCATCGACAAGATCGAGCTCTAACAAGTTCCGCATCTTGTTGTCTTAGAGCTGAGGGCCGAAAGGATCTGACGTTTTCAGACCAGCGCTTTTGCCCGGCAACTAATTAGCCCGTTATGATAACGGTAGATATCATTTCTATAATGGACGCAGTCTCGCTTTAAACTGTTGTTATATTCAGTGAATTAGAGATTTGTCATTTAGATAGTTGAGAAATTAAATATTTTTATACTTTGGACCACACTATCTGCAATAGTACAAATTATTGTACTTCCACATACAAACCCACACCCTAAGAGTAAGGCAATACCGCCAGCACTCACCGAAGCAGCAACTAACCAACTCGACCATCTCGCCTTGAAAAAAGCTGAACTACCACTTCCTATATTTAAAAAACCAGCATGTCCTCATGAGGAACTTAGAGGTGAACCTGTAACCTCAATTTCTAGATTGTGTATTCGGCCCATATTTGTCTTTCGAGATTTGTGTAAAAGATGTCGTTCTGCTTAAAGTTTTACGGAACCTGTATCCGTAAGAACAAGTTCCACATGGTTTCCATGAGATGTTAGATAGTTCTTCCGTCAACAACACTGATCCATTTATCATATATTTTTTCAAGTTCGCATCTCTTTTAATAAGCGGGTCGATGGAACAGAAGCTGCAGAAAAAAGAGACAGGAGGGGTAGCTTGGAAATATTTCCAAACTACTATAATTGTTGGTATCACCCTTATGAATAAGTATACCTCAAGTTGAAATGACCTGCATCTCAATTAGTACCAAAAACTAACAGTTAAACATACTCTTCTTCTGGAAGAACAAAACATTACTAAAGACTTCAAATGCATTGGGAACTAAATGATTGTTTTCTAGTCAAAGTATCAAATAATATTACTTGTATCCCAACATCATGTCCCTCTTTTTGATCCAGATGAATTTTGTCATGCATGTACTGATACTACTTCGTCATGGACTCTGAAGATTTTATACACGGTTAAGATATGCCAAAGAGTAATTGTACATCATTGATTCCTCCCTTGATGCTTTTGTTCACTCTTTTGTTTACAGGAATGTTTTGTATAAACTTCTATCGATCTATGATTATTGATGATAAACAGGCATCTTAGAATAATACGAGTATTTCGACTAATCTGTATAATACGTGTAGTTGATTCAGTAATGTTGTAAGCCGATAACTAAAAACTTATCAAGGGCTGGTTACTGTTTCCCTGGGACTATCTATATCTTGTTTTAATCAGGAACGTAGCAAACCTGCAAGTTGATGGATATATTCTGAACTACACAAGCGAATTCCATGTTGGGCCAAGGTAACATGAACACTTGTAAAAGACATTATCTCTTGAAGTACAAATCTATAACCTATGCCTTTTTAGTTCATCTCGCCTCAAGCCAAATAGGCCTATGGCATGGTACAGCGAGCGGCTTCCGTCCGTCCGTTAACTTCTTAAGTTCTTAGATTTGGTGACCTTGTGATCCTAATAAGGGCCACAGGGGCCACGCCCGAAAAAACATGTTCATCTTCTCTCAACAAGCAAAGGGTCTGGAAAGTTTTAAAGAAATATTTCTAAAAAATAAATCTTCTATACAGACTCCTAAGCTGATGATGATAATAATAAATAGCTTTTGTGATCCTTTGGCAGCTCATATGGTGACCCTGTCGGTTTTTAGACTACATTGTAAATAGCCTGATGAGATTTTGATTGCTTTTTTTACACAGATTCAAGGAAACAAAATGGCTTGTTTATTATCTATAAAGCCGATTTTGTTTAAAATGTTTGATGTTAATGGCACAGAAACGATTGTCACAAAGCATGTGAGAGTTTCCTTTCTCAAGGTGTATAAAATGGAGATGATGACAAGTGAACTTACAGAGTTTCTCAGTCTTTTACTCATTCGAATATCACATAAATCGGTAATTCTAGTAGTCTTGAAACCAGATGCGTACTCAATTATACAATAACAATAAAAGTAAAAGAAACATTGAACGGATATAAATCACATTGTCCAATGAACATATACACGTTAGATACCATATCTTAAAAGTTTAAAATTAAACAGATTGCGAAGTCTTTTTCTGAGCTAGATCGCCCACACACAGCTACCTCATGGTGTTAAAGTAACTGCAGTCGCCTTCATTTCTAAATAATTCACGCATTGATTTGAAATATAAGTGATGGATGATATTTCGCTATTTGAATATCTTCCAAACCTACGAAAACACTTATATTGATTGTTTCCTTTCAACGTCAAAATACATCTTGCTAGCCACTGAATGTAATCAGCTGACATGATCAACTTTAAGAGGAAATTAGAGCTTTTGGACATGTATGTTATTGCTTTAAACCAAACAGCTTTTAAAACTAAACTGCAGACAAGCAAATACGGAAAGAAAGACATACATCGGTCCCAGCGGTACATGTAGAACCCGTCTCTCGTTGTTGAGAGGAGAAAACCACGCAATGATCAAAAGATGGTGCTCTTGAAGTCTCATATCACATATCCTATTGCAGCATTGGCACATACGAACACTAAATCTTTTATAAACAAAGCTCCAACTTTGGCTTAAAACCTACAAAATCACGATTTCTATAGAAATACATGTGTCTGGGCAATGTTACAATTATGTATCGGGTTCTGTTCATTTCCTGTAGGGAGCCTTGGCGATCGGTTCTATCTCGTCAGACAAACCACGCTCAATGCACCGGACATCCACTCAAGCTCATACTATCCCGGATCGATATTTCGGACGTGACCTATTCCCTTGTCACCGGGTGAAGCATTTGTCCTCCAGGTGAGCTAAACTGGTCATGCATTATTAAAGATATGATTTAGCTAATCGTTCATCCTACTGCCGAAGATGTATGGGAGAGATTCAGGCAAGTCTAGAAGGCATCGCCATCGACAACGTAATGGAAATAGTGATATGTGGATGCATGATAAAAGAGGAAGTAATACGCAGATCGATGGCTTCGGTGGTAACGGTTTTATGTTGGATCTAATGTGCGTCATATGACATTCCTAACGATTAAAGAATGTCACTGGATATGAAAAATTATGAAATAAACGAGTTGTGTTGAATGCAAAAATAGCAGTTGTCATGCAACCAGCATGTCAATCTACGTAATACAAATATGCTTAGAATAACAGCTCTAAAATTGGTTCCATATTATAAGGAATTATTGTTGCATGAAATATTGCTTAATGATGATATGTTCGATAAGAAAAATCAAATATCCTCCATGTATTATTGTACTATTAGATTTTCTGTAAACATGTTGATGTACTTACTGTGCGTCAATGACTTATGCCCTACACCACTTCGTTACCCTGGTTTATGTGGAAAGAATCGGTGGTGAAGTTTGTCAGCTAGACCCTAAAGTAAGGTAAAAATCTTAAGAAGTCTATAGGAAGACTCGAGACTCTGAAAAGTTAAGAACCCTCAGTTTCCTTTTCCTTTCTAAAAATCAAGTTAAAAATTTGACCATCCTAATTTTCATTTGAGAATCTCTTTGTTAAACTACCCTTGGTGATAAAGGATGTCTTCTTGGAATATCATAAAGCGACACTTTCTCTCTCTAGAAATAAATCTCATTTTTACATTGAAAAAAATGTCGCTTTTCTTATATCTCGGATAAAAGTAAGAATGATAGCATCGATGATGGTACGTTCAGGCTGTTGATGGGTTATCTTACTCCGTTGGTTCGAATCCCGCAAGGGACAGGATCCGAAAAACTACAAGAAATGGTACCGATGAAGATAGTTTTATAAGTTCCAAAAAGGCATTGTGACATATTCTATTTTGCTTAATATATAACACAATTCTCCCGTTTGATGTTTCAGTTGATAATGTCATTGAAATATGGCATCCTTAAACACAACATTTATATAACTCAAATATCTTTATCAAACATGTTCACTGTATTATGTCCATACTATATTTTGCGTCAAATCCTCTTGAATTCTGAGAAGATAATAAATCTTCAATTTAGAGAAATAAAATATTTTTATCATCAGAAATAACTGAAAATGAAATTCTTAAATATAAGTACGAAAGGACCTTTGATACTTAAATATCAGTGTCTCTTGGCAACAACAGTTGGCAGCTTGGTGGCATATATAGTATAAGTTCTCACCTGTTCTGTAACTTGCTGCCATGACGTCTATACGTGCTAATTGGAACATCACGCCGACTGTAGTAGAAGTTCTGCAACGCCGAATATAATTCATACATTTCTTTTTTTCTATTCATGCACCTACAGAATAAGTGTTTCCTTTTCCGTCGTCTAATTTTATTCTACTATTTCTACTATTACTATTCATGTATATTTTCAAATAAATCATTCATACAAAATTACAAACTATTAAAATGATAAAGTGTAATATGAAGACTCGGTTACATGAACATGAAATTATTGGAAAGTCATCACATGCAGTGTTATACCTATACAGATTAATTTACTTTGATAAATTGTAGATGTTGTGGTTCAGGCTCTTCAGTCACGTTTAAATTAACACTCAATGAATGACGAATGGGAGTAATGAACTTGCAATGTTTCAGCGTATATATATATAAGATCCACTCTCGTTCGTTGATTATCATCTTGTTGAGACGTCACGTTGCGTGGCAATGGGATTCGTAATACAAGTACACCCATGGTTCCATCGAGGTGTTAAATGTCATTATCTGTTTAATGGGACTGCATGTCGTAATAACCATCCTTTGAAATGCTTTTTCAATACGACTGGATTCGAACAAAATGTTTTATTTGCATAATCTAATTGTTGTGTTGAATGTTTGCCATACTATGGATGCATCGATGTTTTCATTGCGAAATGTATGTCATACCATTTCAAAGTTGACAATAGAGGTGGGAGGACTGTTCCACCATGGGCTCCTTTTAATAGTTTCGTGTATCGTGAGACATCTTCCCTAAACGTTTTCAGTGTCAATGACAATCGTGAGACATCTTCTCTAAACGTTTTCAGTCTCAATGACAATCGTTAGACATCTTCCCTAAACGTTTTCAGTGTCAATGACAATCGTGAGACATCTTTCCTAAACGTTTTCAGTGTAAATGACAATTATGATTACGTATAAGTGTTTATCTGTTGAAGGTATTTCTCTTCCAGTACAACGTTCAGTTTCAGTTTCCCATAAAGATCTACACACCTCTACACGCTCTTGGGTTAAATAAAAACCACACTTTTGGCTAAACTACGTAGTTTGTACAGTGGTCATTGTTTTCGTCATGTGTCACTCAAATCATAAAAAGAGGTAAAAAATAGTTTATGATTTTTTAGCAAGTCAAGAATAACACACAGCTGCTCTGATATGAATAATTGAGAGGATGGAAACTAATATATATACGCCAAGTCATTTGAAAAATCAAAAGGGGTATACGTGACGTATATATTTTTACTATGTCCATAGCAATTGATAATTATTTTTGTTTCCATGCCCACACTTGACCTTGTCAAAATAGCAAAATAAAATTAGCTAAAGGATTCGATGATGAAGGTCATCTGACAATTGAAAATACTAGTAATAGTAATACTAACATCATACTTATGCAGCCAATACAATTCATGAGTTTCATTACCATGTTCAAATACAGGATCTCGTTTAATAATTCATTTAATAATTCGCTTATATTACTCTCGTTACATTCAAATATGTTGATGATATGGGCATTTCTAAAGTTTAGGATATTTATCAATGAAATGAGATATCATAATAAATTTGTAAGCAGAGAAATAGAATTGAACTTAAAATTAAGGCAATATCAAATAAACCTGTTTAGTAAGACGCATTTCCAAACATACATTTATGATATAAAATTATGAAGTTGAGCGTAAATAGGTCTGGTGAAGAATACTTATGTCCCACAAGTTCTTAGGGCAAAGGCTCAGAAATTGAAGCCACTGTAAAAAAAATAGTTATTGAAATAAATGATCTTACGAAATATAACAAATTGCAAAACTTTATATGTTTTATCAGCAACAGTTCTTCGGTTGAGCTAAGCCCATTTATGTCCTTACTTGAATTATTCAAAAGTGTTCAATATAATGTCCGCACTTAGGTTTCATTTTATACTTCAACCCTATTCAACGATGTATCTCGTGAAGTATTGAGATGTTTAACATTCTAAATATATTTTGCATAACCTTTTATCAAGAGAGGTAAAAGTAGAAAATCACAAAAATGTGCACCGGAGTTCCGTGCCTGGTTATAATTCACAAAATATATAATAAAACATAGTTTATGATAAGAAAAAATTAAGTTGAGTTGATAAAATTTTTTTGATAAATATAAAAATATAAGTATAACCTTGGAGTTTGGACCTTCTTTTCGATATTTTAATATATATAATTATTTATTTATGTGTGATTATATATATATATATATATATATATATATATATATATATATATATATATATATATATATATATACATATATATATATATATACATACATATATATATATATACATACATATATATATATATATATATATATTTGAAAATAAAATACTTCAGACGACACTTGACGTAGATATCATTTTAATGATGACTGGATGCGTCGCATTTCGACTTGGTAACAAGTCTTTTCAACAGTCGTCTGAAGTATTTTATTTTCAAATATCTTTTTACTTCACGTGAGACCTTCTTCACCTTTTACCTATATATATATATATATATATATATATATATATTTGTGTGTGTGTGTGTGTAGAAAATGTAAGAAGTATCAATCGTGGAGAAGCATATATGAAATTATTGATACATACATGTATGCATATATATATATATATATTACTAAAAATAGCTCTCAGATCATTTATCTTGTAGTTTGTATGGCCCCGTCGTCTCCATTTCTAATTTGCTCTCAGTCCTTCTTAGACATAATTATCGGATCGCTTTGGAATGAACATTTCTTGCAATCAATATCCTGCCTCGTACCTGTAATTTGGTCGCTGTTCCGGACAATGAAACGGTTATATATAGAAGGGAAACATGATTGCCAGAGCCTTGAGGCATATGTTGTGCGTCATCGAACTTAGCAAGTCTGGTTCAAGCCATGTAACAAGATTTGGAGGACACGGTTTAGCATCATAAACATACCTTCAAACAAAGTTGCCAAACAGGAAACGAGGATATGAAGGGAAATGTAAAAGCCATCTTGTGGTTAGATTTCCTTAAATGTTACAGTCGTAACTGGTATTCCACATCCTGTTCAGTACAAGGTCTACAGAAATCGATTATTTGGTCGTTCATCATGATATATGAGGTTCATGTTCTAAATAAACTATACATCTTCAACCTTTTAAGTATGTATGAAGTGTTTGACATCGAGTGAGGACTGTGTTTTGTCATCTTTGAGTATCAGCCAATTTAAATCTCCTGATTGTCATGTAACATTTGCCTCATATGCGTTATAAATAACCAGCTAGTTAATCCGAAATCAGCAGTGCACGAATAATAGGACCGATGAGCGTCTGCATACTATATTAAGCTGGGAGTAACAAGTCAATTCGAGGCAAACGGTTACTTTACAGTCAGTGAATTTTAGGAGTTTTGCCACATTCGTAATGTTGGCGAAATTTGAAGAAGAATTTCAGAAACGCAATACTGTTCTATATGCATATGTTTTTAAATATAAAAAAGCACAACAACAAAGTAATAAGTAGATATAAGTTTAGTATGAATAAGTATAGTGTCACTTGATGATTTTTTTAGATTAGGACCATAGAATAGAAAGTATGACATGTAAAGAACATTATAGATCGTTCCTTTGAAGGAAAAAAAAAGAAAATTAAGGTTTCCCAACTTTTACTCCTTTTGTTTTATTAAGGACAACGTTTTCGGCTTCTAAATTAGGTGAAAAGTAAGGAATGTCATTTGCATTCCTCTTAAATGAAGACTTTGAATTACTATGTCATTATGCAAGGTATTATCTTCAAGGTTCCAAAACAGCTTTTACCTGTTGCTCAGTAGACTAAGAATTGCATTTTAAAATGATAGTGCCATTTGAATTTTCAAAAAGTTTCTTAGTTCATACTTTTTTGTCATAAGAGTCTTAGGAGATCTTAAATTCTAGCCGGTCATGATTTGCTCATTGTTTACAAAAGCTATACTCTTTAATCGTGGAACAAAATCCTTAATCATTGTACTTTATTGTAATGATCGAGGTACATTATGAAAGACGGTAAAACAAGTCCATAAAGTTTAAATACAAGTTAAGAATGCAATCAGGTAAGTCAGTTAAGAATGCAATCAGGTAAGTCAACTACATGTTTATATTGCTATGTATATATAAAACACAACGTTCCAATCAACTTCCCTATAACGAAAGGAAACATTGAAAAAGCTTTGTTATTCGGAATTTAAATATCAATTTCATTGACTAAGGGCTTCAAAGTATCAATGGATTTAATCGGAAGAAAATGTATACACTGGTGATTCACTGGTCTAGAAATTGATATTGACATTTAAAGTTTTAAAAGCATTTCAAAAGTCAAAAGCTACCGTAACTGTCTGCGTAGTCTGTGCGTCATTGAGTTTTTCTAGGTCTATATATGGAGAAATTATTGTGAAGCAATGGCTTTTGTATGAATGAAACAGCTGTAAATAGAAAATAGTCATTCATGGATTGCGTTTATACACAGGCCTTTTGTGTTTGAAATATGAGTGAAATAGTTGATATATTTGAAACACTTTAAAGAGCCACTCCGTGATTTTCATCACCTATTGTTTACCTTTGATACGAACCTAAATGTCATATGTGGTGTTATAAAATCAAAACATCTTAACTTTTCATTTCCAAAAGAAATATATAAGACAAATACTAGGTTCCCATGAAAATCTAAAAACAGCCTTATAGATAAACAGCGTCCAATATACATGGATACTAGTTATATAACCTTACAAACACTATCAACTCCTAACTGCCCTCCTGGCTGTTTTAGATAAGTCTCCAAAATAACGTTTGACCATTTGACGTGCGCCACTGTCCGGTTTTCGATCATAATTGCGACGTTCTACCTTCATATTGTCGCTGTAAAAAAACGACAATCTATAAAATGTGTCTTTTTGGTAACAGTCTATACTTTGTGATCAAATGACACCATTGATTAAGTTTGGCATATATGACTCCAACAACTCACGGAGTGGCTCTTAACAAGACTTCAAAAATATTCATCCTTTTATATTAGTTGTAGAGAAACTATTTTCAAATCAAGGCTCAACGTTACACTCCCAAGAAGTAGTGTTCTTCTATCCAGATGTATCGTTCCACCTTCGGTCATCAATTCAAAGTTTGCACCAAAGATAGACTAAACTGTTTACAATACTTAACGGTTCCCAAAAACTTTATACAAAAGATCTTATACGTTATTGATAGATATTTCCTTTATCTAAAAACGTTATGACCAGTCTCTTTAAAACAATGGTCCATGCAAGCTTACGTAATATGTTATATAACGAACTTTAAACGCCAATCAATAGGTTGCTGGGTATCAATATTGCAATTACTGGTATACATAAATTGAAAAACGTATTTAAAATGCTTCATGTATACGATAAAGTTGCCCTCAATTTTCAACTCATTAGATAAATGGTGATTCGCTCCTAAAATAGTTCATCACACCGAGATAGGATTATATCCAAAGATCAAATTGCGGATAATCCTGACATTCTCAAAACCAAGTGATGCAATGAAATCAAGAAGGGAATTTGGCATATGGCAGACGATGAGGAAATGCCCGGTTGGAGCTTGGAATAGCATTAATCATACTACCTATTGATGGAACCCAAAATATCTTGTGATCTCTTGAAATAGTCTTCGAATGACCATATCTACTCGCTTAGCATTCTTCTGGGCATGCTAACGAATAAGTCGGCCGAGAAATCAGACAGCGTCCCTGGAGATATCGGTGTTAAGAACGTCAGATGGGTCGGGGTTGTCCAGTCCGGCTTGGGACCCACACACAGACTCTCTGGATAATACATTTTCTTACTGTAGTACAACAGGTTCAGTGACAAATGATTTTGCGTTGAAATCAGAGTTCACAAATCAAGTCAAGTGTTTAGTCTTACTCCACTCCAATAAGCTCTAGTTGTCCAGTTGTCCAGTAACTTACATATAGGCAGTAGCACCATATAAAAAAAGTTATCTCACGAAAATGAATGTTATCAATATCAAAACATTTCTTTAATCAAAATAATAAAATCTAAATCGAACGTACACAATATTGTATACAGATTTACCCCCTCAAATGATTTAAAGGTGTTCACACAATAATGGACGCCAGGGATTTTTGCTTGATACTTGATCAGTTCTTCTACTGATGACCGGATCGAATTATAAGTTGTTTGACCATCCGAAGTTGATATTTTTAGCATAAATTAAAAACATGTTTGTTTGAGAAACTTTTAAGAAATACAATTTTCAAAAAACATTGCAACTCAGGGCACTAGAGCACGTGTTTTCATACTATTTTTCATGCCATGGAACACATTTCACTCATTTCTATCGATGCAATCTAATATTTTTAAAATACTGTCGACCTACATTCATTGATAAAACATTAAAAAGTCGAAAGCCGACGTCACTAAGGTAAAATTTGTGAGTATCAGTTGTGTGCAAAATGGAATATTTATTGATTGCAAGAAAGTAGCTGAAGAAGTAGTATGTGCAGCTCTAGAATATGTATATATCTCAAAATCTTTAAACTGAGAACTAGTGGTGTAACGATTCATCGATAGTATCGATGTTTACATCGTCTACTATGCGATACGAGTGCATCGATACAAAACATGTGTAGACAGTATATATCAGGATATTTATATCGTGAGGGTCCACGATACATCATGTATCGCCTTAAGAGACAATATATCCCGATACTGTTAACATAATTTGTTTTGAACAAATGACTATAAAAGCTAAAAAGGTTTTCATGCTATTTCAGAGATAAGAGTGATTAGAACATAAACATAAACAGAAACTATATGATATTTTTGTCCCATTCATGTAATGTCTATGATAGGTTAGTATCTAAGAAATAACATTACTGTTTTATGTTCTTTCTATAGTTTTTTTTATAAACTGCAGAGAATCGGGATACGTATTGTATCGCAACCACTGTATCGTGATGATAATCGTCTCGCAGGTTCCTTGGCAATAATTCCATGATATATTGTCTTGCTCCTTAAAACTGGAATCGGGATATATCGTCTCTCCACTAAGGCCACGATACACAGGTCTACTGAGAACAAAGGATGTAATATTTGATAAAGGTATATCTGTGACCTATCGGTTGTTTATACACAGCATGGGCATTGTAATTGGGTGTTGGTTATTTCTTGTTTTCAGATTGTGTGAAAAAAAATTGAATATTGCCGATATTGTATTTCATGCGAATTCAACGCAACGTTACACTGAAGACACTGTACTTCCGATCTTTCAGAATTGAGTTTGTTAGCTGATTACGTACATTTTTTCCAAATAACTTAAATGATGGATTGCAGATTGTTAGTTTCTCGCCCTTGTCTCTCTCAAATATTCTCGCTGTGTGTCTCTCTCTCTTTCTCATTTCTCTTTCATTATCTAGCTATCTCTATCGTTTTCTCGGTCTATGTCTCTCTCAAATATTCACACTTTGGGTGTGACTCTTTCTCATCTTCTCCTTCACTGTCTCTCTCTCCTCTTGTTTTCTCCCGTTTCTCTCTCAAATATTCTCACTTTGTATGACTCTCTCTCTAATTTTCAACTCAATTGTCTATGTCACTCATTTTCTCGCTCTGTTTCTCTCTCTATTTTTGTCGATTTGTGTTTGTCTCTCTCAATATCTCGTTCAGTGTTGCCCTTACTCACTTTACAAAAATGCGACAACTTCGACATAAGGTTAAAGTATTATTGACATGCAGATTGATGATCAGATGAGTGGAGAGCTTAAACCTGAAACTCCCTAGACAAAAGAAACCGGTAATACGTAGTATACATCTGAGCGATTTCCGCCCTCACAGATAAAATCATGTTTAATAATTGCGTAGCCGCTAAATCTCCTAACTAAAATTATTGTAAGTGTACGTTGGTGTATGAGCTTAAACAAAGTATCATTTTAGCACCAGGAATAAGACTGAACCGCATATCAACAACGCAAATTTTAATCATGAGGACATTTCAAGGCACTCGTTGACGTGTTAGCAATTGGGTTGATAGCTATCATTATGTTATGATCGGATGTGGTAAATAAAAGACAGAAGAATATTGCGTAGTTTAAAACAAAACTAGAGAAGTGTGAGTGCAAACAACGATTTCAGCAATTAAGTGGCCCCTTTGGGCTTTATATTCTAATACCTATAAAATGACTGTCGATACACGCAAGATTGACATCGTGATTTGGGGATACACACGCAAGATCGACATGCGAGAAGCTGTGTTTTAGGGTAATGTTTATACCGAAGAGGTTCGAACCGCTGATTTAACCTAATAAAAAAGAAAACTTATTAGTATTACTATTAGTAGTAGACTAATAAAATGTGTATTTGTCTGATTTTGCACGCGGACTGATTAATCATACTTTCTGCGTGTTGTATGAGATTTTAGCACCTTATGGTTATCATGTAGATTAAAAGGAAGACATTGTTAAATAGGTCCACGTTGGCCGTGCGAGGCTTTATATAGCATTTTATATTGTCTTTTCTACTATGTCTTGGCACTTGAATCAATTATGTTCTTTTTTTTTCTTCACTTCTTTGTTCTTCATTTATTGTAGTCGACATAACTTTACATATAACAGTTCACTATTGCATCTCAGGACATTATTGCTATTATTTGTATGAGGCCATTTTTACTATTATTTTTGTTTATGTTTGACTGATTATCAATGATGCTATTATTAATATTAATGTTTGATTCATATATGTAAATTATATGCATTTATATATGTGTGTGCATATAAATATATGTGTGTGTGGATATATTTATATTTATATATAAAACAATACAACATTATACAACTATTGCACAAATAGTGTATATATCTTCGCGATTACTATCAATCAACATTCAACAACGTTGCATTAAATCCGCATTGACTACATTATAGGAGTATAATAGTTTTACCTACAGCCAGAAAAGCAAAAAGGGCACCCAATTTTGGTAATTTAAAAAAAACATTTTAATTATGAATTGCAGATCAATTGTAAAGAATAATATACATTTTATTGCAATGAAAGAAAGCTAAAGTGGAGGCTTTTGTCCAGATATGCCTTAAAAAAGCGCGAAAATTCGTGGAGAAGTGCCTTTGCAATACATAATTGATCATAATCTTAGCTTCAAATACAATCTAAATGACAAGTTTAAATGAGGTGTGTGATATGCTAAGATTTGTCCGATTATTTACATCTTTACATCAAACTCCTTTCTCTGTCAGTAAGATCGAGTTGTGTTGCAACAGCATGTTTAGATGAAGAAGATAATCTTTTCAGTATGAAATATAATGCAAAATGGTGACAGCATGAAAAAAACAAGATGTGGTCGTTCAAGTAAGTATACAGAGTGAATGTTATTTTCAAACATTGATTTTTGGCTCAGTAAATGGAAATACAATTCAGATTTTGCTTGCAGGCAGGTCCAAACCCCAAGAGATGAACTAGAAAGGATAAAGAATTGGTATCCTTCATTAATCCACAAATCTCTTGTGAGCTTGTGCTTCACCTTCAGGGCACTGCTCACAGAAGAATTCAGAATTGGTAAGAACTGTGTGACAACGTTAATCCCAAGATTTTAAGAGTGAATAATTTCATCAAACGGTTATTAAAATCTAAAGATCGAATAGCTTTTTTCAAGTATATATTAACGTATATTTTCTAAAAAAGAAAACAAATTTTAGGGTCAACGTTTTAAATAAGATTTAAATCATATACTTTGGCTACATGTATATATACGTTGTTTACAATTTGGTCGACAATCTCTTGGTTTCAGAATAAGCCTAAACAAAGGTTTGTTTAAACTCTCATATCGTGCAAGAGTTACGATCAGCGCTGCCAAACCAATGCATTAACTCGATAAGCTCGGTTTACTTATCCTGGACTTAATGGAAAGTGAAACAAATGAAATCACGAGAAGCACCAGACTGGTGTCATGGCTGGATCAAGTTCAGACGGGCTCTGTGACGAGCCGCTCGATGTATTAATTCCCCATTACGCTGTTCATTAGCCTCCAATCTAATAGTATTCTTGCAGTAGCGGTAACGCAGCGTTTGCGTGCAGTCGATATTCAGCCAGAAACGCCGTCACAGCGGTGCACGTGAATTTCGCGAAGACACAGTGTTGTAATGTTTGTCGAGAGCGTTAGATGATTAAATATTTATGCAGCGATCGTCCACAAATCAATGATGCATGGTCAGCTTGTTTAGTTCTCCACGTTGATGTCTGACAGTAATTTGTTCCATCATACTGCTGGCCTTGACTCTCCAAGAGCTGTGGTATAAATTTGCATTGGAGTCACTATGGCTGTGAAGGTTGCCCCGGAATCTGTCATATCTGGAATCCATGGAAGACATTCATGCATCTTCCTACCTTGAGTGACTTCTTTTTATTATTTCAGATTAACATGTGGAAAAACTAATATTGCAATCTTGTACCTGTAGGAATTGCTCATGTAGCATAAACGGTTGACAGCAATGCAATAAAAATGCAAGTCTCTTGATTGATTTGGCAAATGAAAACAACAAATATCGTGTGGAGTATATACTTTCTTTATAGCATATTCTTTTGAGGCCAATTAATACTCTTAAACAGGTAATTGTGTTTTGGAGGACATTAGTTTTTATCGAACTATGAGTCACTTTATTTAACGACCCCTTTGTTCATGTTTTCAGTTTTGGTTAAACATTTGACGAAATTATATATCGCACTAAATATCAATTAATTTTGGAATAGATGAGTTAACATTTTCTACAAATAAATATGTTGATCTTTTATTCATAATAGTAAAGTATTTTGCTATCATCTCAAAGGATCATCGAAACTAACGTTGAGGGAGTCATTGTATAATTTAATATCCAGCTGTTTACAGTTGTGTTTTCAATATTGGGATCGACTAAACCTTTCTTCTTCTTTTTGTCCTTTTGTCAACATTTGTTCGTATAGTTTTGATTAATTATGTTTACAGTGATATAACAGGTAAAAAGTAACCAATTCATTTAGTAATGATCATGCTTCTTGAGAATGAAACATCATTCACGATTTAATCAAGACTTTAAGAATCCAATGACAGTCTTTTTATCCAATTTTAAAAAAAAATTTAGTTCAAATTGACTCTGTCTCAACACCCTGATCAGCGTCCAATGAGAATACAAAAAACAAAGATGTTACCCTTCTACACCAATGAAATGAGTCGTTACTGATAGGGTTTTATACGACGATGGTTCCTATCCATCAGAGCCCGTGCTCATTAGCTTGTGTGTGGTAACTCCAAGTGTACAAGTCAACCGTGTGTTTTGCAAGGTTTTCCCTACTCAGTTTCAATCATCGTGAGATAACACAAATGTAAAGAAAATCTACAAGAAACAAAACAAGCTCGTCGGACACGTCTTTCCGCCGCGAAGCACGAAATGATCTTGTTTGAGTAACCAACGAGTATTTTCTCTTTATTTGCGCTGCTTTATCGTGAAGACGTCGAATCAACGATGTCAGTCTTGGATTGCGGAAGAATGGTCTTGTTAATGATTTAACGGGGTAACTGAACTTCTGAAAGGCATGGTTCAAAGGTGCCTATCGGTTAAGGTTCCGTTATCTACTGTTATCATTCGACTTGGTTTCAGCGGAAATAACTTTCCAGCATGTCTGTAGACGTTGTTCATCCGCCTGTCACCTGTTATCGTGGGTTGCAGTTGCACTTCGTCTGGGGGTTGGGACTGTTTTGACGGGATGATATATCGTTTCTGTTTTATCCCTCACAAAAACGTTTCTCACTTAGGCTTAAATAGATGATGTCGTGTATGTCTTTTGGTAATCATCTTAATCCAAGAAAATGTTCTATAAAACTGAAATTTTTAATTAGACCAATTATGTGGTCTGTGAAAAAATATCAACTATCAATATCAGCTATCAACTAAGGATGGGTTTTCTTAGATATTATGGCCCAGTAGGAAGCAGGGTACGCGGATATGACTACGCTGGTGTAGCAGGATGTTTAATATATGAACATATTATGGCGATAACTGATTTCTTCATGTATGTGTCAGTAATATAATGTAAAGTCTAACACCTGTCCACTAAATATTTAAAAGGAAACTTAAGTGCATAATTACAACACAATTAAATATAAAAGTATTGGCGATATATCGCTAGCCTCTTGGTGATTAAATGCCGTTACTTTACAATTCATGTTAAGGAATCCGTTTTGAGAACTTAAATGTGCCCCTCGGTAAAATCAAATAAGATTGTTTTAGTCACAGTTAAGCTATGAATAGCCATAATGCACGCATTTATAGTATTTGAATCTATTCCATACCGAACTCAACATTTAAAAGTGTATGAAAAAGCGGTAATGAAATATTCATTTTTACATTTATTTTTTCTTAAATTGTCGAAATATTCTAAACTGTACCAATTAATTTCATCTTTAGATGAATATTTTAACATTATATGTGATTTTATTATATTGTCTCATATAGCCTTTTGGTTGCTTGTACATTTTATTATACCCCCGCCTTACAGCGTAAGGGGGGGTATATAGCGTTCATTCTGTCCGTCCGTCTGTCCGTCTGTCCGTCTGTCTGTCTGTCCGTCTGTCCGTCTGTCCGTCCGTCACAAATCTTTGTCCGGAGCATATTTCCTAAACTATACATGCTAGCTTCACCAAACTTCATACACTTATCAACCATGATCCCTAGATGTGCCTTTTGAGGGTTAGACCAACAAATGATTTTTATTTTTTGCGGTTTCCATGGAAACATGACTAAAACAGTGACTCTATGACCAAGTCCTTTGTCCGGAGCATATCTCCTAAACTATACATGCTAGCTTCAACAAACTTCATACACTTATCAACCATGATCCCTAGATGTGCCTTTTGAGGGTTAGACCAACAAATGATTTTTATTTTTTGCAGTTTCCATGGAAACATGACTAAAACAGTGACTCTATGACCAAGTCCTTTGTCCGGAGCATATCTCCTAAACCGTACATGCTATCATCACCAAACTTCATACACTTATCCATATTGGTGCGTCTCTTGAGGGTAAGACCAACAAATGATTTTTATTTTTTGCGGTTTCCATGGAAACATGACTTAAACAGTGACAAAGTCCTTTGTACGGAGTATATCTTCATAACTATACATGCTATCTTTACCAAACTTCATACACTTATCAACCATGATCCATTGATGTGCCTTTTGAGGGTTAGACCAACAAATGATTTTTTTTTTTTTGCGCTTTCCATGGAAACATGACTAAAACAGTGAATTTATGACTAAGTCCTTTGTCCGGAGTATATCTTCTAAACCGTACATGCTATCATCACCAAACTTCATACACTTATCCATATTGGTGCGTCTCTTGAGGGTAAGACCAAAAAATTATTTTTATTTTTTGCGTTTTACATGGAAACGTTACTAAAACAATGACTATCTGACAAAGTGCTTTTTCCTGAGCATATCTCCTAAACTATACATGCTAGCTTCAACAAACTTAATACACTTATCAACCATGATCCCTAAGTGAGCTTTTTGAGGGTAAGACCAACAAAGAAAGCCAGACTATAGTTTGAAGCGGGGGTATGTGAGCTGTGCTCACTTCTTTACTTGTTTCATATTGTAACAAAACAAAATGTGTATGACCTCTTTGTATGTACAAGTTGAGACATTAATAAAACAAAATTCTCTCTCTGTATCCCAAATACTTTTAAAATCATAACATTAAATTCACATTTAAGTCGTTAAAATCTACAATTAACTTAAAGACCCCAATCTCCTATTTGTGTATGCTGCTGTTTACAAGTGTGTAGCTGCTCGCCACTCGACTGCATCGTAACGTGGCGCCAGAGCGTTCTGAGTTATCTGTCAGTCTTCCCAACCAGAGAGGAAATCACGCTAATTTTCAAGGACAGGCCATGAGAAGGCATCAAGTCTCTTGTCGATTTAAAGATGTCAGAGGTTAAGCTTCGATCGAATCCTGTCCCACATGGGTTCCGTGATGACCCCTCCTAGACCAATTTCACAATTGGCACCGTCTGATCCTGACGGGCGCATGATTGGAACTTCCTAAGCGTGGCGTTAAGCCGGGACTGATCACAATGTTTGTGTTGTGTATTTGTTACAGCGCTGTGTATGCATAGAAAATGGACACAGAACGCTATTTCGCGTTTCGGCATCAAGGTTATGATGTGGCGAGGATAGGTTTGGTACTTCGATATGACTTTTATATTTATGGAAGTTTGTTAACAAATACCGAATAATAATGATGTGATGATATTATTAAAACTTTATGTTTACCCACACCAAACTCAATATTTGACTGCAGTTAGAAAGCTATCATTTTCTAAATGATTATATTTTAATCAAGCTTCAGTATTGAGTACAATAAGAATTGTTATCCATCAAGACTTGTGGTCAAGGTGCGTGGTAATAATGCTAATCAATTCGATAACATTTTGAAAAGGCATTGAGGCTATATCATTGTTTTTGCCAATTATCATTTGTGAGATCGAGACGAGTGAAATAACAATATTTCCACGCATGTTTGCGCCTCAAGTGAAATAATCCTTTTCTTCCAATTAATCTTAGGCAAAACCACAACATTCATGCATTAAAGAATGTTACAGCTCAAACCTGTTATTCTTACACTAGAAAATTTTCATTATAAGGCGAGATTGACTTAGAGGTTCAGCCATAGATAACACTTTTTAAGAGATTGGTCGATGATTCATTTGATAAAAATCAAAAGATCCTTTGTAAAACAGCTCAATTGGTGTTTATATCAAATCAGAGAAAAGGGGGTTGAAACCATATTGAATAACCATTTTGGCTTTATCAAAACGTTTAGGCAGAAGTCCCAAAATTTGGATATCGTACATTGGCCTGTTGGTTATATCTGATAATGAAACGAACATTGACAATAAATATTGTTAACAAAACTTCTATAATGATATCGTCTCCACGCAAGCTAAAATTTACATTAACACGCTCCGTATTGAGTAGAATTTGGGCAATATTCATAAGACCCTATTTTGAATATGCATGCGAGGTTTCGAAAGGTTGTGCCGAATATCAGGCAAACAAGTTGGAACGACTGCAGCAAGAAACAGCAAGATATCACGCTTCCAAAATATACTCACAATGAATATTTGTATTATGAAACATGTTGGGAAACATTAGTCGAACGCAGGAGAAAACGTAAACCATGTATGTTTTACAAAATACATAATAATATGGCATCATCGTACCTAAATGATCTTGTATCTGGCAACGTGGTAACTAAAATGAACTATAATCTTCGTATTTCGAATGATGTTTCACTCTCTTTTACAAGATTAAAACTTTCTCATGAATCCTATTACAATCCACAATAAGATTGTGGAATTAAATATTTGTGCAAGTGAGGAATATCGTATAAATCATTTTAAATCTAATATTACTATTCATCGTAAAACTGCACCCAAATATTGACTTTGGAGTTTCGACCAAGAAACGCTAATATCGTTCTCACGTATTTACGTTACATTTGAAGTCCATTAAATTTTATTCTATTCAGTGTCGGTTTTGTTCATAATGCATGTTGTTCATGTGGAAATAACTATGAGAATTCTTATCACTATTTGAATGTAAATTAAATGATCAAGAAAGAACTGTCATGATGTGAAATCTACGCAGTGTTAGCATTACGAACATCACATGTGACGTACTTTTACATGGCATTGCAGATCTGACTGTTGACGTTAATCAAACCATATTTAAGATTGTTTAAATCTTCGTTAGTCCAACGAATAGGTTTTTCAAATTAATGTAAAAAGAATTCTTTTTCTGTAGTATTCCTTTACTTGTACCAAATCCTTTTCTTATGAATGAAATATGTTTAACACAAAAAAACAAACAAACAAAATCTCGAAATAAATGATTTAACTCAAGCGGGTATATATCAAGTAACGTTTTTGTTATGATATAAACCATACACATCTCGAAATAAAAAAACACCTTTCATTTATCCTCTTGACGACAAACTGACACAATATGACTCAAACTGAAGCACAGTTTGTGATATTTTTGCAACTCATTAAATAATAAGCGAGTATCAGTATTTGCAATTAGTAGTAAAAAGTATAACAGGCACAAACACTCAATTCCAACCGAGAGGCATCCTCCCCCGTCCGAATTCTGTAACAATATATACCACAAGAGTAGGTTTGCCGCGGGAAGATGAACTCAGGTTTGCATTGCATCATCGATTTATTTGAAAGAGGAAACCCGGTTGTGCTTCAAGGTGAAATATTCTTGTACCATTGTGCAGTAATGTATAAAACCACTCAGGTATTGTTTCACGAGGCGGACAATAACAAGGTTAAAACTGATTACTTTAAATAAGGTAAGACATGGGCCAAGTTTAGCTTTTCGCAAAGTATATAAAACAACCAGTTTCCCTATTCGAAAGAAAGGGAATGCTGGGTTTTTTATCTGTTGCGCAACGCTTAACTTGCTCTATTGGTAAGATGACTATTGTGTCTGTGCCTTTGCGTTCTGAATTTATTACGTCACGGCGTCTGACGTACTTTGAAAGCACAACAAGGTCACACGTGAAGGCGGATAATTCCTAAATTATCGAATGGATAACATGAATTCGGAATGAATTTCGGAATGAAATGTTAAAATGAGTTAGAAATTTCATACTATCAAGTGAGCAAGTGTTAATTTAAACTACAATTTCTTCTATGAAAAATATTTCTAAAAATAATAAGAGTAAGACGATATTTTAATGTTTCTTCATTCTTCTTGTTCATATGCATTAATTGGTGTTCGTGTCTAGACTTGATGGATGAAGAACTTGACTGTATCAAAGGCTCCAATTTTGGAAACAGTAATCGTGGACTGGGTTGTCCCAAGGGTTGATTTGATTTAAACATATTCTATTCACAGAAGTGAAATGGATTAGCCACATGTTGTCCAACTTATCAAACCCTCTCCATAATAGTTACATTTCACATTAGCATTATGTATAAAGTCAGAATAAACAACATAATACAAAACATACAGGAAATAAAGAGAGAATAATTAAGGGACTTTTTATTAAAAGGCACACCTGGTTTTGGGCCTGACAGTGAAATTTGAAGAAACCCTGGTTCCTGGCCTTGTGAAATTTGAAGAAACCCTGCTTTCTGGCCTTGTGAAATTTGAAGAAACTTAAGACGTCTACATCTTCAACACATTTATAATCCACTTATTGTAACACGAGCCTAAATGCTCCTCTAATGTCGTTAGGATGTTCTCGTCGGTCTAAACCCTATGGCCACGGAGCACCGTTTCCAGTCGAGGGAGGGGGAAGAAGTCTGAGGGGGTAGAGAAGAATCCTGAACCCATGACCCTGTGCCACACAAGCTTGAACCTTGGCGTTTTGAACAGGAACAGTGTCCTGAAGCAGCCACACGAATTTGTGCAGTTTACCCATTCGTTGTTGTTTGATCTTTTCCCGTAATTGCAGCAGTACATTCGCCTACTATACGCCATAGAGAGTAGAACCTTTCTTCAAATAATGAATCATTATTAAACTCAGTGAGTAACAGAAATCGGCTGCCATGACCTTACCACTGGTTGGTCATGTTTTGAATGGGTGAAGTAAAGTGTTTCGACTGCATGTTTTGGCGTTATGTATCTTGATGAAACTAGTGAACACTTGTTTCATTCTGATTAATGGCATGGGCCAAAACTGATCCATGGTCTGCGCTGTATTCGTCATGAAGTTACTGACTAACCATGTCGCTTTTTCGCTTTTGATTTTCAGATTCGCCGTTCGTCATCAGAGAACATCCTGGGAACCCAACGTGCCGATACCTTATTCATATTATCATATTGTTATTCATAATAAATATTGATGTATAATTCATTAAACTAATCTTTTACTTATGTGGTGAGAAGCAGCTGAAAATCTAATGGTCATACGCCTGTCTTGCATTATTAAAACAAGCACAGCGTTAATGTTTTCCTATGTCATGACATCCGATGGCAGATAAACGACTAGTTCGTGGCTGGTCCTCGGTGCTTACTCTGCACCGAGGAAATTCAACACACCACAGTCTCGCTTTATGATGGATCAGAGTCACCTAATGTTTGTGACACATCTTGATGAATACCCTTTAGACTGTATTGTTTTAAAACGCTAATACTTGATCACTGCGCTACATTTTAGTTCGGTCCATTTTGGTAGACAATGTGGGGCGGTGAGGGGGGAGTATCATTTAAGAGCGCTATTACAGCACTTCGTTGGAAGGGATATAGTAGTCTTAAATTTTTACCACATATGAATATCAAATTAGACTATAGGGGCGTTTTTAGATAAATAAAGAAATCTTACACAAACGATAATAAATATTTCCTATTGTAAGCAAATGTTTTCTAATTTAAAACAAAAGTTTATAAAGGAACGTTCCATGATCGTTTCAGCTCTGCAAATCCATTTCCCTATCTAAAATAATTAAAAGGTGTTCGCACAAATATGACCGCCAGTGTTTTACTATTCTTTGTACATGTACTTCATGATTTCTTCCTACTTTCGACTACGGGTTATCAGTTTGGATAATTAGATGTAAGACAATACTTTTGGCACATTAATATGTAATATTTAAAGGAACATTAGAAGAAATTATTCTTTTCAGAGACGTGCTACTGCCCCTTTTAGACTTTTCAAGTCTTCTTAGAATAAAAATAGAGGTATGGAAAAAACCTCCAGAAAATCAACTTTTCATTTTGAATAACACAATGGTTCTGTAAAATATACTTACTTCTTCCCTTATCGAGAAGCAAAATGACACCTGCCGTGAAACCATTGGAACATTAAATTCCACGTTACATACACGGTATATAGAGTATTTGTACACATTGGTATTTTATTTGTGTATGATGAATAAAATTCTTATATATGATATGTATTTTATTAAAAGTACTCCAAATATTTAAAAGTTTTTGTTAATAAAGAGCATATACACTAATTATTAAATATAAAATAAAGTAAACGAAATGAACAGATTATAGAAATATAATCATGAGTCACAGCTGTTGCCTTATTTATACTCTATGTCACTTGTTTTTTACATTTCATTATTGATTAAAACGTTTTGATCTAAATCTAGGTTTAGACACAAAAAAATCGCACGATTTCACTGTAAATGTGCACGATGTATATTACAATTATTAAAACTGTTTTCATATTTCTTTAAAAATTTGTTTTATATAAATTGTTTATTGATCGATTTCTTAACGCTTTGATCTTCGGTTTACAACATGGACATGTCTACATACATATTCTTCTCAGGAAATTAACAACTGCCTTCAAGAGAAACTTAATATACAGACGGCGTTATTAAATATTAATCATCCTTCATATAGCTTTGTAATTGCAATACCCCCTGCCTAGCAATAGCCAATATCGCATATATTATTGACAGATTAAAATTCTCGAGCATGGTAATTCTCCTACAGGTGAAATGTACAATCTGATTGTATCGGATTTTCACTAGCCTGTATTAGACTAAATAATCTTCGTCTCTTTTCTTGTCGCCCGTTTGGTTTGTACGGTGAATTTAGAAAATGTCAAGTCCTTTCAAGAGACTCAACTGACAAGTTCCATTATATAACGGCGAATATAGCTTGAATTCTCTGTCTTGTACAGATTAACTATTCTTAGTTGTCAGATCAATACGTTAGGAGATTTTCTTATTACAGATTTCCCAGAAAACTGACACATGCGTCACATAATGATGATAGAAACGAAGGTGCGGCACTTTTCTTGTACATGTTTTCTGTTGAACTGAGAGGTTAGGTGTCAAAAGCTGCAATGCAATAGCTTCCGGCTGCAGACTGCACGCGTGTGTTCGAAACGCCGTGCACGTGTTGACGGACAGATGCGCCTCTACTCGCGACATGCGCCCAGTCGCCTTGTATAAACGAGTTTTGCGTTTGATAAGATCACGTGACCGCTATCAAGGGATTGCAGTGATGTTAACCAAGGGACGCAAGTGACTGCCAACAGAGTGCTGGGCAGAGATTTAATTTGGGGAAAAACTTCCCGATTTTGACTAAAAGGATAATCCATGCCTGAACATGTTTTCTAGTGTTGAGTTTATCGCCTGTGTAATACCCATGCCGACTTTGCCGTGAAGGCAAGCAGGCAGGCAAGCACGCTGAGCGCATATTGATTGCGAAGCTCGGATAGTGGGAATGATTCCATTGAGTCGCTTCAGTTGATCGTCTGTCAGCTGGTCTACCTGCGCTCACTCCCCAAGACTACAGGTAGGCTGTGGAACTACCTATCTACCTATTACCTATCTGTCTGTCTTTCTGCCTACCTGCCCACTTAGCGTCCGTGTTCAGTGGCAATATCTTACGCTATACGTGTGCTGGTGTTGGAAACATAGACTCTTGTGATTTCGGCAGATCCGCCGAAAATGGAAGGGAAGAGGTGTGCCTACCATCGCTGCTCACTGAATGGTGGCCGGCGCGCTTTGGAGTTGAATCTTTCCCATCTCATTTGCCTTTTTATCATGTGAGAAATTTGGAATAAGAATTGTATTTTTTTATCAATGGAAAGTTGCGGATAATGAAGCTTGTGGTGCTATACTAGAAGTATGGCCGAAGAATCGAGTGGAGTCAGACGCAAATTAAGCGTCAAGGATAGAAAGAAGGAAGAAAATGAAAGAGAGGAGGATGAGGAGGAAGAAAGTGAAGGAAAGAAGAGTAAAGATGTTGAAGCACAGAATCATTCAGATGAGGAACAAGAGGAGGAGGAAGAGTTACCTTTTCCTGGATTTGTACCCAAATCATTCTTCTTCATCAAGCAGACAAATATCATACGTTTCACCTGCTTGAGAATAATAACCAATCCATATCCTTTTTAAAAATCTGGAATCACTTGTTCCTATTGATTTCTTTTGTGGTTGAATAATCTCAATTTTTCAGCGATGTTTTTTTTGTGGATGTGCTTTGTCAACCTCAAAGGTAAGGAATTGCGGTTCATTGTTTTTTTGTTTACTTTGCACGGTGTGTATTGACAAAATGTACATTATCATTATCGATGTATACACTGTTATGTTACATAGTAGAGCTAAGACACGACTGTAAGTAATGAAATAGGAATCCTAATTGTCAATATCATGCGATCTGGCATGCACGGCATGGAGTTTAGCTGCAACCACAGAAACTAGACCTACATCATACACACGCCGTTAGGTACACATCACATGGCTTGTGCAAACATGAATTCATCGTCTATTTCATTCATATATCAATCGAACTCTTTTAGTCCCATAGAAAATTTTTGTTTTAGATGTATATGATATTATTGTTAAGAATAACTTATCAAACTTTCATAGACAAATCAATATTCACCATTTGAAACCAAATGAATTTTTGTTGACGATAATTCACCATTCAAGTCTAACAACAAATAACGTTGTTGTAACCTAAAGATTAAGACGACATTTACGCTTCAGCCATTCAGATTTACTCAACGGACTTCAAAGAAACATTCTATCTTATATGTAGTTAAAAAGTAACCATTTTCAATAAATTGACTCGATGTATAAAGATTATATACTTTCCCTTGAACAACATCCGGTTACATAAAAATCAAAATTTTCTAAGCGTATCGTTTTCCCCTCATTCTCATGTCGTTTGTCCAACACGTTTGAATAACCGAATTATACGTATGCATATTGCTTTAGAACACTGGAAGCAAAGGCATTGATCACCATGTTGGTTCGAGAGATGACGGCATTGTTTCTAGAGTATACGATCTGCGATCAATTGCCATTAAGAATACCCGCTTGTAAGTAGGATTCGCTGGCTGCTTTCCAGTTAATTATTAAAAAGAATGGCGACAGGGGCTTGTTGACGATGTTTCTAGGTGCCTTCAGAGATCAGGATGAATATACAGTTAGCTGCCATTGGTGTCGCCTTACTCACACCATCATGTTATGACTACAGAAGACGAAGGATTATGATCATTGCTAACTACTGTCTGTCTTTATAGACGTAAATCTGCTTGTTCTAAATTGCTTAAAAGCTTGTGACACGATCTCTCGTTTAGGTCATTAGTTTTAATCATGCTAATTGATTAATTAATTTACTCAGCTGTCTAGACTTTATAGCCAGGCAGAGCAGTGTTGTTTTCATTAATTGTATTCCTATCTGATTTACAATGAATGTTGATGGAGCATTATCGCTTTTGAATGTGAAATTTGATTTCATAAAAGTATTTAATGGTTTTCCTTTGATGTTGTCTATAACATAAGGGGATATAACCAGAATTAATGCAAGATGGGGATTCTCACCATTATTTGTTCCACTTTCAAGTTCCAGTAATTTTAAGAAAGGGATTGTTCACATGTCAACTTTAGGTACCCCAAAACATCTATCACATTTGTTCTTTATGGATATACAAAGGTTTTAACCCTTTTACTACACCCGAGATTGTTGTATGTGTAATGGGGAACCACACATGATTCAATTCCATTTGGTCCATATCTTTTATTATCACACCACTCGCTTATGTTTGTATAGGTCAGGAAAGTTGAAATTGCAGCCCAGTTATTTTCCATACCATATGAGGTAATGAGTCACTCCTGATAGAGGGAAATCTTCCACAAAATTCATTAATCAGTCATTGTACTTGTATCACAGACACAAATGGAATCCTTTTAACTTAATCAGTGTTCATAGGAATGATAAAGCTCTTTACACGCATGGATGCATGGAATCTGAGATGTTATTAAGTTTTATCTTGCATGTTCATCACATCTCTGATATTCATTTTACAAATGCTGTAAATGATTTGCCTATGTCTTGCAAGAAACGCCTATATGATATAGACATCATTTCAACATTGTTTTCTACACCCCTCGTAAAACTGTCACCAGTTGAATTACTAGGGAAAACTAGAAACAAAATCTGCTGCATTAGAGCCCATGGTTGACTCAAAAAACATCAAGCAGAGCATCCTTGCCCTTTCCTGATGGTAAAAGTTATCCACTTCCAATACCTCTTCTCCTTAAAGCAGTTTGCACCCAGAATGTTTGTTTTCTCAACATGAATATGTTTGTTTTTGCAATATGATTTCTATATACCAAGTGAAGATGAGAATATAACAAGTGATTTCTTTTTCGAATGAGCTTTAGGATTAAGAATCTGATATAAGAATATGCCATACTCTATTGAGATTGAAATGTTGGCATTTTGCTGTAATCTAATCAGACTAAATGCCCCAGGAAATCTCAGAACAAATGCAGGCCCAATGCAGTTTTTGTTTATGTGCGCTACAACGCAGTAGACTTTCATTACTTAATGAGTTAATCACATTCTGTTTGGTTACTCAACTAAGTGATATTTCTTTTAGTATAAAGATAAAATCAGTCATCTTTAAAGAAGTTTGCTTACATTTATACTCTTTTGGCCTTTCAATCATCAAAGCATTACAATTCTAAACAAATTTATTGATAATTATCTTTAACTTTCTCTCTGAGTTGTGTGATATGAGATGAGATGATGTTGAAAATAGAATTAAAAAATAGATAAAAAAGATTCTGTAGGCACATAATTTTAACCTGGCTGTACTTTTGTCTAAAACAGTAATTGATAAATTTAGTTCAGATGTAAAGATGCATTCCAAAGTATCTGAAAAATTCTTTTGAAGTTTGATTAATTAGTTTCCATGTTTCAATATCTTACTATGTCTGTTCTAGTCCAATTGGATTATAGTAAGATTATTCTCTATTCTTTAGAATTCATCTTTTTATTACTTGGTAAAGAATTTCAGATGTCACCAAAAACCTTGACGTATAAATCGGTAAAAATACAGCGTAGACTTGGCTTCTGGATATATCCCTCTGAATCCAGTGATGGTGTCTGACTCTCTTATACCCTATGGCAATGCTACCACTCACTGATGTGTGCAGTTAGTAGGCATTGTATGCAGTTCCTGCTTCTACCATCAGCTGGGAACGGTCAGAACCTCAGGAATCTCAGAAATCCTGCAAGAGTTTGGGGGGAGTGGAATGCTGGGGGATGAATGGAACAGGGTTGGGGTGCTTTGGGTCAAGAATTAGGCGGGGTTTCTTGGTATGTTTGGATTTTGACCTTTTCTTCTGCACGAGTTGGTAATGTTAGATGCAGGTATGGTTGTAAAATGGAAGAGGGTGGGGTTGGGGGCAGGGAGGGGGCTATGGAGGGGCTAGTTAAGATAGAGATCATATTGCACATTCTCCTTATTGAATATCGTGATGTGAGGGATTGTGTGGAATGGCAAGAGGTGAAGATTGGAAACCCAGAGGTGATATAGTCCTTGCTGGGGGTGAGGGAGGCTTGGTGGGGAGTGTTTTTATGTTGCTTAATAGTTATCTGCATTCCATCATCCCAGTGGTGAAAACTCACAAAGCATGACAGGCTCCAGTAGTTAACAGTGACCTAACTCTCATGATATTTAAAGGAGAAGTAATGTTTCACATTTTAAGAGAAAATTATTACCATTTCCTGTATCTTCAACTACTCTTACAAACAATGTTGTAGTTTTCTGCACATACTATACTCACAGAGGGCCCTGACTCATGTTGTATATATGAAATGCAATTATGATATTTGTAATTGTTTTAGTTGGAGCATTATGTTGTCAGCATGTGTTGAGAAACAATCCAGTGTTTTGTAAGGGAGACATGCAGAATGTGGGGTAGTCTCAACATGAAGCTGTGAGTGCATTTCATCTTCTCCACATGGAGATTACTTATCAATTTGACATAGACGTGACTCATCTTGCACATCTTGAGTCATTTGAGTGTCAGTTACATCACACTCTAGCTGCTCATTATTATATAAGTGAGAGACATGCTCCAAGTACACCCAACCTTCTCAAGTGCCGTAACTGAACTTGGTTGAAGATGAAGATTGGGGGAAGGGAGATGAAGAGTGGGGGAGAGGAGATGAAGGAGGGGGTGGTGAGAGGGTCAGTCAGGCATGAGACTCTGGGAGGGAGGGTTAGAAAATGTAAAATGAGCAGACCAGTCTAGAGACAGAGTCTTAGAATTGTCATGGGGTACTAAACAAAGAAAAATTAGATGAGTTGGATGAGTGAGTTTCCTGGGATGTTCTTCGACTTAAGTAAGTTGGAAGAGAGGATACAAGGATTTGTATAGTCTATACACGTCCTTGGTTAACCACTAGGTGTTGTGTTGTGTAATACAAGAAAGTTGGTTTGCAAAAGACGAGGGAATGTTTTTTATGGATGGAGTAATTGTTGAATCAAAAGAAAAAGAGCAGAAGAGAGAGACATCAGAACAGAGGGGGGGGGGGAGGTCACAGATTGCGAGTGGGCACTGATTGAAGCTACTCAAGTGCTCTTCTTGAACTAAAGGTTAACTGGTTTGCCTCTTGCTGGGGCAGGTCGTTATGATTATCTTTACTGTTAATTGCCTAATATAATTTGTAGGTCAGATACCTGATGTTCCTAATGCCTTCATTAGGGCAGCTCTTGGAACCATCCTGACCTTTCACTTCGCTTGAAGTACAATCTTAACCACAGGAAATAATCTTTGCCAAAATTTCAAATTAGTTTGACAGCCAGACAGTTCTACAGTCTAACCTAATTACGTAGTTTACATATATACATAAATGCACTCAAATAAATAACATATGAAATAAGCTACTCTTATGAAAGAACTAAAAAGAAAAATTAATCTAAATGAAAGCCATCAAAATACTAATGTAATGTGTCTTGCATAATGTCTACGTTAAACTCATCATTCTCTCTCCTGAAACTTTGGATACTGATAATTTTATGAAAGTCTTTCAAATGACCAGGTTAATTACATGACAGAAGCAAATGAATGATTCCTAGTTATTAAGCTGAGTGTAAATGTTGATGCTATTGATCAGTGGCTATTGCATGCTGTAATTAATCAACACAGGGCCAAGGCACAGAGCTGGCGATGTACAATATTGAGTATTACATAACACCTTTCAATTCTTCGTGCTGGTATCCTGTGATGCTAGTTAATTTGCCTCTGTGATTGTTGCATAACTTTGTTGATTAATGATGCGATATCGGTTCAGAGATAACGAGTCCAAATGTCAAGTTATTTAACAAGGAACCACAAAAATACCAGATTACATGGTAATCAGTTTCATGACAAAACCTCTGATGTAACCATCAGTGTGTGAAGTGTTTAGCTATTCAGCAAGGTTTTGTGTTTACTCCCTACCTCTTCATCTCTCACGTTGTTTCACACACAGTTTAACTTTTAAACATATTTCCCAAAAAATATTGATCATTAAGGAATTGCATTTGAATAACAGATATGTAAAATTTGCGTAATAAGAAAGTAAGCTAGATTTGATATGATATGAAATATTCATAAACTTCTCTAATGATTATAAAAACTCTTAAAACTAGTTTTTAGCGAATAATGATATTAGCAAAATGTCCAAAAAAAACACATCCTGACGATTTTGTCTGTTCATGATTAATGTATAGTGTCGCTGTAAAAACTTTCCAGTCTTGTGTTAATTCTGTTCCAAATCTATCGTTAATCTATGCCAAGACGCAGGTTTCGCTATTGACAACGTTATCGATGGATTCATGTTTTTATCCACTTCCTTGCTGATCTTTTGGGCTCTAATTTGTCTCTGTAGCCTGATATTAGCCAATGACGTCAGTGGCAGTGTGGCGCGACCAGATGGAGAAACTCTGCTTGACAAGTCCCCGCAAACCCCGCTCTACCTGCTAGGTAGAAATATTGATTACTCAGCAAATCTGTCCTCCAGCTCCTGAAACCATGGCAGGCTTGGAGGAATGGCAGGTGACACTGAGAACCATTACTGGATAAACACAGATGAATCCCAAAATGGACATTGTCATACTTTTCTTGTGAAATTCATAATTTTGTTGTCTTTCTGGAACCCAAGAAGCATGACAGTAATTAGCTTGTTCATATTGCAGCTCGACATCAATACTCAGGGAAGAACTATTATTCTAGCAGCTGTACTGATTTTGTGTTCAATGATCTACCTGAAAGTATCTCTTTGTAATTAATTATATTTGCATGACCTTCAGGGAAAGCATCAATATTGTGTATTAGTACCATTAGTGTTCATTATAGATATTGAATGCTTGAATTTATCATATGCATGAAAAGAAATGTCCTATTGATGATTAAGATATTGAAGTTTTTAGCAACTGAAAAAGGATTCTCCCTGAGTGACAGTACTTTCATTTAGATCTTTCTCATTTTGAATCTATCATCACTGACATAGATTTGCAGCAAAGTTTGAAATAGTTTACTGTTTTGGCTCAGGTATTGTTCATGATAGGCAAGTATTATCAATATTAATATCTTGGCTTAAAAGAAGCATCTATAAAGTTTATTTAGATGAAAACTTTGTTTCAAGACACATTAATATAGGCGATATTCATTCTTCCTTGATATTTGCAATTGTTGTTGAATGGCTTGTAAATATCTCGGTGAATGTGGAAGTTTGTTGAAGTCCTACCCAAAGAGTCTGAGCAATAGTGAAAAGTTGCCAAATGGTTTGATAGGTCCAAGAGAGGCATTGCAACAATTTTCAACAAATTCTATTCATGATTATATATATCTTAACCTCACAAGGTTTTGGTATCTTAATGGTTTGCAAGTTATATTTTCAATGCTTGGTTTTGGTTTATTAAGGATCCTTGAAATGAACTTTGGTTCCTTTTGCCTCACTACAAGACATCACGATATTGTTAACAACAAATCTCAAGATTGAAAGATTCAAGATTCACCTTAACTCATTTGGAATCTTGGATTTGTTGTATGGAAATTTTTACTGAAGAAATTAATTTCAAAGTATTTGGATTGTTTCTATTCTTTAAGGAGCGAGTTTTTTCCCCAATATTTTCCTGGTTTTTAGTTTGTTTGATAAATTTGGCATCTTAATCTATTGTACAGATTTGTTTACATTGGATGCTTCAAGGTTCTGTATGGTTTTATTATCCCAGCTACAAGACTAGAACTGGAACACTCTACCCAGATACTAAATGTCAAGCTGGCCTATGGCAAGGAAACAATACTTCTGTTTATTGTGGTATTTTGATGTCAAGGAAAGGTTGATATACATTCCCAGTGATATTATGTGGTATTTCTTTCTATAAGATATGATATCATCACAAAAAGATTTTTTGTCTCGAAGTTGATCAACGTGTTCCAAGTGAATTTTCAAAAGGTATATCCTTTGTAGCTGTTTACACCACATACATTTTCTTATCCATTGATGTTATAGCAATGGTTTCAAGTTCGGAGCTTACATTTCACCATCATAAATCAGAACGTACAAAATTTATTAAAGCATGTATATACATCATTACTTTTATCTGAAAATCCTATTTCTCTTGAAACAAGCACTGACATGGCATTTAAGTCTTGAATTCTTCAGAAATAAGGTTCAAGAGACTTAGAGTCAGTCTATTGCAAGCAGACATCTTAGTTTGATCTGATCCTATACAAATATCCCATCTACGTTTTGTCAGTCTCGCCAAGTCAATATGTCGACACAGATTCTCATTGACACATGTATCATCAATAAAATATCCTATTCCCTAGGCAATACGCTCTTTCCTGCTGTGCTGAAATCATTTGTAGGAAATGTGTCACACGTTTTCTTTTTTACTTTTAGAATATCAATAAATGATAAACGATGTTATTAGAAAAAATAATGGTTCTTATTCACATTTATTTTATTCATGAATTAAAAGTTTAGCAGTGACCTTTTGGTTAATGTTATCAAAAGCTAAGAGATTTCATTCCTGATAACTATTGAAAAACTACTGTTTAAGAGCATACTCATTTAGAAAGTTATAAATAAGAGTTGTTAATCAAAAGTTTTTGTAATGAATTAAATGCATGATAAAAGTAAAGTTGCAATAATGATAAAGAATGATGAAAATATTGATGTTCTTAATGACATCAAACCATAGGCAGGGTAGACAATGTAAAACAACAAATTATTCCTACCAAGAAAATTCCTGTTCAGATTTGTGCAATCAGTGGTGTCTAAAACAAACATTGCAACATGAAAAACTTAACATTATGGAAGCCTTGAACAAGATTTATTGAATGGGTTCTAGAATAATATGGCTGCTCATCACGGTGAGGTAATTGGGTGGTGAGACGTTAATTTGCCGTCTCTCTTTTGATGAAAATTATTTATAAAGATTAAATCAATTTCAGACTTCACTCCTTGTATTAACCCCTGACCTGCTGAAGCTATCAAAGTATTAGGGCTCTGCCAGGGAGATTTATAGCTGATGTCTGAATATTGCTTGTGGGGAGGGGAGGGGGGGGGGGGTGTCTAGGCTATTAACCCATTTTTCATCAAACCCATCAAAATTATCAGGATATTGTATTGAGGATTTTCACTACAAACTGTGCAGATGTTACCACAAAGATATATTGAATTCTAAAATAATATAAAATATGTGAAATAATATCAAAATGATTATTGATAAAAAAAATTATGAATCATTCAATAAAATGTTAGAATGTTAATATTTAGATATATGGATACTGAGCGTAATGTATGATTTGTAACAGATTTTATTTCAAGCATGATACACTGTGCATTGGAGCAAACTTAATTAAATTCCTTAATATATATAGTTATTCATATGTTATTGAATATTTTTTCAGAGGATATTCTCAGATATTATAAGAATATCCATAATAAAGAAATTTCACTAAACATCAATAAATGATCAAATGATATTAATTAAATTGTGTTAATAATTCAGAAAAATTTTTACAAGTTAATATTTTGATAGATGAATACCTGATTCGCTGTGGATTTTACTATGAGCATGACACACTGCTTAGAGAGTACACATAACCAGGTGCTAGGGACATGTGTTTGTATTTAGTCACATCTGTCTCCCTGTCTGGGAGTCGCCTATAATATGGATTTTGCTCTAGTGTATTTATGCATAGGCACTCCTGATCACAGTTCAAATTTATGTATGCTGAGTCTGTGACTGTTTTGAGATCTTATAGCCAGTTCATGCTAAACAAAAACATTTTTTACATTGAAATAGTTTTGCATTTAGGTTTTCTTTGCATATCTGTCATGGTTTGCTATGATTTTGATTCATTTTGCAACCTTTTTTTAAATGGACAAAAAAGATTATTTTCTGAGTTTTTTTGTAAATTCCTTATCTTAAATTATTCATTATAAAAAAAAAAAAAATTAAATATTGACACAGAACAGGCAGTATGGAAACTCAACAAACAAACATTATCAACTATTAATATTTTGCAATCATTATGTTCAGCATTGTCATCAAATCATCCAAACCAAATAGCCAACTGACAAGGTCAGCTGCTTACAGTGCCAAGATGTTTTTTCCTGGAAGTCAAGTAGTTCCGTAATGGTTCCCTTGTTATTATAATGGCCAGCTCCTTTGTCATTCCTGTCCAGATTAAATGAGGCAAGTTTGCTTATTTTGTCAGATCAATGGCTGTTTCATTGCAATTAGAGTGTTCTGTCACCTGCAGAAATCTCAGCCAGCACGGGAGCAGTGTTCTTGTAACATTGTCCCAGCAATGATAGTCTCCTGTATATAGCGCCAGACAATGGCTTGTGTAGGTAAATGCTATGAGAGAGTATATAAAATTTAGTAATTGCAGAGAGATGAAATGATATCTTTTATGAAAGTGATTGTGTAGGATTGGTTTGATAAAATTATTATATTCACATGATAAGTTGTTAAAAGCTATGCTTCATACAATACTTATGCAATTTAGTAGTTCTATGTATTGCAGAAAATGTTAAACTCTTTGAAAGATAAGATAAGTTTGAGAATTTATGTTTTAATTACTATAGAAATTTATGATAAGTGATTTAGTACTAATCTCATTTCCGGAAATATAATGATATAATTGTTTTGCTTAAAACATTTGTTCTTGTTCCAGATTACTTACAGTATTTTGGACAAAGACTCCATAACATAGACTTTTATATTTAACTAGTTAGCAATATTTGAGTCTGTGAATATGTTTAAGATAAAAAAAGATTACAGAATTCCAGAATTGTGTTTATTTCAGGTAAATCAGCGAAGCTTATGTATATTGCAGGAGTATATCTGGAATATTAACGTCAAATATGATGTTGATTGCCTCTATCATGGGCATTTTCTTATCATGTTTGTGGAAGTATTTCATCAGGTACACCTTTTGGACTGCTGTTTTTAACCCATGCAGTATCTTACAGATAAGTTAGTGCTTTAACTGCTTCAGTTTGAAGTGTTACTAGATTCCGCAAATTCTTCACATGTTTCTTGTGAATGTGGTTCTCTTCTTCTTGAGTGCATCTTGAAAAATTATTGCAGCAAAAAAAGTTTTATTTCACCATCATAGTTTTATCCGAGAATCAAAAAAAAGTTTATGAATATTTTTTTAAGATAATTTAGACTTTGGATCAATCCATCAGACCACCTGTTCATCGGCCTAATAAATACACCTTCCATCACTTCATCTGTTTATCAAAGTTTTGCATTTTGATAAAGTATTTATGAAGCAATGAAAAACTAACGTCCATATATGGAGTTTAAAAAATATGTTTATAATGAAATTAAAAATCTTATTGTCGATGTTTCCATTATTGATGTGTAAATTTAGTTAGTTTCTCTGTAATGCTGCACGGAAAGCTTAAAAAGGAAGTGACAGTAGCAATGATAAGTTAAGTGGGCTCTTGCAGTTTTCTTTAGATCCATTATTTACATACATACATGGTTGTTGGATTATCACATCAGGGCAAATAGAGGGGAGATTAAAACGTAGAGTAAACAGAAATTTTCATTTGGAATGATAATTAGTAAATTCGTTACTGAAAGGGTTCCCTAAGAAGCGGTCATGCATTAATAGTAAAATCATTATTGTAGAGTTCCCTGAGAAGCGGTCATGCATTAATAGTAAAATCATTATTGTAGGGTTCCCTGAGAAGATGTCATGCATTAATAACTCTTAAGTAAATCTTTGCATGATAGTACGTCTAGAGACCGGTGCTATCAGACCTTGACTCTTGCACAATTGACACTGTGCAAACTAGCATGTATGTTTCAGCAGAGTACTTGTCAATTGCATGCCCCAAGACACCACAGAGTGATGAATAGTTTATACAGTTACAAGATTACGATGGGTTAGTCTCTTAACCCTCCACTTGGCATCCATTGTCTTATCAACTACAAGAGGAGCTGAAGAATGCTTTGGTTCGAGGAGAAACTTATTTTATGCATGCTTATTAGCACTGTTCATGCTTATGTTTTCTCCCTAGGGTCTGTCATCTGAGTTTACGGATCCATCAAACTGTTTTCAAATGGCCTACAAGTCAGTAATGATATTTAACCTGCAATGCAAATTTTTATATAAATAATGGATGACAATTTGAATACATAATGATTCAAAACTCAAGAATAATTTGTATTCTATCTTCACAATTTTTATGTGATAAAAGACCTTAAACTCAAATGCGAAACTGATATCAATGACATATAACAAATGATGAAAATGTAGTTAAATAACATAAATTAAAATATTATTAATTCTACCTGAAGATGAAAAATGTTTAGTCTTCATACATAAATATAAGAAAGACCTTTGATAAAAAGTTTATCCTTATCCAACAAGTCTATGTTGAAAATGATAAGACAGCGTATCATTTTTCATTGCAGATTAAAACATCTTAGTAATAACTATAATTTTTTCCTGTAATTTGTTGATTATTTTTATTTTGATGTTTATTTTACTGACTATGGATAGCATCATTAACAGAGAACCGTCCAGTGGCTTATATCTATTGTAACTCTTTGGCATTTTATATCAGAAGATGAAGGTAAAGGGAATCCTAGATGTTGGAATGCCTTTCCTTTTACTTGACTTTCTTTCATACAAAAATTATGCTTTCAAATGTTTCTAAACATATACCAATACTAGTATGCATTTTTTTACCTACTGAATCAAAATGCTGAACAATTCAGAAGAACGTTTTAGATAATCATATCTTATAATACATATGTATAATCCTGAATTAACATGTCCTAAATATTACTGCATCTCCTTGGAGAAGTATTTTTCATCAAATCAAAATTTCACCTTTGGAATTCAAGTCGTAACAAGGGTGTATATTATGAAGATGTATGATCATGTCAGTTGCAACAGTTGTATATAGGTGGGTCCCGTCAATTCGAAGATTGCTGTAGACCTGACACAAACCATCCGTTCTGTGGTCTTAAAGGGATTGAACTCCAGGGTGTAGAGCCTGCACATGGCGGCACCAATTGGCTGGAAGCAACGTGCACTCCTTACACACACCACTGCTTCCTTACCTGTGTTAACATTCTCCAGCTATCCTGAGGGCTTCAATTAGTATGTGTGCAATTTGTATACCATTCTGAAGAGATTATGTAATTGTGTATCATAACTTGAATGATTATTTGGATAACTTGGCAATGAGGAATATTTTTTCTGGCACAAATTTAGGTGCACTTAGAGTTCCTCATAGACCTAAATGAAGACTTATTGGAAGACATTTTCGGTGAGGCATTCCATTTTTATTCCTTCTGTAGGAGGCGCAGGAGAAGTACCCAGAAATGTTTCTAATGTGGAAATGCCAAATTGAATTGACATGCTTCCATGTACAAGTATTACTTAGCACTGAATGCCCCATTCTTTTGCTTTTCTAGTCGAAGGATCCAACAAAGAAGCAATTGTACAAAGGCAATGTTTACATGCAAATTGCCTTTAAGTGCACACAGTTTGAACATTATGTTCTGAACCTTTTTACAGTATTGCCTTGAAGATTCGTTATGTACTTTCTGACATGTTACACTATTGATATGAGTTCAGCAAAAATGCAATGTCTGCAATTTAGTATTAAGAAAAACATTTCAAAGTTTTGTTGTTAAAGAAATAATTTGTTTGAAGTTGAAATAATTTAGGACACTTTCAGTGAACAAAACCATAGTCAAATTGAGCATTTAAGTATTGATTTATTTCTCTACAATCTACCTTGTCACTTTTTAAACAATATTCATCTTTTAACAAGACAAAATGTGAATAAATCAAGAAATTTAAGAAACACATTCAATCAAATAAGTTAGTTTGGAAAATGTAAGCATTTTAACAAACAAAATATTGATTATCTTTCAAGATTACATGTTAGTTTCTATGGCAACATCTTATTAGGAAATAAGGAAAAACCTGAAAATTACTGAAAGTATTGACAAAACAAACAGTTACGACTCAACAGTGAAAAGGTCACAAATGACAAAATTTCCTCTTTACTCCAAATTGCTCTTTCCGAACTCCATCCTTTAATTGCAGTTTGCTAATAAAGGTAATTTAGATTTCTGACCATTACTTATTTATTCACCGTACACACCTTGGATTGGCAAGACTTCCACGTTGCAAATTAAGCAGTGGAACCAGCTGAGGCCAATAGCTTGTCAATTCCGAGGCCTGGGAGCAGAATTCAGATTAAACGGAAACTGGATAAGCCAATGAGACCTTCAGAAGCCTCGGCCATTGCCTTTGCTCAAATACTTCATAAGTGTGATAGTTTATAGACAAGATATAAGGAGAGGACTGGTGATAAACTCTCTCAGGCCCATCCCTGCCGGAAGTTTACCTTCCACTGGGTCTTCTTCTAGCTTCCTGTAACTCTGAGTCTTTGTCGCTAGGGAAATGGAAAAAATTTCCTCTTTCTGCATACTTGTGCTCTTTAACATTTGAACTAGTTTTTTGTGAATTCAATGTAATTCTGAACATGTATGCCTGCTGAATAAACCAAGAATTGGTTTAGATTTAAGCGTATAATTACATGGACCTGTGAGTTATTTTGAGGAAACTTTTAAATAACATTTTACTTGTTTTTGATGTGTGAAAAAAAGTACATGTATAATGAATAAGGAACATAATAATTGAATAAATCTGTAGTAAAAACATTGTTTATGTCTGACGTTCCATTATATTTCGGAAATTCATCAAGTTTATCAAACTCTCTGGGTTTAGAACAACATTTTAAGATATGGTTTAAATATGATATTTTATATAAAATATCCATTATGAAATTAAACTCGTCCGACTCTCCTTGATCTGGAGTAGGGATACACATGAAGGGCTCTTCACTGAGAGGGTTAAGTCAGAAATAATAACAGCGTTGAAGTGAATAGGGTCCCCAAGGACCTTCCAGAGCTTATGTAGATGATGTGAAGAGCATATTACTGTCACTCATTCTGCCAGTATAGCTTTCTCTACACCTTCACAGCATATTAACGCTTGTATCTAACATGTCAATATCATCATATCCAACTTGTCTCATTTGGTGCACTTTTAGATTTATTTATTTGGCGATAGCATCTACCTTTTTCACTTGTCAAGTTGACATCATGCTCAGCATGTCAATATCATTTTGATGAATTTTGTTAATTTCTTAAGCACTTTCACATGTATGAATATGATAAAGTATCTCCTCACTTTTTAATGTGACATCATGCTTAGCATGTCAATATCATTTTGATGAATTTTGTTAATTTCTTCAGCACTTTCACATGTATGAATATGATAAAGTATCTCCTCACTTTTTAATGTGACATCATGCTTAGCATGTCAATATCATTTTGATGAATTTTAAAAAATTCTGCTCTTTCAAGTGTATGAATATGATAAAGCATCTCCTCACTTTTTAATGTGACATCATGCTTTAGCATGTCAATATCATTTTCACCATTTCATTAATTAAGCAGCATGACCAGATGTTATCATGACATCAAAAGTATCATCTTCAATGGGACATCATTCCTTATTAAGTCAATATCATTTTGATGAATTTTGTAAACATTTGAAGCACTTTCAGATGTATGAATATGATAAAGCACTCATCTTATATAGTGACATCATTCCTTGTCAGTATCATTTACATGAATTTTGTTCATATTTAAACACATTTAGATGTCATCATTTAATTAAATGCATGGGCTCAGTTTTCAAGGTGACATTCTTCAATGATGACAAATAATTCTCATTCTGAGGGAAATGTATTGATGTCATCAAAAGCATATCCTCATCCCCTCGATATCACATCATTCTTGGGCTTGTCAATATCATTTATACTAATTTCATTCATTTAAGAAACACTTTCTGGTATATGTAAATGATAAAGGGATTTTCAAAATGACATAATACCGTCTGGTGTACATATAATCTTCATGAATCTTGTTCATTTTTTAAGCACTTTTAGATGTAACATATGATTAAAAGCATCTCCTCACCTTCAGTGAGACATCATTCTTAAGCATGTCAATATCATTTTCTCAAATTTCATTCATTTTGAGTAACTTTCAGATGCATGTATGAGATGAAAAGCACTCACTTCACATACTTCCTTCACTCCTAGATAAACATGATATCATTAACAGCTGAATTGATAAAGAATATTTTTTTCTCAAAATCTTTCTGCAATAGTATTTAGCTTTGGTATGGTATCAAGGAAGCATTTAGGTTTGTTGATGTTTGCTTGTATATCGTAGAACATGTGCTAGAAATTGACATTCAGACATACCTTGAACTATTTCATGCGTGCTATACGTGTCTGCAAATTCTATCAAAAACATGCACATTTGAGATTTTATTTAGAATGATAATATGTAACCTCATTGCATCATTGATAACAAACCATCTGTATAATTCTTTTGATAGTTGGAAGCATTTTTGGAAGACTGTAAAAAAGATTAATTATTTGCTTGTGTTGCTGGATGAAACAAAACCATTCCTACTGGCTTTGGCCAGAGGGATATCTCTTTGGCTGAATCAGTAGAGTGTGTGACTTACCGGGAAGTCCTGGGTTCGAATCCTTCAAGGGGTGATCTCACTATCACTTTTGTTACATTTGGCGCCCTATAGTGGGGCTTGGGCAACTCCTGTGTGATCAATACACCCTGAGTATGCGGAACTGAGGTCTTCAGCCAGCGGAATATCTCTTTGGATAAATAAGTAGAGTTTCTGGCTCTTACCTGGATGTCCCAGGTTCAAATCCCATCGGAGGTGACCTTACAATCACTTCTGATACGCTTGTATAGAATCATTGAACTAAAAAGTGGATGGTTTTTTTCTGTTTGTAAAACATTGTGTCCCCAAAGGCAATGGTACCATAAAATGTCCCCGCTTCTTATTTCTAGTTTTTTATTTTCAGAAAACTGTAAACTTCGAATTTTGATTTAATAAATCTATCAAATACAAAGTGGTTTTTTGGGGGGTCATATTTAACTTTGTGTTAAGGAATCAAATCATTCTTGTGAACAAAGTAATAGTTTCAATTTCAGTTTCATTCAAATTTGAAATTAAATTGCTCTTTATGATATTAAATGTCTTGTAGAAATAAATTTCTGGATGAAAATTTCTTTTCATAGAAACACAAGCTGATGAAATTCAAGTATTTGTTTTTGTGTTTCCACAACAATGAAAGTTCATATTCATCATCTTGAGTATATTGATTTCAACATATTGCTTACCATAACAAAATTTAGGATTTATAACATTATGACTTAGAAATTGTTAATAAAAATTCTACTTACTCATTACAATATTTTTTCAAGACTAAATCTTTTTCACCCTAACAAAATAGAAGATGCATGTAAATCGACAAGCATGATTTTGAATTCGTGTTTAGCAAAAAATATTTGTTAAAGTGCATTAAAAATGAAAGTATAAGATTCATCAGAGGAAGAAAATAATTCAATCATGTGGCTGTGCAATCGAGCATCAGGATTATTTCTGCACTTATTTCACCATGTCATTTCCTCCAAATCAAAGTTCAAAATCAATGTAGTGCAGACAGAATGGGTTTATCATAGGATTGATGATGTCAAACATGCAGAAAATTTAATGATTGGAACAAACCATGTTAGAGAAATAAGGAGCTGAATTTCAGAAATTTACAATCAGGATACAAGTTGAAATCAGTGTTATTACCCTCCCTTGGAGCCATCTATCAATAAGTTTGGTTGGCTCTTCTCCTGACGACTGTGGAACCGTTCCTGGTATCTCTGGAATCATCGGGCACAATTTGGGCCAATTCTTGTCTTTAATCAATGGTAGCTGCCCTAGTTTCCACTCTAACAGACATGTACATAATGCTAATTGAAATGGATGAAATATTTGCTTGATGGCAGATAAAGATTAATGGCATTTTGAGTCATATTGACATGTTTGTTCCTGAAATAGATTACTTTCTGATATCAAAGTATAAAGGTGCATCTGATTTCATAACTGTTGATGACAGTGATGCATTGTTTGTTAACAATCTAAAATCATATTTCCATGATTTGGACGTATTGCTTCTGAACAATCTAAAATTGAGTTGTTTTTTGTTGAGATGTTTTGGTTATTAAACTAAAATCATATTACCTCTTTTGGTTTGCATTATTGGTTAACAATGGAAATATTTCTTTGTTTGGTAATTGTTTTTCTTAATGATCTGAAATCACATTTCTGTGTTTGATCTGTGGTTGATGAACAATCTAAATTCATATTTATCTAGGATTGATTCTTTGTTAACAGTTTCAAATATAATTTCTTGTTTGGAATGAATTTTTTTAGATATAACTCATATTTATTTGTTTGGTGATGCATTTCTGGTTTTAAAATCAAGTTTATTTCCATTTGAAATCTAAATTGTACAGTTGTACTGTTTTAAAGATCCTTAATGATTTTATTTTCAAAAACAGTTTTCTTTTGAATCCATTAGTTCAATGTTATTTCCTCACAAAATCTATCAATTTCTTAAAGAAATCTATGAAATCGATTATCACTTCATTAGCTATGTTTTTTAAAACAAACTTACTTCACAAATATGTCATGTCATTAAATCTCATTCAGTTGTCATTGTCCAAATTTATGTTACTTTCTTTTTAATTTAAACTTTTTATATTAGAGTATGAAGTAAAAAATTAATCCATTGCTTGTAAAATTTACAAATATTTTGTAGAAATATATTTCCATTTCACTTATATTTCATAGCCAAAAGAAAAAAAGTAATTTCTTCTTCTTTATCCAATACTCGCTTGGCTGTCACGACGACACTGGCTGACTGTAATGTACATGGAATATACATCAGAAGTAATGATCCTTGTACATGTATATGAGAGAAGACCTAGGCTTTGTCATGTTGTTCCAGTCATAATCAACATGAAATGGACGTTTTCCCGACATACTTAATTCCACATCGCACACTTCGTGATTTAGGTTCCAGGAGATGTCTTCTCAGTGTAAATGGGTCACTCGGTCACTGGTTTCCATCTTTAAAAGATGCTTATATCATTCTGGAAATTAGTTATGGGTTCTTGCAGCCAAAATTGAACCCCTAGTCCAAGGTTTGTGTCTCTTTGCCTCGCACGGGGATATAAAGGGGGGCTATCTCATACTGTGGATGATAGCAACAATGTGTGTAGTGGCCAAGGCAATCTCGTAATTGTAGGCTCTGAAAGGGGGAGTTGGAAGGGGGGAGGCCCTGGGTTTTGAGAGTGATCCCGGGTAACATTTATAGCCAATGGCCTTGCAAGTTGAACATTGCCTCAAATTATTATCTGGTTGCAAGATGACAGACATCAGCGACACTTTTAGTTGATTGCATTCATGATTGATGGCAGTCCGAGATGACCATTGCTATCAGAGCATATCAAGTGATCTCCTTGACCAATCATGTTTAAGTGAGCGGAATCAGGGACTTTATAAACTGGGAAATATTTATCACGTTGATGTCATGACAACCTTAGGTATCAGTTTTACATTGTGACTTACATGTACTTGGGTAGACTCTAATGGCAGCTGTGGCGTTTCCCATAAAAGGAGATTTCATTTGGAAACATTGGATTGAACTGGGATGTGCATCAATGAATGAGTTTATCTGAAGAAGTTATATATATACTATCGAGTCCTAGGCTCAGATTAGTAAAATATGTCTTAAGAAATAAAGTTTCATTTTCATATTAATTTGTTTTGCTGATTATAGTCAGCATTAATTTTATATTCAGTAATTTAATATTTTGTGAAGAAATTAGGTTTCAGTGTTTTTCCTTGGAAAGATTGATGAAAGTGTCATGAGTGATCTATTGATGATATATCAATAAAGTTACCAATTCATGTTTGTTAGTATTAAACTGTTTGAAGTTAGTATCATTGTATTTCAATGTCAGAATTCAGTTATACTTTAAGATAAACGGTATATAAAGGTCAAAAGATAATTTTGAAAAGATACATATTAAAGCAGTCATGAACATTACAAAATCATGTTTCGTAAGTTGTAATTCTGTAATCTGGTTCTGAAACCTCATTTCTAAACCATTTCTGTGGTTTGTTTGAAAACGATATAAACATAACATTTTTTCTTTGCTTTTCAACAAGTTCACCTGTTAAGGACAGGCATTTATGTTAGAACTCCATACTTTCAACATGCAGTGTTTACAGAAGAGGCTTTTGTATATATGTTGGGACTAGTGGAAGTTCTTGTATTTATGTATCCCACGAAATCTGCCAGAGAAAATGACTGAGCATCATGTAAGGGGTATTTTGGAGTTAGATTTTCATATTTTACCTATTTGATTTTGATACTTTGTAATATTTATGAGAAAAAGTTTTTAAGATTTTTCCGTCAACTGTTTTGTCATTTTATTTATGAAATGGTCCTAAGGTACTAAACCCAGGTTAACATAAAAGATTGTTTATATAGTCCAAGCTTGAATTTTTCATATCTTTTTTTTTTCAAAATTTTATTTTGATTTGAAATTTTTAACTACCACATATTGTTCTAAATCTCCTTTATGTTCCAATGAATAAAAGTCTTTGAAAAGGAGTCATGAAATAACATTAAGGGAGTACGCCTTTTATGGGTAGCATCTTTTTAAGTGAAAATTTGAAATAACTAAAAATATCTTTAGGTCAACATCATAATCACACTTCATCCTCTCTTCTCAACAAAACAAAAAAAGTTTGAGCAATATCTTTTCTCAGGAAAAACGTTTTCTGAAGTCACCTCATGGTCCCAGGTGCCTGGCAATCTTGCCAATTTTCTCTAATGAAATTAGAGATTGGTAGTTATATTATGACCACGCTTGGTGCGCTGATACTGCCCAGATCTTAGTTCTGAAAGGTGATCCTTCAGCGCTGAAACTCTCTGCTACTGAAATGTTAACTGAGATCTGTATTCTGTTATGACTATTGTTGCCTTATCACTGATCTAGACAGATCTTGACTTTGGCAATTTTATCCAATGGTGTTGCAACACCCAGCAAATGGAGAGCCATGTGCTTTGTTTTATCCATATCTGACATCAAATGCTTTGGTATTCAAGCTCCAGGCCATATGCCTATGAAGTTCTCGGGTTGACCTGGCGGCAAAGTATCCAAGATAGTACAAGAAATAACAGGAATATGCTCTAAGCAGTGGTTACAATCAATCCCGATTATGCATACTTGATGTGAAGGATGATGATATAGGGTGCAAAATTTGTATGCGAGACTCAGTTGGAATGTATTGAATTTTGAATAAAGGCTATTTCCTTTGAAACGGTCTTGAATTGATACTTGAATGAAATAAATGATTATTATTTACTTTTGGAAAAAAATCATTCCTTGATTCATTAGTATATGTATTTCAAAATTTTAAGATGGAGCAAGCTTTTTGACTTATATGTATGAACCAAGTAGCAAACTCACTTTTGGATTCAGGGAGTCGGGGTGTATTTTCAGGCGGTGTGAACCCCTCATATCCCCCACTTCCCCTCCCACCCTCCTGGAAAGGGTGTACCTCTCTGCGAATCTTATCAATGGGTGACCCCCTTCCTTCTTATTTTTGAATTAGCCATTTTGCCTTCAATAGTAAGGATTTCATTTTTTCTGTATCTAGATGATTACTTGAGTAATATCAAAGAATAACCAGTGTTGTTTTGGTACAAATGAGGACATGACGCAAGTGATGAACTTGTGCCTTTTGTAGTAAGAAAGTTTACATACTTATGATGTTTTATGACTTTATTTGCTTAACTTTTTTTCTTTGAAGTCACCTGCAGGGATGTGCTCATTTCATGCTTGTTTTGATTAAATTGCACTTAACAATTTCCTTTTTCTATTCAATTACTGCAAAAAATAATTAAACTTACTTCTTCATTATCTCTGACTTGCCAGAAGCATTGAAAGTCAAAAACTAATAATGAATTTTTATTTCAAGCAAACTTCCATTACATTAAACTTAATAGATGTCATGTCAGTTTCCGTGAAATGTGATTTGTTTATTGCTTTGACAGAACATTTTGTTATCAGCAATGAATTTCCTGATGATGCAAAAAAATATCTCTTTGGAACCATTCGTGATGGAGGACTTCATCTCATTACCTTTATATGAGAAATTTTATCATTTTCCCTTGAACAGTGCTGTTTTCAATCAATGTCAATCAGTGCATCATTTTCATTTCGAGAATAATGATGAAAAATCATGACATTTTTTGGGTGAAAATGAAAAAAGTAAGAAAAGCATGTATTGATCCCTGTCAGTAATGAAAGATCTTTGTAAAACTTCAAAGTGCCTCATCACCATGGAAACGAAGCTAGTCGACTGCCATCTTTTAATTGGTTGCATGGCGACCAGTATGGATTTGGATCCAATTTGTCGTATATTGATTCAATAGTATAAATGTTGACATAAGAATGTATTGGATCTAAAATATAACTTTTTAGGGAATCAATCTACAGTTATGACATTCTTAAGACAATTTAAGTGTCTTTCAAAAATTTTATCATTGATTTTATTGGACCTGGAAGTTTTTTTAACTCTAAAGTTCACTTTATAAGTGTATTATTCATCCTGTTGTAACTACAGTCTTTTGTTCATGATAATTTTTTAGGTAAATACGAGAGGCATAGAATGGGGGGGGAGTAATTTACTATTATTGGTTAATTTTTTAATCATTCTGTCAACTTTACACCATACCTCGATCAGTAACTAAAATCAAGTCCTGTCAAGTTATGTATAGGTATATTCAATTAGAAATAATAACTCTACTTTGGTTGTATTAACTTCTAATGTCAAGCTAGATATGTATCTGCATGTTTCAAGTTATTATTTCAAAGAGCTTTGAATATGTGTTTTTACCAAAGGGATTTTTTAATGTATAAAGCAAATGTTATACACATTTTATCAATTTCCAACATAGCTTTGCTTTCAAATTATCAGTATTTCAACACATGTGCAAGTTTTTGCCCCACTTTTAGGCTTTAGATGTTGAGAGAGATTGCCCAAAGAACTTTTCTTCAAAGTTACGACATAAAATCAATAGACTTGGCTGACTTTTTCCGACTGATTGTCACTTGCACATTTTGATTAGATTATAATTTGATGGGAACAAATTGGAGTTTTTTTATTGCTCGCCAAATATTTAATACATCTTAAAATTTTGTCTAGAGCTTTGGGTTCATGGTCGCTAATTCATATGATCTAACACAATCTTCTAAATCTATTAACTATTAATGCTCGGAGTTGTTTGTGTTGGTGCTTTTACCAATTTTCAAGTTTTTTAATTCATTCAAAATACCTTTCATGTTGGACAAATTTTCAGAAAATTTGAAAAATAAATTCAAATTTTGTTCATGTTATGATTGTGATTATTATAATGAAATGTTATGTTTTGTTTTTCACAACAGATTAAAATCATCTTCTCTTTAAATGTAAAAATGTGTCATTACATTTGGGTCTATTGGGCTCATACTTAAAGTGCAAAAGCTAAATGGTTGTCAAGAAAATTGTTTTGGTTGACCCATGAAAAGTAAATATTGGACTGATGTATAAATGGATTGGCTTTTTGCCTCCAATTGTACATAATTTCCATATTAGAATTAGCAGAGATTTTGCATGAATCTAATCATTTTGTGCATTTTATTATATTTACGTGTAAGATTATTCGATCAATACAGATTCAAATCATTACCAGGTTGATAACAGCAAGTCAAAGTTTCTACAGAAGAAATAAGCATAGCATTTAATTTTTTGGAGTTAACATATCAGGTTGGCAAATGAAACCAAATTTACCACAATTACTTAAACCTTACTCAATCGAGACTGCCTCATTGCCTGGGGTTCATGGCAGCCAGTTTGATTTCTTGCACCATTCCTGCGACTCTGGAATGGTAAGACTCCATGACCTCGCTTTGACCTTTAACTACTTTCCCTGATATTTATGCTTATTTGCAAGGCAGAACAATAATGGCTACACAAAATCCATTAAGTAGAGATCACTTTTCTCCAATCTGAAGGCTTATTTACACAGCACATGCCAAACTGGATGTGTTCTTGAACTTAGAATCCTATATCAGTTTGAAGTTTTAAGAAAAATAGACCTACTGCATTGCAAACCGATATTGAGTGTTTGCATAAGGAATGTAAGATATTTTCCATTTTGAATAACTTGAATCTCTTTTTTCAAAAGCTTCAAAGTTTTTATGAACATAAAAATACTGTTTACATAATTATAAATGCTTCTACTGTTACCCTTTATGCAAATTAGATATCTTGATTCAGTTTTGTGATTTGATATTTTGAAACCTTTTTGCTAAATAACTAGTAAGTGCATGGGCCATTTTGAATTTCTCAATCCTCATATTTATATTTTTTGTAACTTTGATTTTGAAATTATTTGCAAAATTTTACAAATTTATAAAAAAATATTGTTATTTCAAATAATATTCACCTGTTCTCTAGCCAACTTTTTTCAAACATTGCTGAAGGCAAGGCATGATTCATGTAGGAATGTTTCTACTATGTGGAGACTTTTCTAGTATGATAGACTTGTCTTAGTAACAGAATACATCGGACAGATAGCCAGTACCTGCATGAACATATGGGCATCATCTTTGAGCACATGGACCACATTATTCACACCCGCAGCTTCTGTGTGAGCTTCTCACACGCTTATTTTATTAATCTTGGTGTTATAAACATGCAGCTTTATCACATGTATTTCACATCAATGCTAAGAGTCGTTGAATAACACATCACCTCCACCACACACAGGGAATACCAGAAATGTACAACAGTGTCTGGCTAATACACCAGGGAATATTTGCAGATGATACCTACTTTGGTTGAACTATCGAGTATCAGTCTCATGTGCAGTATGATATGTATCAATTACAAAATTTTGGTTTCAATTTTAAAAGTAAGAAATACTGCAGTATGTTTCCTTCTGTGAAATACCCTTTCCAGGCATGAATGTAGCAGAGTGAAGTGTTGTTATTTCTAAAAGATGAATATTTGTTTTTCAAGAAGTTTCTGTAGGTGATGTTTAAACAAGAACAACATTTTTATCAAATATACACAAAGATCCCATATACATCATGCTAAGACTATAACCCTCTTCCCACTGTAAGAAATAAATGTTTAACATTGTTTAAAATATTTAAATTGACAATTCTGTTATTGGTATGTTGATTTTTACTTTCATCTGAATTTTCATTTAATGGTTTATGTGTGTTTCAAATGATGCATTAATTCTTCAAAGGAAATGGTTGGTAGTCGCAACATTTGTAAGTAATAGATGGTAGATTTACAAGGTTCAAGTGATATTCAGTAGGTGGTCCAAGGTAATATAGACATTATCCGCACGCATTAGATATTGGAACCATGCTTCAGCCATCCACAGTTTACTGTAGGCATTGATTGCTTCAAGGATAGCGTCTTTCACCTTTCATTGTTATAATAGTCTAGGTTGAAGGTCAAAGTTTACTAGAAAGTAGCTTTTTGACATTTAGAGACCTTATGAATGAAATAAAGAGACTTAGGGTATATTGCAAGAAGATGTTAATGGTTTGTAATGTTAATTTTTTCTTTGTAATTTTTGGTAATGCTATCCGTAGAAATCAAGGAGTTCAAAACAATATCGGAAGTGTTTCATGTGAATAACACAAGTCAAGAAAAGTCCACAAATGTACACAAAAAGAATAATTTCTGTCACCTGTAATAAGATTTGTACTTATCCAGTGATTCCTTGTTTAAATATGTTTCTTATCGTCCTTTCACCAAAGTACATTATCAATCTGTGTAGGTTGAATGAATAAGTGAATCTTTTCTCACTTCTCAAATCAAGCAGAAATCTTTTCACAATATGGCTGCCATTCGCGTCTGCCCCAAACAGTCTCCAGGGACAAGCAATAGAAGATTGGTCATCACTGAGGCTATCAAAGATTGGCCTCCAAATTGTTACTTGATTAGTGGAGGTCAAATCAAGATACAAGGCAATGATTAGTTACAGTGACACTCTGAGATGAACAACCGCCTACAGCTTCTGCTTATAGCTGTTCAAACTCCTTATAAATCTTTTTACGGAAACTGGTTTCCAGGATTTGATGTTGTTCTGGAAGAGGAAAGTGACGATAATTTCAGAGCATGATTGTGCTAGACCAGCTTGAGTACACTCTAGCCTTTTCAGCTTAACCTGCTTGTTTTATCAACACAAACAGAAATTTCATCTCTGGCCTGAGGCTTCTAATTTCTTGCCAGGTATATTTGTGATATTTGCAGTTGTTGAGCATCACATGCAATGGACAAACAAAAATATACACCACAGAAAGACATTGTTTCTGTATTTCTAAATGAATGATAACTGTTTCAGAGGTTATTTCTAACTCATTGTACAAAAGGAAGATTTTGGAACCTTGTCATCAATAAACTAATGTCTTACAGGAACATCAATGATGATATCAGATGTCTTTCAAAGTAAATGGACGTGATTGTCAATTAGTAAACACATCAAATGTGAAATCTGATCAGACATGTATAAAAGACTCTTCTGACTGTAGCCCTGTGCCTTCTGTCATGTTGATTATCTCAATTATCTTTATTTTTATTACGACTTTGCTGCCTGTTTGAGGACTGGTGGAAGAGTCTGAAATGTCACAGTGATGTAGGTGGTGCTATTCTCATACCTGCTAAGGAAATTAATCAAAGTCTTGTAGGCTAATGTAGATGACAGTAACACTGCTATAGACCTGTAAGCAGCAATCTTGCTTAGGAGTATTTTTGCACGGAAGGTTTGAATGATTCATAAGATGTTATTAGATCTAGGACACCGATTGACCAGAGTATAGTTCATAGGTAAAAACATTAACATGCCAAATAAAAGGCAGTCATTGTATGAAAATATACTATTATTGTAAAAGTCTCATAGTTGACAAAAATAATTTCAAAATATTTTTCCAAATTTCAATTATTATTAGCTTTTTTGGAAAAAGATTAATTTGTATTGTAGATGCAATCTAGGTCTTAATCCTTTACTTCTCACAAATTTCCTAATTATGAAAAATATATTTTAAAATTGACATTTTCCCTTTTCTAGTTGTCAAGTGAATGAGTGATATAGTTATTGTTTAGCTCTCCTTGGGCAATAATACTTATGATGAAATAGAGAAAGAATTCAGTTAGTGTAATGGCATATGTCCCTGATTGCAGTGGAGTCTGTTCCTTATGTTAGGAACATGTAGGGATGGTCATCGAAATAGTCCAAGTTAACGAACGTATGGATTGATAAATTGATCCAAACTGTCTCTTTCATCATGTTTAAAGGTCTGTAGATCAACTTGAGTATAAGGCAGTGAATGCATTGAATTTACTTATAGTCTATGTAAGGAGATTTAGTGGCTAGACATGGAATATAGACATCTGGAGAGAACAAAATGAACTGTCTCCTGGTGTTTGTCTTATATGAGTTGGGGCAAGGGAAATCATTGCTCTAACTTGATTATGTAAGTTTTTTTGGAATGGGTAGTGGACAATGCTACTGATGATTGAATTTGATTATGGATTAGAAGTATCTTATCTGAGACTGGTTTTTGTTCATCTACCAGCTTGATATTGTCAGCACTAAAATATGAAAATATGTTATCTGTAAGTTTTTAAAAAATGTTAGGAGATTTTGGTTCTTTACAAAATATGGCTTTTGAAATACCTTGGTTGAATAAATTGTTCCTTTTTGGATTTGGGCGATATACTACATAAACTATAAAAATTTAAAATGGTAATTCATCAGGAGAAAATGTGAATTATGTATGATTCATTTTGAAGATAAGTTCAAAGAAAAGTTTCAAAATTCTTGACCAAGGTATTAACTTATTTTTCAAGTTCAACTTTACTGTACGAGCTGTGTAAATCTTTGTTGAAGCACCATCTGTGGAGGAGGAGATTCAGTCAGCTGCTGATGGTACTGAGAGAATGGTATCATGGAGAGATATACCAGCAAACTGTGTTTACCGTTTTGTGGTTGACACCACGCATACAGTACATTCTTTGAAAATGATCCTGTTTTTGTTAGATGTAAGATGGTGTTAGTTTAAACATGATTTTATAGCCTATATTTTCTAGTTGAAAAATACTGTCTTTCACTTAGCACAGTATCATACAACTCATTTGAAGAACATAATTGTATTAAAGAGTTGAGGAATATGTCGTTGATAAAAGCATATTATTTAATAAAATACTTTATAATTTTTGTTATCATAAAATACTGAAATTGCGAAAAATTAAGAAAAGAATAAATAAATAGAGAGTGAAAGAATACTGTGAATCACAGAAGCTGATAATTTGTCAAAATGTTAAAAGAAGAATATCATATTAATACATAAAATGGTCAAACTACAAAATATCCTTTCGAGGGTCAGAGAAACAAACAAATGCTTTATTTTGGAAAATATAATGAATGAACGTTGCTTTGGTAAAAGGAAAAAAGGAAATGGTAAAATGGGAGGGTGTGGGTTAAGGCCGGAAGGGAAAGTTGGGTCATGGTGAGGGGATGGTGAGTCTAAGACAGGTGCTATAATCACCTGGGAAGTAAGGATATGGCTTTTTGAACAGGTGCAAGGCTATCAGTTAAAAGCTGCTATGTAAATGGTATGCTTTATACATCCCATATGCTGGTTGTTTGTTTATCTTGCAAAGGATTGATGTCCAGCCAGTGGATCATATATTTGTTTGAAGTAGCTGATCCTTAAACAGTCTGTTACAAAATTATTTTTTCGATGATATGAATGAACAGACTAAAAGTTAGACTTCTTTTGGGGAATATGATTGCTTTGTGAAAATATCTGGAGTAATTTTACATTGATTTCAAAGAGGAACTACGTTAGTCGACACTTCATGACGCACAATGTTTGATTGAACCCAAACCATTGTCAACAATGACAATGCCAGTGTAAAATATCAGACAGTGGCATATCATCCATACCATGCTTTCAGGTAGCACGCTTATGACATGCAAACAGTCAGGTGCGAAGCCCGATTACTATTTTCCCATTAGCACGTCGGAAGTGCGTCAGTGGCAATCTGTGATGGGAAGCTGTCCTTCGTCGTCTGGTCTGTCTGTCTTTCCATCTGTCCTTTAGCCAGGCACATCAGCTCATGAGCTTTTGATCCAGGTTGTTGCGGTGGCGGTGATGTTGGTGCTGCCATCGCTGCATCTAGAGGACATGTCAGTATGGAGAACAAGCAGATATTTCCCATCTTGTATTGATTCCCTGTCTCGGCTCGTCATGTCTTTTTGAAATACGGCCAGTGCCAGCACTATGTTTGAACAAGGTAGCTCAATGATTGTTGCACTGATGAAGTCAGATTGTTTCCACTGTTCGCTTGAGGTTGTTGCTTCCACTATCCTTCCTGAGATTATCTTCTATCTAATCAGCTTCCTTGGATCAGGGGATTGATGCCATCAAATCTTATGCTTTGCAAATTTTGGAAAAATTCATTGAAATTTTGCAAAAGGAAGATTGAATTGAACTTTTTGCATGACATTTTACTTTGGCGTAGTTATGATTCAATGCATTGTTTTGCCATTATCAATTATTCATAAGTTGGTTGATAATATTAAAGCCAAATTATCTAGATCAGCCTGTATAAAAATGGTGTAAAAATTTGTTTGAAATAAAAACACTAATGGAATATATGAAGTTGAATCAGAAAGATCATTAAATTCTGAATACCAGAAATTTCTATTTTCTTAAATGTCAACTGTTTATGGTTTCAAAATCTCTAGGGATATTTCCAAGGTTAACATGACAGACATTTTCTTGAACAGAACAATGATTGCAGAAAACCATTGACATATGTTTCTTTAGACAAAATATCTGCCAAAGGTCAACCGAATATATAAAAAAAAGAGTTGATATCATACATTATAATAAAAGAAAATATCTGTTGAAGGAAATTGATTTCTACAGATCCTCATTTATGAAATGTTTAAAAGATCAAGCAGTTATAATATTTTCTTTTATGTTATAAAAAAACGAAACAACTTTAAAGCTATTAAGGAATATGTCTACAAGGAGAAAAGTAATTTTGGAAAACCAATCCCAGTTACTGAACTTCCGAACCCAGGCATAGACATTAGCAAGTTATTAGTATGTGTAGTGTAAAGAAGATCAAAAGTGACCTTGTGAGTTTATGATGGTTGGCACCATTCTTGGCACAAGATACCCATATGCCACCTGCAATCAACCTTCAGTCGCCTTTTATTGGTCAGTGATGGAGGAGACCCCCTTACCATTGGTCATTTTGGACACTGGTCAGCAAACTTGCTGGTATAGATATCCAAAGCCTTAACACTGTTTGTCAATTTGCAGTCCAAGCAAGCCCAGCCAATTTGGCCCGAGCGGAGAGCTGACCTCATCAATGGACGTCAATTTCCGATCTTTCCAAATGTCTGAAATATCTATCCTCATTGCCAAGATTACTTTAGCCTCCAAAAGAATCAAGAAAGCAAAAGTTGATTTTGGTCAGTTCAGGAGAGGTTTGGTGAAACGCACCCCGGAATAGATTAGATGGCACAGGAAATGAACAACTAGGAGGCTGAATGCATTTTCCTTGAAATGCTCAATTTTGATGGCAATTATTGAAATAGACGTTCTGGTGTTGTTGTAGGTCGAGGAATCTCAGCACACTGCGGTTCAGGAGAGTCAGAATGCCAATAATACTCAACTCTGATGTCAATAAACTTATTATCTTGTCTGTAATTTAATCAAACTCTCTTCCTCCTATCTTGCAGCACTTGCGCCAAGTCAAGATGCCATAAAATAATTCTCTGTGCACCCTCGAGTTGTTATGAAATAACAGTTTTCATCCCTTTGCTTATGATTAGAACATGTAAACAAAACTCTTAAGCTATTTAAACAATGTTACTGTTAAAAGATAAATTGTTGCGTTTTATCTAAAAATGAAATTATACATGTGAAAATAAATTGTTATTTGTAGCAAAAATGTTATAAAACATTATCAACTCTGCTGACTTTAGCAACAGTGTTTATCACAAATTAAACAAATATATGATCTAAATAATCAACAACATCTACAGCAATGGAAAATGTTCACCAAAGGCATTATCAATAGATAAGTGTGGCATATTTCTCTGAATGTGTGGAATTTTTCTCTCAATTGCTCACACCTGTTTCCACACAGACTCGTCTGGGATATAATTCCGTAACCTGCAGCATCTTTGTCAGTCAGTTATCAAAGATTACATTGGAAGACAAGATTTCTACATTTCACCTGCAGGCTAGAAGTAAATCTTCATGAAGGATGTTCCATAGAACTGACTACTGTGGTCTGCCTTCAGCCATCTTGCCAGATTACAAGCTTTATATGTTGTGTTGATAAAGACAATTTAACCTCAGCTTACATCTTGATATTCTTACAACATGTAGAGCCTGAGGACTAAGTCATAATCAGTTTAGTTTGTGTTATGCATTTTATTGAAAGTTGTTGATAGCTCCTTTTTTCAAATCAGTTTTGCATGAATACATCTAAAATTCAAGTCATGCCTCCTTGATCTAAAAAGTATATCAAACATGTGCATTTACTTTTCAAATAAATACATTTTATTTCATTTAAATAAGAGTTATTAAGATTTGGAACACTCACAAATACTTATCAGTGACATAAAATTAATTTGATTGCAAAATAGCAATTCTTTGCAATTTAAGTCTCATTTATCACATGGAATGTTCTGATAATCTAGGAAAATATGGGACCAGATATTAGGTCAATGATTCTAAGATGTCTGAGGCTAAGAAGCCATCTTGCCGACTCTCTTAAAGGCACCCAATCCATCATCCAGCGGAACCGACAAGATCATTTTTTGGCCAAGAGGAAATATCACAGAGCATGGCGCTGAGACGACCATAATGTGATTTTATGTGCCCTCTCCTCCTTACCAAAGCGTTAATATGAGGTAATTTGGCAGAAATTGGAAAATTGGTAAAAGACAAGTACTTGAGGCAACAGATGTGCAGTCAGAGAGGAATGCAGTCCCATAAAGCACTTTATTAGTGTCAGTCAGACAGTCGGTCAGAGGAAGCTGCATTCCTTGCACGGGCTTGTTTTTTGTTTCTGATATTACTAATTCATTTCTATTAAGAATATCAAATAAGAAACATTTTGGCAAGATTTTCAATTTTTTTTATTGATTCTTTGTACATTAGTTTACTTTGAGAAAACTTGGTACAACTTTATTTATAATTGGTTTTTTTCCTCTATGATGCTTAAAATCGTTTGACATCACACAAATATTTGTGTCATCGAATATTCTAAAATTTATCATTATGTATTAAAGAACTTTAAGGGTTTTTTTTCATGTCATTTTTGTAAATTAAATCATTTTCCATATAAAATATACATTTTGTTATATATTTTCCTCATATATTTGTGTTAGTAAGAGGAATCAAGCAGGACCTTTAGCTTTTCCAAAAAACATGCATTATGATGATGTATTTTCGAGCAGCCTGGTATACAATTTTGAAGCCTATTTAAAATTTAGAATTTCTCAGTCATGTTGATGTGTCATGTCAGAGATTTACGACCTTAAGGCACACAAAGTAATATACCCAATGTTATATTAACCCTTGTCTGTTGAATGAATTAGTTCCAAATGATTACTGGGGGTTAACTGACCGGAGTTGGAATTCATGGCCAGAGGTTATCTGTACTTCTACTTACTGCAGTAGCAGGCAAAAGGTTAACTCTTTCATGTATACACGTGAAAGTGAAGTCATTTAACATCTCAGGTCATTTTATCATTCATGTACAGAGAGTTTAAAATCCTACTTGAGGACTCTATTTCAAGAGAATTTAAATATTCAACATTGTGTGGATGATATCAAATTGTTAATGAGGTTACTTAATCAAAAGATGAAAATCTAGATGCTAAAGAAATGTTTTACTAGACTGTGTTCATAATGAATCTTTGACTGTAAACATGGACTCATGAAACTGTCAAATTTGAAATGTTTTTATTATATCTTTCTTTTGCTATTAGATTTTTAAAACCTATAATCATTGCATAGGCAATTTTTTATCAAAATAAGAACATTGGCTGTTAAAAGTTCATGACCGTAAATTACAGTTTTGGAGATACATCTTTCTTATCTTTTTTAAAAAACAATTGTAGAATTGTTCCCGTTTATATTATATTAGAACAGCATCTTTGAAAATAACTTTGTAAATGTAACATTGAAAAATAAATCTTGATTTAATAAATGTTAGAGAAGTTATGATTTGACCTGTATCTTTCGAAATAAATCAGAGAAACATTTTGTCATTCTGGAAGCAGTTTCTGACCAGGCAACAGCTGTTGACACAATTTGCATAAGGGTGTTAGGTGCATTTGTGGTAGCAAGTGTTACTGACATTGATGTTTCACTTTTTGTAAACTCTTTTTCAAGCTTGAGAAAAAATCAATCATTAATAAAAATGTAAAAAATTCCTTGGAATTGATTTTTGTTGTGGAGTTTTTATTGAAACATTTGGCATAAGTATTTCATGTAGGTTTAATATGACCAATGAGGTTTTGGTTTCAAGAAAAATCTTGTAAATATCACTTCATGATAGTTTTGTTTACAATCTTTTGTTGTGTTATAATTATTTAACCACAGTAAAGTGTTTACCCTAGTAGGTTTTGAAATAAAAACAAGAAATCAACTTTGAATGTTACGTTTCTTGGTTCAGGAAATGGTCTTGTCTTTGACTTTTTACAATGGCGTTGAGTCTATTAAATCAGTGTAATAATTCAGCCAAACATGGATAGCATTGAGATAAAGCATGTAATTTCTCCCAAACAGCAGGTGATGAAGTCAGAAATCCACATAAACACCTTCTTCTGGCGAAGATATTCCAGGAAGCAATTAAATTATTTTCTTTAAAAATTCAGACTTAATGAGGATGTTAGCGGTGGACCTTCACCGACTTCATTTATCTGTTTTACAAGAAGCAGAGGGGCAGAGGTCGGCTCCTTGTCTCACGTCATGTAACGTTACTTGCTTCATTCATCAGTAACTCTTCTGGCGTTGAGGCAGATAAGGAACACATCCTTTAGTGAAGAGTATAGCCACTATGGGCTTTCCATGAAGTAGCTTCTCTATGCGTGCCCGCTGTCAAGAAATCATTAATTTTACTTTGAAATTCTCCTGGTACCAGTCGGCTTATGAGTCCACATCAGAGAATGCTGTTTTTTGTTGATTTAACAATGATGTATTTGCATTGCGGAATATCTGTCTTCTTAGATGAAGACGTTGATAGCGTCTGTAGTCTGTCTTTGGAATGTACTTGTCATGTTAGCTTTAACAGTACATTTTCAGGTTATTTGATGTGGATACCCAGACATGAACTAGATTTATAGAAAATATTTATCACATAAGAATTGGAAAGTGAAAATATGACTTGTCGGAAAAGATTTGTCATTTTTATTTTTGATGTATATAGCTATATATGTAACCAAATCAACTCTGATAAAGTATCAATTAATGTTTAACAAAATAAAATTTAGATTTTAAAGTTAGTATTTAGTCTTTCTTTGATTTAAATGTGAAGATTTAAAAGTCTTAGTTTTCTGTCAATCATTATTTTGATAAATCAAGGAAATTACTCGGTTTTCTTGTTGACCAGTACTATCTTATGTGTTTTAATTAGGCTATTATCAAATAACTGTCTCATTATCTTAAATCCTATTGTGCTTAACTCAAATTTATTACAAGAAGATTTTAACTTGAATCGTTTAAAATTCTTAAACCCGTTGTTCTGCCATTAATCATGCCAAAAATTTCAAATCTTACAGTTATTAGTGCGAATTTGAAAAAAACAGACATGATCTTCCTGGATTTCGACATATTAGAACTGACAAGCTGGTACCAGTTGCCAGCAGGGTTCCAGTAGCAATCAGGTGAAATGAACGTGCTTGTTTATGTCAACGACAAGTTGATGTGTGTTTGAAGGATGCAGAAGGCGCATGCATGCACCATATAACCTTGCAAACTGCTGCTTTAGGCTGGAGAGCGAATGTTGAACTATTCTCTAGACTGTTAGTGTTTATCTAGAAGTGGTTAGGCTGTTCAAACAGTTTATGGTATTGTGTCATTGTTTATAAATCTTGCATATTTCACTATGCTTCTTTGTTTGGATAAGGTGAACTTCCAGATTATTTTGTGCATACATTTTGGCTCAATTCCGGGATTTTGGGATGGAAAATTTTAAGTTTGTTGTCTTGATATTTGAATAACAGCAGGTTTATGTGAATTCTAACCAGATTCAAGAATTTTACTATTTTTTCCTAGGTTCTTTTTATGATGGATTTTCTTGTAAATCCAGATAGTTATCATATTTTCCAAACTTGTATGAAACGCTTATGTCCAGAATGGAAACATATTTCAATAATGTTGTATTTATAGTTTTGAAGTTTAATTGACAAAATATGTACATGACACCCTATTTCTTTTCATCATAACTAGTATTGGCTTGCCAGCTGAAATATTTTGAAAGAAGTGTTGGTAATTGTATTATCAATTCTATCATTCCAAAATTGCAAACCAATATTGACATATTCTTCACTTTTCATCAGGAATTCTGTCATTTGGGAATGAGCATGCTGAGATGATGATGATTAGTTGTATTTTATTCACACATTTTGTTGAGATGATCTCTTAAACTAGATAACCTTTAAAAACCAAGGGAATAAGATCTTTTGATTGTTTTCTCTATTTGATTTGTGTTTGAAAATGAATGAAATCTATTATCAATTCAAAGCAATGTTTCATGAGCGCTAATAGGATTTCACACAATTTCCTTCGAGCCGAGAGAAAGTGCATGGATGGTCTCATTTTGAAAAGTTATTAAGTAACATGGATTGACGTCTATACAAATAAGAAAAAATTGTCAGTTTAATATGTTGTGTGCTATTTCTGTTCTATACCATCAAACCCCGTCATTAAATCTGTCTCAGTGAGACGATGTGAGATTATGAAATTCAGTCAGTAGTTTTATGATAATGAAGGGGGCGGGATAGCGCAGTGGTTATAGCGCGTTCGGCTTCGGATCAGGAGGTTCGTGGTTCGAATCCCGCCAGGGGCTCAGCAACTTTGTCTACACAGTCAGGTTTGGGTGCAATGCTACACTGAAATTCAGCGCAACCCACCCATGGTTCGTTAGTTCCAGCCGATGCTCGCAGGTTTCACAGCAACCCATAGCCACAATGGTGTTGCTGGCTTTCTCTATCTCTGTCTCGCCTATCGTAAAATCAAATGTGATTAAAATGTCTGTGCCTGCTTGATTATATTTTCGAGAAAGGTATTTGAAAATTATGAGATAATTGAAAATTTTAAGTCTGTGTTATAAAGGGGGCCAAATGTAAAAGTTAGAAATTCTCATTCATTTATTTCTTGATAAGAATAAGTTCACTTCAGTTAAATATGTACAACAAATTATTTTTAATTTGTTCTATCTTCAAAAAAGAAGGCATCAGTGACTTTCGAAAAGAATTGCCTATTGTAAAAGAAAGCCTAATTAAAAAAATGTTTGCACCTGTTGATTACATTTTGGTTAGGTGTTATATAAAGATGTTAGGATGAATTCAATGATCTATAGATGAAGGATTTGGAAATATTGTTTATGCAAAAAAGATTAAATTTCATAGACCAAATGTGGATGACTGGGCTATTCTGAGATGAAATCAGATGATTAAAAACTCTCTAATTATGTTTCCTCACTATTGTTTCATTTTTCTTTACTATGGTATATATGTAGCCCCATTTCATATTCCCTACATCCCACCTGTTGAAGGCGTAAGCATATACTTCAAAACATTGAGAATTTCACAATAAAAAAGTTGTCGTCTAGAATATCTTGTCTTCCTTATTTGATTGTTTAAGACTCTCATATATTGTGTCTGCAAGATCGTGAAATGAAAGATGTTACCTATAGAAATAATAATTGAATATTGATATTCATATTTCTCATCATAATTACTTGATCTACACTTGACCAATGTCAGTGATAAGTAATCATTAAAGCAGAACAAAATACTATCTCCCATGCCAGCAACATCCATTAAAGTGTCTTTTTCATATGTCGCTCATAATTACGAGTAAAGTCGTTATGACAAAGTGTAGTTCTTGATTGACCAAGCTGAAATTATTCCATTTCCCTCCATCAATGTCTTTAATGCAAGTTAGATCCATTAGTGCTCTACAGCAGCTCTTACCTAAACAGACACTCACCAAACATTGGTTATTGTACTGCCCTGATGCTATGCTCATTGTACTGTGCTCACCGCCCATTACTAATGCTTTCTCGTTTGACAATATGGTATAAGTAGGGGGAAAATTTCATAACATCTCTCTTTGAATACAGGTGTAAAGTGTTGATTAGGAATCGATTCTTGCTTTCCATTTTTCATTTAGCAATTATCTTATTAATCTTGCTAATTATCTTTGTAAAAGTTTCATTATCAAGGTCAACTTTTCAGATTTTCATTTTGAATTTTCCGAGAATTTAATTTTGTCCATTTTTCTACAGACTGAAATTTCTGTTTTAACAGTGGATAAGAGGGCACAGTTGCATATTTTGATTCCCGTAATGCAGGGTTAAAATCTTCCTGTTGAGATACTATCAGTAGTATAGAAATGTAAAATATGCAGTAATATTTTAGTGCAGTGGTGCCGGTATTGGTAAGGGCAAGGTTTTACACCAATGCAAAGCCACACAGCAAATTTTCTCCAATGAAATTATACTGTTACAAGAAGTGAAATACATGTACTTCTAAAGTCACCATCACATGATTTTTACCAATTTTATATGTCAAAATTTTCCCCACTAAATATTCGCGTAAAAAAAATATATTTGATTCAGAGGATTAACCATTCTATTTCTCAACCTGATGATCAGCAGATTAGAATAGGATGTCTTATCAAGCAATAACTGCCTGCGACCATTTTAGTGTTGGATTCTTTCAATCATTTGAGTAAGGTAAAAGAACTCGCATAGCTTTATCAAAATTGATTTTTCATATAAGAAATTCTTGTATTCATAAGATATGATTGTACGGAATCGTCAAAGATTTAATTTGCTTAAATGAGATCACTATATTTGCCTAAGCAAATGTGCTGCAGAGCTTTCAAAGTCATTATCACATCAACTTACTAAGCAAATCTCAGTCAACAGATATGATAGCAGTATCCAAACTGAAATTTGATAGAAATTGCCATAATATTGAATTAATCCATATTGAAAATCTGATTTAGAATGACAAATTACAGAACTACGAATATCTGCTTTCAAAACAATTCCAAGTTGTCAATATATGATATGAACCGCAAACTAAACCTATTTTACACTCATATTGTCCTAATTATAAAAATAAAAATTTATAAAAAATACATATCACACATCAGAGATCAACAAATATCCGATTTCGTTCAAATCCCATTTGTCAAGATATTATTTCAGACTAAATCAACCACAAGCACCCTTGAATTACTCATATTGTAGGAATAGAAAACAAAATCAATATAAAAAATACATATCACGAAGAACAGATCAAGAGATTTCTCATTTCAAAACAAATCAAGGGTGTCAAGAAATGACATCAAACTGAATCTTCTCCATCAGCACTTAGGCTACAAAAACAAGAATTAAAAAAATAGATTAATCTAGTAGCTTTTATCAGTTTAACATCTTGATAAGAAAACTCTTTGAGTTGATGAATTGAGAGGGTTAATTTCATGTTCAATACAGCAAGAAAGGTGGGTATATTAACATGTCATGTTCACATGCGGATGTTAGTGACAGTTTTCTCCTGCAATTACCATCAGTGAGGAGAAACTAGGCTTCTCTATAAGGACCTTTGACACGGAATTATCTTGTCAGTTTCCATCTCCCTTCCTCCGTGGTCCTGCTTCGTTCAATAGAGTTCATATAATTCCTATTCATTAAGGCCTGTCTTGCAACAAGCCTATGAAGCATGGCTGCTAGATTGATATTTACATGCAAACCTCGTCAATCAATGCTCATTATTCAAATAGTTGTGTACATTACTATTGAAGCTTGGATGTTTGCTTGTCATTGTGCTGTCAATATCCTTGTACGTTTCATGATTTGTGTGATGTTCTGGCATATTGTGAAATATTTGATTTTGCAGAGATTCTTGTAAGTTTACATGTCAAGGGAAATTTTCTCATCAGGATGAATCATTTCACAATATACCTAAAACAGTTTTTATCAAAAGGATAAAGTGATAATCAATATTTCTCTTCTAGATTGTTGGTTTTCTCAAGCTTTAGACAGCACCAGATTCAGTTTACAGATTATTTGATGACGCAGATGAGAAGCTCGTTAGTTTATCTCATTAGCTTTGTTTAGTATTTAATTGCAGTAAATCGATGGTGAATTAGCATCAGGTGTAAGGCAAGATGTGAACATTAAGTTGTATTGATGTCTTCTGTTGTATTGATGTGTATTATTGTATTGGGATGAGTCATTCAGTGTCATGTCTTGACATGAAAGTGGGTATTAATGGTGAACAGTGTATTACTTTTCATATGTGCATTTTTTATTTCTGTTTGGCACATTTGCAGCTCAATTGTTATATTTGTTATATATGAGAAGTGTAAGTGCATATACCAAAATATCAATGTGATAAGATAGGGTTTTCTTGGTACTATAAAATCTTTTAATACTAGTTATTAACATATACATTACCTTAGGCCAGAACCCATTTGTACATATTGGTTTAGTGCTAAGGATAGCGGTTGCTCAATAAGAGGAACCCTTTGACATAAAGTTACTATCTTCATAGCAGAAGTAATTTCAAGAATTTCACACTATCCCAAAGGTGCATCTACTAAGCCAATTAATTCATCACAAAGTGTCAGACTATTGTTAGCACCTGCGTTTGCAGATTTTTTTAGTTTTGCCACAAACACTAGTTTGCAGTGCCCTGTTCTTGTACACATATGAGAGCCTTTGAATCCATTGGACCAGTTTGTGGACAATCACAATCTTGCAGACACTAAGTAATTGGTCTTGAAGGGAAATACTTAATAACCTTTCAAACAGCTTCCTCTTAAGATAAGGAAGTCAATATCACTGCAAACTTACAGACAATTTTGAAATGATGAGCATGCTTTTGTCTGCTACTGACAAAAATCTTTAAAATGATTATTGTCTTTGTTCAATTTCCTCCATGCTTTTTAGATGTAGGTTCAATTTCAGTTTTAATGGATCGGAGAAGATCTTCTCTCTGAAGGCTCTGAAACTGATAAAAAGCATTGTGAAATATTCCAGCTCACTCAGGCCACAGGAAGTTCAAAGTGGTGAAATGCCCTCACTAGACATCATCAAAACCATTATCTATTTCATGCACAATGTAAATGTAATTCAGTGAGCTACACAGAACTTCAACAGACTTCAGCCTCTTTCAGACTTATCCGCTACCCTTGGAACCCCAAGTCAGTCAAGAAAATGCTCAAGCTTTTGCAGGGGATTGATCTTCGTCCATCTTTTTACAGACTTCCACTTTCTGCACTGTACTCAAGGTTTCATTCCAGTGCTTGTGCTTAAAGCTAAATGTTTGGTGATGAAAGCTCTGGCAACTTGCATTCAAATCTGGTTTAATAAAGTAAAGTATACAAGAATCTAATAGACTGACAAATACAAAAAGGTCATTTTTAGACAAGCAATCTATAACGTGGACAGGGCCTCTTGAGGGAATCGATGCTCAAAAGACAAATCAGTATAGATTTTGTCTGGATACTTGTCAATTTCTGTTGCAAGCGCCTTATTCTATTAAATACGTTAGTTAATTTTTCATAGCTGATTACACTTAAAAATGAATTGCTTGTCAAAATTATGTCAGAAATAGGATGAGTTTGCAAACTCTCAGAAACGGTATTCATAGTTGATAATACTTCAGAGACCTCTCTAGAGCCGGCATATTGATGCTGGAGAAAAGAGCTTTACATCAATTTTGTCCTTTATGGAAGTAGACAAGGAAATTATTTGAGTGGTAAGCATGGTAAATTGAAGAGGGGCCTGAAATCAAGATATCTGCCAGAGATTTGTAGCCCATCATCATTTGGATGATGAAAGTATATGAGTGAAAAATTTCTCCTCTTTTCCTGCAAAAGCAAAATGGGTACTTCGTAAATATGGATTCTTTATTCCATAAACTAATATTTCAACTTACAGTCCTGTGAGAAGCATATTGAACCTAGGCAAAGCTAACATGCCATAAATGAAAATGTAAAACTCCTCTGTTCCTATTTTATGTTCCCTTATATCACTACATGGCTAAACTCAGACAAGAATAAGATGCATTATATGCTAGATATTGAGCCCTATCCTTGATTATGTATTACATAAAGTAACGTTTTCAATAATCATCTTCTTGTGTAAAAACTGAAACCTGATCGTGGCCGTAATGTCGATCTCTATAGCCTGTTTCACTTCCATTATCAGAAAACATATCATAACTGCCGTTAAAGTATTATGTATATGAACGCTTTAATTCACATGTCATTTTCGCCCTGCTGTATCCATGGCAATGAGATTGATTGAATGGTCTGTTGCTGAAGCCAGCATCATCCCATTCAGATGTGTTTCTTCTGAAATGTAGCCTTCTTAATTGTTGTCGGAGATATGGAAAGTGATCAGATTGAAGTCTGCTGATTATGTGCATAGGACATGTCAATGTCTCGCCAAGACGATGCCTGTCAATGTCTTTTTTAAAGGAACCATGCCATTTGTGGCAGGACATCTTTCAAATTACTTTTTTAAGTTAATGTTGCTTTGTAGTTAGCAGTTTGTGTCATAGTTAGGATGATCTCTTCTTGTCAATCTTGTCAATATGGCTTTCCCAATATTGGCAGGTTGTCTGTTTGAAATTGACGTGGAAAGTATGGAAATAACATTTGGTGACAGATATTCTTAAGTTTTTGGCTGAATTATAAAAAGTTTGGTTTAAACTATCAAATTTTGTCAGTGTTCAGTTATTCAGAATTTCAATGAGGAAATCATTCAGTGATGTCATAAATGAATTTCAATCAAAACCTCGGAAAAATATTGCAATGTTTTTTCTGAATTTGTAACCATTTATCTGCAAGCAATAGGGTATCTGATATCAACATGACTTTTGGTTATTTGATCATTAACTCTATTTATGTGCTCCAAACAATGCTAATCTGACGTATTCAGTTTGATGAATATCTTTGTAAATGTCCCAACGATATCACTGTTATACTGTAAGAGCAAGGCAAGAGATTCTCCCCGCATCATTAGCCATAAAACATACAAGCCATCATAATAACTTGATCAATAGCTAAGAATAGTCGGAAACATGATCTGAAAGCCTTTGTTCCTAAAATAAACAAGACATATGGACATGGAGTAATATCTCCACTGCCTACCTTGCATCATAAATTATACCACTCGGATGGAAACCAATTTTATAGTCTACACCAAGACCTACAGCTGAACAAATTACCCAAATAAATTTCCCGGTTGTCATTTTGTCTGAATAATTCGGGCTAATTACTCTTGTATCGAAGGGAAAATGATCGAAAACATCCTTCATAAACAGTTGTTGACGTCATAGCAGCACAAGACAGTATACAACCTGTAGTGCAGGTGAATTTCTTCCTTATCTTGGCATTGCGCCACGGCTGGATCAATAACGGTCCTGATTGAGGGACTCGGTTTTAACGCATGATTTAGCTGGCTATTTCCACTCTTCTCCTGTTTATCAATGCTAGCAAGACAAGGTATTTTCCAAACCTCCCAGTCGATTACACCGCCATAAATATCGGCCACATGTCCGTTACCAATCACTCATTGTCCTCACGAAACGTCTATTTCATGTTGATGATGTACATTGCAATTTATGAATCGTCAAAATTAAAGAGTTGATATCGTTTGCAAACTATTGACCATGGTTTATGTTTATGAATCTTCAAAAAGAAAGAGTTGATGTCTATTGCAAACTACTGACAATAGTCTATGTTTATGAATGGTCAAAAATGTTTGCAACATGCATACAATGGTCTTATTGGTGTCTTTGGTGTTTACTCATAAGAATGATATATCTCATTATGTTTATTGCATACAGCAAATATCTGACATTGGTACCAGAATTGGTGCTCATTGCCAGACAGACTGCATATATCAGTTCTTCCAAGCCTTTCACTTACTTTGTCTCTTCAGTAAATGTCAATTTCACATAAATGATACATTTTGTGACATCAACAGTTTATGACCAATCATTAATGGGTACAATCTGATATTTTGCATCACAGTGAGAGACCATAAACATTTGTCCACTGGACTGTGATATATTGTGCTAATTCAACTGCTAAAAAAGATGTTTTTGATAATTTTTCTGTAATTTTTTTTTATTGAAACACCAACTCATATTGAACTAGTTGTGTTTGTTTCTCTATCATTTAGAATTTTCTTTTCATATGTTGTAATCTACTGTTGTGGTATAAAAATATTTCAATAATTTTTTTTTTAAATTTATGATCAAGATTACCTGATATCTATTCCTTTTTACATTTTTTTAAAAGGAATTATGCATATATTGTAATAAAATATGATCTCTTTGTTTTAATTCTTAACATGAACTTGAAAATTTAACATTAAATAATCTTAAATGTTATTCTATGTTCTGTATTTGATTTTTGTTTGATTTTTTTCTGTATTTTTAACAATCAGTTTATATTTAAATATTTTGAATGAAATACATGTTGTTTGAGAGTTGATATCCAAATGACAAATTAGATATCTGTCTAAAATGATTATGACAAAATTTCTGGAATGGGTGGGTTAAAAAAATCAATGAAGAAAAAAGAAATAACAATTAATGTTTTTAACATTTTTCAATTAAATGATAATGGTTGCATGAACACAGTTTCAAAGTATGTTCATGCAGTTGATTGGTTAAATTTATTTCAATAAACAAAAAGCATTAGTTTATTTTGTCTGATAGGTCATGCTGACATGTTAATCAAATGTATATTTTTGTTTTGAAATGAGTCATTTCTTGCTGGATGTTGTTCTAACCTTTCTGCATGATGTTTGTGTGTGTTGTGCCATTAAATCCGTCTATCAAAGTAAACACACTCTGTCTGTCAAGGATAAGTTCAGTGGGAAAGGATTGATGCAATTTTATGCAAATTAGGTGCTTCTATTATTATAGTTCCTCCATAAAATACTGAATAATTCCCAATTTGAAAAATGAGACATGTGATTTGAAATTTGATACAGGAAAGTGTCATGTCGAGACAGAATTTGATTAACATAAAAGATCCATAATTAAGTTTTATATAACATTTTTGAATAACATCTCAATAACAATTAAGATTGTTTGTTATTTACACCATATGGTATGAAGAATGTCAAATATAAGTTAGTGATATACGCAAGTTATTAAAGATTCTTTGAGAGGCATTTAGAACTTGGTCACTTGCTTCATACTGGTGTTAATATCTACACCAAATTGCTGCAGTCTTGCAATAAAGAGGTTGTAAATCGATAGAACTTGTTCTCTATTCAACTTATCCAAGGACTGTTCTTCCAATGTCAGAATGAAGTCACTGCCCGAAGATATCTTTGTATACTTGCTATATATAGTGTTCAAAATGAAAAACGCATTAAGTGATGATCACGGTTATCTTGCGGCAACAGTCGTCATTAAAGGTTCATATTTTAACATTTTGTCATCGGTAGCTCATGAAAATAAATACTATGTTAGATTTCTTAATATTAAAAGATTTTCAAAAAAGAAAAAATGCCTTCAGGGCGGTATGAGTTTTGTACAAAATCACATCATCAAAATATTGTTTGTTTTCATAAGTTAGGAAAATATGCACTCTCCAATATAGTTATCTCAATACTGATCTGAAGTCTTTTGAAGATTTTTAGTTTATCTAAAAGACCAGGATGATATTTCATGGCATGCTGATAAAATTTGAAATTGATTAATGGTGTTTTTCCATTTTGATTTTCATTATGATAATCAAGAATATCGATGTTGAAATGATGAGACCTTGATATCTATACATGTTGTGTGCTTATTGAATTCAGGTTAGTATGGTGCCTTGAAAAAGGTTGTCAAAATAAGTCTAAAACACATAGTTTTCCATATTATATTCAAGAACTAGAGAAAAGATACCACCATGACAAAAATGTGCTGTAATTTGATGTATATTTACCCATCTATGTTTTCATTTAACTCTGAAAAAACATTTGCAACCCATACAAAAGAGAAATTCATTATCAGCCCACTTTGCAGGTGGAATATCAGTGCAACATGCACTTCTTTCAATACAAATATAAAGAGTTCTAACTACAGGTGGATGATTTGTTATTGTACTTCAACATTAGCCATATAATATGACTTGGAAAGCAAAGTCTGAAGCTGTTTATAGGAATGAGGCTTTTTAAAGGGGCAGTAACACATTCTTTTAAGTATAAAAGTGATCTCACGAAAATAAAAATGAATGTAATCAATTGCTAGTCTCAAATGAAAATGTTTATAACCATAACATATTTGGTTAAGCTATGCAAATCCATTTCCCTACCATAAATGATTAAAAGGTTTTCACACTAAATTGGCCTAAGTAGTTTTCACTTAAAACCTTTACTTTCTTCTACGACTACAGATAATTGGGTTTAGTAATGTGAAGTTTGACACTCTTAAGATAATGCATTAGGCATAAACATATATTTATTGATAAAAATTAAAAGATATAGAAATTTGTTTTAAACTACATCTTCCCCCTTTGTTACATGATGAGTAGGTTCGAAACTATCATTCTGATTGTACTTGAGTGCTTAAAAAACATACTTTGCAAATAAAAGGATTGATACAATGAGAAAGCTATGTTGAAGTATGAAGATATCAATTGACAGTTGCAGTTGTTTGTATATATTAGAATGATGATTTAAACTTGTTGAAATTATTTGCAATATTTCAACAAAATTCTTTGGAAGAGACTGAACGAGGTTTCAATATGAAAACAGGGAAATGAACAGCTGTATTTATCATTTATCTGGGTTGTATGTTTCAAGCCTGCTGGACAAGATAGCTCATATCTTTTAAATATTTACAGGAAGTTACATTAGTATAGCTCAAGTAGAACCATAGAGGGTCCAGATCTGTGAAATATGTCAGTGTTTATAGCAGCCTATAGTCTGGGCTGGTTCTGTGCATAATGCTGTTGTACAACCAACTACATCAAATATGGAGTAGAACACTGGGGCAATAGGTCTTTGTAGTTTTAGTGTAGTTGGCACATCAACTGTCCTTCATAAAAACAGAATCCTGCTGGGATCAGTCTTGGTAATTTCAGAAAAGGCGGTACATAACCTGTACTGCTTAAGAACAGAATCCTATTGGGATCAGTCTTGGTAATTTCAGAAAAGGCGGGACATAACCTGTCCTTCTTAAGAACAGAAGCCTGCTTGGATTTGTCTTGGTAGTTTCAGAAAAGGCAGTACATCAACTGTTCTTCTTAAAAATAAAAAGTGCTATTAGAGGTCTTGGTAGTTGCAGAATAGTCATACATACATCAACTATGATTCTCATACTGCAACAAAGTTCCTATGGTTTTAAGGACATTATCAATGCTAAGTTTAATTTCTTTGAAAGAGTGAAAGCAAGACATTTTGGATGTTGTAGGAAAGTGGTCATCTACTGGATGTTTTAAAAAAACCTAATAATCTTGTATCCTTCAAATATGGCTTGTTTCAGATCAATGACATTGTCGAAACTTCCTTACCTGTTTTTAAATGCTTATCTACAAAAATGAAGATGAATTCCTTTTGATCAAAATAACAATAAGTTTCATTCATTTATTTGCAATTGGATCAATTAAGTAAATATTATGATATATTCTGTTGTTATAAATAAACTACTCATTTGTTAAGCTTCAGCTTTGTAAGGAAGTGACAGTTATTGAAATACATACTCATATATCAGCAGGTATATTTTGATTTCTCAATACAACAATGGTTCCAACATAAATCTTGATTTACGATCAAGGTGTGACATTTGCTAAAAGGAATATGTGCCCCGTTGGTAGTCATTAATCACCGATTACATTCAATCATTTTGTCAATATCTGGAAAGTTACAAGCCGTATCGCTACACAGCATGCGTCCAAATGCATGTTAGGTAACAAAGAGAGGCAGGACCAGCTGGGGCCATGTCGATTTCCACACCTATATCCCTGTACAAAGTGTCTGGTTTACAGTGTTTACGTACATGACTGAAGAAACCGCTCCCATGTCTATAGCACAGCTGTTCATCAAACTTCCTCATTTCATTTACTCTTACACTGTCCAAGAGTAGTACGTAAAATAAATTTGAAAGTAAGCTGCTCTCCATGTAAATAAGTGTTACTGCATTTAAATGAACATTTTGTACCTAAAATGTGGCAACGATTCTCTTCTGTAGATGAATTTTCAGAGACATTGACCACTGGTTTCTCAGTGTTAAGCTGTATGTAGCAATGACTGTGATATCTCAGCCCTAATGCATAGATGATTTTTTGAAGGAATAAGGAATGTAATTATGATTTATGATTTATGATTTATTCTTACTTGAAATTGCCTTATTGTAACATTCCTCCAGTTTTTTTGAAGTGTATAAGAAATTAAAGATTTCATCACAAAGGTTGATGCCAACTAGTAAATGCTTATGCATATGTAGGGCTGCAGAGCTATGTATACTAGCATCCAAATGTAAAGTCTGTGGAAGACATATAAACACAAAAGGAGTGGCTGTATAAATTTAGAGTCTAGGCTAATGAAATGGAATAGTGCTACTTTGAATTTTTCTTTGAATAATTGGAAAGTCTATATCTGAAAATGTTTTGTGGTGGTTGCGCATGTTATTTCTAATGTTGTTTTGTAAGCACAGATATACACAATACAAATTGACCTTGACTTGCCTATGTGTGGATGTGTGAAAACAAATTTAACTAGCTTCTCCTTAAGAATTTCTAAGGAACTGTTTGAGATGAATTTCAGATTATTTTGTTATCTGTACAATGAGGTATTAATATATGTTTGTTTCAACTTTTGTCGACAGTGATATACAGATTTTAAGTGTTTTTGTGATGTTCTTCAGACACACATTTCTTTTTAAGCTACATTAACTCATTAGGCACATGTTTAACCAATCTTTAGTCTTTTCTGGACCATTGCAGTTGTCCAAAATGAAGGTTTTCACAAATGATATACAGGTGTAGTGTTTTATACGTACATGCAAGTCTGATGGACCAGATATAGGTATCTAAGTAACTTCTACTTGTGTTGGAGATATTGAAACAGATACTTGACATATACACCAAGAAGTAAAATATTTGATGAAAGCACTTGGGTACTGAAAGTTGCCTTTGATGTTTTGTCATCAAACCTGTTTTACTTCAACTTAACGTGGGCAAATTCATAAAATCTATTTCTTTTCATTCTTCTGCTTTCTGAAGATCTGAAGCTTGAGTTCTGTTTTAATGCATCAAAATAGCAAATTGAACAACATCAAAGTATGTTCATTCAACTTCATTCCTCCATCATAAGTCATGAAGTATATTTAGAAGCAACACCTGAATTTTATCACTCAAAATCAGGAAGTTCATTTTGGCTCCTCGCAATCCTAATTTTTACCACGATCTGGTTTGATCTAGCTTGCTTATCTATGTTTCAAGGCAACATCCAACTGTTGCCAATTTTGAAAAGCATCAGTATGGTAAAGCTCAATTTGGTTAAAAATCAGAGAAAATTTCATCTGGTAAAGATGACTTTTAAAAATTGGGAATGCAGTACAAAGTGGAAGTAGTAGAGTGAAAAGAGCACAGAGTAGGTGAAAGTCAAGATTTGTGATCGAAAACCGAACAGTGGCGCAAACTAATGATTCAAACAGATTGTCTGGAACTTATTTAAAGCAAACACAATGAAAAATGGTGTTGCTTAATAGGTCCTCTAACTATTATACATGAAAATGAGACACAGAATATCGACCTCGAATAGTTATATGGCCATTTTTCAATTACAATTGAAAACGAAAATACCATAATGTAGGCATTTAAGAGGTAAAGATGCAACTTTAGAGAGTCGATTTGAACTTAACTCAGGTCAAATGCTATTTTCATTCTTATTCAAACCTAATAAAAAAAAATTATGCTTATACTCTTATGTAAGCCACATTAAACAATTATTAAACATTCTCTGTGTCACTGAAAGTTAATGTCACTAATAGGTTACAGAGGTTGAAATAGCTCGAACCTTTTTCATTAATTAGAATTTTAATCAAAAGTTAAATGTGTAATGTTTGTTGATACAGGGTCTTCATGTTTTTAATGAAAGAGAAGGTAAATGAGCACAATTTTTTTTTTAAATTAGAATTTTAATCAAAAGTTATATGTGTAATGTTTGTTGATACAGGGTCTTCATATTTTTAATGCAAGAGAAGGTAAATGAGCACAATTTTTTTTTAAAGTTAAAATTTTAATCATAAGTTTAATGTGCAATATCTGGTTGTAGAAGCAGGGTGTTGAATAGGATGCTAGTGTAATGTGCATAGATAGCTTGATTAGCGTTGGAACTGGGATGATATTGCAAGAACAAGTGGTGACTGTTGATTGGCTGAACTTGGCAGCTTATTAACAGGTGTTGGTGCAGAGATAAGAGGAGATAACTCCACAGTGGTGTGTCTGTACAAGTTTTACTCATATTTTTAAAACATCTTGCTCTGCGTTATCAACTTGTTTTGTAATATTTACAGACAATTTTTCATTTTTCTTAGCAGGATATTTATATACAAAAATATATTTTAATCTTTTCATGTAAATTAAATTTCATTTAGAGTATGAGAAAGTAGGTTATTCTGATAAATTAAAATCAATGCTACTTTGAAGATGGAATTGTCTAAAAATTCATAATCATTAATTATATATAAAAGTTTTTGATAATTCATGGATTTTTCATTAATGATTTTGAAATGTAGGAATGTAAATGTTACTATAAAGCAACGTTAATGTTGAAATTCAATACTCTTAGAAGGTTGTAGACATTTATTAGAAGTTAAGTATGTAACTTCCAATTTGGTAATGACTAAGCTATGGTTAAAGAATAAAGTAAAGTAAATGTTATAAATTCCAAGACAATGTTTGTTGACTGAAAAAAGCAGTTATGAAAGAACATAAAATGTTTTATTAAGCAACACAAATCCCTTTCCCTAATGGTGCTCACACAAAAATGGATGCCAGCAGTTTCACTTCATAATTGATATGTCTTCTACTAAGAATAATAAGCTGTTTGACCCTCTGAAGAAGGTAATTTTGCATATAAACATATGTTTATTGGGGAAAACTTGAAGAAATGAAATTTTTTGAAAACATGTTAACAGCCCCTTTAAAGTTAAATTGCTTCCTTTTAGAAATTAAGAGCTGGGTGAGACATACAGCGATATAGAATTTTTGACCATCAACAACTAGCACGCTTGTGATATATAGATTATGACTTTGTATTGACAGTTTTAAAACAAATTTGTTTGTGTATAACCATTAATGTCAGCTCTCTCTGAAACTTAAGGAACAGCTGTGCCTCACTGACTCTGGTCACTGTTGTAAACAGATTTGATGATGTGATTATTTAGAGTGTGTTGTATAATTACACTCAGTTAATGTAATCAATATGGAATTTTTATGAAAACGATACAAGGTTAATCACTTGGTCTTATTTGAATTATTTTTCATCTTAGTGGACATTTTTGTAGGATTTGATTAAAAGCCTTTATAATTTTATGATGATTAAGGATGATTTTTGTGTAAAATTCTATATTGAGATTTGGGGAAAAATAACACTCAAATTACCCATTGATGAATGCTCTTATATGAATTTCTGTTATGATACATAAGTTATTTATTGGACATTATTGCATTTCAGTAAATATGAACCCTACCCATATTGGTTTCAGATTCCGGGCCATAATTAGCCACATTAATGAAAATCTATTCCGGGAAAATTGTTATGTTCATATAAATGGGGCAAGATATGGCTAGCGAATGAATGGCTAAAGTATTTATTACGTTAGTAAATCTCTTATTGGAATTGAAGGGATCATAATCAGAGAGTGATAAGATCTGGTGTGGAGGGAAGGAAATATGAGTTGTGACAAACTGGTAACCTAGGTTCAACTAAGGACAGGGGTCACATCCATTGCAAGACTGAACACCACCCAAATGTCTTTATAGGAACAGATTTATTAAGCGAACACATTACCATGGCCCTGTGAACGGAGGATAGTGTATCAATGGAGGTTGTAAAGGGAGCACCCCAATCGCTCCCATATGATTACAAGTCATCTATCATTATGGTGATGGCCATTGGGTATTGGCCGGAATGAGAGGTGCTGGTCAAGTGTAAGGTAGCAGATCGAGGGTGTCCAAAGCAATGACCGCTTGAGACTGCTAACTCACCTCCTGAAACTGGAATAGAAAGATAAACAACTAAGCTTCATTGAGTCCACCAGTCCAAGAACTGTAATTGATTACTTTACAACTTGAGCAATAAGGCATTGGCATGCAATGAAATAATTCCTGTGTTTATTGCTGTGGTTTCATTTGGATAGGAGTTTTATGACCTTTTTCAGTAATGCTGATGGTTAACCCTTAATCTGATAATGAACTATATTCTGGTTTAGACTATCATTAGCAGTTGTCAATATTATATGATATGCAAAAGTGAGGTTGACATTCATGAATTTTGCTTTTTACTTTCCATGAATGTTTGAAAGAAGTTTTTAAATGGAATTAGTCAAGAATGTCCATGTTTCCAATCATGCCATAATTTTTCTGTTATTGTTGTTTGATAATTAGATTATGAATATTGGGGATCACCAAGTGGCAATTTAGGAATAACTTCTGTGAAAACAATCTCCAGTAATCCAATTTGTCACATGTTTCAAATCCTCCCATTTATAATTAACTAAGACTTATAACCAATCCCTGAGGAGTTTCTAGTGAGGAAAGTTGTGTAGTAAGCCTATAATATCCTTGTAAGACCCTGTGAAGGCCTCAGGCATTGCCACTTACAACTTCTTGGTGAAAGCACCAGATTATCTTGAAGAATGGTATCAGTTTCAATTTTCATCATAATTTCATCTAAAATATTTACTCTTTTGTTGTTGAATTGAAAGTGCAAGAAAAATCTACACGATCATTTATTGGCATCACCAAATTACCGTTTTCAGAATTAAATTTTGCAGCACCAATAGTTGTGAGAAAGGTGCACTTGTTTGGTTTTCTTAAATTGTTTTCCCGAGTTTAGGGTGACCTTTAGCAACTTTGCCGTTTCAGAAAATATGGGATTCTTGAAAATTTATTACTCTACAGAAATAGGCTTCACCAACTGCCAATTTTTGTGCTAAGGGTTTCACTGTGAAATGTCAGAACATGAAGTTAACTAATTAGCATTTCCATGTCAAAAGCATCATTTCAAGAAGCATACACATATGATTATAGGTGTTTTTTAATATCTTCCAATCCTATCTTAAGTACTGACATTACAAAATTTAAAAACCTCTATATTTCAGCTTCCTTGAACCTGTCTTGTCAAGATAAGGGAAAGTATCCAAAACTGACACATTCAAGCAGAGTTTATGTCCACAGGAAGGTAACCAAGTTCAGTCTAAATGATCTGAATGCAACAAAGTATTACGGCCCTTGAAAAGAAATTACAACTCTTAAGATGAGGGACATATAATGACTTTACCAGCAAATTAACATCAAGATACTCTGATTATAGATCAAAATACAAATGGCTGCTTGTCTCAAAGAAGCTGGAGCATCCTTAGATTGTCAGCCAATCATAAGCCAGTCATTTCGAAACACTTCTATCTTCGTGTCAGGAGAGTTTCGATACTCAGGAGATCACTGATAGCACCAGTTACTAGCACCAGTCCATTATCAACCTGGAGGTGCATTCTGGGGCTCTCATTCATGGGTCTGGGGAACGTTTATCTTGATAGCCCGGGGGAGGCTAACAGCCACTACTGCTATATAATGAACAGTCTACCCTCTCGGCTATCAATTTTCCTCCATTAATTGCTATTTTAGTAAAATGACTTTTGTTCGGTCTTTAATTTCTCTAGGTAAACATTGTGGTGTAGATTTGGGGTATATGATTACTGGAAGCGTGTCCTAGTCTTATAGATGTGACATGTGGATAGTAGTACAATTTGACTTTGGTGCATAGTACAATTCCCTTTTGTCATGAAGTACATATACAATTTGAGATTACAATATTTATCATTAGCTTTGAATTTCAGCCATCATATAACAAATACTAGAATGACATAAATGTCATTTTCTTTTTGAAATAGTGAATAAGTATTTTCAAATCACAATACTACTGCTTGAATAGAATCAATGTCATGTTCTTTTTAAATTGTGAATTGGTATCATGAATGTGATTTCAATTTTATTCTAACCCCTATACAAAGTTTCATTAACTAATATAAGACTTTCTTAAATTCATAATTTCATAATAAAAACTAAGTAGTAAGTATATTGAAAGTTGACTCTAGATGGTATTATGCATTTATTGTCTCATTTGAATTGAATATTTTTGACTAATGTGAATAAAATTTTGAAAAAAAAGGATATTGAAAGGACTTGATTTTGGTATACTCAAAGCGCCCTAACATGTTTCCTGTGTGTGAAGATCTTGTTCCAGTTAGAAGGCACCAGAGTTCCTTATTCCTGACAGAAATAAATGGCTGACCTCTGTCACTGCTACGTTAGCAAGAGCTGTGATCAGTGGCCGATTCGATCTGAATTCCAATTTTAGGTTTATCCAATACCAATGATCCATCCCTTTGGCCATTCATGAGAAAGGTTTCTCTAAATTACGGAGTCAAGATGTGAAGAAAATGGAAAAAGATTTGCAGCTGGGACTCATTCACAAAGTTAAACTTGTTTTATGTCATAGAATATTATTTTCTCCATTTGCTGTAGATCAAGGTTGTTTCCTTGCCGATTCAAGAAAGAAACGGCATCACATAGTCCAGGCTCTGTATATTTGATCAGTGAGGGTTGGTTGTTTGATTTAGATGGATGACTTGGAAAGAGAGAAGAACCTAATGATACACAGTCGTGTACCGCTGGTACAGAACACTGTGCTTAGAAGATACACCACTATAATTTGACTGTCAGACAATTTGGTGCTCTGCCATTACCATTTCACTTTCTGACATGGTTTTTATGGCTTAGATTCATTATTTTACCATTAAGGTCTGCATTTTTGAAAAACTTCAAATTGTTTTACAAAGCAAGATGTTATTCTTTAATTCATTTTTTAGAAAATTCAATTTCACAGCTAATTAGCATGAATATTCTTATACAAGATCTCACAAAGATTTTACCTCTAATACTTTTTTCGAAACAAATTGAACATTTTAACATGTTATTGATTTTTCCTGAAGAAAGAGATAGAACATTTGAAGTAAAAGATAGAAGAACCATTCTTAACATCAATTCATGTTCCATATGCAAAGACTAATCTCTACCGAAGAAAATCTAACCTTTAACATTTCAATTAGTAGAGTGATGTGTAACTGATAAAAAGATTTCCTCAAGACCATCGGTTTCCATCCTTCGGGCGTACACGATCCTTTGTGAGACCCCTGTTTGGTTAAGGTAGCAGCCTCCCCAGAAAATTAGTGTCAATCTTTTCACCCTCCAGGAATTTCTAAATCCATCCTTTAAAAATGTCAGAGTATTTCAGTTGAAATAAGCATTAGGTGATCTTTATTCTTCTGTGGTTTGATATTCAGATGAGGATATTTTTTACAAGGCTGTTTCTTTGTTGTTTTTCATGGCTATATGTTATGTTCCTGTTGACGCTTGCTTCTATTTTAGATTACCAGATGTGGAATATCTCAGGAGACTAAAGAAAAACGCAGAAAGTTTTTATCATTTTCATGTTAGATATTTGGAGTTTGATTTATCAAGATGAAAACACTCAAGACATTTGTCTTTGTAAGAAAGGAACTGTATTTCATGTTTATTTTACATAGTGAGATAAGTTGTCTGAAATCAGAGTAAAGGCAAAGTATTTCTGTTGCTTCTGTTATCAATATCATCATATGTCATTTCCTGTCCGAAATTGAAAAGTACATGCATCACATCATCTTGGAATTAAAACATGCTCATATTTTCAAATCTTGAGTTAACATCCTCTAATATTTGCAAAATGGACAATAACATATAATACCTATCAATCTTACAAATAAAAATATTCTCATAACTCAAATCTTTAGTTTTAATTCCTAAAAATATTTTTGAAATTTAAATAAAGTAGATAACATATCAATATTAAACCTGACAACATGCTCATACCATTATATAAAGTGTTTATTTCCTATTGTATGAAATAATGTAAACAATGCATCAACATGATTCTGATTTCCGTACAACTCTTGCATTAATAAAAAGCACAGATGCTACTTCCCAGAGCACATTCTCTATATGACCCATGGGGTAGAAACGCTCACATGAAGAGCAGATAGAAAGGAAGATTTTTTTCTGTGGGTAAATACTGAAAGGTCAAGATAAAGCTTGCTGTTATTAATGCGTCTTTCATCTTGGCAACTTGACTGACATGTTATGACATTGCTGAGACTGTTATGTACATGGTGACATGTTTAGGTAGTACTCAAGATGAATAGCATTCCCTTTCATTAGGTGCCGTAGATGGCCAGACAATACATACATCACCATACAAATGGGAAATCATGTCTTTGTAACTTATTGTTGTTCTTGTGTTCCAGAATTACGTGACTGTTCTTATAAAAGTTCCCCCCTTAGAAACCAGAAAACATACACGGCCCTGATTTCTGGTCACCAGGGGTGAAATGGTTATAAAACAATTTTTTGGCTGTGTAGGCTTAAATGTACATTCTTGTGTGAAGCAAATTTTTGTGAGAATAGATCTAAATAATTTGTATAATGAAGAATGATTCTTTTGGATATCATGTTGTTAGATCCATGATTTTGCATATTGTAATGGTTGAATGGGTCTACATTATCAAGTCATTGTTTTCAAATATTAGAAATACTCTTTCCCTCTCTTCAGTTGGGCAACTTTAATTTATTTCTTCAAGAAAAGTTGTTAGTGACGAAGAATCAAAGTCTTAAGATCTTCTACCAGGAAGATGATCACATGAAAGCCATTAATCAGTCACTTGGAAAATTTCATCGACTTTGATTTAATGTTTTTTACCTAAGAGTATACCTATGTTTATGTAATGGCAGCGAGTCATAGATCATCCGTAATCTGTCATAGGCGTATGAGTAGAAGTAAGTCATTGATTAATGGCTGATAAGATCTCAAATTAATGTCCTCAGAACATTCTTCTTTGATGATGAGAATACTAATCCTTGGCTGAAAGAGAATTTGAAGTGCATGTTCAAGTTCCTATGAAATACATTCCGCTTGGCGCTGAAATGGATGCTTGGGGACATGAACATGGACAAAAACTGCACCTCGTAGATTTCCTTGATGATTTGCGGTATCGCTACGCGGTGAAATCGAATGAGAAGAATTGGTTTCCACTGCAGCGATGTAAACCCCACAAGTTTATTGCCCGAGGTCTCAGGGGAAATTCTTTACCACGATCTCGTACATCAAGTAATTGTATCATTTGGCCTCACCATACGCTTGTCAGCAAATGTTTGTCTCTTGAATAAAATACCATAAAGCTTTTGTTACTGAGTGTTACCTTTCTTCAAGTGTTGTGATATACATCAAATTCTCTGATTAATTGGACTTTGAGATCTTGGTTTCCCTGTAACTTGACAAATTTGCATACAGAGCCTTTGATGATAGGGTCAAGGGTTGGTCAAATATTGTATTCCTTTAATGAGATGCTGATAAACAGAGTATATCGACTATTCTGAGAGTTTTTGAGAACCTCTCACACTCTTTCCATTAACAATTGTTGTTTGGAATATTGTTTTAAGAATCAAAAAGAAGTAATTATTGATTAGGATTGGAATCAAAATAAGATTTGTTAATGTTTATGGATCTGTGAACAACATCAAGAGAGGATTCTGTTGTGTTAAAGTTTCTTGGTAATTCATTTACAGGGTTATCAATCATTTGAAACTCAGCTAGCATTTTCAGTTTAACAAAGGGATAAACATTATGTGTTTGATTTAATGAAGCTGAAATCAATAATTGAAATTAGAAAGGCTCAAGGATAAATTCTGCAGCCCTAACACACAAAATAACAACTTGAGTGTTTTCGCTGCTCATATTGGATTCAACAAACAGAATTAGAATTATATCGTTAAATGTGTAGTGAAGAAGAGAACATTTATATCAAACATATTTGATAATATATATTTATTAATTCATTTACCTTTATGCGTTACAAATTTCATTGACTTATAGAACAAATTGAAAATTTTATTATTTCATATCTTAATCCCATAAACCTAGAGGCTTTTGTATTTATTTGAGAAGGGGCCCTAATTTCACAAAGCCCCCTTAGTGTTGAGGGCACCCTTAACCCTTAGTTATGAGAATGGATTTCGATCACCTTAGCCTTTTAGGGAGCTTTGTGCTAGTTTTCCCTCAACAATAAGAAAAGTTTTGATATTAGCAAATTTCTCACTTATGCACAATAGGCAAACTGTTCTTAGTGAACAGGTGCAAGCAAGGGATATAATTATACATAAAACAATATCACAGAGATCAATGTGAATTATTTATGACATTATGCTATATTTGATCATGAAACACTCCATCACTGCTATCGTCTATAGCAATAGTGAAACAAAACAGGAGAAAACTGTGGCCAAATACAAGTGAAGTAGTTTTATTGGATTTTTCATTGTTTCCAATCAAGTAGCATTATTGGTGTTAATGATTAAAATGTATAAAACGACAATTAAAGATTTATTGTTTTTTTCAATTTGGTTAAATGCCTTGTTTGCAATATTTTATTACATTTTAATAGTGCATTATTAATACAAATAAATTGATATGTGCATTTTGATAGAATCTTGTGGATATAGTTTCCAACCTAATTTGAAAGTACCATGTATTGTCGTGTTTTTCAAATACTAACAGTATATTGATTTGTAGGTTTTAATGAGATATTTACCATTTCAAATACATTTGTTAAGTTACAATCAAGAAACTTATTACACTTGCAACAAAGTTTATTATCAAGAAAATTTTAATATTACCAGCCCTGTAAAATAGAAGAAATTGGAAAGAATTTTAAAGTCATCTCAACAAGAATATATATAAAGACTACATCTTGGCCTATATATAACTAAAATATTCATCTTCAATATCAGAGGGTTTGGTACCAATGTGCCTACATCCCAATGCGCCTACATCCCAATGTGCCTACAAAAAATGTGTATTCACTTTGGGGACTGTAAAAACACCCCCTTCTCAGAAAATGGGTATGACCCGTAGGTCAACAGTTGATAGTTATTCGTTATTCGCTTGTCTGCTCATCGATACCCACTGAAAGCATGTGAAATGATGTATTCTTCAGATATTGCTAATCATCATACATATGCTTCTTCGGTTAAGCATATATCTTGCATACCTATTGCTTTGGCTACGTCTGGATGTTAGCTATATACCCAACTTTCATTGCGTCTAAGAGGACAATTGTTATGAAATTATTCAACCTGCTCACTGTTACCTGTTAAAGAATCTGAGTAGAGGGCTTTTGCTTTCAAGGTAAAGCATTATCAGTAAATGTTAAAGGAGAATTTTTTTGATAAATACACAAACGATTTTCCACTAAAATAAATAATTTTATATGGACATCCTTCTCCGACCATTCTCACAGAATCTGAAATATTAAAATCAATTCGCAAATTCATAACCGACTCCAAACGTTTTGCTTAAATGCTCACATTATGTTATTGACTGCAATTGTCACAAATGCATTTCATCATCATTTCTAATACACATTGGTTTGTCATAATTTGATATTATTTGTACCATGTTCGCTGTTATTGTTGTCATGTTCATGTTCCATAGAAATTTGTTGTTGGAGCGGCCCTCGCATAAGTTCTGTTGAGCTTGTTGACCAATCCAGTTCATGTAATTTTTCATGTAATATATATCTTTAAACCACACTGGAAGTGCGTCGTCATAGGATGCAAGGGACTCTGTATTAACATAGTTACTCTAGTTACATCAGTGCAGCCAAGCAGCGTGACATGTGTAAAACTACATGTGTGATAGGAATATTTTTTTCAATGAAATAGTTATCAAACTTCATCAAATAAGAAAGTGTGAAATGTCATGTTGAGTAAAATTTGGTAATTAATTGTCATTATCAAACTTCTCTCAAACAAATTTCGTTTTACTTACTTCAAGTTGATCAAGTGGATGAGTCCATTATCAAACATAGGTTGGAGGAACCCAATACACAAACCACTCATGCATGGATTTGTTTTGATAGCATTGTAGGCAAACTGGGATGTAGGCACATTGGGAACATACCTATCAGAGTGTTAATTCTGCTCCAAGAGTGCTCAGTGGACATATTGCAGGAAATGTTTGATTAAAGAAACTTTTCTGGAAATGTTGATTAAAGAGGATGAAACTGTCTTTTATAACAAATACAATTAATCATACATCAAATGATGAAAAGGGTTAGTTTGTCTACTATCTGATTCATAGTTCATCGACCACACAGTTCTGTAAATGTTGCCAGACAGTTCTGTAAATGTTACCAGACAGTTCTGTTAATGTTGCCATACAGTTCTGTTAATGTTGCCAGAAACTCATGAGATATTTATGTTGCTTCCATTTTGATAATACTCCAATTCTTTACTTTCACAAGAGATAATAACAAGTACACATTTTCTATGACTATATAAAATGTCAGGTAACTTATTTTACATCTTTATTCATACCATTCTATGCATACCATTCCTGACTGGTTTATTTTAAGGAACCCTGATTTTCTGATTTCCCCTTAGTTTAACTCAACGTCTATGTTATTGAGTATATAATATGAATAAACTTTTTGTTTGAAGTAATTATAAAACTGTTAAATCATTAGATGGACCTAAATAAATAATATGAATAAATTGTTTTGATGCTATTATCAAACTATTAAAACCAGAGATGGACCTTGTATGTAAAATGAATAATCTCTTTCTTTGGAGTTATTATAAAACTGTTAAATCTAAGATGGGCATAGTATATAAAATGAATAAACTCTTTGTTTAAAGTAATGATACTTATTAAAACTCTTAAATCAATAGAAGGACCTCAGTATAAGATATGAATAAACTCTTTGTTTGGATTTGTTATGAAACTGTTAAATCAATAGATTGGCCTATTGTATGTTATGAATAAACTCATTCATTGTAAGGAGTTATCATGTTGAATTTTAATTCCAAAACAATGAAAAGGTATGTAGTGTGAATGACAGGTGTAAATTGCCCACCTGGACCAGGTAAATGATTGGACAGAGCTACCACTACCTGGGAGCTTTCACCTTTCATTGATCTGTGTGCAGTGTTATCTATCAGGCTTGTGGCCTGAGACGACATATTTTAACATGAGCAGCTAAGGACTGATTGACCAGGGACGGTAGATATATATAGAACCACTGACGTAAATTGTCGTCTATTGCTGCTTTGTTTCTCGTCTGTCATGTTTGGCGACTGCTAAATTGACAATTTGGTGGGCTTGAACACACCTGACAACAATCCCCTTTATTTCGTTACCAATCCGTGTGATGAAGAAATCTGTTTTACACTATTTTGCATTTTATTTATCCGAAGTGTTATTTTGATCAGATCTAAAGGTCATAAATCAGAATAATAATTAGTTTCTTAAAAAGAAACATTTCTGTCTTGTGTTTGTTATTGCAGTTGTTATTGCAGTTATTAACTTTGGTTTTTGATAATGTTCTTCTGCTTATTATGTTGATAAGTTTCAGATCAAATACAAGTATTTTATGATAAAATACATATAAAATCTTATGATGGAAAATGGCTTTTTTTTACCTTACACTTATTTGCTTCATTAGCTCAAGGAACAAGTAAATATTCTCAAAAATATCAATGGAAAATTCTCTTTAAAATTGTTTATAGATATAAAGATAATATGAAGGAATAGATGTACATATGTATATCATTAAAAGAGAAAATAAATTTTGCTGAATAACTTGTGTAAGAAATTAGGATACTTTTTATGTTTCAAGATTTCTTATGTGAATTTGTGTTTGAAGTTGTATTGAATCAATTTCCTTATTTTGAATTAAGATTTTTGTTGTAATATAATAATGCAAGATGCTTTCTCATAAAATATTTTGCATTTGCTTTCATTTTGCATCCTTGCACAGAACTTGTTTAACAGAATTAGAACCAAACAAAACAACAAAGGAAACAAAATGACACTATACAAAACAATTAGCTTATTTCTAAAGAAAAGTGAAGTGAGATTTACAGTGTAAAATATAATGGAGAAAAAGAATTGCCATGATTGTCTTTATGATAAACAAGAACTTAATTTGAAGAAGAAAGCAATACAATTACTGGTAAGTCAATATCTACATGAACACAATGGTAGAAAACAATTAGCGTAATTTCTTTATCTTGATGAAAGGCAATCAGGAAGAATGGCAATGATGAAGGATAAAGGGAAGATGACATGTGTGGAAAGAAGAGTGCAATCATTTACATTAATAAATAAAGAAGGAGTGAGCAGAACTGTATTGACTCCTTCGCTGGCCAGACTCATCAGCTGTAATGAGATAATTACATTAAGACATTAGTTTCAGTGGCCCGTTCCACACTTCCTCGTAATGAACATCATCATCTTAAAATCTACAAGCCGATATTGACATCGCCTGAGGAAACAACATGGTTGTCAATTACATGCTTGGAGCCAAACCAGCGACCAGGACAGTCTTAGCGGTTTCAGAGCTCATCTGTGGTCGTCTTGCAAGGGTCAGCCATTTTGTACACAGATTCATTGATTGAACAGCGATTAGGCTGGACAATTCATGTTGTAGTTAGGTCGATCGACGCTCGGCAGACGAATGTCGTCATTGCTGATCTACAGTCCCTCATTTCTCTTGTCGTGGTGGCACTGACTGACCCTGTGGCAATCAGCGCTCAGTGCTGTCACTGTCAGCTGGTAATTAGCATGCTGCTTGATTGATATGTTAATAGGTACATTAGGTAATAGATGTCATCACAGGCAGCACCATTCTGCTTGAAAGGGGTAATGGATTGAATGGAAATTAATTTTCCAAATCTTAAAATTTTGCTTCTCTATGTATTCCAAACACCTTGATAGAAATATTGTTTCTTTTGTGATAATATCTTTTGGAAAAATTTATTCATTTTGCTTAAATTTTATTTTCCAAAATTTCAGACAAAACTTCTCCACTTGCACGGATATCCTAACAAAAATCTTGTGTTTGTGATTGTTTTTTCAGAAAGATGAAATCTTGTAGCATGACATATATACACTGCACATCTGGACTACAGGAAATGAGAACTTTCGTAGTCTAATTTCCTTGAGATTCCATCTATTTCTCCCAAATGTACTTTACTTAGACAAGCTACTTCCACAGCCAACCTTGGAGGCTTCAGAAATAGGTTTTACAGCATAAGTCAAATATTTGCCAATCAGATTTTTCTCAGCGGAGATTTATTTGAATAGGGTAAATTTAAATGAAGTGCCCAAGAGAGGTTTAATCTCTCATGGCCAAAAAATTTGAACTTTGGAAACTTTAAGAGTAAATTGCTCCATTGCATGACAGCTGAACAAGTTCATATTGATCTTTCAGCTCTTGCATTAGGTTTCAGTGGATTCCGAGCATCGATGGTTTTACTGATGAGAAACTGACACAATTGCTTCTTAAATGTCTGTAGATTTTGCACTTGCAGGTTTTAGTGGATGTGAATTTATGCTTCATTACACAGCGAAATCTTCTTGTTTGTTTTGATTTCCTGCCATAACTTTTTGCTTGTGATATTTCGTTCTGGCATTAAGATTTATGAATATTCCAATACATAATGTTTTGACCATGTATCATGCAATACACTATAATATCTGCTTCACATGCTTGTATCAGAAGAAATTATATTAGTGTCTACATAATTTTGAAATAATAACACTACATCCAAACATTTAAGTTTCAATATCCCACTGTCCTTGTTATCATAGACAGACACTGAGTGACATCCCCTCTAATATGGATGTTGCAGGGTGTCCCTTTAAAAACAGCTTTTCACTCCCGAAAGAAATAATGCTCAGAAACTAAATTTTTAAGAATAACCTCCTTTAGAGTTAGATTTCTTAAATGATAGATCAGCGCAATGCAACTGGTTACTTAAATCAGTCTTAAGATGAAAACAATCCCCATGATTCTAAATGATTACTTAAAATATTTGATTTTTGGGTATGATTGATTTCATTGCTTCTTTAAGACGTTTAGTCGGAACTTCAACATGATTTAGGTTCAAGAAGTATTGTTGATATTAGAGCTCAGATCCAATAAACCTTAGTGGTGGTCATGCAAGCAAAGTTAATGACATGTCATTATGGGCAAATAAATCATGATGATTAATAACCGGCTTTAACTTTGCCAGTTATTATAAGAAAATCATACGGTTTTACAATGAGGTTTTGACGATAAAGTCCCCCTTGAAAGCGGCTCGTTCACTTTATCCTTGTTGGTGACAGGTTGATAGAGTTTAGGGCAGGGAGTTGTACGAGGTCTTACCTTCATCAAATAATGCAGCAAGGTGCCCCTTTCCAGTTCACTAACTCATCAATAAACAAAAGTGTCAGTGGTTTTAAAGTTGAAAGAAAATCATTACAACAGATTGTGTTGGAGGTTCTTATTACAAAACTCCCAAGTAGCAATGTAAGACGCCAGCTTTCATTTCTCAAAGGTTGAGTGTCAATATCTGTGAAGCTCAGCATCTATGGTACAGCATTTAAGTAGGAGAGATTGTTGAAAATGTTGTCACACATAGAAAGTTTGAGTGAGAGTTGAAAAAAATTTAATCTAAAAAGGTTATTTGATTGTTCTCGCTGCCTTTCTCATTTGGCAACTGATTTTGAAGGAAGTGAAAAAGATTTTCGTGAAATAGATTGAAATCCGAGGAGAGATAGAGTTGAAGAGCATTGCATGACGTTATTTATTGCGAAACATTCCTAATACATTAAAATGTCAATTACATTCATGCAGGAGGGAAGAAATATTCATTTCAAGAGGACATTTTCATTTTGTGAAAACCTTAATGGCTGTTAAGTGTCAAATTTTATGCCCAATTCTGAAATATGTTTTGTATTGGGTTTTTCTGATTTAATTGGTTGCTGTGCTTTGAAATTTGAGTTTCCTTTTTTTATGTTAAAGCCATTGTATCATGCGATTGGGGAAAGAAAAGTGACATTTATTGGATCACATTCACAGAAGTTATAAATTGTTTCATGCTACGTAAATTATGCCCAAGTCATATTTTTAACAATATGGGACATTGTGGATGATGCTGATTGTTGCATGTTTTGTTGCCTCTTATAGTGAGTTTTTTGTTTCTTTTGTGATTTAAGTGTAGACAAGGATCTATTTATTTTCAAATTAATTATTAGTTAATTTGCTTACCAGTAACAGTGAGTTCTCCCATTAGGTTCAGTGTAACATTAACAATACTGGAAGGAGGTAGGTTCTTTGCAAGGAAATAGTTGCTGAGGAAAAGTTAAAATTGCACCTGTGCATTTTTTATATATGTGATATTGGTCATGTTTTTCGCTAATGGACAAACAGGTCTTGTATAAAAGCCATATGACACAATCTTCTACATATCGTCACAGACTTCAGTGAACCTTTAATCAGTGTTACATCACTGTCAGCACATGAGCTTCTCTCAAAGTTAAACATTGTATCCGTTTCCTTGATTCAGATCAAATGAAAATGACACCAGACACAAGTAATATCCGCTATCATGAGGCCAAAAGGTTCAGGGTGAACAAATAATTTTGCCAATGGAAGATCCATTTCCTAATAAAAAAAATGGTGTTATTTACTTGGTATCCTGAAATATGATACCATGGCAAATTGACACAAATATATTTTATCTTGTTAGCGATGTGACAGAGCTTTTAGTGGGATTGGTAGATGGACTATCTGTGATTGTTAAACTCAGAGCTTTCAAACCAGAGCTAGAGCAAAGGCTTGTGGGTAGCATTGGTTGACTCTAATGGTGCAGCGACAGGACCTTCAGTGCTTGCTGGTGTCAGCGGTAAAAGTGGTCAGACATTGCTGGTAACATCAATTCGCCAGCACAGATGAGATTTAGGTTTGGGAAAAGTTGTTTATCATGGCATTGCTCTTGTATCAAATCATCTGCACTTAAGTGTTTTTGGTTATATGGTTTCATATGAGGAGAGTTTTCTTGCATTGATTTTGTTGATCTTGTTGGAAAAAGTGGTCAGATATTGCTTGTGACAAAAATTTATTGTCACAGATGAGACTCAGATTGAGGAAATATTGTGCATAATGACATTTTTTTTATTAGATCTTCTGCACTCAATAATAACTATTTAGGGTTAAATGTTTTTTGTGCTCATTAAAAAAATGGTCTGACAATCGCATCTGTCAATAATTGCTTTTGTCAATGGGTAATTTATATAATCAAAGTTCCAAAACATAGTTTGTCATGCCTGAAAAAGAAAGTTTATGATGAGAAAGATTTTGTTATTGGATAAAGGTTGCATGCTGATAGCAGAGAAACATGTCTCACTTATATTTGCCATACACTTGTATGGGCACTGCTAAATTTTCCTCTTGAATCTCATATATTTGAGACATTGAAATAAAATTTCTTCTTGAATCGATTCTTAATCATAGACAAAAATGCATCTTGATCTTAGTTGTTTTATGCCCTTTTGTACTAACAAAACCCTTATGGTTGGTTTAATTATTTCACCAGGCAAGGAGATTCTCTTGCTGGTATGTTCTTCTTTACACTCTTCTGAAAGACCTTTGCTTAGTCAGTTATCTATCTCATTTGTGGAGAACCTTGCAGGGCCTGGACACTTATCATTTTGAAGCAACATCTTTGCATACTGACAATTGCTTTTTATAGACATCATGCTTCAGTATTCCATTCAGTTTTCTTCCCCACAGAACATAGAAATTCCAAGACCCCTTGCCCCAGCTTGTACAAAAATTCAAAAAAGTATTGATTACAAAAATGTTTTATGACAACTCTGACATTCTTCTCATAATTTTGCGAACATTTTGACATACCAGTAGATATTAAATCGATGGACTGTAGGTATTATTCATGAAATAACGTATAAAATCAACTTTTCAGATGACTGCCTTCGTAATTCTGAGGATCAAAAAACATCTTTGGCATAATCATACTTAATATGTGTATTTTATGGCTAGACTAGAGTTCAATACACACACGTCATCAAAACACACATACTTATGCTTAGTAAGGGCTAGATGTGAAAAGCCTTTTCACTGACAATGGATTATATGTTATGGTTCATAAATATGCCTAGTTGGGGCTGTGATTTATCAAGTAGAGCCCTGATGGTGGATGGATCATCAGGTTATTAGTACATTAAGGAGTAGTAATTAAAGAAGAAAGGAAAAACAAATGTTTGATCCAGAGATTTAATACCCAGACATGATTAGATCATGCAGACCTGATATTTCCACAGTATATCATTGGTTATTTATGGAACGAGACATGTCATGGTCATATCAGAAGTCCCTCCTGAAAGCAATAATCTTGTGCAACACAATAATCAATCCTTTGATATCACAAACCATTTGTCAGCCACTGTCTCGTCTTTCTAAATTGTATTTATGTTATATCCTGCTATTACTTGATGTATATTAGATTCATTAGATTAACAATACATCTTAAATTGAAATTTACCATTTACCTTCTTGTAAGGTTAAACTCTTCCACCTGATGAGGGAGTAACCATTTACTCTGTAATCTCATGTATTTTCAAAATCAGGAAACTTTTGCTGTTCTTATGTGTGCAGCTTTCAAGGATAAATTAAGTCACTAAATTGTTAAATTTTCCTCAAGTTTTTATATTTGTGAAAAAAAATTTAAAATTTGTTTTCAGTACAACATCTCCCAGAAATGAAATTTGGCAAGAAGGTAAAGAATATGTTCAAATTCTAGATTTGCTATTAATTCCTCAAATCTGTAAACCCTTAAAAAGTGAGTTTTATGAAAGAATTAAGTGAGAACTCTCTGATCTGATACTAACCCAAGATAACCTTAGAGACTCATACACAGTCCTGCACATGTAATATTCTTAAGGTTAAACGAATTTGTTTAGGTCTGGCCTCCTATAAGAATTAATTTAGTAGTCTTCCATAGAGCCCCATATTCCTAAAGAGGGCAGAGAGTAGAAGGTGTTGACTTGAAGATGACTGTGCAGGCTTCCTGAGTAGCTGGTGATGTTAAACAATGTCTGGCAACTACCATTGACCAACAGTTGGCTTTGTCTACACTAGACGCTCCACCAGAACCACACTTGCCACTTTCCTTACACAAAGATGGGTCTGGTCTTTGAACACTGGAACTTGATGGCTGGGGGAGTTGGCATGAAAGGGGGTGAGGTTCTCTCTTGTGTAGAAAACATGGAGAAGGTTGTGTTACAAGAAGGAAAGATAGAGCCATTGACTAACAGTTTCGGAAAAAATTATTTCTTGAGAATAAGATTATTTTCTTTTACATCTGAATTAAAGGAGCCTTGGAGAAATAACCATTTCAGATATTTTTCAGTCCAAATCTAGACTTGCTTTTCAAGAGGGTATATGTTGCAGACAAGGGTAGATTTTAGGTTAAAATATTATTAACATTAAACTGTTGGATTGATTTATAGAGCTGGTGCCATTTCTGCTTTTAGGACTGTATATTTCCTCTTTAGGCAAAACAAGACTTTACAGATACACAAGATGACCATACATTTAACATTTTTGTGTTTCATTAAATCTTTAAGTTTCTTTAAAAGTGATTTTTTTTAACATGGGTATGGGTAGGGATATACAGAAGGAAGAAGTCAGAAACCAATGAGAGTTACAAGGGTTACTTATTATAATAAGTGTATGTATACATAAGTGTTATCGTTTTATGAAAAAGATTGAATAGTTATTTTAATTATCTGGAAAGAGAATGGCCAAGATAATTTTTGAGATACCAGATCTTCTGAATGCCCTTTATTAAGGAGAGGTTGGTACAAAAATATTTGTAAACTTTAATTGAGGTTTGGATGTATTCATCAGCAAGAGAGAAACAGGATTTACTTATGACAACAAAAGGTTTATTGTTTACATGTTAAACATAGTAGGGTTATTGTAATTATTTGGAGAGAGATGACAGGAGAAAAGATGAGATACTGTGCGACATGTACATTAATTGATCTCAACAATAGAAGAACTGTCAGTTCAGGAATGACAATTGAAAGAGATTGGGAAGTTTAAATCAAAACCAAAAAATGGTTCACTTATTACCTTAGGATAATCGTTTTTATTATTAGGATAAGAGGAGTTTTCTCTACAGAGACTCTGAAATATGAGCATAAATAGTATACAATGTGTACTGACCTCAACCAACAGAAGAGAGATCAAGGAGTATGTGTAAAATTTGAAAAAGGTGTGGATTCTAGCATCAAAGAGGGAGATGAAAGGGAGGTAGGTGTTGACCTCTTGAGGTGGAGGCGAGGGTCACGTCAGGAATCTGTTGCAGTGAATGAAGCCAGGTCAGGTTGCTGCCCATTAGTTGATGGTCCTACTGATGGGTAAACTCTGTAACTCACATATCTAGGCCAGCCTTCTGGCTGATTTACCAAGGATTGTTTACTCTTCTTAGACAACCTGGTCAGTCAGGAATGTAAGGAGCTTTGTGTGGTCAGAAAGAGGGAAGGTTGTTAGGATGGTTCCAGAATTCTCTCTGATTCATGATTCCAGAATTATGAGATGTTAGCAATAATTGTGAAGGGATATATGAATTGAGTGATAGCATGAAACAGCTTACATACTATGCTTGTATTGTCAATGGTACTGATAACTTTTAAGGTCAACCCTAAGATAATTGCAGCTGTTCTAAAGCTGGCGATGGAAGCTTGACCTTTTCTAGAAAATGGAACAATTTTGTAACAGTAAAGAAGTCTGGTTGGCTCATTTTATTCTAGTATCATCGAGAGTTTGGATTAAAAGAGTTTAACAAACATGTACGTTAAGGGTAAAGGGTTGTGTATTAGCTTTCCTTGATGATTTGATTTCCATTCACTTACAAAATTACTATGAATAGTTAATTTCTCATTGAAATAAGTAATTCGAGAGTTTAACTTTGACAACAAGTTATACCTTTACAAATAAGAATGTCACTGTGATCTAATAGAATTTTCTTTTTGGAAAACATTTCTTTAGGAGTATATAGATAAAATTTAAAGATATTTATGATAAAATGGTTATTAGGGGTCATTGAATATTTAGATATCACTGTATATGATGTTTTCTAATTGCCATATTACTTTCATCAACATCAGTTAATTATGAATAGTAATGGAAGAAGGATCAGAAACCAGAAACTCTGCCTGCTGACTCGACATTGTATGAACTCACACAAATGTTGCCAGCCCAAGAGTGTCACTTTTCAATTTAAATGGTGAAATGAATCTAAAACCTCTAAAAGCTAATTGCCAGCTTATAGGCTATCAACAAGCCTCATTTTGTTCACTAACTATTGTAAGGTCATGGTGTTGAATGATATTAGCTTGAGGTCAAATCATGTTTTTAGTTGAATTGAATTTCTCACATTCAACTTATTTCAGTTTCAGTGTTACATCTTCATGAACTCTTTTAGTGGCATTCTAGAAGTTATATTTGTAATGAAGTACACAGTTTAACAGATATCATATTGATAAAGAAGTTGAATATCCATAAAATCGTGTACTTCATCACATCTTCATGGTTTTTATTGTTTTGTTGATGTTTTAAACAGTTTTATATATAATTGTAGGTTATTTTATGTTTACCTGTGAAGTAAAAAATAGTTCCTTACATTCTATGATTATTTGAAAGTTGATTATTCTAGTCAATGTAGCATGGCTTATTTTGACTGAATGCCAGGGCAAGTTTTGCTTAATAACTCATAATAGGGTACTCTAAACTAATGTCTTAAACTGTATTGTTTTATGATTGAATTTCAATATCGTTTTGATTTAATTTCTCTATATTTTTAGATTACTGAATTATATTCTGAAGGTTGCTCAGATCTTTTACAGCTGCAACAGAGAGATAATCTCTTTTCAAAAGTTTAAAGTAGCGAGTACAAAAGTGTCATTGTCAACATCTTAAAAATTTAATATTAATCTTCAAATTTTTTCGGGCAGGCCCAAATGCAACCAGGTTTTTGGGCATTTGATGTTCCAAAAATTATGCAATAATAATATCTGTCCAATTTTGTGCAATTGTTTTTTGCTTTTTATGTTCTAGTGTATAGTTAGGAGCACATGTAACCAAATCTTTTTACGTTTGATGTTTCCTATATTGTATACATCATGAACACAGATGTCTTATTCTATGAGTGACTCAATTGTTCTTGCTTTTCATCTTCTAATGTACTGGACATAGATGTCTTATTGTTTTTCATCTTCTAATGTACTGGACATAGATGTCTTATTGCTTTTCATCTTCTCATGCAATATTAATCACAAAACCTAGTTGATCGTCATTAGACGTTCCTGATATCATCTACTTAATAAACATAATTTTTTTCTTTTAGTAATAAACATATCAATCTTATTCTTTAAGTAGAACAATTGTGTCTTGTTTTTCATGTCAAAGTGAATAGTCATTCAAGAGCAAATGCAGATAAGTGTTTGGGCGACGGAGGTTCCTTCTATGCTCTTCAGAAGCAATCTTATGTCTGGGTGATGCAATTGCTTTTATGTCCTAGCAAGTGTATTATTATAACCACAAGTTGCCGCCAGAGGTTTTTCCTTAACCCTAAGCAGAGGGTTTTAGCAGTGTAATTATTTCTCGCTATTTATGTATAGTTCTTATGTTTTTTTAAATTTGAAACCCAATTTTCCACCAACAATATTTATCCTTTACCACTAGCACAGACCTGATTTGATTTTTTCTATTCTTGTTAACATGGTAAAGTTCTTATATATTTTGATTATTCTAAACCCAATTCTCAACCAACAAGTTTTTACCTTAGCCCTTAGCACATGGTTTCAGCGTTGATTTTTATTGTGCTATTCTGTAAACATGGTAAAGTTCTTATGTTTTGATTATTCTAAACACCATTCACCAACAAGATTTTTCCTTAGCACATGGTTTCAGCAGTGATTTTTTATTGTGCTATTCTGTAAACATGGTAAAGTTCATAAATGTTATGACTTTTCTAAACCCCATTTTCCACCAACAAGATTTTTCCTTAACCCTAATCACATGGTTCGAGCGGTGCAGCATGCTGGTGATTCTCCTCAACTGTCTGACTCTGGGCATGTATCAACCCTGCAACGACCAGGTGTGCGACTCCCTCAGGTGCAAAATCCTCGAGGGGTTCGACCACTTTATATTTGCCTTCTTCGCCATGGAAATGGTCATCAAGATGATTGCTATGGGTGTCATTGGGAAGGAGACTTATCTAGCTGATTCCTGGAACAAACTGGATTGTTTTATTGTACTTGCCGGGTAAGATTTTCTCTTGTTGATGTTTTATTTATTTCACATGATATTTTGGTATGAAACATTGCAATGTGAGAATTTATTGAAAATGTTTTATGAATTTGGTATGGATATTTGGTAGGTTAATGTTAGTTGTTAGGTAAGGAACATCACTGTCCGTGTTTGAATCCCAGTCTCTGTTATGGTGTCACATTTGTTTAGAATGAAAAAACTTTTTTTTTTAAAAATGCTTAATTTAAAAAATAATTCTTTTAGATTGTGTTTTCTTTTAAAAACAAATGGGACACCTTGTGAAGTCTTGTTTCTTCAAATATGAAGTATTTATTATTTCAGAAACTTAAATTTTACCTAATTTCTTTTATTATAATAAATGCTTCATATACTTGAAAGAAAAAATCATGTTTTCACTTGTTACTTATCTCATGGTGTTTGTCACAAGTACTGTACAACAAATGTCCAGATTTGTTCTTTGGGATGATTAACTGAGAAGATTTTTAGTTCTTTTATCATTGTTTGCAATGGTCTGAGATTTCTCCCAGATGGTTAAGTATTAAGCCCTAAATCAGGCTACTTAACAGCCTGTTATAATGATTCAAACATTAAAAAGAGATACTATGTATACATTAACATCATCAAGCATAAATACATATACCATCATCGAGCATATGCCATCATCAAGCACATACCATCATCAAGCATATACCATCATCAAGCATATACCTTCATCAAGCATAAACCATCAGCAAGCATATACCATCATCAAGCAAACGAGCACATGATACCATCATCAAGCATATATCATCATCAAGCACATATACCATCATCAAGCACATACCATCATCAATAACATGCCATCATCAAGCACATACCATCATCAATAACATACCATCATCAAGCACATACGATCATCAAGTATATACCATCAACAAGCATACGAGCACATACCATCATCAAGTATATACTATCATCAAGCACAAGGAGGGACTTGCTAGATATAGTGAACACCAAAAGAAACACAAAATCTTCAACTTCTTGATTACTATCGGAAATGGTTGTTGAAATGGATGGCTGCCATGGTTCAATTTAAATTACTTTAATTGTTTCAAAATGAACCCAACCAGAATAAAGGACAGAAATTTTTTATTAAAAAAATACACAATGTTTCCTATACTTCTTGGTTTGTGTTTCTTCCATGATCAAACTTGTTTTCTATTTGACCTCTTTAAGATATTTAAGACATTTTTAGAATTTGAAGCAAAATCCATAAAACTTCCTAATACTGTCCTTGTTGTTTTTCGATTTAAGGTTTCAGGATCAGAATGATATGTCAGTTTGATAAAATACATGATTTTGTCTTTCTGTTTGTTATCAATGTGTATAAGTGATGTTCATTTCAGTCCTTGCATGTGCGCTGGCCAGTTTCACTGCATGCTTTGGCTACTTACAATGTTAACAAATGATAAATGTCAGTATGTGGATACTATGTGTGTAGTTATAGACCTCTCCTTCCTCAAATTGCCTTTATATACCTGTGATTTTATGGTTGTTTCATTAATTTTTGCAACTGATTATGGTAGAACTAGTGTACCTTTGTATATCTAATTTGTACATTTCAAACCATTCAAAGCTAGCACCTTCCATGTTACAATCTGTATGAACAAAACAAGAAATCCATATAGTTTGATATTTAAACCATTGAGGAAAATTTTTGTTTTACATTTTTTTTAGAAAAGATTCATTGAAATATACATGTTTAATTCTTATTAACATTTTAAAGGACATATCAACGACTCAACCCCTTAAAGTATGTACTTTTTTTTATTTGTTCTTCGATTTTTAAATTTTACAAATGACATTTAAAAGATTTTTTTCATCACAATATCAAAAAAATGTCAGGACCCTTCACAAAGTTTCTTTTTCACAATTTTCACCCTTGATCTAATGTCTACTTACAAGTTCTTTTCTTTGGCCTTGTTTTTATTTCAAACATTCTTATGCATGTCATTTTAAAAATCAATTCTATCATTTTCATTAACAAAAATTATATGAAAATAAAATCTTTATGCCTTATTTGTTATATTTTGATAATAGTGTAATATCATGGACAAAATTTCTTGTATAAGTTCATTTATTCCAAATCAATCTTATAGAGATAATGTTATTATGACTTACAATTTCTGGCAAAATGGGAGAAATAGCTTTTTTCATGAATGATTTATAATTGAAAGAAGATTATTGAAAATCATACTCCCAAAATAAGATTTGTGAGGTTAACAGAATTTTGAAGTTAGATTGAAGTTATTTACTCACAACATCATGTTTCATGCATTGAAGATTCCTTTATTCCGTTTTATTTGCATAAGAAATTTACACTAACAGGCATTTCTTTTAGTAATTCATGATATCCAGTTAAATTTAATTTCTTATTCTTGTTATAATGCCACGAGTTTCACACGTAACAATTCATTTCATATAATTATTTCAATTCTGGTTTCTTTTGTGAAATTCAAGACTGTGATAATTTATGTCAAACATAAAACTCTTATATTATGTACTTTAAATTCATTAAATAGTATAGTGACAGTAGAACTATTGGTATTTTTTATCATAATATTATGATCACCAAATTATAAAACTGTTGATAACATTAGCCATTTATCCTATTTCATTTTTATCAGAAACTTTGAAAACTTTTTCACAAAATCTCATGTCTCAACTGATTTGTTGGGTACATGTTCATTTACGTAAAATCTTTTATTTGGGAATGTTGATCATCCTTTAACTTGAAGATAATATGTCTGGTAGGAAAATATCTATGAACTAGAAAATATTTTATGCATTTGGGCCCCGTCAATTTTGGTCTTCACCTAATTGGCAACTATGCATTGTTGAACTTGTAATGCTTATAAGAACCTATTGGGGGAAGAAGCATGTTTTTTAGATAAAAGAAAATAAATGATACCATTTGAAAGACAATGTTTTGTTTAATCAAAAGAAACTGTTTTGAAAAAAATGTATCATGATTAGTTAAGCTATTTTGAGAAAAATTACTTAAAGCTAAAAAGTTAGTACTTGTACAAAAGAGATCAAAGTCTGTACAATTGGATCTATTCTACCCATATAACTCCCTCAACTTGTGTTTGTGGCATTCATTATTCCTGATATCTATATATGATATTTTATATGTAAGAATAGGAATCTCAAATTTGCGGGATAAAATATTTGACTGAAGAACTGCTCCTCAAATAATGGCACGGCACTGGTTTTAAAGTGTGGGTTGAGTACAAAAAGACGAAGAAAATGGAGGGAGGCTGATAATAAAAAATCCATGTAACAGTGATACCGCTAATGACAATATATATTGTTATCCTGTTGCCATGGTGAAGAAATAAAGTGTTACTATGGTAATGAAATACACTGATTTTTTCAATCAAATACACTTAGCGACAACATTATACAAAGCAATACGGTAATGAAGGTTTACACAATCTCCTCTCCTCTTTACCCAAATGGTTCCCCCCTTTATCTCCCCACCCCTCTACCCCATTTTTTTATCAACACTGTGTAAGTTTCAATGTTTCCACTCTTTGCTGAATGGTATTTGAAAACTCACAGGAATGATCGTTGATTGCATGTCATTTTCATGTAGATTGCATGAAGAAGTTGCAAATGGTATCTCTTTCTCTATAGCATGATTTCAATGAAGGTTAATTGGCAGTTGTAGATTTCACTCAAAAACCAATTTCACCTGTTTAAACCAATTTATCTTTCTTCTGTAAAGGGTAAGTATTGAAAATTCATTATGCTATTTCAGAGGAGATTTGTTTTCAGTTGAGTATTCAATGTTTTGTTGCAAAAGCTTTATTTTGCTGCATAAAATGCTGAAAGGTTTGTATTGACAACTTGTCAAATGATTGTCTATGCTTTGTTATAGTTTTCCCCAAAACAGTTTTTCACAATTATGATTTATTTCAAATCTTACAGGGGCATAGACAATGTTCATTCAACATGTAACGGAATACCTTATATTAAACTTGATTGACATCTTAAACACTTCTTCACTTTTGTTTATTTTATTCCAAAATAACCACTACAGCATTACATTATTAATGATAAATATTCATATATTTATATGCACATTGATAAAGTTGAGACACATGATTAATTTATATTCATTTTGTCTTGATTATTATTTCTATCGATTTTTATTTAATTATCAATTATTTTCAATTAAAGGCACAAATGCATGGTAGGTTATAGCATTTTGAAATGACAGGAAGAGATTTCATAACCAAAAGGATTTTTTCAACAAAAGTTACAAAAAAGAATATTACAATTACTGGAAGAAAGCTAATTCTTTTGAAGATTTTGATACAAAACTGCTTAAGTTTTCGAGTGTCATTTTAATTTTCTAAGCACTAAAGCATAACCTTCCATAAATATAAACCCTATAAAATGTAAGGCTAGAATTTACTGACAGCACACGAGGGTATGGCATGCTAAGTTATTTTCAAAACTTTGTGTGAGATGCAACTAAACTGAGATATACAAAGTTCAATAAATGAATATTGAATATAAATTCAAAAAAATCATTTTTAAAATATTTAAGACATTATCATAGACTTTATTTTTGACAATGGGTTTTACTGTTTCAAATGATTTCACCGTTGATTGTAAAAGCTGAAAAATTGTTTATTGTGAATTTAACATGCTTCAAACACATAATAACTTTACATTATCAACCACAAAAAAAGATGAGACTTCAGATTAGGTTTCAGCAGAAGGAAAATAGTTGAACATATTACATAAAAAGTTTATATTGGAAGCAAAAAAATTATGGACAGGTAGCATGCAGAAGAATTCATCTGATGAAATTTAGCAGTAAAAAATTGAGATAAAATAATTAAACAAATGAATGAATATAACTCAACTAACAACCAAGTGAATATAATTACAAATTCTATACATTTAATACCCAAAATCAGTCAGTTAAAATTATGATGCAGATTTTAATCTGTAGATCTAAATAGTGTGTAAGAATTTTTTCAGAATGCAATGTTGAGATATAACGATTTAATCAGCTGTGGGAATGTTCGTTAGGACTTCTTGATTAATTGCAGGTTTGAGCACCTGCTCTAGAGCTCAGCCATGGTCAATTAGTGTAGCTGTCCAGTGAAGCTGGCCAAGGTCATCATTCTTTAATTATATTTCTGTAATTAGCAAGTTGTGAATTCTTAAATTCTGTTGGGGTATGTATTTGCAAGTATTGGGCAACTCAAGAGTTAATTGGTTGTTTACTGCTTTGAAGCTTACGTGTATTGCAAATAATCAGATTTAATATACATGTTTTACATCTTTAAGTCTCAAGATTTGAATGGTAATTTTAGTCTAATTTTATTGTGCAACTGTGTGTCATTTATGCGTATATATATTGCAAAAAAGTTGATAAAGTGAAAGATAAAAAGCATTAATTGAAGAATAAAACCTGAGTAAAGAAACACATTTGAATTAAGAATATAGAGAATACCATCTAAAACAGAAATTTAGAATTTCAATACCATCTGAAAACAGAAATTTAGAATTTCAATACCATCTGAAAACAGAAATTTAGAATTTCAATACCATCTGAAAACAGAAATTTAGAATTTCAATACCATCTAAAACAGAAATTTAGAAATTCAAAATAAACATTGAAATAATTGTGATAAATTGAAGTATTAGTGTTAATATACTCTTGATTATATAATTGATATTAATAGCGAGGAGAAAAATGTTTGATTCGTTCAAAAATCAATGTTGAAAACATTGTGATGGAATGAAGACAAGACAAATATCTCTTGTGATTAGTCAGATAAATTCAAAATGTATATTTGTTGATTTTATGTTATTCCTACACATGTTCACTGTAGTCACATAGACTAGATCTAACATATTAACAAGGTTTATGCAAGGGGTACTTGTTTACATAGCAACTAGAATCTGTACGTGAACACCATCCGTCATGTGTTGTTTCCCATCAGCTCTTCTTAACCCTTTGTATGTATATAAACACATATATATCTATAAAACCGTACATGTCGCCTCCCTAAGATAATATGTTGTACCGCAGATTGTATCTAGATGTCATCACACTGTAGCTATCAATGTCAAAATGCCTCCAAAATGTGTCAATTGCAGCAATGAAATGGACATCACTCAGCTTTGTGTTTTCAAGAAAACAACCTCTTGTCGCAATGAGTCTTGTGATGTGTAACCATACCGACCTTTATATCCCATGGTGCCTCACTCCACCACCTAACCCTGAATGAAGTTTTCATTCCAAAGAGTAAATTAATACAGTTTATTGTTTCCTAGGAAAGTATCGTAGTTGAATGTTTCCTTGAGAAATAGCAGTTGAATGTTTCCTTGAGAAATAGTAGTTGAATGTTACCTAAAATAATGTTGATAAGTAAAAGATGTCTTTTCTGATCATGTTCGTTTCTAGTTCTTAGTCCGCCTGTTTGTTTTAATTAATTTGAAGTGATGAGTTAGTTCCTCTTCCTCATTTCTCCATTATGTATAAATTTGTTTAAGTCATCGAATATGCTTATCAAATTTTGTCTTATGTTTTTTACATGTTCCATGACCGAATAGCATTGCAGAATATAGTGTAAACAAGTAAGCCT